>CM038146.1:130199342-130866710 GCA_021437245.1 Aegilops speltoides
TTTGATCTCATTGATATTCTCGACTCGACTATGCTGGTGATCGCCGACCGCAAGTCAACATCTAGCACTTGTCATTTCTGACGATCTTTGGTCCTGTTGGTCCTCAAGAAATGTAATCTGGTATCACCGCTCATCACCGGTTGAATATATCGCTGCCTGGTCATGCGTGTGCCCAACTGCTTTGGATGAAGCAAACCTCAAGGACTATGGCGCCAACGTGAAGAATGTGCCTCCTCTCGCGACAACGAGAGTGCCATCAAGATTGCTCACAACCCAGTTCAGACTCAAGACTAAGCACATCCAGATTCGCCATCATTTTCTTCGTGATCATGTGTGAAGGGCTTATATCTCCATCGAGCATGTGAAGATCAAGAACACCTAGCTGATATCTTCACCAAGCCCTTGGATGAGAAGAGATTTAAGTTGCGTGTGAGCTAAATATCTTAGAATCTTCAATGTTCTTGAAAAGGACACACATCCTAACCTTATGCATAATTGATGACTTAGATGTGCAACACATGAAGAAACGTTGTTCCTCAATCAATGAAGAATAACAATCTAAGTGTGAAGAAATCAATGAAGAATTTGATTCTCGTAACCCTACACAATTGTACGCTGTGTCTGAAATCATCATTCTTATACGGTAATACGCCACCACAAAAGTTGAAAATCTTCAATTTCCTCATTTTTGAAATTCCTCGCTTTTTCAAATTCTTCAACTTTGCAAAGTCTTCAAAGAGTTCCATTGTTGTTCTTCATTGGTATATATATATATATATATATATATATATATATATATGAGTTTATGTCCTCTACAAAGATTCACTTATTGCTAATTCTTCGTTACATTTTCGCTAAGTGAATGTGATCGACCTTCCTTCCTATGTTATACTCAACCCAATCTATTCACAAATTCTTCATGTATGCTCGATTGAAACTGCTCAAAGTCTTCATCGGTCCTTGACACCTCAAGAAATTGCGAACTAAACTTTTAACAAATCTTATCCAAGTTTCCGGTTTTACCGCCAAATCGCTCAAGATCCCGTGATGTATTACTTTAATCACCCATGATCTTACACGATCCCATCTCGCACAAGACGTGATGCATACACGCCGCATGAAGGAGAAAAGCGGCAGGGCATGTTCGCCCAAAATCTTCGGCTAACAGTTTTTCACCGCGGGCTATAAATACCCCTTTACCTCCTCACTTCATTTACTCCGCCAATCGCTGTCTTCGCCGAGTTTCTCCTCAAACCCTAGCCGCTTACTCCATCGCCACGGTGAGGAAAAGCTTCACCGCTCGACCTCATCGCCGTTGCATCGCTACCGGGTCGCTGAAATCTTCATTCGCCAGCCAGAGTCATCTTCTCTCTCAAGTTAGCGTGGAAGATCTAACGTGACTTAACTTCTACGCTCATCTCTGCTCATCGTGTTCTTCAGTTCGTAATTAAAAGTCACTTTTATTACTCGCTGATTCTCAAATCTTTCGAAAATCTTCAAAGGTGTTTTACTCTTCAAAATCTTCACATATGAACACCTCACACACTATATGTTCTTGATTTATCTCTAAGCATTCATTTCTTCAAGATTCCTCAATTGTGCGGATTTTCGTTCACTGTATAACTCGAACCTAAGACGAAATGCTTAGTGAAATTCTCAAGGCTCAAACGGGTCAAATTCTCAAAACTTGCTCCTATTGAAAAACTTCGAGAACGATATGACCTCTCCAAATTCTCGCACCTACACTGCTCATAGGTACTCATGTCCGCCAATAATCACTAGGTTCTCATCAACTTAACTCATTTGCAGCGCTCAAGAAAAATCGCATACTTCTTCGTGAGTGCTCTATTGTTCAAATTCTTCCTCACCAAGAAAATGGCGTAAGGCAAGAGACCGCAGAAGGAGGAAAGAAACCGAAGTCATGATCGCTTTTGAAATTCCAGAGGAAATATACAAAGACTATCGCATGACACCGATGAATCCAAATTTGGCAAGGAAACTAAGAACCAGCCAAGAAAGTGCGATACAGAGGATAGAAAGGAGATGGGCACGAGAATGGCGTGAATACCGCTATGTCACTCCTAAGTACATGAGGAAATTCAGACCAATCCTCCATGCCCAAGAGCCCTCCGCACCGGCTGTTGTTGATCCCACCAGCACAAACGTGGTGAAGATTTTCCTCAAGAATGGTCCAGCGCCAAGCCAAATTGGCAAGACAGACAAGGAAGCAAAGAGGAAATTCAATGAGGATATTGTCATTGCAACTGAGCCCTCGGTCAAACCGAGGAAATCAATGCCAAAGAAGCCTCAGACGCAAGCCAAGTGCTTCACTGCTCACCACGCCCGGGCCTCACCCATGCCCTCTCAAAGAATTCCTCGACTGCTGCTCATTCAAAATCCTCAGCCCCTCCAAGTCCTCAACACCAAGCATCTTGCAACTTGTCAAAGGACTCAAGGATTCTCCATTGCTTCGTGTGTTTCAAAGAAGTTCTCACTTGCACCAATGTCCTCAACAGTCCCACTCACTGAAGACAAAAGCAATCGCTAGACGCGGGTCTGCCAAGTCCAAGAAGAAACAGGTTGCATTCAACGCTCCTCTCGATGATGAGGCCTCTCGATGAAGAACTTGAAGAAATCATCGAGACAGATCGACCAAGGTCGCTAGAGCCAAAGGAACAAGTGTACCGCTTTGGATCCAAGAAGATCCTAGACTTCATTGACTGCGGCATCAGATCCACACACACCTCTTCCGGATCCGCCATCGACTCTCGGTCAAAGTCATGATGTCAACCATTTCATCTCAAGAGAAATGGAAATTTGAAAAGGCTCATGAATTGAAGAGAGCAAAAGCAAGAAAAGATAAGCTTCGAGGAAAAACATCATCAACTTGTCTCTCAAGAACTTCTTAAAGCTCAATCAAATCCAAGCACTCAAAGAAGGATTTTGATGCTTATAATGCCGACCGGCAAGGAGCTAAGGTGAGATTCACACTCTGACGAAGAGAATGTCAACTGCTGCAGCTTCATCGCAACAAGTAAATCCTCAAAGAAGAATCTGCCAGTTCGCTGAAGAACATGCCAAGATCGCTGATGACTTTCAGCAGGCCGATGAGAAAACAAGTTCTGTGGTGATGACTCCATTCCAACTGCCAAGAAATTCCTGTGGCATCCACTAGCGTGCGCCTAAAGAATCGGAAGAAAACAGGCAATCTGCACTGGCCAGCTCAAGAAACTGTACTCACAATCCTCAGCCCTCCTCGCACCAACACCAACTCAAATTCTTCCTTCGCCTATGAAGTGAAGAAGACAAAGGCCGCAGAGCGAGCTGCGTGAAGAAAAGGAAGGCATCACCAAGGCCAAATTCTTCTCGCTAAGAAATTGAAGCCAATGACCAGCTCGATTGAAAATCCTATCGATGCCATTCCCATTTCCTCCATGTCATCCAAGGAAATTGTTCCCTTTGAGAAGAATACACGATCCCAAGCGGATCGATGAAGAAAATCAATCACTGTTACTCGTAACAGCTTGATGAAGATATTGAAGTGGAAGCTCTTCAACTCCTCGTTCTCCTCACCCGCCTCAGCCACAGCTGAAGAGGCAAAGGCCGAGGAAATTGAAAAGAAGATGAAGATGTGGATATTGGGTGCACTATACCCAGATGAACGATGACTTTTGGGAAAGTCAAGACCCCAATACTCCTCTCTTCACTCCGCTTCAACAAGTTCCTCACCACCAACTACTACTGCTCAAATGGGCTCATGAAACTCATCCCACATCATCTGTCAACTAAGAGATTCCAGCCACTAGCGCCAAGAACCAACCGCCAATCCTCAAACCGCACAAGGAGAGGAACCAGAATTCTCACCAAGAACCTGAAATCGCGATTCCCGAGGTTGTGCTTCAAATAATGATATTCCTCTCGCCAAGCCAAAGAATCTGCCAAGCAAGCAAAAGTTCAAGGCTGAAGATTTCTTTTCCGAGCATGTGTTCTTCATCGCCTACAACTTATGACTCGCCAATGAGGAAAAGACGCTCGACTCCAACACAAGCAAATCTCTATTCCTCAAGATTATTTGACAAGGACAAGATCTTCACCATGAGCATATTCCTCATGTTGATATGAAATCATCGCCTGCTTCGAGCCAAGATTCGTGTTCTTCACGGCGTGGTGCGCGAATTTCTGCACCGATATATGGATCGAATGAAGAACTCATTCTTCGCTTCTATGCCACCCGCACATCACCGGAGATGTCAAGACATCAACTGATGGGTTCTCGATTGGATGATCTAAAATACTCACTACAAGGCACCAAAGAACCAATTGCTTCGTCCTTCCTCTGATCCTCCCCATGAATCTGCTCGCTGTTCTATAATGAACGTGAACTGTCCGATCACTTCATGCAAGTACTGGTGAAGCTTCTCAAGCTGTGCTGCCCTCGAACCAAATTCCTCGTCAAGGATTTGCTATATGTGCCTCGGACTGCGTACGTAATCTTGACGAAGACTATGAGTCCCATCAAAGGCCACGACTCAAATGATGAAGACGCTGCATCATGAAGAACATGCTTTTCAATATCATTCATGGCGCTCCACCAACTTCCATGATTTCTTCATGAGGACTCTAGCCAATATTGCAATGTCACCTTTTTGAGCTGAAGCCATATGCGCCTTTGGATCATGAGATTCATCCAGCAAGATCTTCACCGAACTACAAGGCTGATATCAATCATGGCAGCTTCCCGCCCATTGAAGTCCTCTAGTTTACCAATTTCATCATCCGATGACAAGGGCAAGGCAGCACTGTGTATTGATGAAGGCACTCGCCCATTGATGGTCAGTTTTGCAAAGCTGCATCTTACTCCACCAATGATGATTCTCACACGCATGATACCGCCGCAAAATACCTCAACCAAGAAACAGCCTCAAGCCACAAAGACCTGTGGTGATGATGATCGTGAGTTACTCCTCGCCTTCATCAAGGTTGATCGCAATTAGAAATGGGTCAAGCGCTAATTTGCTGCAATTCTTCACAATATGACCTCAACGATAATGCAGGAAGAAAACCAAGACTATTTACGTGAAACCCTCAACCGCACCTGGGCTGTTCTGAATCATGTCTATTCCGGCGGAAGAATTGAAGACTATGGGTCTTCAGAAGCTTATGACCGGTCTCGCACCACCAAGAAATTCAAGAGAGTCAAAGTTCCTGATTTGGTGGCTAGCTCTTATTCTTCATCGCTAAACCGATGAATATGAAGACTTGACGACATCGCGGCAGCCCTACTTCAACAACCAACTCCCCGATAACGCCGGGCGCCTCCATCGACTTGAATATCTTCAGGACGTTAGTCGTCGCTTTTGATCCTTTTGGTCATTTGATGACAAAGGGGAGAAATCTGAGTTAGTCTTCGCCGGTTTATTCTATGGGCGCTTTTAAAAGTTACAACTCGCTCTTCCAAACTTTTTATTGATCGAGTTGTAATCTTAACTCCGATGGTGCCCTGATACTTTTGATCGTGCATTGTGCTGACTTTGCACTGTGCTCTAATACTTTTAATCGTGCTTCTGATGCTCTAATTTTGATACGTGTTATGCTCTGATGCTTTTGAAGCACTAAGCTCTGAATGCGATATTTGAGCTCTGAAACCTTTGATGTGATATTCAGCATGCTCATTCCTAGTTAATACTATTGCATGCATGTTGAATCTCATCAGGCACCATATTTCATCATGCATTTCAAATTCTTCATAGTATATGTATCAAATGCGTGTATGAATTACAAGATATAGGGGAGATCTCCATGATTCAAATCTTCAAATGTGCATTGCCTCAAAAGCAAATTCCTCATTATGCACATATTTAGGGGAGTTCTTCTATATCTTGCAATCAAATTCCTCAAGATTAGTATTTACACTTCATATGTTTATCCTCGTTGAAAACTTAACCTATGTTGTCATCAATCACCAAAAGGGGAGATTGTAAGTGCATCTAGTGCCCTTAGTGATTTTGGTGTATTGAAGACTTATAGGTTAAGTAACCCGATGCATTTGTGAGTGTACACAGGTCTATAAGTCTATGAGGAGTTTGATATTTACAGAGAAAGTCGATTTCTTAAAATGAAGTTCTTCGATCAAGACTTTGATATTCTCAAGACTTTCAAGACTTTGAAAGTGAAGAAATTGGTGTGACCATGAAGACTTGATATTCATTCGAGGAATCAAGCATGAAGACTTTTGTTTTCGTAGTTTCATTTTCTTTCTTGAGTCATAGGAAACACCATACCGTTAAAGGGGTCGAGGAAATACTAAGGAAAAATTTCCATGTGATGCTCAACTCAAAATCCTACACCTACCAATCCCTTCGAGTGAAGCCTTTGAAATCTTATACGCTTCAGCCAAATTCTTCAAAGGATGTAGATGCAGTTCTTCCGTCATCGATGACTTTGCTCGACCGAGGAGTTAGGAATTCCTCAGCTATGAATTGCCTACACAATGAGGAACATGATAGCCCCGAGGACTTTGAAAGTCAAATTTCCGATCGTTGCTGCGGTCTATACCGGCGGACTAAAATATCTTATCCACCTAACGGTCATATCATTGAAGGGCATTTATGTCTTATCATGTCGGGCTGCTCCCTAGGCTATAAATAGCCGCCCCCTACAATCACTAGCTGGTTGGCTGCTCCGAGAGAACTTGACACTTGTCATTTGAGAGCAACCCATCCTCCGAGGACTTTGAGTGAAAGTCATCAAGTGAGGAAAATCCAAAACCAAACCCCCACAAAAACCCCAAGTGATTGAGCATCACTAAAGAAATTGATCCTGCGTGGATCCGACGCTTGTTACCTTTGAAGACTGTGCTTCTTCCGCATTTGTTAGGCGCCAAGGTCTAGAGCATCTAAGAGGAATTGTGGATCGCCGAGTGACCAAGTCTCGTGAAGGTTTGGAAGTCACCAAGACTTACCATGAGTGATTGGACGAGGCTCATGTGGTCTTAGTGCAAGGAGAATACGGTGAGGACTCGGTGTCCGAAGGTGCTCGAGATCGGGTGTCCGGATCTGTGTCCTCGAAGTTTAAATACTCACCGCTTCCAACTGCATTTATAACCGAGACAAAGAGCTTGAACTGGTCTACCAAGTCATTGTCTTCACCAACCGACCGGTTCTATTTCTCAACTCATTCATTTCTCATTCTCGTGTTGTATGTTGTTCATATCTGTGCTTGAAGATTTTGATCAAGACTTTCACAAATTCCTCGCCCAATTTCTTCACCTGCTTTGTCTTCATCTTGTTATCTTGTGTTTACGCTTCCTGCACTGCTCGGTCTTCATTTCATCATGCCGACTATGTGTAATCTGTTATGTTTACTCGAGTACTTATTCCATCGCAAAACAGCTTCTTCGCTATGAATTTCTCACCGCAAATTCCTCGCTGAAGAATTTCATAAAATCGCCTATTCACCCCCTCTAGTCGATATAACGACTTTCCGGGCGAGGACTGTGTGTCCTTAGCTCAAGGGAATAAGGTGAAGACACGGTCTTGTGAGTTGAATCTCAGCCTCCCTAACCGGGACGCACAGCTTGTCACAAAGAACGGAACTCGTCCAACAAATCCGTGTCTTCAACAAGTCACCGGTTCTATCCTCTCCCTCCTTTACTTAGAGTTTGTCTTCATGAAGTCATTGCTCATCCGTCGCACTGCTTGACTTCATTGCTTGACTACTATCGCTGATTGGCTTCATACTATCTTCCATCCTCGATCCTTACTACTTAGCTGCTATTAGTCCTCAGATTTTCACATCATTGCATACTTGACTATGGTCGCTTGTTGTAGTTTATCTTCCGCTGCATATCAATTAGGTCATTTCTATCATTTGTCTTCAAAACTTCCATGTTTTGAATACTTCCATAAAAATCGCCTATTCACCCCCCTCTAGTCGATAACTAGCACTTTCACATTGCGCCCGCCGAATGGAGCGCAGGATTAGCACACGAAGTAGTAGATGGTCTCCTTACTAGTACTCCCTAGTAGTCCCTAGTCTCTACTCTTATAAAAAACCGAGTTGGTGATGATAGTGTGCTTGCCATCTTGTAATATAGACCGTCCAATCTATATCCGATTTGATAGAAAGCAAACTATGACAATTTTACAAAAGATTCCCCGCACTCTCTCTCACATTTACGATAAGGCCTTGCCTTGTTCATCCTTATCTCCCACAACCTCATTGCCGAGCAATTAAAAAGGAAGTCTCTAGAACAATCTCAAGATGGTGGATTACCAGGCGGCACCGTTCATCCCCGTGCCTCCGCCCAGTCCAACCACCAGCCAACACCACGCCCCACTCCTCCTCACCTTATCTCTCATCTTTCTTGAGATATCATTTTTTTGATGATATTCTCGAGATACCATTTTTCCAATAAAATTCACGAGATATCATTAGTTTTACACATGGGATTACTCATGCATGGGTCAATCACAACAGGTGTTTTGTAAAAAAAATGCATCTTGATGTTCCGTGCAATGCATGGGCATCTTACTAGTTTGCATATAATTCCAAACACCACGTAGACATGGTCTTTGACCATTTTACAACTATGTTAGTATCATTGTTAGTGGTCACCGCAAGTTATAGCCCCGGTGTTTTAACCTTTTAGTAATGATATCAAGCATTGTTCGCCAAGAGCTCAATCATGGTGAATCCCACATAACCGCTGATTTCCATCCCATGCTGGCCTGTTTTTAAGTTGTAGTATTTGACAAAACCACCACCCTTACACACGCATTTACAACAATCGCCACGCGTGTTTGCAACTACCATGTCTCCTAGTGAACATTTATTGTGAATTGGAGTTAGCACCGATGGCGTTCGTAGTCGCTCCACGCCGGCATTGAAGTTTGTAACTATTTTAGATTAGAATATACTACTCCTCTGGTGCTAGTAGTAGAGCAGAGTCCTACTCCACTATATGCAAACTAGGGCATAGTAGTAGGTACTGTAGGGAGTACTAGTACTGTGTTAACTCAAGCAAGTTGTCTCGCATCGATATGACCCTACGCTGCTGGGATGTGTCTCGTAAGTCAAGCATAGTGCTGTTTTCATCATCACCTGTCCACTTCCCGCACATATTTGCTTCTCCATCTTCGTCCGCACATAATCGCCCAATCTTCCATCCCCATGTCAGACCCCGACTCAATGTCACATCGATCTAGCTCAGAACACTCGTAGATCACTTTGCGCCTCACGCACGTATTCCTACCTGTGTCGCTTTACCTTTGCCCGGACCGCTTTGGCGCTTTTGGCACACGATATATAGTGTCGCTAGCATCCATATGATTAGGGAGCCCGGCTGACATGGCTAGTCGAAACCCAAAGTGGCACAGACTTACAGTGGACAGCATCCATGACCCAACATCAAACGTGTCGGTCATCACGAGTATGTTCCGGCTGTCAGCATCGCCTAGCAGATTCCGATGTAAACCGGCCAGTAGCAGCTAACAGACTCCTAGACTAACGCGTGACATTTCCGGCGATGTATACGTGAACTAAGAAGGACACATGCGGCCAGCCTAAGTGTTCCGGAGCAGAGTAAGCTACCATGGCTCTCGTGGAAACACTAGGAGACATTTCCCTAAGAGAGGCTACTAAGGATAAACAACTAGATAGTCAGATCCCACACATACCAAGCATTTCAATATCATACACACAATATGCTCGATGTGTGCAAATACAACATGGCATCACAACATGACTCTACGACTCAAGTATTTATTCATTAGGCTCCGAGGAGCCGAGATATATAAACATGGGTCTCACGACCCAACATTCAGAGCATACAAGCCAAAGCACAAGCGAAGCTAACATGTCCGAGTACGACATCTACAAATGAAAAAGGCTTAGAAGCCCGACTATCTTCCAGATCTCCGCCGAGGGCACAAGATCGTGAAATGAGGTAACAAGCTATACGTCAAGTCCACGCTGAACTACTAACGAGACCGACGCTCTCGCAAAAAACATAAAATAGGCAAACGTGAGTACAAATGTACCAAGCAAGACTTACATCGTAATCCATCTACTTATGCATCATTATCAACAAAGGGGATGGTGGAGTTTAACTTCAGAAGCCAGCTTTGACTCGGTGGCTATCCTAAACTACGATCGCAAGTAACTCTTTTGAGGTGGCGACACGAGTCCACATATTCACCATCTCAATACACCACTATGGATCCGCCTCCCTGCCTCCTCACGAGAACGCCATACATAGCACTCACACTTATCTTATGATTTTAGAGTATCCACTTTCACTTGTCTATGAACTGTACAGCAACCAGAAGTCCTTTTCCGTGGTCACGGCTATTCAATAGATGATGTTAACCCTGCAGGGGTGTACTTCTTCACACACGCCCAACGAGGGTGTCGGCCACAACCTACCTAAACACTCAAGTCCCTAGTCCAGTTTATCGCCTATTCGGTTCCATCCATGAGGAGATCCGCCAAGTTTCGCCACACAGCCCCAAAGGATGTAAGTTGTGGTTCCCGAGACACCAAACGGGCGCCAGTACACTGTGTATATGTGCCTACCGTGATCACAGCCCACCCCTACGGTCAGCCACAAGCACGGCCTCCAAAGATACTACAAACACTTAAACTACTTGTAACTCCCGGACAGAGGACAAGGGTGATTAAGAAGTTTAGAGGGTCCATTGGTTTCGGGCCCAATGCATGGTAGTAGCTGAATCATGGATCACAAACACGTAACTCAGTTCCTCGAGGATGGCTGCAATGAGACAACCCACCATGTTCTCCTACATGGCCTCTCACCACTACCTTTACCAAATCGTGTTCACACACTTTGCTCACACATTCAAGAGGACATGTTCACACACCTCCCGATTCATTCCCGATGAATCGCACTCCGACTCAACTCTAAGAAGTAGCAGCATGACAAACAAGCATGAATGAGTAGGCACAACAGGCTCAAACAACTCCTACTCATGCTATTGGGTTTCATCTATTTACTGTGGAATGACAGGTCATGTAGATGATAAAAGGGTTCAACTACCGCAGCAAGTAATAGTTGAATCGATGTTGTCCTAGTGCAATAAAAGGGAGCAGGAGCGAGAGAGTGGGATTGTATCAGAATGAAGAAGGGGGTTTTGCTTGCCTGGCACTTCTGAAGATAATATAGTTCTTCATCGGTGTCATCGATCACATCGTCGAACATCGCATCGAGAGGGGACAATACCGGCAAACAAGGAAGAACACAATCAATGCAATGCACAATATGATGCATGTTATGACAAGGCAAATGAATGTGTTTTGGGCTAATGCAAGCTAGAACAGATTGAAATGAGTCCATTTGAACCAAAGATTCAAATGCAAACCCATTATATGAAGTCATAAAGGTGCATTAACTTGTTTCATCTAAACAGTAGTGTTAAGTTGTTCTAACATGCATGAAACCAGTGCAGATGGATAGATTGGATTTTTTTGATCATTTTTCATATATAATTTGTTTCATTTGGAGCTACGGTTGATTTTCTATGAATTTTAGAAGTTTGTGCTATTTTCTGGAATTTCCTGCATAAGAATAATTCCAGTAATTGAATTAATGCGTCAGATACAGCCACGACCGACCTCAGCAGGTCAATGTAACCGTTCAAGTCAAACCTCGACCACTGGGGTCCACCGTCAGTCTCATAGGGCTGGCGTTGGTCACCGATCGTCGGTGACTAAGGTAGGGGTACCTCAAGACTTCAACTTGTGCACGGCAAATGCAGCCCCGCAAATGATCCACCATATGCTTGCCGGAGACCATTCCCACTCCATATCAAGCCATTCAAGAACATAGTGTACAAGATGAAGATCGAGACCCCGGCAAGAGGAGCTTGCCGAAGGCCGCCCCTGTGCTTAAGCTTACATCACCCACGAAGGCCTCGGGCGAGAGGAGCTCGCCGGGAGACTAGAAGACTACATCATAGAAGACACGCTTGGCGCTTATACGCCCCGGCAAGGACCTCGGGAGCGACAAGTTACAGAGCCCGACAAGCCCCGGGTCCGCAAGATCAAGACCCCGCAAGGCGCTTGCCGGAGAAGTACGCCTGTGCCCGCACTCCACTCATCCGCCCACGCGCCGCCTTAAGTCCTCTCCAGAGACGCTGCGTGGCGGATGGTCAGGCAACTCAAGGGTGCGGTGGCACTCCACGGTGGTGGATCCATCGCCGTGGCAAACGGAGACGCAAGGGCGGAGCTTTGGAGTCGACGGTGACGGCATTAAATGCTTTTGTCCCCACCACAAAGTAGGTAGAAGCCACTGCTCAAGCTAATCGTAGCTCCACTGCTCCCAAGACTGCTCCAACTACCACCTCTTTTACATTTTTACCCCTCTCCCACGCTGACACCGCCGCCGACCCCTTGCACTATAAAAGGAGGCCCATGCACAACGAGAAGGGGTTCGGATCCCGGCAACTCGCGCTTAGGGTCTGGCCCCGATCAACCCACTGACACACCACACCACCATACGCCGTGATTTCTCGAGCAAGATCAAATACAACACAAAGCAGCAGAGGGTTTTACGGCCCATCGCGCCCGGTTGGGTAAAATCCGCCCGCTGCATCGCCGATCGCTCTTCAGGCTCCCTCCGCCTGCATCGCGCTGCATAAGGGGCCCGCCCCATAGGTGCTCGCGCGGCGGGTCCCTCCGCTCCGCCCCCGACATCTTTGGCGCGCCAGTAGGGTGCGCCGAGGTTGTGCGGACCTGATCCGGCGTCGCGACGGCGTGTTCTTCATCAACCTCTCCGGGCCACAAGCATTTCATCGGCAACCGCGCCATGGCCCCAAGACGAGGGCCTCGAGGGTCGCAGACCCGCTCGCGCTCAACCGCCGCCACCGTGAGCCGACGGCGCGGAGGAGACGCTAAGGAAGGGTGGACACCGCGAGGGTACTCGCGCGCCACCAGATCTGTGGACAGACGGATGACCGCGCCGGTCTCCGTGGGATCCACGCCCATCTCAGCAAGACGACGACCCAGCAGCGCCTTACCACGGAGGTGGTATCCGCCGCTGGAGCAGGACGCACCGGAGGCTCACGGATGTTCCGGACTTCGTCCGGACACAGTAAAGCGGCGGCGCCGGAGGACCTCGCTCCTTCTAACACCGTTAGAGTCCGAAAGCTGCCCCGCCTCGCACCGCCGCCCCGCTTCTCCACTCCTGCAGAAGCGCCACGAGAGCGCAATGCTCCTCGATTCCCTCCAGCGGCGACAAGGCCGAGGACCGGAGGGCTACCATCCGTAGCCTGGTCGCCGCCAACAACGATCGCCGACAAGAGCCAGCGGCCTCACGCCGCCGCAAGCCGAGAAAACGGCGGCGGCGGCGATAAGACCGCTGGGGCGCAACCATGCACTCCCGCCGCTGAAGCGAAGACGCCGCCCGCCCGGAACAATGCCGACGACGCTCCATGGCATCGCTGACCAGCGGCTCGCTGATCAACGCCAGTCCTCGACGAAGCGGGCGATAAGAAGACGCCTCAACCACGATCGAGCGCCGCCGAGACTTCGGCGACAATCGAGAGAGCTGGAGCACTGCCGACGCCACAAGACGCCGGCGAGCAAAGCGACTTGTCAGACGCTGCAGCTGCCCCTGCGTTCACCCGTGAGCGCGGGCGCGGCCCAAAGGGCTCAAAGATGAAGAATTTCAAGCCCGACGCATCGGAGAAGTACGACGGCAAGACGCACCCTCGGAGTTTCTCGGTGTTCACACCATCGCGTGCAAGCTGCCGGGGCGCGACGAGAAGATTCCGCGAACTACTTCCCCGCCAGGTTTAGGCCGAACGCTCGTTTGGCTTATGCACTTGCCGGAAGGCTCCATTTCTTCTTGGGCAGATCTTTGCCATCGGTTTGTTGGCGCCACCGGCGGCCACAAACCCCACGGCCAGAGAGCGATTCCACATTTTGGCCCGTATGAAGGAGAACCCCTGCGTAAGTATATCCAACGCTTCTGCCAGTGCAGCACAACATCCTCGATGTCCACCGCCGCCGGTTATCGCGCGCTCCACCGAACGCGGCGAATCGCGATGCGTGAAGAGATGGCGGCGACCAAGATTCGATGTCACGAGCTTTATGCTCGGTCGATAAATGCGACACGCCGAAGAGGGGAGGAGGCTCCCCGGGGAGGATGCTGGCGCAGGAGGAAGCGACTCCGACGACGCCGCCCCGGCAAAGAAGCGCCGACGGCGGAACATTCAGAAGAAGAACAAGGAAGAGGTGCTTGCCGTCGAGAAGTCCGCAAGGGGGCTCCGCCAAGCAAACACTGATGGCGACCGCAAGGAGCTGCCTCGTGGCGGCGGCCGCAAGGTGACGGCCCCGCAAGCAATACGCAAAATCCATCGTAAGCGGGCCGACTATCTCGTCGAAAGCAAAAAGCTGAATACGAGAGGCGCGACAAGGAGAGGACCCAAGGTGGCGGAGGAGAACAGAGCAAGAAGCGGCCGTTCAATGGTCGGGGGCCCCGGCAAGGCCAAACGGCGGCAAGGTGATCGACCTTCCCGGAGCCGCGACAAGGATGAAGAAGACGCGACGAAGATATGGAAGATGAGGATGACAGCGAGCAGGAGTTCCAGACATACACGGAGGTCCTGTGGCGCCGACGGTGGCGCCATCGCACACCTCCCACCGCCAGCTAAAGCAAAGGTGCGTGAGGTGAATGCAGCAGAAGCCGCCTCGTCGAGTCGCCAAGCAGTTCCTCAAATGGTCCAAAGACGCCCATCATTTTTGATCTTGAGGATCACCCGACCGCACCACCGTGGTCGGGTGCTTGCCGATGCTGGTCTCGCCCACCATCCGCAACCTCAAGGTCACCAAAATGTTGGTTGACGGCGGGCCGGGCTGAACTTGATTTCCTCCGCTGTGATCAAGAAACTCCAAATTCCAGATGGCGAGCTCAAGAGACCGGTTCTTCCAAGGAATCAACCCGGACGGAGCAAGCCCAAGGGAAAGATCACCTGCGGTGACCTTTTGGCGGGAGCTCAATTTCAGGATCGAAAGATCACTTTCGACGTCCGCCGATATTCCGCTACCATACAACGGAATACTCGCCGTCCGCCTCGCCAAGTTCATGGCAGCTTCCCATTATGCTTTAACGTGTTCAAGATGCCGGGCCGATAAGCGCCATCACCGCCCACGGCGACAAGAAAGATGCGCTTATCTGCACCGACAAGATCTACGGGATGCGGCAGCAGGCCGACAAGAATACCCTTGCCGCTGAAGCTCCGGGGAAGAAGACGAAGACCAAGTCCGCAAGCACTCCGGGCCCACTCCGCAACCGCACCTCTTGGAGTGCCGCTACCGCACGAGGACGCCCCGCCGAGCTCCACCGCAAGAGTAAGAAAGGAATGGCTGCTCCGCCGCAACCAAGAAGGTGTCCGCCAGGGGACGCAGACGGTGGTACCTTCACCATCGATTGCCACGCTGACAAAGAATAGGAAAGCGCTCGTTGCCTTCCGCGGCGAACGCCGATGTGTTTGCATGGCAACCATCCGACATCCCCGTGTTCCTGTGAAGGTAATTGAGCACAAGCTTGCCGCTTGCCCTCATGCGCGCCCGCCAAGCGTAAAGTGAGGAAGCAAGCCGTGGAGCGCCAAGAATTCATCAGCGAAGAAATCAAGAAGCTAGAGGCAGCAGGCCTAGTTAGAGGTGTGATCCATCCGACGTGGTTAGCAAACCCAGTCGTCGTGCGCAAGGCTAACGGGAAGTGGAGGCTGTGTATAGACTTCACCGATGTGAATAAAGCATGTCCCAAGGATCCATTCCCCTTGCCGCGCATTGACCAGATTGTTGACTCCACTGCCGGATGTGAGCTACTTTGCTTTCTTGATGCATACTCAGGCTATCACCAGATCTTTATGGCCAAAGAGGATGAAGGGAAGACTGCGTTTATCACTCCATGTGGCACCTATTGCTTCATACGCATGCCATTTGGACTGAAGAATGCAGGGTCAACATTTGTGAGGGTAGTGTATACTGCTTTTGAGCCACAGATCCACAGAAATGTAGAGGCTTACATGGATGATATCGTGGTGAAGAACAAGAGCAAGGATACGCTGATTCAAGATTTGGAAGAGACATTTCAGAACCTGCACAAGATACAGCTTAAGTTGAACCCCGAGAAGTGCGTCTTTGAGTGCCCTCCGCAAGCTTCTCGGTTCTTTTGTGTCACTGAGGGGATTGAAGCCAACCCGACAAGATTAAAGCCATCGAGCGATCGAAGCCCCAAAGTGCGAAGTCAAGGATGTCAAGGCTCGCGGTAGTGTGGCTGCCCTCGGTGAGGTTCATTTCAAAGTCAGAGAAGCGCGCCTACCTTTCTTCAAAATCTTGAAGAAGGCAGGCCCCATGAAGTGGACTCCGAAGCGGAGGCAGCGCTACAAGATTTGAAACGGTACCTATCCTCCACCCCAATACTTGTCGCACCTAGACCACAGGAGAAGTTGTTGCTGTACCTAAGCGGCAACCAACCAAGTGGTTAGTGCTGCGCTTAGTAGCGGAGAGGGAGTCCGACGAGGAGGCTGCGCCACCGCAAACGAGTCCAATGACAAGCGGGAGGATGCTCGACAAGCCCGCCCCGACAAGGACAACTCTGCACAGGGACAGGACGAGGTGCGGAAGAAGATGGTGCAGCGCCCAGTGTATTTTGTAAGCTCCCTTCTTCAGGGGGCTAGATCAAGATACCCTGGTGTGCAGAAGCTGCTTTTCGGCCTCCTCATGGCCTCGAGAAAGCTGCGCCATTACTTCCAGGCACACGAGATAACAGTGGTCACTCGCTTCCCAACAAGAGGATATTGCACAACCCAGAAGCAACAGGCAGGATCGTTGAGTGGGCACTGGAGCTGTCGAGCTTTGGGCTCAAGTTTGAAAGTACTTCAACCATACAGAGCCGGGCTTTGGCAGAATTCATAGCAGAATGGACCCCAACGCCTGATGAAGAAGTCCAAGAAACAAGTACACCCGTACAAGAAGCGACAAGTGAATGGGTAATGTACTTTGATGGTGCCTTCAAGGCAAGGCGCCGGTGCAAGCGTGGTACTCATCGCCCACCGGAGAACACCTCAAGTATGTTATCCAGATGCACTTCCTAAGGGAGCAAGCGACAAACAACACCGCGAATATGAAGGTTTGCTCGCCGGCCCGAGATTGCGCCGAACTTGGGATCAAAAAGTTGATTAAAGGGGAGATTCTCAGTTGGTGGTCCGACAAGTTAACAAGAGCTATCGAGCCCTTTGATGGAAGCTTATGTAGATGAAGTGAGGAAGCTTGAGGAGCGCTTTGAAGGCTTGCAGATGGAGCATGTCCGAGAGCTCGAATGAAATCGCAGATGGCCTTTCAAAGTGTGCTTCGATGAAGTTACTCAGGAACCAGGGACCTTCTTGCTCAAGCTGACTCAACCATCCGCCACGCCTCAATTAGGCAGCCTAAGAAAAGAAAGTTGGTCTCCGGCGACTACTTGCCGGCGGATCTCCCGAGGCCGCCAAAATCCCCAAGATCAACTACCAGCACGCTGAGGAACAGTTTGCTCCTACAGATCCTCGGATCTGTGCGGTTGAAGCAAGTGTTCCCGACAAGCCTTGTCCCGGCAAGCTTGCCGGAGGACCTTCAGCTCCGGCAGAGCCAGAGACCCTTGTCGTAGAAGCTCAAGTTCTCGCAGCGGCCTTCATGCCTTTAGTCCTTGCCGTCGAGCCCCAAGCTCCGGCATGGGCACAGCAGATCGTCCGTTTCCTACAAACTGGAGAACTTCCCGACGACCCAGAAGAAACAGAAAAGATAACCAGACAGTCAAGTATGTACCAGTTCGTGGACAACGAGCTGTACAGAAGAAGGCTCAATGGCGTCAGACTAAAGTGCATCTCCAGGGAAGATGGGCAGAAGCTGTTGGCAGAGATACACGGAGGCATATGCGGCCACCACATTGGCGCAAGGGCGCTTGCCGGGAAAGCTTTCCGGCAAGGGTTCTTTTGGCAAGAAGCCTCCAAGATGCAAATCGCACTAGTAACCAAGTGTGAAGCGTGCTGGCCCATGCAAAGCAGATTCATCAGCCAGCTCAAGCTCGCAAACAATCCCTTTATCCGGCCCTCTCGGTGCTGGGGCTCGATATCTCGCCCCTTCCCCGTCTTTGTCGGGGCTTTGAGTACTTACGTAGCGATCGACAAGTTCACAAAGTGGCCGAAGTGGAGCCAGTGAGGAAGGTGACAGCACGACGGCCGTCAAGTTCTTCAGTCGATTGTCCGCTGCTTCGATCCCTAACAGATTATCACCAACAACGGTACACAATTCACTAGTCGCACCTTCATGCAAGACGCCCAAGACCTTGGCGCCAAGGTCATTTCGCTTCGCGCCACCCAAGGAGCAACGGTCAGCGAGAAAGGGCCACTTTGAAGTGCTGCTGACTCAAGACAAGAACTTTCGACAGTCTTGAGCAGCGGAAGAAATTGATAGAGGAGCTGCCGGCTCTTTGGTCAATCGTAAGCGACACCAAATCGAGCCACGGACAAACACCTTTTGCTCTAGTCTATGGAGCGAAGCAGTTCTCCCCACGGAACTCAGATACGGATCTCCTCGAGTGCTCGCTTATGATGAGTTTTCGAGCAAGAGCAATCGCGCAAGATGACGATTGCTCCTTGAGGAGGGACGCTCTGTGCTGTCAGACGAGCTGCTCGATACCAGAAGCCTTGCGCCGCTACCATAGCCGCAAGGTCAAAGCCAGGAGTCTCGAGGAAGGCGACCTTGTTCTTGGCGTGTTCAGTCCGCCAAGAATTCCAACAAGTTGACGCCGAGGTGGGAAGGCCCTTATCGGGTGAGACAAGTCAGAGGAGGCGGCGTCGCCCGAGACCAAGAAGGCTTACCAAGAAGCAACTCCTGGAACATAGAGCATCTTCGCAAGTTTTACCCATAAAGCGCGGTTGCCGTGATCCGCTCCGCAACCACCTTTTGTACAAAGCTTTGCCGCCGTTGCATGTGACCCTTTGTACAAAGCGGCCGAGACCCGTGCAGCAATAAAGTTCTGTGTTTTATGCTGGTTGCCTTTTCCATGCTTTTCTTTGCCATTTGCATGTGTTATTTGGCATCTCTTGTGCGACACACATATCCGGCAAGCAATAGCACGCCGAAAGGCTATATGCTTGTTCTTTCTTCTTTCTCCTTGTTTCTTAAGCAGAAGAAACGTTCCTCGCGCACAAGTTTGCCGGGGGGGAGGAAATGGAGGATGAACCAAGCGCTGTTCAAGAAAGGGAAGCTTTGCGGAGAACGCAAGCAGTCACGTAAAGCTAAGTTGTCGGATTTGCGCAGCTCAAAATTTTAAATTTTAAGTTGCCTTCCTTGAACAACCACACCTTGTATGGAAAACCTGTGCTCGAGGAACCTACCGATGGATAGCCGTGCCCTTATCTTGTTTTCGAGTCCGCTCAGCAAGCTAAGTGTGTTATGATCGTCATGCAAGGTTGCTTGCCGGCAAGACCTTGGCCCGTGAGGCTGCTTCGAGTTCAACACTCAAGCACTTCATGGCAAGGGCCCCTTGCCGCAAGTTTCTAGAAGCGTAAGGTTGAACCATACGAGTTGAGGATCGTAACAAGGAGATAATTCTCGTCCATTGATCAAAATAAAGATAATATTTAACAGAAATAGCTTGTCGCGATGGCTAATGAGTTCATAACACCCTATGCAGCAACTAAAAGAGATAAGGATAAAGGAGGCCTAGTTCACGCGGCGCGCCTCCATCCCGGAGATCTTGTCCACCTTGGCAATGATGTGGGCGACCTGCTCCTTCGAGCCTCCATGTTCGTGATCGGCCGCAAGCTGCGAAGAACGTTGGTGAGGTTTATGCCGGGGTTGCGATATACGATCTTCGTCAGCACGCGCTCCATGGTTCCCACGCACAGTCGGCCAGTCTTCTCGGCGAGCTGCGCGGGGATCTTGTTCCGAAGATTTGCAAGGGCCGGCGCAATCCCCCTGAAGAAGAGGCTGAGCTTGGCGCTGTGAGCGAGGTTTGGATCCGGGGAGTAGATGAGATGCTCCAGCTTCAGCGCCAGCAGCTCCTGGTCAATGGCAGACGCGGAAGATACCAAGTCCTCGGTCCATATCTCAACGATACGGCGGAAGTCCTCGGCTGCTTTGTTGGCGCTGGCCACCAAGGTTCGCTCCTCGCGGAGCTCCTCCTTCAGCTTGGTTTCCCGATCCCGGGCAGCGTCAAGCGAGTCCTTCAGCGCAGAGACTTGAAGCTCAAGACCCTCGATGGAGTCCTTGGCGGCCTTCAACTCGTCGCCCTTCTTGGAAAGGCGCTCCTGGAGTTCTGAGTTGGAGTGGGCATCCTTCTCGCGCTCCGTGACGAGCGTGGCAACCTTCTCCTCGCTCGCCTTCAGCAACTCCTCCAGCTGCGCGACCTTGGCGGCAAGCTCCTCCTTGGCGGTTTCCATGGCGGACATGCATCTTCGCCTCCTTCAATTCCCCGCCTAGGGCCTGTTCCCGAGCGGCAAGGTCTTCCTCGTGAACGTCGAGGTTGACTTTCCGCTGGATGAGCTCTCCTTCTCGCCGGGATAGCTCCACCCCGGCGAGCCGTTGCTGCTCCTCGGCCTCGGCCTTCAAAGAACCATTCTTCATACTCCCCGGCGAGTCGCTCACGCTTCTCCGCCACCTCGCGGAGAGCAGCTTGGTTAGCGGCGCTGAGCTCCGCCGCGCGCTTCTCCATCTCCTCGGCGGCCTTGGCGGCGAGAACCTCCCGGGAAGCGAGCTTCGCCAATCTGGCCCGATAAAGGGCCAGGAGCTGGTGAAGCAGCTTCTCCTCATCAGGCCCGTCGCTTCCGCCGGGCCCCTCGACGATCTTCAAGCCCGCGGAGGCAAGGATCTCCCCATCAAAGGCCTCGCCCTCCGCGGGAGCTCGCGACGAGGAACCCCACGGCATCTGGATAAAGACGCCGTTGGTGGCCTCCAAGTAGTGGCCGGACCGCTCCTCTCCGGCGGAGGGGTCGGTGACCGGCGCAGCACTTGATGCTCCCGCCGCCTCCGGGCCGGCGGTTCGGTCGCCATCCCCTCTCCGGCCGCTGCGTCTGCAGCCGGAGCGGTCTCTGGCACATGTGGCCCGGCGGCTCCCGCTGCGTCCTCGACGACAGGGGCGTCGCCGCCGCCACCATGCACGTCCTCCTCCTCTTCAATGACGATTTCCGTCTCCATCTGCTCGGGGGGAGGAGGAGGATCTAGAAGAAGAAGAGAAAGCAAAAGAAGTTCAAGCAAATACACAAAAAGAGACAACGCCAAGAAGACAAAGTTGCAGAACCTACCTTGACGGACGTCGTCAGCGGCGGGCTCTCTTGCCGGGGAATCCTCCCTTGGCGGAGTGGCCGCCCTCGCCGGACTGGTCGCTCTTGGCGGGTACTCGCCCTTATGAGTACCCGCCTTGGCGGGACGCCCTCCTTGCCGGGAGTCCAACCTTGGCGGGGATGGAGGGACCGCCCGGCTCCTCGAGGGCGACCTCAGATGCTCCCCGCGCTGCGGCTCCATCTCTCGCACAAGTCAAGGCAAGCACGCCAAAATATTGGAACAAGACAAGATCTCCAGACGCGCCGCAAGCGAGGTGGGACCAGACTTCTACTGGGGGCTGCGCTGAGGCTGCTCCTCGACAGCGCTGGTCCGCAAGCTTGGCTCGGCGCGTCCCCGTCTCCTCAAGGGCGAGTCGTCCGCGACTTCAACCACGGGCACCTTGGCTTTCTTCGCCGCCCGCTCGGTCAAGGTCCTGAAATCAACACAAGAAACAAGATTAGCCTCGACAATAATCAAGGCGAAATTCAAGAAGATGAAGATCTCGGGTACTTACTCCTGTTCCTCCTCGTCGTCTTCGCTCAAGGCGGAGAAATCATACTCCACCTGGGTCGCGTCGGCGCGGGGAGCAGGAGGCGAAGGCCCTCTCGGGCGCTTGGCGGTCCTCGAGGCTGGGGGCTGCGAAGACCCAGCCCCTGTGGCAGTCGGGACCCGAGAAGCGGGCGGAGCCGCTGCTCCGCCCCGAGAAGACCCCTGCCCGCTCGGCACCGACCTGCGAGGCGCCTTTTTGTTGTGGCTGCTGAAGTCGCTCCCGCTGGCTGGTGCGCCGGTCGCCCTCGGCGCAGCTTGACTCCCTCGGGAAGCTTGCGCTGCCCGGCGAGCTGGTAGTTGCCGGGGGACCTGCGTACTCGCCTCCGTCGCAGCCTTGCGGAGGCGCTTCAGTGGGGAGCGCCTGGGGCTCGCCCGGGGCGGGGAGGTCTCCGACGACGAGGAGAGGTCGTCGGCGTAAAGGTCCGTAGACCCGCCGGCATCCTCGGCGGCCGCGACATTCCCCTCCTCCTCCTCGCCGGCTGGCTCGCCAGACCCAGCGCCCTGCGCTGCGACCCCTTTTCCTCTGGTATCTCCGCTCCCTCCGGCGCCCCTGCTCCCTCCGGCGGCGCCGCCTCTTGCCGCGGCCTCGGCCGCGATTCCTGGGATCCCGGAGTGCCTCAGAGAGGGGACCCCGGCAAGCGCGCCGGGAGGAAGTTTCAGCAATCTGCAGATCTCCGCCGCCTCCGCTTGGTAGGACTCCTCCGCGGCCTCTGCCTCCTCGGGCGTACAGCCGAACTCTCCCGCCGCTGCGGCTGCAGCGGCCTCTTCGGCCCGGGAAGCTATGTACGCGAGCTCCTGGTCCGTGGTGTCGCGTGTCAGCCCCCGAGTCTCGTCCTTGTTCTTCGCCACCTCCTCAAGGTTGTCGAAGAAGTTGAGGACATCCGATGGCTCAGGCGGAATCCATGTGCGCTCCACGCCGTGCGAGTCGCACGCGGGCATCATGGCGAGGAGGCGATCCCGAGCTGTGCTGTTGCAGAGGGGCACCACTCCCCGGGGAGGTCTGAACCACTCTGGATGGGCCGGGTCATATTTGAAGAGTTCCCGGACCATCCCCCTCAACTCCAGCGTCGTGAAGTTAAAGTTCAGCCCAGGGCGCAGCCTCATTATGTCCCCTGCGCCGCCGTACTCCCAAGCCGGCCTTTTCCTGTCTTGGAGAGGGGCAATGCGGCGGCGGAGGAAATCGGCGCCTACCTCTGCAACGGACAGCCTCGCCTCTCGAAGACGAAGAATCCGGATGAGGGCAACGTCGAGCTTGATGTCATCCGAATCCAGCTCGCCTCTCGCCACAAGACGATGGGCGTTGTCAGCGTGGCGCGTGAAGGGCTGCGGCTCGTCTTCAATGATCCAGCACTAGTCCGACGCCATTTCCTCCCACTTGCCGCGGAGCTCCCGGCAAGTAACGACTCCTTCAAGTTCGAGACGAAAAACCCAAGAAATCCCTCCGAGAGGGGGGGAACCGGCTCTGCTCTAGGGGTGAAGAAATGCCTAAACAGAGCTACGTTTGGGTGTATCCTATGAAGTTTTCGCACATATAAAGCGAAACCACCATTGTGAGAATGGCGTTGGGGGTGAAGTCAAGAAGGTGGAGGCCATATGTGTTCATGATGTCACAGAAAAATTCAGAAAAAGGAGGACAAAGACCGCAGTGAAAGAAAGCTGCGAAGAAATAGTACCCGCCAGGATAGTTGTCCATGGTGGCGGCCGGATGGGCTCTGGTCCGAGGGTGCGCCGTGGTCTTCTTGGCCCAGAACAGGTAATATTTGCCCCAGAGTTCCTCCACATCGAGCCGCGGCGGGAAGACGACGTTCTCCTTCCGCATCTGGGCGAGCTTTGCCGCCTGCTCGGATTTCTCCTTCTTGATCTTCTCCGCCTTCCCCTTCCCCTTCCCGGTCTTCGGGGCCATGGCGGAGGCGGCGAGGGAAGGAGGACGAAGAATCCGGCGGCGCCGCGGACGCAAGAGTCGGCGGAGGAGATGCGGAGGCGGAGCGCAAAGAGGATCTCTGGAGGAGGAAGAAGAAGCAATGAAAGCGAAGGAGGAAAACCGCGCCTGTTTCCTCTGTTTTTATGGGGAAGTGGGGGGGCGTTCCGCCCTTCTCATTAAAGAACGTGGGCACGTCCCATCCCACGACGCCACGATCGACGCGTGCTGCTGCACGGAGAGGCGGCAGAGGCGGAAGTGGACTCGGCACGCCGCGGGCCTCGTGTGCCCGTGCACTGTTTTGGGCCTGGCCCAACAGCGCTCGGCACCGTGTATGGCCCAGGCCCCGGGGCTCCTGTCGGTGTACTAAGGTAGGGGTACCTCAGTACCCCAACTTGTGCACGGGCAGTCGCAGCTCCCCGCAGCTGGATCCACCATATGCTTGCCGGAGACCATTCCCACTCCATATCAAGCCATTCAAGAACATAGTGTACAGGACAGAAGATCGAGACCCCGGCAAGAGGAGCTTGCCGGGAAGGCCGTCCCAGGCTTAAGCTTACATCACCCACGCAAGGCCCTGGCGAGAGGAGCTCGCCGGGGAGACTAGAAGACTACATCATAGAAGACACGCCTTGGCGCTATACGCGTCCCGTCAAGGACCTGGGGAGCGACAAGTTACAGAGCCCGACAAGCCCCTGGGTCCGGCAAGATCAAGACCCCGGCAAGGCGCTTGCCGGGAGAAGTACGTTGTGTGCCCGCACTCCAGCTCATCCGCCCAGCGCCGCCTTAAGTCCTTCCAGAGACGTGGCGGATGGTCAGTGCAGCTCAAGGGTGCGGTGGCACTCCACGGTGGTGGATCCATCGCCATGGCAAACGGAGACGCAAGGGCGGAGCTTTTGGAGTCGACGGTGACGGGCATTAAATGCTTTTGTCCCCCATCACAAAGTAGGTAGAAGCCACTGCTCGCTAATCGTAGCTCCAACCGTTTCCGCTTGCTCCAACTACCACCTCTTTTACATTTTACCCTCTCTCCTACGCTGACACATCGGTGACCCTTGCACCATAAAAGGAGGCCCATGCACAACGAGAAGGGGTTCGATCCCGGCAACTCTCGCGCTTAGGGTTCGCCCGGATCAACCCACTCGACACACCACACCACCATACGCCGCATTTCTCGAGCAAGATCAAATACAACACAAAGCAGCAGAGGGTTTACGCGTCCATCGCGCCGAAGCTGGGTAAATCCGCCGCGTGCATCGCCGATCTGCTCTTCGTGCTCCCTCCGCCCTCGCACCGCTCGCATAAGGGGCCCGCCCCATAGGTGCTTTCGCGCGGCGGGTCCCTCCGTTCCGTCCCCGACACTGACGTGTGGGGCAAGTCAAGGGCCACGTCAGCAAAGTCAACGCTGAAGTGTGGGTCCCGCTTGGTTTAACTAAAACTGATTAAAAGAATAACCGTTGGTTATTTAGCTGGTGGGGCCCTGATGTCAACGGCTAGTGTGATTAAACTAAACGCTATTAAGCCCTAATGACATAGCCACGTCGGATGCGCCGGCGATTAAACGACGGCGACCACGGTTCGCGGCGGCGACGCTCGGGATCGAGCTGTAGGCCGCGGTTTCGAGCGCGGTTTGGTCCTGTGAGACGCTGGTGCTCGTCCGCATCCAACGGAGCCATCAGCTCACGCTGGGGTGGGCCATAGTGACAGCGGTGATGGCAAGTGCGGCGGCCGGAGCTCGGACAAGCTCGGCAACGACGCTGCGGTGCGCGGGAGGACTAGATGATGGTGGTCTTGGGTTTCTGGGAATGTGCTGAGCACATAGCGGTGCCCGTACGCGACGGTGGCTAACCTATTCGCCGGCGACGACGAGCGCGGCGGCGGTAAGCTCTCGGGTCCGGTGGCTAGCACGGCTAGAGCATGCAAATGAACACGGGAGAGGGGGGAAAAGATGGCGGGGCTCACGGCGAGTCTTCTGGTGCGGTCGTTGAGCTCGGGGAGGCACGGATGGCGTCAAAGCATCTCCAGCGATCTCGGGGCCGAAGGTTGAAGACGACGGTGTCGGCGCCACTACAGGGCTCCCGGCGTCGGGCGGCTCGGTGAGGAGGAAGAGAGGGACGAGGCGGAGCTTTGGGATGCGTCGGGGAGGTGGGGCGGTGGCTGTGGCCGCGGTAACGACGGGCGGCAGCGACGGCTGCACTCGGGCATGAGAGGGAGAGCGAGAGAGAGAGAGAGCGAGGCAGGGAGAGAGGGGAGCGGTCGAGGGGTCCAGGGGGTCTGTGTGTCCACGTCCAGGGCGTCCAGAACGACGTCGGGGAGGCGGCGGAAGCAGGAGGTGGCCAAGACGCGTGGCCGCGCGCGAGGGGCACATGCCCGGCGTCCTTCTGTCCCAAGGAAAGGGACGACTGGCACGGCCAGGTGGGCTGGGCCGTGCTGGGCCAGACCAGTGGCGCCAGGTAAGAGGCCCAGGTGCCGTTCTCTCTCTCTCTGGTTTTCCTATTTTTTTTAGTTTCTGTTTTCTATTTTCTAAATTTGTTTCTGGATTTAGTAAAAATAATAAACCTCATCTAAAAATCCTGAAATAAATTGTGAGGACCTGTTGAATTATTTCCAACAACCCACATTTAGTTCCAGAATTATTTGAGCATTTACAATTGTTATAGCAATTAAATGCCCAAATTCAAATACATAACAATTTAATTCATGAGTCCAGAAATGGCCTAGAATTATGAGCATCATTTTTGCCAGAGGTTTTCACCTTTAACAAAAATCATTAACTTTTCCAAGAGCATTTTGGATTCATTGAAAAATATTTTACTTGAACCTATTTGAGTTTCATTTGGAGCTAGGGTTTGACCAATCCCCATTTCAATTTTCAAATAAATTTAAACATGAGGCATGGATGCTTATGCAACTATCTGCAAACAAATTCTAGGGATGTGACACCCCACTAAGGCGCCTCCCCCTCTTCCGAAACCCAAGCACTAAGAATGGCAGAACTGAGCGGCATCTACCGAAAGAGTGGCTAGAATTCGCTCCCCACATAGGTAATCAAGCTCATTGTTTCACGTGTGGAGAATCTCAGTTCCATGCCGCTCGCCACGTGCTCGTCGGGGCTCTATCGTTTACTCAAAGCCCTCAGGCCGGAGCTTATTAAGCTAGCTCCTTGCTTGCTGATGCCGCCTGATCTTCAGAAACGTCACGTCACACAGCATAACGATTGTAGAGTGGCGAGCATCAACCCCGTTGATTGTGATCCGATCCTCGCCACCTCAACTACATTAACAAGATGTCTTCGGGTCGGCATGAACACGTGTTGATGGTGCTCACAATGATCACGACGGCTGGATGCTCGTGGAGGTATACACTTGGCGATTGATCCCCCTTCCTTCGATTAACACTACACTGCTTTGGCACCGCGGCCCAGAATACTCGGAATCTTACAGTAGCCAACATGATACCAAGTTTGATTTGCTCAAGGTTGTAATCTACCAAGTGCCCACAAGATCTGCGAATTATAAAGACTTCAGGCTAATTGTGTTCTTTAACCGTGGTCTCGCCTATATAACAAGTCACTGCGGTAAGTGGACAAATCTACACGTCCATCGCAGGATCATACATCCTCCATGGTTCTCTAATGCCATTGAACACAAGGGCTTCATTTATTTATGTGGACTCCTTCTATGGTGGACGATTGCTGGCCTACTCTAGTCATTGCTACAAACGGCTATTACGCCAAGATGTCACTTTCCTATAATATCATGATGGCTTGCTTATCTTACTATCAACATTTATGAAAAAATATTCATGCTCATAACATGCTGTTCTTAAGATTGACTATAGTATGAGCCCTTTTTTATTTGACTCCAACTTTATATGATGATGTAGATCTGCGTGGTGTCCCTACCCTTCCTAATCCCGTAACCTTTCAAAGAATAGTGGCATTGCGAGTTGTAGGTGGTTCTTGGCTCGATCAGCAACGGTGAACGATTGATGATTGTTTGGACGAGAGTATGTGTTGTTTCATGGAATACAATCACAGTCACTACAAGGTCTTTGAGCAGATTCCGGCTTCTCTCGGGCCTTCGTGTATTTTTGATTGGAGGTGGTAAGTAGTCTTGGTACACGCCTCTATTTATCGGACTGAATTATCCGATTAACCAGTGAGATAACCGACGACAAGGATCATGATGGCAGCGGTTTCATTCATGAGGAAAACTACGTGTACACAGCTGCACTACGCGCCTCTCCATGCACCATATCCCGATATGTGCCACCACGCCTGCAGCCCAAAGTAGGAGAGAGGGTCGCAAGTATCGGACTTCGACACATTGGCTGGAGTTTCCGTCAGCACCCATCCGTTCAAGCCGTCACCAATCTCCATGACTTAATAAATAGTAACGTTAAGTGAGCCGCTTAGTTAGATGCGCATAATTGGTGTAGTAGGATCTTTATTTAGTTTGATGCATACACTTGTTATTTTTTGGTTGCCCTTTTGTAATGATGGCTGATGTTTGGTTTGGAAGAGAGAGTTGTGTCTTCAATATTCGGCGCCTCGCTATCGTTTCGCTGCACCCCCACTACAGTTGTTGCTTGCTGCTGCTGCTGTTTTCAATGTACAATCAGTAGTATATTTTGTATGTTGGTTGAATAAATGTGTTTTTAGAATGACAAACACAATGTTTTGGAAGTCGTTGCACGGTTCGATCCTTTAGTGCCCCGTACCGTACGTAGCGCATACTATTTTTGGTACGGAACACATTTTCAACGTGTCGATAACATGGAGCCCACTGATGAAGGCCCTATACAGGAGCCCATAATTAACTCGAAGAGAGGCTCTCACATGAATCCGGCGCAGGTACATGCTCACGGTCACCTAAACATAAATAAAGCTAGATGCTCATGCACCAGTTCTTTAAATTCACGATTTGAAAAGTCAAATTTTAACAGGAGGATATTATTTCCAATGAGATTGTCGTTACATTCAGTCGATATTATTCTTAGGCAAAGATAGCGACCAATCTTTTTTCTCCCACCATTTTCTTCCTGCAACCAGTGGACCCATGCAAATCGTAGTCAACGTCGTAAATATTTCTGGTCCATTATTATTTTTTGATAAGAATGCCCAACCGAGCCCAACACATTGGCGACACCACTTTATCCTCCGCCTTGGCGCGCTCGCCGCAGCGCCGCCGTCCGGCCCTGTCAACATAGTGAATCGGGAGAGGACTCTAGTTGTGAGTATGACAGTACGGACCCGCCAGGTCCACTCCCAAACACAAGCAAGCACCTCTTTTACTACTCAGATGCACCCCTTGTTTTTTACTGTAGTCCATGCTGCTGATATCTGGGACCCACATCATTGTCAACACATAGTCAATTAACAATGTAATCGCACAACTTTTTTGAGAATTTTTTCGGAGGAGTGGGCTCTAAACTGGGTTGCGCAGTCTCTATGGCCCGTCTAACAACATGACCAGTCCAGCAGTTTTTTCTTTGGGAAAATAGGTAGCCCGCTATTTCTTTTTGAAGAATACCCGAGCAAGGCCTTTTTGTTTTCTCCGACTTACTGGGCTGCAAATCTTTCAAAATGAGGAGGGATGCATTCCGGCCTGGCCAAAGAGTATGGGTAGTATATCTTAAAAGTAATATGAAAGGGGTTGCAAATTCCAAAAAATTATAGCAAATGGGCAATTAGTTTTTTTTCTTCATTAATATTTTATATTTCATTGGCTTTTAACATGACATAGTACTACTTTATTTTTAAATTTGATTTAGTATGGCTAGAAAATTTTGGATTAAGAATATTTTGTTCCCAAATAAAAATATGCTAATTTTAAAATTTCGCACATTTTTAGTTCAATTTTTAATCCTCGCACCGACGTAAAATGGGCAACAATTCTAAAATGGAAAATGGGCTGCAATAAATTCCATATGAATTAGCAAATGGGCAGTAAATTATAAAATAATAGCAAACGGGATGTACGCAGCGCCACGATTTCGAGGTCGACTTGTTTACGCAAGGCTTTGTTAGTCAACACATGATTCTAGCAGAAGCATCGTTGTATGTCCATCCAATGAGCGACGTGTTTCTTCAATATCTCGATCTTCCCGCCCACCGCCTAAACCAAGATGCGGCGGGACTGCCTGCTCCCTCCTCTTGTGGCCAGCTGTGATGGCGCGTAGGCTTCACGAGCCCACCCTACTCCCTCCGCTGGCGTGGCCATCCCTCTACCCACCCGCACCTCCTGATAATCTCTGGTGACGACAACCTCACGCCGCAGCCGAACCAGTCAACCGTCATACTCTCCTCAGCGTGGGCATCCACTGCTGTGTCTTCGCCTGCTACGGGTCGTTCCATTCCTAGGCCTCACCGCCGTGCATCGCGTTGGTTCTCTATGTGCGGCGTGCTCAACATTCAACAAATGACAGCCATCAGAATAGGGATGTACGTGGAGAGGCTGACAATAGGCACTACAAAAAAATACACTTCCATGATGATACGTGTTTGTCACAGTAGGTCGCGTTTTTTGTCATGCATATACATCCATGACGATTTCATGACGGAATCATGATAGTCATACCTGTGCTGTCGTAGAAGTGTTCCATGACATTACCAAAGTTATCATCACGGAAGTGTCCACTTCCATGACAATAAATCGCGCGTCACAGAAGTGCTTTCTTCAAGGGTGACCGATACATGGCGTCCACCATAACGGAACGCCGTTAAGCTATCGGGTCTGGTTTTGGATCCGATAACCCGTTAACAGCCCGGACCAATGGGGATTTTCCACGTGTAAAATCATCATTGGCTGCAGGAAACACGTGTCGCTTCACCGCTGGGACGAGATGTCATCCACTCATTGGAAAGCGCGCCTATGATAGGTCGACACGTGGCACGCCCAACAATGGCCCATTCGGTGAAAAAGGCCGCCAGTAAAATTAGCGTGCCGCCCATATAAGGCCTACTTGTGTCGATTCCATTTAGCCGACGGCCCATACGAGATGTGCCAATTCGCCCGTCAACGACCCGTTAAAGATTTGACACCATTGCAGCCCATCGTCAGTTCGAGCCCGTTAACAGCCCGTTACATATTTGGGTTCAATATTGGCCCGATGAGATTTCGCTCGTTAACGCCCATTTAATGGATGGGCCAATTTTCGTGATGTACATCTTTCGCCTTTTAGCCACCAATTTAAATGTTGGGCTAATTTCCGCCCGTCCGTCTTTTAGCTCGCTGACGGCCCATAAATCTGATGGGCCATTTGTAGTCGGACCTGAGTTTTGGCCTTTTAGCGGCCCATTTAAGTGTTGGGCCAATTTCTGGCCCGGTGTCACTTTCAGCCTGTTGACGGCCCATAAATCAGTTGGGCCATTTGTAGTCGGACCTGAGTTTTAGCCTTTTAGCGACCCATTTAAGTGTTGGGCCAATTTCGCCCCTGTGCTTTTCGCCCGTTAACGGACCATAAATGAGTTGGGCCATTTGTAGTCGACCTTAGTTTTGGCCTTTTAACGCCCATGCCCTTCATGATCCAATACTAGCCGGTTTCTCTTCGGCTCGCTAAAGCCCACAACACGCTTGGGCCATTTAAAATATGACCAGACTTTCGGCCTCTTAGCGACCCATGCTCTTCATGGTCCAGTACAAGCCCGTTGTCTGTTTCGGCCTGCAAAAGGCCTACAATATAGTTGGGCCTTATGTAGCCCAAACTTAGTAAGGACCTATTAACGGCCCGTGAAATAAATTGGGGCCACCTGTTGCCCGCTTCGATGTCGGCCCATTAACGACCCGGGAGGTAAGAGGGCCGACCATTAAGTTTCGGCCTAGTAACGGCCCATTAACTTAATGGGCCCACTAAAGTTCGTACATGTCTTTACGCCAAATTAGATAATTTGAGCCCATTACGACGAGCAATTATGCACAGGACCAAAACCGATCAAGCAAAGGTACGGCATACGAGCAATAACGCTGCACATCCAAAGATATATTAGAGGAATTACATCCACCGGCAATCAAAGATTGATGCGGTGCAAATAAATGAGCAGAACCTAACCATCTACAACGCCACTGTCGCAACCTCAAAGACAGATGACGCCCATAAGCATGTGGGCAAGTTCTTGCTGCTTTGCTCCAATCGTCTTTGAAAACATTGATCGATTGTTGTGTTGCATGACTCGCACCGATTCATCCACCATTTCCATCATTGCTTCAGCCATTAATTGGTTCACAAACATACATTTATTCCGTTGCATTCGAGGCGAGAGGATCTTGAATGATTTAGATGGCGATTTTGGGTGCTTGTATTATTGATAGTGGAGAGTGTCTCACCATCGCATCTTATCATAAATTAGGACGGAACCAAACAGATTAATCATGAGTTATTGCCATATTACTGGCCTAGATTTATGGAAAGAAACTATGGGGTTGCCTTGTTGTTTCAGAGTTTGTCTTCTTATCTTCAAAGAGCTCGCACAAAATTAACACACTAGCATTGCTACCATTGGCCAAGTCGATAATAGGAAAGCAACATTGACAAAACGAACGTTTGGCCAACTAGCCTACACCAAATTAACACAATATGGCACAACTATCATCAGCTAGGTAAGGTAGTACGAAAGCAAGATTGACACAATGAATGAATCGGCAACCAGAGAACCACTACAATTCTAATGTGCGTGATATGAGATAGTACATTCATGCATCTCAGTATGTAAAACTACGTGCGCTTTTCCTTACAAAAATCAACATTGGCTCCTTTAACATTTTGCTACAACTAATTTTGGATCGATAAAGGTTAGATTCACGCCGATTAACAAAATACATGTTGATGTAAAATATAGAGATATATAACATGTACTTCAAAGATTGGAGCACGAGAATTCCATAAGTTATTTTCCTCGAATACTGATCCCAATGGAGGAAGTCTTCTATCGCTTAACCTTATTTTCTAAAAGAGAGATGGGTAAGAAACATGTAGAAAATATGATCAGAATTCTATAAAAGAATGGAGTTGGTTCTTTTTGTCGGATTGGAGCAGACTAGTTCTTTGGCCACCGAATCGCTTATTATTAGTGGGAGTTCGGTTTTCTCGTGCTAGAGCAAGATCTATGAAAAATAGAGTTGGTTTATTATCTCTGGCGCTCGGATCTTTTGCAAAGACCTGGTTTGTAACCCTTGATTCTAACATAGCCGTCTTTCCCTTGCATGCCTTATATAGAAGAATGATGATTCAGGTTATAAAACATGCTACAACAGAGATGGAATAGGTAATGGAGAATAGAAAGGCATGACATATTGACATGTATTCCTCCATCCGGAAATAAATGGATGGGTCTAGGTGTATTTCAGTTCTAGATACATCCAATTTATCCATTTCTGCGATATTTAATCCGGACGGAGGGAGTATGATGTAAGAGCTAAGGATACGACGGGACAAACAGTAAAAAAACACACTAAAAACCCACTTCAGAACCAAAGTATTCAAACCCACTAATATGAGATAGTACACTCATGCACCTCAGGACGCAAAACTGCCAGGCAGTTTTCCTTACAAAAATCAACATTGTGGCCTCTAATCATACATTTTGGTAGAACTAAATTTAGATCAGATAAAGGTTGGATTCACACCGATTAACAAAATACATGCTGATGTAAAAATATAGTGATATACAACAGGTACTTACATCTACATTGGAGCATAGAGAATTCCTACAAGAATCTTTCCTCATAAACGATACCATTGCAGAAATTCTTCTTTCCGTTAAGCTTATTTTCTAAAAGAGAGATGGGTAAGAAACATGTAGAAAATCTGATCAGCATGCTATAAAATTTCATGATGCAAGGATACGCACATGCTTCTTAGAATTGAGTTGACATATTTTTGCTGGACTGGAGCGGACTGGTTCTTTGGCCACTGGAATTTGCTTATTATCAGTAGGAGTTGGGTTTCTCTGTGCTGGAGCAGTATCTATAAAAACTAGAGTTGGTTTATTATCTCCTCGTGTTTGGATCATTTGCAAAGGCCTTGTTTGTAACCCTTTAGATTCTAACATAGTCGTCTTCCCCTTGCATGCCTTGTATAGAAGAATGGTGCTTTGATTGTAAAACATGCGGCATCAGAGAGATGGAATAGGTACTGAAGAATATAAAGGCATGACATATTGACATGTATTACCTCCATCCGAAAAAAAAGGATGGGTCTAGGCGTATTTCAGTTCTAGATACATCCCTTTTTATCCATTTTGGCAACATGTAATCCGGACGGAGGGAGTATGGTGTAAGAGCTAGGGATACGACATGACAACACAGCAAAAAAAACACTAGTTGAATGTAAAACTATATGCTAGCGGAATACGCATGTAAATAACTAAGGCAACATACACGTGTATGATTGGGAAAATAAGATGGCATTGTAATAGAGAACTAGAACAACACTTCAATGTAAAAAACATGGTATGGCGTATGATGAAGTACATCTTGATGAATAACAATGCATAAGATATTCGAAGCATGATGTCCAAATTAAGCAGATGGCATTGCGATAGAGTAGAATGACAGTACTTGAATTTGAAAACATGTTATCATGAATGGAATAGGTATTGAAAAACAGGAAGGCATGACATATTTACATGCATGATCGGGATGCTAAGCACATGGCATTGCAATGAGTAGATACACTCCGGGACATTATATGCATGTTGTACCCATATCACAGGCCAAGTTAGAGCAAGGACCTTGTGGGGTGAAGAGGATCATCTTTCTACCAGTCTTCTGAAGAACTGCCTTTACATGTTCCATCACATTGGGTATCATTGACATCAAGTTTATTGGCCTTTACATTGCTCCGTGAGGTTCTTGTGGATATATCAGTGTGTGCAATTATATCTGACATGCATGGAAGACAACTAGTAGTTAGATTTATGTAATGAGTGCATGTAGGAGGCGAAATAAATAGTAGGACTGGGTTAACTAGCAGCAATAGGTCTCATAGACTAAAGGAGAACATGATGAAAGCTACGAATATGTATCATTTGTACTCGAGATTAACTAGATGGCACACAAAAGTATTAAAGAACAAACATAGGTAATACTTGAAGTGGTATAATACTATAATCACCAGCCTGTGGGATAGCATTGGCTGATGGATGATAACTATGGAACAGCGTTACCTAAAGAACAAGTATCTTAGCTGAACTATGGAACAGCGTGAACTCCTGAACAAGACCCGTAAGAGATCTGCATGAATATACAGTGAAATGTGATGATCTATTTTCCATGCTTAGATGAATAATAAAGCCATAAATGTTGCACACAAGTAAGATGAGGGTACAACCTATCTGGCTGCCATCCATAGGAGTGAGCATCATGTGCTGACTTGTCGATGGCCCTGCAGTTTTTGTGGCTGTCCATGTCGGGCACGCGCATTTGATGCTGGGAACTGTTGAGTGGGGACTATATCTCCCTTCTGGTATATGCTTCCCTTGTTGGAGCAGCTGCGGTGAGTCGGAAGACGGTGTGTCTGAAGAAGCAGATAACGCATAATGTTAAGAACGACATATCTCTTTGATCTGAAGAAATACACTATGAGATCAACACCAAGGTACAAGAGTGTTCACACGTCTATTGACTGAACACTAAATTGGGGTCACACAATTTTATTTTATTTTGGTACTGTCCGATCTACGCCGGATGGCTTGATGGTCGTCTTGTGCCTCCCAGCTGACACTGTTCGGAATCTTCCCCGAAGAGCCAGCGACCAACGGTAGAGCAGCGTGCCTCCTCCATCCGTGGCCTCGGCCAAAACCCCGCTCCCCGCCCCACCGCACTACCATGGTTGCGCCGCCCCCAGGCCAATCCACAAAGACTCCCCGTCATCCAGATCCGGCGGCGGCAGTACCTTCAACCCACGCAACTCTAAAAGATAGCCATCTAAGCGCTGCTTCCGCGGCGAACTTGCGGCCCCGCACCCTTACGTTAGACACGAGCCAACCGGCAGCCTAGGAGCTTCGCCGCCTCGAGGGGTGCTGCTTCCCATTGGGAATCGATTGGCCTAGAATAAAAATTCAGACAACTGACGCATAAATAAAGTGATTTGAGATGAGGGTGTGACCTATCTAGCGGCATGGTGAAGTAGGCAGGTCCATTGCCGAGTTGGTGAGGCCAGCGGTTGCGGTGGCGACCGGTGGCAGGGTAAGAGAGATGTCGCGACGGTCGACGGCTACACAGAAGCAGCGCCAGGACTCTAGACGGATCCAAAGTTGGAGCCGCTCCAGCGCCATGAACAACGGCGGGGGTGAATCGGCTCCGTCCGGTTCACGCGATCGTCCGAGGCAGCACCAAGAAGACGGAGTAAGAGCCACACGGCCGAGTGCATGGCGGCAAATGGACAGTGTCTCCGACATTTGGGAGGAGAGCGGCTATAAAATTGGTGCGGTGGGGGGCGCCATGGAGGTGGGGCTGTGGTTTCGCGGCTTGAGAAAGGGAGATTCCCGGGGAGAAGGTTATTTGGCGCCCATGAGGTATGAATGGGGGCGGGTGGGGGGGGAGCGGGTGGGAGTTGCGAGGGGAGTGGAACCATGTCTTACGGACACATTTGTTTGAAATGTGAGGGGGAGTTACAGTTCTACCCTTGCCTATAGGCTTCTCGGCTTGGGTATGTGTACTGAGGGTCGGGGATAGTAGAGTAACTTTGCTTCTCCCCAAATAGTGGGCGGGAGCGATTTCGGGCGAGGAGGGTGTGTTTTGAACTATAGTGGGCGCGAGCGATTTCGGGCGAGGAGAGCGTGTTTTGAAATAGTGGGTGCGAGCTATTTCGGGCGAGGAGAGCGTGTTTTGCCGACCATGGTTTATGAATTATTCGGCACATGTCATTTCGGCCGAGGAGAAGGTGCCCTTGGATGAAGTCATGAACCTACCCTCGATGTACAACGGGCCAATTGATGTGTGTCCCACATAGGACGGTAATTTTGTGTCTCCCATTTATTTGCTCGTGCGAATTCCACCAAGCAGAGAGGATGTTTAACGGTTCATTCAAATTTTGGGAGAACGAGCATCCACATCTACCTTACCAAGTCAATTTGAATCAAATTTTGAAATATTAGCTTGCCACATCTTTTTTAGATGGAGAGATAATGCTCGGGAGTAATGTGTTTTTACATGCTCGTTGCTAGTGATTTAGTATATGACAAATAGTTGACCCACTCAAAAACGCGAATCAAACCCAAAATGAAATATCTCAATTCAATGAAATAGCTTGTTCAGTAGGTCAAAATAGTGAACTAAATCCAAAATTGAACACCTCAATCGAGTAGCATGTTGTACAGTATTATAGTACTCCATGAACATGTTGAGAGTCAAATTAATGAACTTGTTTGATATACGCATATATCCGTTCATGTGTGGATTGCAGACAACAAGTTCTCCAATTTAAATATTTGAATGCAAGTTTATATCGAAACATGGTTTATATCAGTCTTTGATGCATAAAACGCGACCTCCCCCTCTCCGGACTCTGTTCTCTCTCTCTCTCCGACAATGTTCAATTTCACGACGATCCAACACAAAAACCTAGTTGGTCCCTCTCCATCTCTCTCTCTCTCTCTCTCTCTGTGTGTGTGTGTGTGTGTGTGGGGGGGGTGGGGTTCTTTCTAGTTCGCATGCATATATACACCATCTATAGGTCTCTCTCAGACACTATGTATGATACTCTAGCTAGTCCAAGCTAGATATCTTGGGTGCACTCATCATACGCACACAAATTCCTTGGCTCTTTGCTCAGAACTCTCTCACGCACCACTATGTCGCCTCGAGCTCATCCCCCTCTCTCAAACTCTCCATCCACTGGTCACACATACACATGCATATCTCACTGCACTCGACAGGCCCATCTAAAACTCTATCTCTCTCCATCTCACACGCACACACACACAATCTCATGCCCAGCTAGCCAAGTATGATGGTCTCTCACTCAATTGTAGGCACACAGCCCCCTATATGTATATGACTAGCTCATCTTAGTCTCCATCACAAACATGTGCATGGTCTATCTCGATTTCTCTCGGGGCATCTTTCTATCACGCACGCACTCCCTCGATCTCCCACCCATATAGTCCCCTCATGATCTCGAGGGGATCTATCTATCACAAACACACCCTCTCTCCCTCCCCATGCGTCCATCCATCCATGTGTCCCTCTCGACCTTTTTTCTTTGTTGGCCAGACCTATATTGGGCATGTGCTACAGGGGCGTCTCTCTCTGTTGCAAACAATCACACACTAGCTATCTTCGTGTATCTCCTCGCCTCGCTTTTCCATCTCGGATATGCATGCGTGATATGTTCGCATAAGAAATGAAAAAACACACTCTCTCTAATTTATCGTTTGTTGTCACTTTCTCTTTCACACACATACTCTTTTTGCACACTTACTCATGCTCCTTCACACGCACTTGATCTGTCTCGACTGAGGCACTCTCCTCGGTCCATAGCATATAGCTTTATTGAAAAGTCAAACATCACAAAGTTTGACCATGTACGTGGAGAAAAGAATTACATCTAGTACGGCAAACATATACCATTAGATTCACCATGAGATGTAGTTTTGTATGATGTATCTTTGGTATTGTAGATATAAATAACATTTGCGTAAACCTGATCAAAGTTTGACTTCTAAAAAGTTTACATGCACTGCATTACCGAGCGGATGGAATATCTCTTTCCCTTCTCAGCTATCGGCGCACCACTCAGCCTTATCGGGCTCCTCAATCTCTCTCAAACTTTATTTTTCAGTTTGGTTCGTGACTGACCCTCATGCCTTGATGGCGGTCATCGCCTGGTGTGGACGTGAGATGTAAAATATTTCTGCTGGCGAGCTTGTGTGGTGTCAAGGCGTTTGGTTCATGCCAGGCGAGCAAAGCATCAACGCCCCATCAATCAATCCATGCATCAATTATTTAATGCTAATATCCATCCATGTTGTTGTTAGCCTCGTGGCCGCACGACCAGGCACAGCCAGGCGTTCGAAATCGGTCACCTGGGCTAGGTTACTTGTAGTGTTTGGAGTTCAGCCAGGCTAATTAAAGTGCAAGGGAACCCAGGCCAGGAGGGCTTTCTTTTTCACAGGGTAGCAACCAAACAAGTGTGCATGAAATCCAGCCACAACCCCAGGCCAGGCAAAATATGCTCAGGACACAAGCTAAACTGGCCTTATATCTCCCTGGTTCACACATAAACATGTCTCGCTCGCGCTATACATATAGACCCATCTAACACTTTCCTCCATTGTTCTCTCTCCATGTGACACACACCCCCCTAAGTACCATAATCCCTCACACCATCATAGGCGCAAGCACTCCACCCTCCTAAGTATGATTATCTCTTACTAGCCATCAGGAACACACATATTGTCTCTTTCCATCCATACGTCTATCTCGATATCTCTCGGGGCATCTTCTATCACGCACACAGCTTGTCACTCGATCTCCCACCCATGTAGTCCCATCAAGATCTCCAGGGGATATCTTTATGACAAACATACACTCTCTCCTCCCCATGTCTGCATTTTCTCCGTACGTCTCTCTTGACCTCTCTCCCTTGTTTGTTAGACCCCTCTTGGCCACGTGCTAGGGGTCTTGCTCTCTTGGTTCCAAACAACCACACACTATCTCCTCACCTTGCCTCCGTTGCCGAAGATGCATGTGTGATATGTTTGCATAAGACACGCACAATTTTTCTGTACTTTTATCGTGTGTTGTCCATGTCTCTTTCACACACGCACACACACTTTTTTCACTCACTCTCTCTCTCTCTCACTCTCTCTCTCTCTCTCTAGTTAGGGACTCTGTCACGTCCATAAGCATATGGATGTTTTGAAAAGTCAATCCTCAGAAAAGTTTGACCAGGTATATGTGGAGAAAACATTTACATCCGAACGATCATTAGATTCATCACAACATGTACTTACTTCATATTATCATTTATCTTTGGTATTGTAGATATAAGGAATTTCTTTATAAACTTGGTCAAAGTTTCAAAAGTTTGACTTAAAAAAAAGTTGGAACTACATTATCAAACGGAGGGAGTAGCTCTTTATCTCTCTCTCTGCTATCTCTCATGGGCCTCCCCTCTCACTCGAACTCTCTATACCGACGGATTATACGCTCACGGTGTCAGCGTATAGCTCTGTATATTGTTTAGTTGACCGGTCAACGAATCCACATGCTGCCTTGTGAGCTCGTGTTCTGTATCTTCGTGTGCTGGCCCATCTGGCAGTGGGTGAAAATAAGTAAACTAGAGGCCCATCTGACACGGGGTGCAGTAAACAAAGTTTAAACCACTCGGGGTAGCACCCCGCACACTAGTAAATTGAGGGCGCATTGAGGACAAACTTCTTGCACGTGAAGCACGGACTCGCACACAATTCACCACTGCACGGTGGCATGCACAGAAGAACACACTCATGCACACCCATCACACAACACACAACAGCACACGTGTACACCGGCGTCGCCGCCAGTTGAGATGGATGGCGAGGCAGCCAACAAGCGGAGGCGGCTTGAGCCAGAACATCATCCGGCGAGCCTGGACTTCATCAGCAGCCTCCCCGACGACATGCTGCTCGTCATAATCGGCCTCCTCCCCACCAAATCTGCCGTGTGGATCGCCCTGCTCTCCCGGAGGTGGCGCCCCCTCTGGCGTTGCGTCCCCCTCAACCTCACCGTCAACAACTGCCTCTACGATGGGGATTGCAAACGCATGGCCGCAGTCTCCAAGATCCTTTCATCGCACCCTAGGCCAGCCAGACGCCTTGACATTTTCAAAAAGATGCCCGCACTTGTTCTCTATTTACAAAGAACTCCTTGTCTCTCACAATCAACCTTATATCCTCCCCACCACATCTAGAAGGCCATGGGAAAATCTGGCGCGATGGTCGCTGACGGAGCCGTCCACCCCCAATCATGGTGTTCCGTGCAATGCACGGGCATCTACGCATGGGAAATTATGTCGAACAGGGCTAGTTGTAAGCAGGCTAGCTCTACAGCCATGATGATAGTGACTGCAGACGGTGAGGCTGACTATGGTATGCCGAACACGGCGCCTATACTCAGGTGTCATCTCGGGCGCATGGTCTTGTCACTTCACTGTGAGGAGCAGCACGTAATAACTTGACCAACGGGTAGTATAATGCTAGTACTCCTACTACTACATTGGTAGTACTACTACTAGTACTAGTAGCACCACCGTCTGGATTTAGGAGTACTACCACGTCCATCTGGATTTTAGTATTTGACTAGCAATATCTAGTAATGCATGTCACAAAAAATGTACTACTCCCTTTGTAAATAAATACATGGTGTTTTATTCCTATCGGCGAGAGAACTTAATGTTTTTTGCTAACTAGAGTACTAATAGGATTACATGCAATGAACTAAACACTGCATGTCATGTTTGGTAGTCTCAAGTCATTGAAAGCATGCACGGCCCACATCTCTCATTGGTTGATCTGTCATGAAATAAGAAACAAGGAGGGAGTTAATGCACCATGCCTAAGTGTTTTGGCATTATTTGGTTTTCGTAAGGTGACTTACACAACATTTTTGTTTACATGCATTAACATTTTATTAGTTAAATCAAAGGTCAAAACTTGGCGCAAAATGCAAAGGGGACCAATAAACCAGTAAATATCAATTCTATCGTTTGGCCCCAACTAGAGGTCCGGTGAGATGGCTATACTGCACCGACACGGAGGGGGACGCAGCTTCATCGACTTACGGCAACTGCCTTTGGGTGAATGCCACGTGGGCCCAGGGGGTGGTTGGCCCACCTATCATCTAGCCAAAGGCAAGTGCAGTAGAGGGACGAGGATTAGTACGAAATCATACGCACCTACGCATGCTAACCAAGGGCAAGAGTGATCACTCGAATCGCAAGATCAGTTGACTAGAAGCTAAGCTAGACCCATGAAGCGCGAGCATCAGCCCGCTGTGCCAGATGGTCCACGATGCCGGCTTGCGGCCCGGCACCGAGGAACGTCTCTAGGTAGTATTACTTGAGGCCGCCAGGGCGAGGGGCCGCTTGGACGACAGCTTCGTCTCCTTGTTCGATGAGGTCCTCGCCGGTTTCCTCGACAAGTTCACAGTCGTCAAGAAGCTCGCGGACGACTTTGACGTAAGCCTCTAGCCGACGCGCCCAGGCTCTGCGATGCTCGCCACCCTCAACGACCACTATGGTGAGAACCTCTTCGACGCACTGGTGGCCCTGTGACTGCCTGCCGTCGCGCCGGAGAATGTCCACCTCGAGGTCGCGCTCGCCGCGCAGCGCCTGGTACAGCAAGACACCATCCACATAATCACCCACGTCTACGAGCAAATCGTCCACAAGGACTACTACATGGAAGAGGAGGACGATAGGACGCTGGCCTTCTTGGACTGCAGGGCAAACTTGGACGGCACTGTTCAGAAGCACGTTGAGCTCGACGCCAACACCGCTGCTCCTCACACGTCGGTTGGTGACCCGGCGCACTAGGGCGTGAGGATGTTGTTCATGGATCCATATGTATTTTTATCTTTCCGTCAAATCCATTTGTAGTGTATGATACTACAGTAATTGTCTTACCTTTTGCATCAACTTCATAATTTTCGTACGTACTCCATGCATGAACGGCGCCAAAACCAAACTTCTCATTACTCTAGGAAAAATCGTTATTTTCTATCTATCAGCCGCGCCATGGAGCAGAACCAAATTTTACAAGTTACGGGTTCAAAAGGAAAAGCCTGCCGTGTTCGCGTCGCACCCCCACACGGTTGGTCCAGCACGCTGCTCAAGTGGGAATGCATGTGTTGTTGCATTTTCACTTACAAGTGGGACCGCAGTTGAGAAACCGACTATCGGCAAACCCCCACCCCGCCCACCGCGCGATGGCTGAGAAAATAGGAGGGAGAAGAGATGGATGTAGCACGGACTCCAAGAAAATTGGTGTCAGATGGGACTCGTGTGGGTGGCGTGTGCCGTACTGCTAGACGTGAATGCTAGTTATGGCCCATGCCACCCCACTATATCAAGATTATATCGAGGTATGTAGGACAAATTTCCTGCAGTTCGTGCTCAACCCTCCTCTATCTCTCTTCTCAGCCAGCCAGCGGACGCGCGGAGCCCATGGTCTGTTAGCTCACATGCGGTCCCACATGTCAGTGAAAACGCAAGCAGACCCACTGAACCTGCACCTCTTTCACCTCAACGTGTTGGTGATGGAAAACAAATCCAATAAAGATCTTCGGTGGCCGCTTTTGGAGTTACTCAAGAGTAGTAAGATTCTATTTACAGTTTAATCCAAGATGCACATCTCGTGGCTTCAACTACCACTCTGTTTTCTTTCATGACACGACCTGGATGCTGGATGTCCCACGTGTCGGCAAAAGGAGGAAGAACCCTACCAAATCTTTGGTTGTGCTCTCGGATTAGACTAGTTGTGCTAACTTAAAAAATTTATTGTGTACTCCCTCCGGTCCAAAATACTTGACTTCCATTTGTCCAAAACTGGATGTACCTATATACTAAAACATGTCTAGATACATATATATTTTGACAAATAGAAGGCATGTATTGTGCAATGGAGGGAGTAGAATGGATGCAAGTTTTTGTATTGGGAAGAAGAGTACATCCATATATTGATAGAGCTCAATTTAGTAGATGTTCTATCACTTTTAGCTAGCACAGAGGCTAGAGATGAGATTAGTGCACTAGTTGATACTCCTACTAGAATAGAGGCTAGACATGAGACTAGATGCGAGGAAGCAACATCTACTTCTTTACACTCGAAGAAGAAAGAAGCACGCAAGATCGAGCCTCCGCAGATCAACAATGAATCCATCGAGAAGGCACTAATCCAACTTACAGGAGTAGTAAAATGTATTCTTGTGGCTCTTGTTTTCTTTGGTCTTGCTTTTCTAGTCAAAATTATCATTGGAGTTCGTGCAAAACTGAGGTCCGTTTGGGGTCGTGCGTTGGAGTTGGCCTTACAAGTGGGACCGCAGTTAAGGAAACTGACTATCGGCAAACCCCCACCTTGCCCGCCGCGCGATGGCTGAAGTTAGAGAAACGGCGAGGTTGAAGAGATTGCTCTAGCACGGACTCCAAGAAATAATATGGTGTCAGATGGATGTCGTGATGGTGGTGTGTGCCATACTACTGGACGTGAATACTTGTTCTGGCCCGTGCCACCCTACTACTCCTACTACTTACTCCTACTATATAGTACTAGTATCGAGGATTCGAGGTGCTGGTTACATATAGCGAACACATTAACATATGGCTACAGTAAAAACACCCGCCCGACGTGCGAAGCATGTAAGCTAGTACAAATAGTGTACTACTATTGTTGATTGGCCTCATCCGATAACCTGTTGCAATGCACGTACAATTATGTATTCGGAAAATATTTTTTGCCTCGTCGCACCACTCACTCAGAGAAGCGACTGGAAAGCCATTCATAAATTTAGTAAGTTTATCACAAGCATATCATTTTATTACATACAACAGGTCATCAACCCACATCGACAATGAGGATGCATTATAAATACTAAAGTTTTCACCACACAATAAATAACAATCAATGAAATGAACTTCAAGTCAACCATTCCTCGGTGTTGAAAATGCTTGCTTTGAACCACAAGTGATTCTCTGGGATGGGCCATCCATTGTCGATCTGGGGACCAACGCATGTGTCGTTGGAAACAAGCACCTATGGGGCAGGGCCCCTTTTCGGTCCGGCAGGGAGCGGAGGGCGCACGAAGAGCGGATCGAGGCGGAGCACGCGATGAATTTTTACCCAGCTTCGGAGCTCTCCGGAGAGATAATACTCTTACTGCTGCTTTGTGATTGTATTATTGTTCTTGCTCGAGAGCGTGGAAGTGTTCTGGTTTCGAATGAGTCAAACCTCTGCTACGTTGCGCATGGGCCTCCTTTTATAGGCTCAAGGGGTCACCGACAGGTGGCAACGTAGTCAAGGGTACAAATGTAAAAAGGGTGGTTGGTACAACTGCTGTCTACAGTGCACCCTACCTAAGTCTGACAGCAGGGGACAAGAGCATTTAATGCCCATCTGCATCGCCTAAGCAAAGGCGTAAAAGCGATCGTTAGGCGCCACCGCTTGCCACGATGGCCTTTCGTCATCTCCACTTGCCACTTCGCCGCTTGGCTGCACAGACTTCCCGCCACGTGCATCTGGAATGGTCTCGGGCGACACGTCGACGGTGCCTTTGGGCGTGGGCATAGAGTGGTGGCTTCGCCGCGGCAAGCGCCTTGCCGCGGTCGTTGTCTTGCCGCACCCGAAAGCTTGTCGCTTGTCGGGTCTTGCCGGGACGCGCGGCGCGTCGCGGCAAGTTCTTTGAAGTGCCTTGGTTGGCCTTCCCGGCAAGCTCCTCTTGACGGGGCCTTGTCCTTCCCGGCAAGCTCCTCTTGCCGGAGTCTTGTCTTCTTAGTTAAAACACTTTGTTCTTGAATGGCATCAATAGGAACTACTGAGGATCTTAGCAGACACCCGGAAAGCCTTGCCGCGGGACGCTGCGACTGCCCGTGCACAAGTTCGTGATACTAAGGTACCCCTACTTTAGTACACCGACAGGAGCCCCCGGGCCTGGGCCACACACGGTGCCGAGCGCTGTTGGGCCAGGCCCAAAACAGGGCACGGGCACACGCGACCTGGGTCCACACCAAATCTAACTCCGTATCCACCGTGCCCTCCCGTAACGGCACGCGTCAAATGACTAGTCGTGGGAGAGATCAAGGCCAATGAGGCGCTGTTGACGAGGGCTGCCGAAACCCAGAACACCTTCAGGGCTACTGTGGAGCTCTGGACGGAGGGCCTCGTCAACATCTCCACAGTCATCGACGAGGAGCTAGCGTAGCTGGAACTGGAGGGCTTCGGGTACTCCTCCGACGAAAACCTCCAGCCCAGCGCCAAGCTCACTCTGTTCTTCAAGGGCGTGGCGACTGCTCTCCAGCAACTCCGGGAAAGGATCCCAAGGCAGCTGGCTGACGAGTCGCGTGCAATCTGCGCCAGAGTCTTGGAGAAGGTGTTGGTGAAGGTGCTCTTCCGCAATCCGGGCCTCAACCTCACCAACGTCCTCAAGAATCTTCCGGCGGGTGCTGATCTTGCAGAGCTCAAAGCCCTTGTCACACCCATTGTCGACAAGGTGAATGAAGTCAGGAGGGTTGATGGTGGCCGCGTAGATTAGGCCGCCCATTTTTTCCTCTTTCTTGCCGCTGCGATATATGTCACAGGAACAATCTATTAGACCGTGGCAAGTCCTTTTTGTAGTATAACTTTATCTTGGGCAGTATTTGCTATGTTATTTCCTTTACTTGATTCCTTTCTTTGTATGTTTTTACCCTACGCTTTTAGGGAACTTGCGGTATAAGCACCCTTGCCATGAAGCGCTGAGTGCGAAATCATCGCAGCCTGCCGGCGGTGCTGCTTCCGGCAAGAAACCTTGTCGCAACTAGTCGCAGCACACTTAAGTCGTTGAGCGGACTCGAAACAAAGTAAGGGCGCAACTAGCTGCGAGTTGGTTCCTCCGCGCACAGGTTTTCCATACAAAGCACGGTCGTTCAAGGAAGATAACTTAAGAAATTTTAAAACTGATTGTGCTCAAACTTTGGCAACTTAGCTTTTCTGTCGTTTTCGTCAAGGCAAGGCGATGCTTTCTTGAACGACGCCTGGTCCACACCATTATCTTCTCCTCCCCCCCGGTGAACTTGTGGGTGAAGGAACCTTCTTTTTGAGGAAAAGAAAGAGGAGAAAATCAAGATATGGAGCCTTAAGGCTCGTTATTGCTTACCGGGAGCAAGTGCTGCACAAAGTGTCAGATAATACATGCAAAAAAGAAAAAGGCTTGAAATTTGACAAGATGTGCGAAGCACATGAGCTTTATTTACGCACGGGATCTGTGCCCGGCTTTGTACAAAGGGTTATATGCAACAGCGGCAAGGCTTGTACAAAAGGTGATTGCCGGAACAGGTTCCGGCAACCGCGCCTTATGGGTAAAACCTACGAAGATGCTCAATGTTCCAGGAGTTGCTCACCGGAAATCCATCTTCGGTCTCAAGGCGGACAGCGCCAGGCCTAGTGACTCGCTTCACCCGATAAGGGCCTTCCCACTTCGGCGTCAACTTGTTGGAATTCTTGGCGGATTGAACGCGCCGACGAACAAGGTCGCCTTCCTCGAGACTTCTGGCATTGACTTTGCGGCTATGATAGCGGCGCAAAGCTTGCTGATATCGAGCAGCTCGTACAACAGCCTGAAGACGATCTTCCTCAAGGAGCAGCGCGTCATCTTGTCGCAGCTGCTCTTGCTCAAGCTCATCATAAGAGAGCACTCGAGGAGATCCGTATACGAGTCCGTGGGGAGAACTGCCTCTGCTCCATAGACTAGAGCAAAAGGTGTCTGGCCAGTGGCTCGATTTGGTGTCGTCCTGATCGACCAAAGAACCACTGGCAGCTCCTCGATCCAATTTCTTCCGCACTTGTGCAGCCTGTCGAAAGTTCTGGTCTTGAGCCCGCGCAGCACTTCAGCGTTTGCCCTCTCCGCTTGACCGTTGCTCCTCGGGTGAGCAAGCGAAGCGAAGCAGAACCTTGGCGCCAAGATCTTGGGCGTCTTGCATGAAGGTGCGGCTCGGAATTGTGTGCCATTGTCGGTGATGATCCTGTTAGGGACTCAAGCGGCAAACAATTGACCTAAAGAACTTGATCGCCTTGTTGTCTGTCACCTTCCTCACTTGCTTCCACTTCCGCCAATTTGTGAACTTGTCGATTGCCACGCATAAGTACTCAAAGCCCCGACGCTCGGGAAAGGGGCCGAGGATGTCGAGCCCCGGACGAAAATGGCCAGGATAAAGGGATCGTCTGGAGAGCTTGAGCTGGTTGATGTATCTGCTTGGAGTGGAACTGGCACGCTTCACACTTGGTTACTTGTGCAGTTGCATCCTGGAGGGCTGTTGGCCAAAAGAAACCTTGCCGGCAAGTGCTCTTGCGCCAATTTGGTGACCACATATGCCTCCATGTATCTCCGCCAACAGCTTCTGTCCTTCTTCCCAGGGAATACACTTCAATTTACTCCGTTGAATCTCCTTTTGTACAGTATGTCGTCGACAAACTGGTACATACTTGATTGCTGGGCTACTCTCTCCGCTTCTTCTTGCTCTTCGGGAAGTTCTCCTGTTTGAAGGAAACGGACAATCTGCTGCACCCATGCCGGAGCTTGTGGCTCAACAACAAGTACTAAAGGCACAAACGCTGCTGCGGGAACATCTGCTTCTACGGCAAGAACCTGCGGTTCAGCCGAGCTTGATGTTCCCGGCAAGCTTGCCGAGCAAAACTTGTCGGGGCGTCGCTTGTGGAACAAACCTTAGGGTTTGTCGGAGCAGACTGCTCCTCAGCACTCTTGGTGTTGATCTTGGGGACCTTCTTGGCGGCGGCTCCGGGGAGCTCAGCCGGAAAGTAGTCACCGGAAATCAACTTTCTCTTCTTGCTCTGTCCAGTTGATGGTATCACAGATGGTTGAGTCAGCCTGAGCACAAAGATCCCTGGTTCCACAGGTAACTTTAATGCAGCGCACTTTGACAGGCCATCGGCAACATCGTTCTGGGCTCTTGGAACATGTTCCATCTGCAAGCCGTCAAAATGCTCTTCCAACTTTCTCACTTCATCAATGTAAGCTTCCATCAACGGACTCTGATAGTCTTTGTTTACTTGGCGGACGACAAGCTGTGAGTCACCCCTAACAATAAGCTTCTTGATCCCAAGGTCTGCCGCGATTCTGAGGCCGGCAAGCAAGCCTTCATACTCTGCAGTAATGTTTGTCGCTTCCTCCTTAGGAAAGTGCATTTGGACGACGTACTTGAGGTGCTCTTCGGTTGGTGCGACAAGTAACACGCCCGCACCGGCGCCTTGCAGCGAGAAGGCACCATCAAAGTACATGATCCATTCTTTGCTTGCTTCCTTGACGGGGATGCTCATCTCTGGAGTTTCTTCATCAGGTGTTGGCGTCCATTCTGCTATGAATTCTGCCAAAGCTCGGCTCTGGATAGTTGAAGTGCTCTCAAACTTAAGGCCAAAGCTTGACAATTCCAGTGCCCACTCAACAATCCTGTCTGTTGCCATGGCGCAGCTTTCTCGAGGCCATGAGAAGGCCGAAAAGCAACTTCTGCACACCAAAGTACCTGGATCTAGCCCCCTGCAGAAGGGAACTGACAAAGTAAACTGGGCGCTGCACCATTTTCTTCTTCTCTTCTTCGGCTGCAGATCCATCCTTGTCGGGACGAGCTTGTCGGGAAGCCCCCGCTTGTCGTTGGATGCACTTGCCGTGGGCTGGCTCATCATCCGCCTCCCTTTCCGCTACTAACGCAGCACTAACCACTTGATTCGTTGCCGCTAGATATAGCAGCAACTTCTCTTGTGGTTTAGGTGCGCCAATGAGTGGAGGAGGATGATATCTCTTCAAGTCCTGCAGCGCAGCCTCCTCTTCCGAGTCCATTTCATTGGACCTGCCTTTTTCAAAATTTTGAAAATGGCGAGCACGCCAACAGACTTAGAGATGAATCTGCTGAGAGCAGCTACACAGCCAGCAAGCCTTCGCACATCCTTGACGTGCTTCGGTGCTTCGATCTGCTCAATGGCCTTGATCTTGTCGAGATTAGCCTCAATCCCCCGCTGAGAAACAAAGAACCCGAGAAGCTTGCCGGAAGGGACTCCAAACACACACTTCTCGGGGTTGAGCTTGAGATTGATCTTGCGCAGATTTGCAAAGGTCTCGTCCAAATCTTGAATCAGAGTTGCTCTGTCTTTGCTTTTGACCACTATGTCATCCATGTAAGCCTCTACATTTCTGTGCAACTGTGGCTCAAAAGCTTCGTGAACTACCCTTGCAAATGTTGAACCAGCATTCTTTAGTCCGAAAGGCATCCACACAAAGCAGCACGTGCCACATGGAGTAATGAATGCGGTTTTCTCCTCATCCTCTACTGCAATGAAGATCTGATGATATCCTGAATATGCATCAAGAAATGAAAGCAGATCACATCCTGCCATGGAGTCGACAACCTGGTCAATGCGCGGCAAGGGAAATGGATCCTTGGGACAAGCTTTATTAACATCAGTGAAGTCTATACAAAGCCTCCATTTTCCGTTCGCCTTGCGCTGCGACTACTGAGATTGGCCAGCCACGTTGGATGGAGCACTCCTCGACCAGCCTGCTGCTTCCAACTTCTTGATCTCTTCGCAATGAATTCTTGGCGCCCAACGCTTGTTTTCGACTTTACGCTTGACGGGCCGCGCGTGAGGACGAGGCGGCAAGGTGGTGCTCAATTACTTTCACAGGAACACGGGGATGTCGATGGTTGCCATGCAAACACATCAACATTCGCCGCGGAAAGCAACGAGCGCTTTCCTATTTAGGATCAAGCGTGGGCGATGGTGAAGGTACCACCAGTGCCGTCCTCCTTGGCGGCCACTTTCTTGGTCTCTGGCAGAGCTACCTTCGCCTTCTTACACTTGCCGGTGGAGCTCGATGGTGCGTCCTCGACGGTAGCGCAGCACTCCGAAGAGGTGCGCTTGCCGGAGTGGGCATCAGAGCTCTTGCCGGACTTGGTCTTCTTCTTTCCCCCGGGAGCTTTAGCGGCAAGTGGTTTGCGTTCGGCTGCTGCTGCTTCTTCCCGGTAGATCTTGTCGGTACAGATAAGGGCATCTTCCTTGTCGCCAGGGACAGAGATGACACTTATCGGACCTGGGATCTTGAGCATGTTGTAGGCATAGTAGGATGCTGCCATGAACTTGGCGAGCGCTGGTCGGCCAAGTATCCCATTGTAGGGCAATGGGAAATCAGCAACATCAAAAGTGACTTTCTCTATCCTGAAGTTCAGCTCGCTGCCAAATGTCACTGGCAATGTAATCTTCCCCTTCGGCTTGCTCCTTCCCAGATTGATTCCTTGGAAAGTACCAGTCTCTTCGAGCTCGCTGTCGGGGATCTGGAGCTTCTTGAGTACCGCTGAGGAGATCAGGTTCAAGGCGGCCCTGCTGTCAACTAGCATCTCCGTGACTTTGAGGTTGCGGATAGTTGGTGAAACCAACATCGGCAAGCACCCGACCGCAGTGATGCGGTTGGTGTGGTCCTCAATGTCAAAGATGATAGGCGTGCTGGACCATTTCAGGGGCTTGCCAGACTCAACTGATGGTTCGGCTGCCTTAACTTCTCGCACCCACTGTTTGAGCTGGCGGTGCGAGGTATGCAGAGAATCGCCACTGTCAACGCACAAAACCTCTGTTGCTTTCTGAAACTCCTGCTCGTCGGCCTCGTCATCATCCATGTCCTCATCTTCATCTTCATCTTCATCCTTGTCGCAGCCGCGGGGAGGCCTGTCTCCTTGCCGCTGCTTGGCCTTGCCGCGGCGTCCTCCCCGGTCGAGACGCTTCTTGCCGGACCCGCCAGTACCTTCCTGGGCTTTTTCCTTGTCGCGTCGCTCGTATTCAGCCTTTTGCAGCTCAACGAGCTGCTCGACCTTCTTGCAACTTTGGAGATCATGGCCCTTGGTACGGTGAATCTTGTAGTACTGCTTGTCGGAGCCGCCCTTCTTGTCGGCGACCGCCACAGGTTCTTCTTCCTTGGCGCCACCTCCGTTGCCGGACTGCTCGACAGCTGCTACATCTTTGCCTTTCCTTCTTCTGTTGTTCCGCCGCCGGTTTTTCTTTGCCGAGGCAGCATCCTCACTGTCAGACCCCCCTGCTCCTGTGTTCTCTCCGGGGAGTTTTCTTCCTTCTTTAGCACGTGCACACTTGTCGGCCAGGGCGTAGAGCTCACTGACGTCTCTTATCTTGCACATCGCCATCTCCTCCTGCATCCTGCGGTTACGCACGTTCTGATGGAACGCGCTGATAACCGCGGCGGGATGGACGTCTGGGATGTTGCGCTGCACTTGGCTGAATCTTTGTATGTACTTGCGCAGGGGCTCTCCTTCCTTCTGGGTGAGCAGATGCAGATCGCTCTCCTGGCCATGAGGCTTGTGGCCGCCTGTGAAGGCGCCGACAAACTAATGACACAGATCCGCCCATGAGGAGATGGAGTGGTCCGGCAAATGCATGAGCCAGGATCTGACGTTAGGCTTGAGCACCAACGGGAAGTAGTTGGTGAGGATCTTCTCGTCGCGCCCTCCGGCAGCCTGCACCGCGATGGTGTAGATGCTGAGGAACTCCGACGGATGCAACCTGCCATCGTACTTCTCCGGTACATCTGGCTTGAAGTTCTTGGTACTGGGCCACTGGACTTGGCGCAGCTCACGAGTAAACGCAGGGCAACCTACCGCGTACGGCAAGTCGCCTGGTTCCCCTGGCGCATGCATGTCAACAGTGGGCCCAGCGCGCTGGTCTGACTGACGCCGCGCTTCTCTCCGATGCTCGATGCGGGTGCGAGCGTCTTCATGTTGTCACTCTTGAAGAACTTGGCGTTGATCACGATGAGCTCGCGGATCCGACGACGCCGTGGAGTCGGTGCCGGGGTTGACCCGGCGAGTCGGCGATCTTGGCCTTCAGGGCGGGGAGTGCACGGTGGTTGCACCTCCACCGGTCTTCTCGCCATCGGCTCGCGTCTGGGCGTCTTGCCGCGGCTTCGATATACTCGGTTGCCGGGGAGTGTCGCTGTTGGCGAAGCCGATGAGGCTCTATATGGTGGCCCTCCAATCGTCGATCTTGTCAACCGTTGGAGGGTAGTCCAGGAGTAGTTGAGCTAGGGCCAACGCTTCTTCTGGAGTCTTCGGCGGCGGCGGTGAACGACGCGAGGAGCGGGATATGCTCGGACTTCCAACTGGGTTGGAAGGAGCAGTACCCCGTCCAGGCGACCGTACTTCACTCGTGCCAGCATGCTGGCGTGCATGCTGGTCTTGAATGCCCCGAGATCCACCAGCTTGGCCTTGTTCTAATGCGAGTACGGTGCTGCGAGCACCATGACGCTGTCGATCCCGCGCCTCCTGAGATGGGCGCGGTGCGTGTACGGATGCCGAAGTGTGCGGGGCCTTGTCCTTGGATCTGGTAACGACGTGAGCTCCCTCGTCGGCACCCGCTCCTCCGCCGGCGTCCACCCCACCGCCCGTTTGCTCCGGTGGCGGTGGGATCGACGCGGTCGGAGCAGCCACCTCTGAAGCCTTCTTCTTCGGTGGCATGTCGATGAAGATGATGATGAACTGGCTCGCGTGAACGCCGGATCGGGTTCACACAACCTCGACGCCCCCTAGCTGGCGCGCCAAAGATGTCGTGGGAAACGAGCACCTATGGGGCAGGGCCCGTTTTCGGTCCGGCAGGGAGCGGAGGGCGCACGAAGACCGGATCGAGGCAGAGCACGCGAGGGATTTTTACCCAGCTTCGGAGCTCTCCGGAGAGATAATACTCCTACTTCTTCTTTGTGATTGTATTATTGTTCTTGCTCAAGAGCGTGGAAGTGTTCTGGTTTCGAATGAGTCAAACCTCTACAACACAGTCAAGGGTACAAATGTAAAAAGGGTGGTTGGTACAACTGCTATCTACAGTGCACCCTACCTAACTCTGACGGCAGGGGACAAGAGCATTTAATGCCCGTCTGCATCGCCTAAACAGTGCAGAAAAGCGACCGTTAGGGGCGCCACCGCTTGCCACGATGGCCTTCTCGTCATCTGCACTTGCCACCTCACACCGCTTGGCTGCACAGCTTCCCGCCACGTGCGTCTGGAATGGTCTCAGGGCGACACGTCGACGGGTGCGCTGGAGCGTGGTCATAGAGTGGTGGCTTCACCGCGGCAAGCGCCTTGCCACGGTCGTTGTCTTCCCGCACCCGAAAGCTTGTCGCTCGTCGGGTCTTGCCGGGACGCGCGGCGCGTCGCGGCAAGTTCTTTGAAGTTCCTTGGTTGGCCTTACCGGCAAGCTCCTCTTGTCGGGGCCTTGTCCTTCCCGGCAAGCTCCTCTTGCCGGAGTCTTGTCTTCTTAGTTAAAACACTTTGTTCTTGATTGGCATCAATAAGATCTACGGAGGATCTTGGTGGACACCCGGCAAGCCTTGCCGCGGGACGCTGCGACTGCCCGTGCACAAGTTCGGGATACTAAGGTACCCCTACTTTAGTACACCGACAGCATGACTGATCATCTAGGCTGAAGCGGCCTACTATATCAGTACCAGGGTAGGGAACCACCCAAATGTCCGAGGTATAGACACAGTTGCTTCCCATAAATGGTAGTAACATTGTGTCAATAGTAGTTGGATTGCCTTTCACCATCATTGGATAGTTTTCTCCAACGAAGAACGAGTTTTCTCCAAGACTATCAATTATGTACCAGGGATTAGGAGTTGGCGCTAGCACACTAGTATCCATCCCGAATACCATGCAACGGGTGTTGGAATAGGTCCTGAGAGTGTGACCACGGGAGACTACACCTGCTTCCTTAGCAGTAACATCATCAGTGGGCTGTATACACACAAGAAGAGGTGATCCATCGGAATTAGTTGCCAGGAGACAAAGAGTATATGGGCACTGCTCGTCCTCATGCTCGTGATCATCACCATCGTCATCTCCCCCTTGGTTATAAAAAATTTCAAGCATAGGTGGTGTAATGTTCATAGGACCTTGGAAACACAAGAAGAAGGTTAATTAGTAAAGGGAAACTTGCTAACCCGCATGCATGTGGATGAAACAATTATAATTATGGTGGAAGACAAATGTAGCGAAACTACGAGGATGCCATGCAAAAATAGTGCGACGAGTGGTGGCAGCAAACACAAGGCCCTCGTATTGAATTGCATCACAGTACTCATCCGTGTACAGAAATTGATTTTTGAGCTATATCCATCGAGTCAAACCACCAAGGACGTCAACAAGCTTGTCGAAGATAGCAACAACTTCATAGTTGTTGTTATTACAAGAGTGGTTGGGAACTCGACAAATTGCGATGTTCTGTAGAAGACAGTCACCATGATCGTATTTGAATATGCGTACAATACTAGTGTGCTCAACCTCTGGGCAGTCTGGTGAGATTTTTGGAAGTCGAACCCGGTCACGAGTGTACACATTCACAAGTTCCCCCTCGCAGTTGGACCCAATGTAAACAACCCAATCTCCATTTGCGCCTGCCCAGGCCTTGCCCACAAGCGATGGCATCTTAACATCATACGTATCATTATCAAGCAGCATCAACTTGCACAGGGCGAGGCCTCCGTCGTGCCGGCGCCAGTCATCAGGGTCACAGCGAAGAAGATAGGGGAGATCAAACCGCTCCTTAACTCTTGGGTTCCTTGTAATGATGTTATTAGTTGAGTCGAGAATGGGCTTGAACGAACCTCCCATGCTAGCCGAGGTGATGACGTCACACCGATCAATGAGTTCCTCCACCACGTCATCTTTCAGATCGGGGCAAGAATAACGGGGGCAAGAAGAAAGGGTGAAGGGCTAAAGGAAAATGGAGGAGGGAGAGGAAGAGCGTGCGACAGCAGTTCCAAATCGAGAGGGAAAGGCGAAGAGTCAGTGGACGGTTGCAAGTTTGCCACGGTTCACGAAGAGGCTCCCGGCCTACACGTCCGTTCAGAAATACTCCTACTACTTTCCGTCGTCTCACTTATATGTTGGAACGGGACCACATGTCAACGCAACATGGTGTGTAATTTCTCGTGCACAATGCGATCTGGCCGCGTTGGCCCGAGGTGCCGCATTAGTTATCGACCTTTAATTTTTAATGGCATGCCGTTCAGTTTTGAAGCACGACTAACTGGTACTGTACGCAGAGAAAATATAAACTAATCTACCACTACTCCACCTCCAGTACTAGTAGTATAAAAAAGATATATAGGCTGGAGCTTCAGCGCTTTCTTGCCAAGGGCTGCCCACTTGCTTCTCACACTACCACCCTCTCGCCAGATCTAAAAAAGACGGCCCCTCTCTCCCTCCTCACCGGTGGTCACAGATCCGCCGGGGAAGAAAAGGACGTGCAACATTGATGCACTCGTCATCGGCGAGCGAGGCCGTCCTCTCAGACCTAGCGCCCGCGCGGGATGGCCTTCGTCCCCAAGCTCGCTGCCGTAGTGTGTGCGGAGGACGACGACCACGAGCGAAGCCACTTCCCATCGACCCTCAGGTATGCTAACTCTTTTCAAACCATACCCTTGTTCTATTGCCCCATCTGCCACATCGTTGCATGTGGATCTTTTTCCACTCCACCATCTTCCCAATTTGCTATCCTCTGCTCTACTGGCCACACAGATGAAAACCATAATTTGCACAATTAAAGGAAACCCTACTTCATGCAGACTAAACCATGTCTGGGTTGAATAAGGAAAGGAAGGGAGACTGTACTGTCCAAGAGAGTAGGCATCGAACCCACATCTAGGTTGAAAAGGGGAAAATTAGTAGCTAAGGAATGAGTCTCGTGTCCCTTGGTTGAAGAAGGGTAGAAAGGCATGACAATGCAATAGAGAATGACCAAGTCGATCGGTTTGTTGTCCTCACATAGGAAAAAGGTGGCTAAAGAGAACAAAACTGGGACGCAATCCACATATGCTGCCTGGATATTTGTTGCTCTGGGCAACCATACCTCCCTCACCACTCTGCGTCCATGGAGGTACATCGTACTGGTGCGCCCACTGTCCGAATGTGCCTCCCATGCTCTTATTGCCACTTTTTTTGCTATTAGTATAACACCAGCAGTCAAGTCAAGCAATGCTACTGCTAAAGTGATGCCACATTTAACTAATGCCGCTCCTAGTCTAATGCCACTGATAAATTTAAGCAATGCCATTTAATGTCATTGGATTATTTCAGGGTTAGCTATTGATTGTGGATGTATTAAAGAATTTTCAGCTAAGGCATTCAAATGCTGTTGCACAACCAGTATACTAACGATGAAACTTGTTACCACTTTAGATTTTTGCACAATTAATGCTTATAGATTACATACCTGACTTTCATGAGATAAGTTAATTTTTTTGTACAGTGTCACCAAAATGCCAAGGCGCTGATGTCATTTTATTTTGGTTAAACTGCACAGACAATTATTAAGACAAGAGGAAAGGTCAAGAGTGGGCACCTCCTCCTTCGGCTGTTCTCTTGATTCGTTCGATCAAGTTTTATGTTTGATCGATTATCAAGATTGGGATAGCAATTTTTAAGGTCCCCCCGAGTTTGAAATGATATTTACCTTGGAGGTACATGGTTTGCAATTTTTTTATATTGTCATTAGTTAATAATGCTAGTTACCTTCAGACTTTTGTATTTGGTTTAATGCTCATGAACTGCTAGTATACCAATGCTGAAACTTGTTAACTTTACAATTTGTATTGCTAATTCTTATAGACTCCTTCCAGTGCTAGAGTTTATTGAAATCTGTTTAGTAAAACCATTGTACTGTACCCTATAATAAACTAACTACTCTACTGTTGCACTAGCCACTGGATTAGTTTATATTTGTAGTATTCGAATGGTGTTGCATTAGCATATGGACATAAATAAAGTGTGGCAAGCTTTCCCAGATATGTGCTCAAGAAAACTACTACCTGTTTTTGTAAATATTAGACGTTTGGGTACTTTAAATTGAACTGCGAAAACGTCTTATATTAAGGAACAAAGGGTGTAGAGTTCACTCAAATTATCCCGGTAAAGCTGGTCACACCTTTGTTAAAATTAATGTTCATTATGTTATCGGAGCAGGTCTATATGTTTGTCTCTAATGCCTGTGGACAACATACCTGACATCAAGATGTAATGTTAAATCATTTCCTTTTGTACAGTGTCACTGAATTGTCAAGGCGGTGATGGCATTTTATTTTAGTAGAACTACACAAAATTTGCTTAAAGGAAGAGGAAAGGTTAGGAATGGCTCAATTTTTCAGAAAAAACTATTTATGCCTTCCTGACATCAGCCGTTGTTGCTTTATTTATTCCTTCAAACAGGTGGTTAGAAACAGTCTTGCTACCTTTTCCCATTAAGAAATTGGAATGCTTATATTTGTGAGTCTATGCTTCAACTAGTGCCAATTTTATAGTAATCACACTTTCAATATCTATGCAAACAGGGATGCTCGATTTTAGTGGAACTGCACAAAAAGTCCAACTGGTTCAACATTAGGAGCATGTTTTTTTCCGAACCTTTATATCCAATTGGTGGCACTATGAGCTCCTCATTATGAAGGTACATGGTTTGCTACTATCTTGCTACTCTTTTTGTACTGTCATTACATAGTAATACTAGTGGTTTGCATGTAAATTTATTGGCAGGGTGGACCTACATTGGAGGTGCAGGACGGGATTCAATGATTGGATGCTCAATTTCGGTTGTATCAATTTCACCTCTTCCATCACTGTGAACATGGATATCCTTGGTCTGATGAAGAATAGGCTCTATATTTCTGCTCTGAACTAGCAAATCAATTCATATGAAATTGTCCAGGTCAAAACATAACTGTATCAGATAGTCCAGTGCAGAACATGATAGTTGCTAAGCCGAAGAGACATGTTTAAACCGAACATACATGGTGTGGTATATGTTTACAAGTTGCTTGATATTTGTGCAGACAGAGATGTCTGCCCGTTGCTATTTTCCAAATAAACAAAGTGTCCGCAATTTTGGTTGAACTGCACAAGAGAATAGAAGATTGCATAGTCACTTTATGGACTGCAGAAAAGTAGTACTGTACTATTTACTGGCCAACACTAGGTGCTTCATTGCTTTGGTCTAATTATACAATGGGCATCATTTTGCCTAAGTTAAAGTTTGCATTTCGAAAATAGTCTCGCGGTGTGATCGAGAGAAGGCCAAATCATATTGCAGTGGATGTTCCTCCATCATGTGCGGTTCATTCTCATGGTTCCAGCTGTTGGTGAAACCACTTACGTTTGCAAGACGAACTGTAGACTTCACAAACAAATTTGTCTTTCAGTCTGTATTGAATGTTGGCCAAGAGAAGCATCCATGTTAGTAGGAAGAACGGATGTTTTTTCTAGATCTTTGCTTTTGGAGCTACATATTTGTATATGATCTGTGAATCATTGAGATGCATTAACATGTTGATCTTATGTATGGGAATCGTACTAGTTAGTTTAGTTGCGACGCAAGATCCGAAGTGGCTGATCTTTGCTTTTGGAGCTGCATATTTGTATATGATCTGTGAATCATTGAGATGCATTAACAGTTACTTATTTCTGTTTGCTCAGTGTTGAAAAGTTACTGATCGATCACTAGCTAGCCTACAAATGCGCTCCTGGCAGTTTTATTTGCGACACAAGATGCGAAGTGGCAGTTTTTTGAATAAAAATGCCTACCTCTGAAGAAACTGACAAGCTACACTATCGATCCTACACGGGTAAAAATGCCTACCTCTGAAGAAACTGACAAGCTACACTATCGATCCTACATGGATAAATAGCGGATCACGCACATACTACCTCCTTTCCGGTTTGCAGGGCTCAATTCAAGAAACGACCTACTCGATCCTACACGAATAAATAACAGATCACGCACATACTAGTACCTCCTTTCTGGTTTGCAGGGCTTAATTCAAACCTCTCACCAACCAAGGTACTCCCTCCGTTCGGGTTTATTAGTCCCGTGAGCAAAGCAGCAAGACCAAGCCATGGCAATAATTAACGGCATGCAAAAGTTTAAGCCTAATTAATTCCAACGATTTAAGTTGCTGCATGCATGCCCTCTACTGCGAATCGTTGCATGCTACTTCGCGTACTGCCTGCGAGCGATTCTGAGTGCCTGCATGAAGCCGGACGTAATTAAGGCAGCTAATTGATGCGAAAAAGATACGCTTTAATTGTTACGGGCTTTTTAAATCTGTGGAATCATTATTGACAAGGAGGGAGATGATTCGAGTGCACTTGTTTGACCGCCATGCCGGCGTGTGACCCAGACGGGACGGGACGACATAGTCATAACTTCAGTTTCTCTAGTTTTCCACGGCAAGCTAGCGTGCTAAGCCATTATGCATTGAATTCTGATGACCGTCGTGCTACCTTCCCCCTATAAGTACTGTTTCCCGGCCTTCTCCGGTGCCACCGTGACCCAACTCGCCATATCCTCATAAGCCCCCACCGGCCCGACGTCGCTCGCCACATCCGCCATGCCCCCCCCCCCGTCCGCGGTAGGCGACGCCGGAGGCAGTCACCGCCGAAACTAGTGTTCGGTTTTTCACCGGAAGGCAGACGGAGGGAGGAGGCATTCTATCTGTCTTTAGATGGCAATGCAGAGATCAAGTAGTTGTTCGAGCGCGACCGCATGGCGGATGAGCAGGAGTTGTTGGAGCGCGACCGCCTAGTGGAGGAGCAGCATATAGCCGATTTGCGCCGCTAGCGGGACATGGAGCAGCAGCAGTCGCGAGTAGAGCGCCCACAACTGGGACGACTACATGGAGGCCGGCGCCCGGCAAATAGCCCTGGAGGCTGTCGGGCACGCACGCATTCACGATGCCGATTTTTACTACCAGCTCGTCAAGTGGGTTTCCTGCTTGGAAGCCGAAGCTTCGGTGGACCGCACCGGCATGGAAAGGGCTAACGCGCGCGAGCAATGCGCCCTATCGCACCTCTTGCAAGTCCGAGGCGAGGCGCAGGACGCCAGTGCCGGCATTTAGTGTGTACCACAGATGGCGGCCGACATCGTCTAGTTAGCTAAGAGTAAGTTAGTACTTGTACGCTACTAGATTATTAGAGGGAGTAGATAGTTAACTTGGCTATGATGGTTGTCAACGTGGAAGTTCAGTACTCTATATGTGGATCAGACCTATTGATGTCTACTACACAACCTTCTTCTTGTAGACGTTGTTGGGCCTGCAAGTGCACAGGTTTGTAGGACAGTAGCAAATTTCCCTCAAGTGGATGACCTAAGGTTTATCAATCCGTAGGAGGCGTAGGATGAAGATGGTCTCTCTCAAACAACCCTGTAACCAAATAACAAAGAGTCTCTTGTGCCCCCAACACACCCAATACAATGGTAGATTGTATACGTGCACTAGTTTGGCGAAGAGATGGTGATACAAGTGCAAAATAGATACTAGATATAGGTTTTTGTAATCTGAAATAATAAAAACAGCAAGGTAACTAATGATAAAAGTGAGCGTAAACGGTATTGCAATGATAGGAAACAAGGCCTAGGGTTCATATTTTCACTAGCGCAAGTTCTCTCAACAATAATAACATAGATAGATCATATAACAATCCCTCAACATGCAACAAAGAGTCACTCCAAAGCCACTAATAGCGGAGAACAAACGTAGAGATAATGGTAGGGTACGAAACCACCTCAAAGTTATTCTTTCGGATAGATCTATTAAAGAGTTCATACTAGAATAACACCTTAAGACACAAATCAACCAAAACCCTAATGTCACCTAGATACTCACCTCAAGTATCCATATGCATGATTAGATTATATGCATCACACAATCTCAGATTCATCCAACCAACACAAAGTACTTCAAGGAGTGCCCCAAAGTTTCTACCGGAGAGTCAAGAAAACGTGTGCCAACCCCTATGCATAGGTTCATGGGCGGAACCCGCAAGTTGGTCACCAAAACATACATCAAGTGGCACGTGATATCCCATTGTCACCACAGATAAACACGGCAAGACATACATCAAGTGTTCTCAAATCAAAGACTCAATCCCGTAAGATAACTTCAAGAGGGAGACTCAATTCATGACAAGAGAGTAGAGGGGAGAAACATCATAAGATCCAACTACAGTAGCAAAGCTCGGGATACATCAAGATCGTGCCATAGAGGGAACACGAGAGAGAGAGAGAGATCAAACACATAGCTACTGGTACATACCCTCAGCCCCGCAGGTGAACTCCGCCCTCCTCATCATGGAGAGCGCCGGGATGATGAAGATGGCCACCGGTGATGGATTCCCCTCCGGCAAGGTGCCGGAACGGGCTCTGTCGGTGTCAAAACCGGTGGATCTCGGGTAGGGGGTCCCGAACTGTGCGTCTTGGTGGATGGTAACAGGAGACAAGGGACACGATGTTTTTACCCAGGTTCGAGCCCTCACGGTGGAGGTAAGACCCTACTCCTGCTTGATTAATATTGATGATATGGGTAGTACAAGAGTAGATCTACCACAAGATCAAGGAGGCTAAACCCTAGAAGGTAGCCTATGGTATGATTGTTGTTTATCCTACGGACTAAAACCCTCCGGTTTATATAGACACCGGAGAGGGCTAGGGTTACACAGAGTCAGTTACAATGGTAGGAGATCTACATATCCGTATCGCCGAGCTTGCCTTCCACGCCAAGGAAAGTCCCATCCGGACATGGGACGAAGTCTTCAATCTTGTATCTGCATAGTCTTGGAGTCCGGCCGACAGTAATAGTTCGGCTATCCGGACACCCCCTAGTCCAGACTCCTCAAGAGCCCTCGAACCAGGCTTCAATGACGATGAGTCCGGCGCGCATATTGTCTTCGGCATTGCAAGGCGGGTTCCTCCTCCGAATAATTCATAGAAGATTTTGAACACCAAGATAGTGTCCGGCTCTGCAAAATAAATTCCACATACCACCGTAGAGAGAATAATATTTACACAATTTCAATCTGCTGACGTATTTCGTGGCATGACGTCACACCACGGCCAAGCCTTTATTAGAATTGTTTTTATTGTTCCACCCCAGCGCGTTTAGCGAAGCGGTTTCCTTGGCACGTCTTGTCAAAGCAGAGATCTTGTCCCCTTATTTCGGGATTCTCATCAATACGGGCGTGGGTAACCCAACTGCGCCATTGATTGTGGCACTTGGGAGATAAGCGAGTTTTACTGGGCTAGTGGGGACGCATAGTTTCGTCCGCTCATATATAAGGGGATAAGAATCCACCTTTTCACCTACGCCTTCTTCCTCCTTTGCTTATCCATCTCCGCGCACTCTAGCTCCAACGCCCAAGTCCGCACATCTCACCTCAACCTTCTCCAACCATGGCCGGAGCGGGAGGCAAGTGGATGGCCTCCTCCGTCACGGAGGGGCACATCAAGAGGCTGCGCAAGGCCGGATTCTTGTCCAGCGATATCGCGCACCGACTCCCCGACGAGGGGCAGCTCATCCCCACCCCCAGGCCCCATGAGAGGGTGGTGTTCCTTCCCCATTTCCTCCGCGGACTGGGCTTCGCACTCCACCCATTTTTCCGGGGGCTCATGTTCTACTACGGCCTGGATTTCCATGATCTGGCCCTAAATTTCATACTCAACATCTCGGTGTTCATCGTCGTGTGCGAGGCCTTCCTCTGCGTCCAGCCCCACTTTAGCTTATGGCTGAAGACTTTTAATGTCAAGCCGAAGGTCGTGGGCGGCTGCCAAGCTGAGTGAGGAGGCGCCATGGTGGGCAAGATGCCCAACATTACATGGCTCGAGGGCGCCTTCGTGGAAATCATCAAAGGGTGGCAATCGGGGTGGTTCTACATCACCAAGCCGCGTGACCCTAAATGGGCAGCAGCCCCCGAATTCAGATCTGGGATCCTCACACGGCTCACCTCTTGGAAAGAGAAGGGCCTGACGTGGGGTCATTCGGAGGAGCTGACTGGACTTCAATCCTGCGTCCAAACCCTGGTGAACAAGAAGCTCAAGCTTGTTAACGTAATCCAGGTCCTGCTCATCCGCCGGATCCTCCCGTGCCAACAGCGGGCTTTCAATTTGTGGGAGTTTGATCCGGCACAGCACCCAACCTTGAGCAGGCTCTTCGACACTACGTACGAAGACGCCTGGAGGGTGCTGTTCAAGGGCGCCGAGGTTCCCCATCCGCCATCAAGATCGCGGATTCAGCTCGCAGCGTCAAGCCGGCGAGGTAAGCTATTTTATCCTTTACGGGACACTTGCTTTCCATAGTTTGACTCTATGCGGGATCTAAAACTCCCATTACCTTTGACAGGCTTGGCAGAAGATGTCCGGGCAGGTTAACTGCCCGGCTCCCCTACCCGAAGACCCAGCGGATGCCCGATTATCGGGACTGCTGGCCCCAGCGCCTTACGTGGTGCCGGAGAAGAAGGCCAAGAAGAAGGCCACGGGAACTCGGAGGAGTTCCCGGCGCCAGGTATTATTGGACTCATCGTCCGATGACTCCGAGGAGGACTCCTCCCATGAGGACGAGAAGGAGAAAAAGGAAGCCTCTCCCCCCGCAAGGAAGGCCTCCCCGATTGGGTAGGCCGATGGGTCCAAGAAGGGGAGGACCCTTCCTCCGGACTGTTCCACCAACGCCGACGACGGCGAGGAGTGGCCTTTGAGGGCCAAGCCCCTGGCGAGATCGTAAGTGTCCGGATCCCAGAATAACTTATGATTTTCCTTTCGCCGCATAGTGTGTTCTAATGCCGAACACAACCATATAGCCTGCCCAAGAATGATCTCCCCGCTTCGTCGAGCAGGTCCCTGGGTTCGTCGGATGTGAATAGCGCTTCACTTCCGATTGCCTCCTCCACTCGTGACGCAGACGACACTGAGGCGGGGTCCCAGAAGGGGACCAGCCAGGACGAGGCCTTGGAGGTGCCGCAAGGCAACCTCCCGGACTTTGGGCCGTACTCCGTGCCGATACCTTCGGTGGTTCCAGCGTCCGGCGGGCGGCCCCTTCGCAAGAAGGGCGAGACGGCGATGCTGGTGACCTCCGTCCAACCGGAGGCGCCGGATAACTTGCTGGAGGCGCTCAACGGCGCTTCCATCGAAGAGGAACATCGCACTGTGATGAGTGCGGTGATTCAGAAAGTTCAGTCCGCCAAGAGCGGGCTGACTAAAGCCTGCACCAGCCTTCTAACAGGCTTTGAGGTAAGGATTTTAAGATATGTAAAATAGTACCGCATAGACAGTAGCCCCTGATGCTCAGTTTGGTGTTCGGAAAGAAAAGCCGGTCTGAGGATCTAAAAAGATATACACATGAGTCTAACACAAATGTGTCAATATGGGAATGCAGGCTGCGCTGCTGACCTCTGCCGGACTGACTGCGGAGGTCAATGCCTTGAAGCAGAGCCTCGAGCGGTCCGAGAGCGAGCTCGGCCGTGCCAAGAAGCAGCTCAAGGACAAGGTAGGTAAGTAACACCTTATTAAAGTTGTACCTTATAGAAAAGGATTTGGTTGCATAAAATGACAGGAATAACGTGGGTATTGCAGGGGCTACGAACGAGGTGGCGACCCTGAAGGAGGCGGTGTCCGTGGCCGAATGCAATGCGGCCACGGGTATTGAGCGAGAGAAGCAGGAGGCGCGGGTGGCGGAGGTGCGGCAAGAGCTCCAGGCTCTCGTGGAAAAACACGAGAGTTTGGAGCGTGACTCGAAGACTCGAGAGTCCGAGCTTGCGTTGGCTCTTGAGAGTGCCAAAGCCGCTAAGGCCGAAGCCCAAAAGGCCCTCCAGGAAATCGAGGTAGTAAAGAAGATAGTGGCGGGTAAGGCATTCTTCACGCAAAGCAAGCATGTGAAAGTGAATTACTTGTTACTTACCCAAATTCGGAGCTCTGCAAGAGCGTTCGCAGATCTGCCCCGTAGCGTGTCAAACGCTGCCGCGTTCAATAGAGCCGAGGAGGGGAGCTCGACAGAAAAGGTGTTCTGGCTCAGTATGCTGAGGCGGGACATCTGGTGCCCCTGAGCGACCAGCTGAAGCAGCTGGTCGAGATCCACAAGGTGGCCGAACAGGCTATGAAGGGCCTCATAGTTCGGCTGTGGCCCAAAGAAGCCATGCATGGGAGCTACTTCGGCCTGGTGCAGCGGCTGGTGGACGCCTGTCCATGGGTTGAAGTCATCAAGCACTCCGCCTGCATTGAAGGTGCCCGTCGGGCCCTTGCCCGTGCTAAAGTGCACTGGGGCAGGATGGATGCCGAGAAGCTTTTGACGGACACACCACCGCCGGGCAAGGAGTATCGCACGCCCGAGATGTAGGGTTTCCTGAAGGGTGCCCGCCTTATTGCGGGTGAATGCTCCAAAGATGTAATATTTGAGTAGACTCGCATTTTGTTATCCTGTGCACTGAAAACTTTGTTCATATGCGCTAAGCAACGCTTGTTATTTTAAAATATTATCTTCTGTGCGGCCGTTTATCAAATCTGAGAGATGGCAAGTCATTGGCTTCGGCCCCCATGCCACGAGTGCTGGGGTGTGCGGGATAAACTTGAGCGCTCTTGTTCCCATTTTTGGGTCCTTCTAGGGAGGCGCTCAACACAATGAACGAGGCAACCGGACTTATAATGTTTGAACACTCTCACTTAGCCATAGAATTCTATAATTTTAAATTTTGGCGAAGTCCCTGGTATTCAGAAGGCCGAATTCGGGGCGCTATCCGCGCCTGGGGCCGGACAAAGCCGGCTCCTTGCTCTAAGCAGCATAAGTCTTTAGGGACTCGAAAAGACCTCTCGAACAGCGACCAGCTCTCGCCTTATCAGGACGGTTAGTTTTAGCTTTGTCAACTGAGGTGCTCAACCCAGCTTAACTGGGGCACAATCGCAGTGGTTCTCCCAGCGCTACCTTAGCCGATATAACGGAACGTAAGGTACCAAAACATGGGAGCCAGGCAAACCCAACTATTGACCCAAGACATGATTCGGAGCCGATGCATATAATGCTATAAGTTTGGGGTGCCGCACTTGTGAAAGTGTTCAGACTTATCACACCATACTTTGGGGAACTTAAGCCCCTGGTGTATTAGGTCGTACCAAGGTGTACGGTTGCAACATGTCATAAGTGAACATATATATAAGGGAATGCAATGATAGGAAAAAAGCGATGTGTTGTTTACTCAAAAAATACTGCAATAAAGGCAGAATGATACAAATAGTGCGATAAGCTAGGGGTGGGACTATTTAACAAGTCCCCCTCCAGGGGTAGGCTGGGGAATGGTATGTAAAACAGGTATAATGCTCGTAATGGAGGCCACCTGGATACTCGTCGTAGCTTTTCTGCTTCCCTGGCTGTTGCATCGTGAGTTCGGCAGATCTACTGCCGGGCAGGGCTTCTGGAAAACGGAGTCCTGAGAATAAGAAAAAAAAGAATGACAAATTTGGGAGACCCTGGTGTGGTTGATCCGCACTCTGGCATGCCGTGGTCGTGCCCCTTCCCCTATGCCCATGGTACCTCCAGAGCGTAGTGATGTACGCGTGGTACTGGTCTCGCGATTTCGCGAGGGCTGGAGGTGGGGCCGCATTTCTACGCGTGCTCGGAACGTGCCAAGTGGTCTTGCTGTAGGTTACTCCGGGTACGCTTGACGGTGTCCGGTCGCTTAACAGTCGGACTCGAGAATTGCCTTAAGAGGCTACTCTGCACTTCCGCTGCGAGAGCCGCTGTATGCTCCTCCGTTCGGAGAGAGCGTTCGGTGTTTCCGTTGACCGTGATGACTCCTCGAGGGCATGGCATCTTGAGCTTGAGGTATGCGTAGTGCGGCACCGCATTGAACTTTGCAAATGCGATTTGTCCGAGCAGTGCATGATAGCCGATGCAGAACGGGACTATGTCGAGGATTAACTCCTCGCTTCGGAAGTTATCCAGGGATCCGAAGATCAGTTCAAGTGTAACTAAGCCTTTACAATTGGCCTCTACTCCTGGTATGACGCCTTTGAAGGTCGTCTTTGTGGGTTTAATCCTTGAGGGGTCTATGCCCATCTTGCGCATTGTATCCTGATAAAGCAGGTTCAGGCTGCTGCCGCCGTCCATCAGGACTCTAGTGAGGTGAAATCCATCGACGATTGGGTCTAAAACCAATGCGGCGAATCCGCCATGGCGGATACTGGTGGGGTGGTCCCTTCGATCAAAAGTGATCGGGCAGGAGGACCACAGATTGAACTTTGGGGCGACTGGCTCCATCACAGATATGTCCTCGAGCGACGCTTCCGCTCCCTTTTGGGTATGTGGGTTGCGTATATCATGTTCACCGTCCGCACTTGTGGGGGGAACCCCTTCTGTCCTCTATTGTTCGGCGGCCATGTCTCCTCCTCGTCATCGCTATGCAGCCCCTTGTCGTTGCCTTCGGCGATTAACTTGCCTGCCTGCTTGAACACCCAGCAATCTCTGTTGGTGTGATTAGCTGGCTTTTCGGGGGTGCCTGTGTGTGGCATGAGCGATCGAGTATCCGGTCCAAATTGGACGGGCCTGGAGTAGTTCTTTTGAATGGCTTTTTTCGCTGACCGGGTTTAGAGCCTCTGAATCCGGCGTTGACCGCCAGATCTTGATGATATCGCAATTAATGCGGCGTTTGTGCTTATTGGCGACGCGACCGCCATTGCTGTCTTTGGTATCCGAACTACCGAGTTTTTGGTTAGGTTGTTACCGCGGGCTAGCCAGTTGTCTTCTCCCGCACAGAAGCGGGTCATGAGTGATGTGAGGGCTGCCATTGATTTCGGCTTTTCCTGTCCTAGGTGCCGGGCAAGCCATTCGTCGCGAATGTTGTGTTTGAAGGCTGCAAGGGCCTCCGCATCAGGACAGTCGATGATTTGATTTTTCTTGGTTAAGAACTGTGTCCAGAATTGTCTGGCCGATTCATCTGGATGCTGAATTATGTGGCTTAGGTCATCGGCGTCTGGTGGTTGCACATATGTGCCCTGGAAGTTATTGAGGAATGCGGCTTCCAGGTCCTCCCAACACCCAATTAATTCTGCTGGCAGGCTGTTGAGCCAATGCCGAGCTGGTCCTTTAAGCTTGAGTGGGAGGTATTTGATGGCGTGAAGATCATCACCGCGGGCCATGTAGGTATGAAGGAGATAGTCTTCGATCCAAACCACAGGATCTGTTGTGCCATCATAGGATTCAATGTTCACGGGTTTGAACCCTTCGGGGATTTGATGATCCATTACTTCATCTGTGAAGCATAGTGGGTGTGCGGCGCCTCTGTATTGGGCTATATCACGACGCAGCTCAAACGAGCTTTGTCTACTGTGTTTGGCCCGGCCGGGATTGTTGTATCCGGCGTGACGGTTGTTGTCGTGTGTCATGGGGCGCCCACGCGATCCGTAGATCGATCTTGTTTGTCTTGCCTTATCCTCCAATATGTCTCGCAAGTCCGGTGCGTTCCCCCGTGACTTTGTACTTTTCGAGCGACGCCGGGGTATGGCTTTAGTGGAGGGCCTAGAGGCCTCTCTGTCGCGTCCACGAGGTGGCCGGTCGGCTATATTGTGCGCTGGTGATGTAGGTTTATTTGCTTCCTCCTCTAATCGGGACAGCAGCTTGCGTTCAGGGTAGCTTTTGGAGGGGCGTTCGAGTTCATACTCTTCGGCCGCGAGGACTTCAGTCCATCTGTCGGCTTGCCGTGGCCAAAAGCCTGCGTTTGAAACGCTCTTGTTCGACGGGATCCACAGGCACGACAAATTCGTCGTCGTCGAGGCTTGCCTCATCTCCGGAGGGAGGCATGTAATTGTCGTCCTTGTCGGTGTACTAAAGTAGGGGTACCTTAGTACCCCGAACTTGTGCACGGCCAGTCGTAGCACCCCACGGCAAGGCTTGCCGGGCGCCCACCAAGACCCTCCATCAATACTTACTACAGCCATTCATGAACAAAGTATCAACTGAGAAGACAAAGGCCCCGGTAAGAGGAGCTTGCCGGGAAGGCTAACCAAGGCACTCCCAGAAGACTTGCCGCGTCGCCTGGCGTCCCGGCAAGCGGCGGTCACAAGCTTGCCGCCCAACAAAGAAGGGCAGCGGCAAGGCACTTGCAGCGCAAGACTGCCACCCAAAGTCCAGCGACTCAATGACGTGTCGCCTGTGGCTGTCCCGAGGGCGCGTGGCGAGGCGTTGCGCAGCCATGCGGAGCAAGGTGGCCAGCGGAGCTGACAGAGACGCCATCGTGGCAACCGGTGGCTCACCTAACGGTCGTTTCTTTGCACTGTTGGGGCGATCGGACGGGCATTAAATGCCCTTGTCCCCTGCCGTCAGAGTTAGGTAGTGGGCACTGTTGGTCACTATTGTACCAACCTGCGTTTTTACCTTTCTACCCCCTCTTCCTACGCTGCCACCTGTTGGTGCCCCCTTTAGACTATAAAAGGGAGGCCCATGCGCACGTAGAAGGGGTTCGCTCCATTCGACACCCACAACACCACCATACGCTCGCGCTCTCGAGCAAGATCAAATACAAGCACGAAAGCAGCAGTAGGGGTTTTATCTTTCCGGAGAGCCCCGAAGCTGGGTAAAAATCGCCCGTCTCCCCTGCGCGCTCGACCTCGATCTGCTCTGCGCGCGCCCTCCGCTCCCTTGCCGGACTAGAAGGGCCCCCCGTGCCCCATAGGTGCTTGTGGCCGCACAGAGAACGCCCCGACATCTTTGGCGCGCCAGGTAGGGGGGCGTCGAGGTCGTGAGCATCTGATCCGGTCTCCACGCGCGCTACATCGACGTCATCATCAACATGCCACCGAAGAAGAAGCCTTCGGAGGTGGCCGCTCCGTCTACGTCAATTCTGCCACCACCGCCGGAGCAAGCGGGCGGTGGAGTCGACGCCGGCGAAGGAGCGGGCGCTGACGGTGGGACTCACGTCATCACCAGGTCCAAAAACAAGGCCCCGCAAGCATCGGCGACCGTACAGACACCACACCCTCCTCAGGAGGTGCAAGGTCGACAACGCCCCGGTGCTCCTAGCACCGTGCTCGTGTTGGAGCAAGGCCAAGCTGGTGGGTCGCGCGACGTTCGAGGTCAGCATGCGCGCCAGCATGCTGGCGCGAGTGAGGTACGGTCGCCCGGACGGGGTGTGGCACCTCCCAATCCAGTTGGGAGTCCGAGCACATCCCGCTCCTCGCGCCGCTCGTCACCACCGCCACCCAAGACAGAAGAAGAAGCGCTGGCCCGAGCCCAGCTGCTTCTAGATTACCCTTCGGCGCCACACAAGATCGACGACTGGAGGATGACCATATACAGCCTCATCGGCCGCTTAACGGCGATAAGCCCCGCAGCCGAGCGATCGAAGTTCTCGACAAAGCGCCCAGCGCGAAGCTGACACCGACAAGACCGCTGGGGTGCCACCTCCGTGCACTCCCAGCCCGAAGGCTCAAGATTGCTACCGCCGGACCAACCCCGACGCCGATTCCACCGCGTCGTCGGACCCGCGAACTCGCCGTGACCAACGCCGCGTTCTCCAAGAACGGCAACACGAAGACGCTCGCACTCGCATCGAGCGCCGGAGGGAAGCGCGACGTCAATCTGACCAGCGCGCTGGGCCCACTGTCGACGTGCACGCACCCGGGGAACCAGGCGACTTGCCGTATGCGGCAGGTTGCCCTGCGTTCACCCGCGAGCTGCGGCAAGTCCAGTGGCCCAAAACCAAGAATTTCAAGCCAGATGTGCCCGAGAAGTACGATGGCAGGATACATCCGTCGGAGTTCCTCAGCATCTACACCATCGTGGTGCAGGCTGCCGGAGGGCGCCACGAGAAGATCCTCGCCAACTACTTCCCGCTAGTGCTCAAGCCCAACGTCAGATCTTGGCTCATGCACTTGCCGGACGGCTCCATCTCTTCATGGGCGGACCTATGTCACCAGTTTGTCGGCGCCTTTACGGGCGGCCACAAATCCCATGGCCAGGAGAGCGATCGCATCCGCTTTCGCCCGTATGAGGAGAGCCCTCGCAAGTACATACAGAGATTCAGCCAGGTGCAGCGCAACATCCCAGACGTCCATCCTGCCATGGTTATCAGCGTGTTTCATCAGAACGTGCGTAACCGCAGGATGAGGGAGGAGATGGTGATGTGCAAGATCAGAGATGTTAGCGAGCTTTATGCTCTGGTAGACAAGTGTGCACGGGCTGAGGAGGGGAGGAAAATCCCCGAAGAGATTGCAGGAGCAGAAGGGTCTAACAGTGAGGATGCCGCCCCGGCAAGGAAGAACCGGCGGAGGAACAACAGGAAGAGAAAGGCTAAGGACGTGCTAGCTGTTGAGCATTCCGGCAACGGAGGCAGCTCCGACAAAGCCAAAGCCGATGACTCCGGCGAGGCTGTGGTAGCCGCCAACAAGCAGGATGGCTCCGGCAAGCGGTATTGCAAGATCCACCGCACCAAGGGCCATGATCTCCAAACCTGCAAGAAAGTCGAGCAGATGGCGGAGCTACAGAAAGCTGAGTACGAGCGCCGTGATAAGGAGAGAGCCCAGGGAGGTGGCGGAGGATCCGGCAAGAAGCTTCCCGCCCGGGGAGGGCACCGCGGCAAGGCCAAGCCGCGGCAAGGAGATAGGCCTCCCCGCGGCCGCGACAAGGACGAGGATGAAGATGAGGATGATGACATGGAAGAAGATGAGACTGATGACCAAGAGTTTCAGAAGGCAACAGAGGTGTTGTGCATCGACGGCGGCGCCTCTCTGCACGCCTCGCACCGTCAACTCAAGCAGTGGGTGCGGGAAGTGAACGCAGCAGAGCTGTCCATCAAGTCGCGCAGGCCTCTGAAATGGTCCAGCACGCCCATCATCTTCGATGTAGAGGACCACCCCGATCGCATCACCGCGGTCGGGTGCTTGCCGATGTTGGTCTCACCAACGATCCGCAACCTCAAGGTCACGAAGATGCTGGTTGACGGTGGGCCGGCCTGAACCTGATTTCCTCCGCAGTGCTCAAGAAGCTCCAGATCCCCGGCAGCGAGCTCGAAGAAACTAGTACCTTCCAAGGGATAAACCGGAAGGAGCAAGCCCAAGGGAAGATCACACTACCAAAGGACATTTGGCAGCGAACTGAACTTCGTGACGAGAGGGTCACGTTTGATGTTGCTGATATCCCATTACCCTACAATGGGATACTCGGCCGACCAGCGCTTGCCAAGTTCATGGCAGCCTCTCACTACGCATACAATGTGCTCAGGATGCCCGGTCCGATAAGTGTCATTTCTGTCCAAGGTGACAAGAAGGATGCACTTATTTGCACCGACAAGATCTACCGAGAAGCAGCAGCCGCGGCGGAGTGCAAGCCACTCGCCGTTGAAGCTCCCCGGGGGAAGAAGAAAGCCATGTCCGGCAAGAGCAGCTCTGATGCCCACTCCGGTAAGCGCGCCTCTCCGGAGTGCTGCGCTGCCGTCGAGGACGCACCATCGAGCTCCACCGGCAAGTGCAAGAGGGCAAGGGCAGCCTCACCAGAGACCAAGAAAGTGGCCGCCAAGGAGGACGGCACCGGTGGTACCTTCACCATCAGTGCCACGCTAGATCCTAAATAGGAAAGCGTGCTCGTTGCTTTCCTGCGGGCGAATGTCGATGTGTTTGCATCGCAGCCATCCGACATCCCCGGCGTTCCCAGGGAAGTAATCGAGCACCACCTTGCCGTCTTCCCTCACGCACGGCCCGTCAAGCAAAGAGTCAGGAAGCAAGCAGTAGAGCGCCAAGAATTCATAGCAGAGGAGATCAGAAAGTTGGAAGCAGCGGGCCTGGTCCGAGGAGTACTTCATCCAACGTGGCTAGCCAACCCGGTAGTCGTGCGCAAGGCAAACGGGAAGTGGAGACTTTGCATCGACTTCACTGATGTCAATAAAGCCTGTCCCAAAGATCCGCTCCTCCGCGGCAAGACGACCAGATTGTTGACTCCACGGCAGGATGTGATCTGCTCTCATTCCTTGATGCTTACTCAGATATCATCAGATCTTCATGGCAGAAGAGGATGAGGAGAAAACCGCATTCATTACCCCATGTGGCACGTACTGCTTCGTACGGATGCCTTTCAGGTTAAAGAATGCTGGTTCGACATTTGCAAGAGTAGTCAGCCACCCTTTTGAGCCACAGTTGCACAGGAATGTAGAAGCTTACATGGATGACATAGTGGTCAAGAGCAAGGACAAAGAGACTTTGATCCAAGACTTGGACGAGACCTTCATAAATCTGTGCAAGATCAACATCAAGTTGAATCCCGAGAAGTGCGTGTTCGGAGTTCCTTCTGGCAAGCTTCTCGGATTCTTTGTGTCACAGAGGGGGATTGAAGCCAATCCCGACAAGATCAAGGCCATCAAGAAAATCGAAGCACCGAAGCGAGTCAAGGACGTACGAAGGCTTGCCGGCTGCGTTGCTGCCCTCAGCAGGTTCATTTCCAAGTCCGCTGAACGCGCCCTGCCGTTTTTCAAAATCTTGAAAAAGGCGGGTCCAATGAAGTGGACTCCGGAAGCGGAGGCTGCGCTGCAGGACTTGAAGAAATATTTGTCCTCCACTCCAACACTTGTCGCACCTAAACCACAAGAGAAGTTGCTGCTATATCTGGCGGCAACCAATCAAGTGGTTAGTGCTGCGTTAGTAGCGGAGAGGGAGGCAGATGATGAGCCAGCAGCCGCGGCAAGCGAGTCCGACGACAAGCAGGGGGCTTCCCCGACAAACCCCGGCCCGACAAGCCCTGATCCGGCAAGTTCTGGTTCCGGCGAGGATGGGTCTGCGCAGCCACAAGAAGAGAAGCGGAAGAAGATGGTGCAGCGCCCAGTTTACTTTGTCAGTTCCCTTCTACAGGGGGCTAGATCAAGGTACCCTGGTGTACAAAAGTTGCTTTTCGGCCTCCTCATGGCCTCAAGGAAGCTGCGCCATTACTTCCAAGCACATGAAATCACAGTGGTCACTCGTTTTCCATTGAAGAGGATATTGCAAAATCTAGAAGCAACAGGCAGGATTGTCGAGTGGGCACTGGAATTATCAAGCTTTGGCCTCAAGTTTGAAAGTACTTCAACCATTCAGAGCCGAGCATTGGCAGAATTTATAGCGAAATGGACGCCAACACCCGATGAAGAAACTCCGGAGAGGGGCATCCCCGTCAAGGAAGCAGGCAAAGAATGGATCTTGTACTTTGATGGTGCCTTCTCACTGCAAGGTGCCGGTCTTGGGCGTACTACTTGTTGCACCCACGGAGAGCACCTCAAGCACGTGGTCGGATGCATTTTCCCAAGGAGCAAGCAACAAACAATACCGCAGAGTATGAGGGCTTGCTTGCGGGCTCAGATCGCGCGTAACTTGGGATCAAGAAACTTATTGTCAGGGGTGACTCACAGCTTGTCGTCCGCCAAGTTAACAAAGATTATCAGAGTCTGTTGATGGAAGCATACATTGATGAAGTGAGGAAGCTAGAAGAGCATTTTGACGGCCTGCAAATGGAACATGTTCCAAGAGCTCGTAATGACATTGCAGATGGCTTCGCCAAAGTCGCGCCAGACTCAAGTTGCTGTGGAACTGTGGATCTTTGTGCTCAGCTGACTCACCATCTCGTGACGCCATCAACTGGACAGAGCAAGAAAAGAAAGTTGGTTACTTGCGACTACTTTCCGGCAGAGCTCCCCGAAGCTGCCGCTAAGAAGGTCCCCAGGATCAACACAGAAAGTGCTGAGGAGCGATCTGCTCTGACAAGCCCCAGGGCCTGTTTCATTGAAACAGACGCTCTCGACAAGCTGTGTCCCGACACGCTTGCCGGGGAACATCACGCTCCGGCAGGATCCCAGATCCTTGCCGTGGAAGCGGGTGTTCCCGCAACAGCATTTGGGCCTTTAGTCCTTGTCGTCGAGCCTCAAGCTCCGGCATGGGCACAACAGATCATCCATTTCCTTCAAACAGTGGAACTTCCCGAGGAACAAGAAGAAGCGGAGAAAGTAGCCCGGCAATCAAGTATGTACCAGTTTGTCGATGACATACTATACAGAAGAAGATTCAACAGGGTGAAATTGAAGTGCATTTCCCTGGAAGATGGACAGCAGCTGTTGGCGGAGATACATGGAGGCATATGTGGCCACCACATTGGCGCAAGAGCACTTGCCGGCAAAGCTTTCCGGCAAGGTTTCTTCTCGCCGACAGCCCTCCAGGATGCAACTGCACAAGTAACCAAGTGTGAAGCGTGCCAGTTCCATTCCAAACAGATTCATCAACCAGCTCAAGCTCTCCAAACAATCCCTTTGTCCCCGCCATTTCGGTCTGGGGCTCGACATCTCGCCCTTTCCCCGAAGCTGTCGGGGCTTTGAGTACTTGTACGCTGTAATTGACAAGTTCACAAAGTGGCCGGAAGTGGAACCAGTGAGGAAAGTGACAGCACAATCAGCAGTCAAGTTCTTTAGGTCGATTGTTTGCCGTTTCGGGATCCCTAACAGGATCATTACCGACAATGGCACACAGTTTATGAGCCACACCTTCATGTAGTACGTCCAAGATCTTGGCACCAAGATCTGCTTCGCTTCTGTTGCTCACCCGAGAAGCAACGGTCAAGCGGAGAGGGCGAACATCTTGAAGTGCCGCGCTGGCTCAAGACCGTAACTTTGACAGCTGCACAAGTGCGGAAGGAATTGGATCGAGCAGCTGCCAGTGGTTCTTTGGTCGATCAGGACGACACCAAATCAAGCCACCGGCCAGACACCCTTTGCTCTTGTCTACGGAGCAGAGGCAGTTCTCCCCACGGAACTCATATACGGGTCGCCACGAGTGCTCGCTTATGATAAGCTTGAGCAAGAGCAGTTGCGGCAAGATGACGCGCTGCTCCTCGAGGAGGATCGTCTTTAGGCTGCTGTGCGAGCTGCTCGCTTTCAGCAAGCTTTGCGCCGCTATCATAGCCGCAAAGTTAATGCCAGAAGCTTCGAGGAAGGCGGCCTTGTTCTTCGGCGTGTTCAATCCGCCAAGAATTCAAACAAGTTGACGCCAAAGTGGGACGGCCCTTATCGGGTGAAACTAGTCACTAGGCCCGGCGCTGTCCGCCTTGAGACCGAAGATGGCATTCCGGTGAGCAACTCGTGGAACATAGAGCATCTTCGCAAGTTTTACCCATAAGGCGCGGTTGCCGGACCCGCTCTGGCAACCACCTTTTGTACGAGCCTTGCCGCTGTCGCATGTAACCCTTTGTACAAAGCCGGGCGCAGCCCCCGTGCGTAAATAAAGTTTATGTGCCCTGCACGCCTTGTCAAATTTAGTGCATTTTCTCTCTTGTGCATATATACCTGACAATTTGTGCAGCACTTGCCCCCGGTAAGCGATAAGGAATCTTAAGGTCTCATATCGTTATTTTCTCTTCTTTCTTCTCAAAAAGAAGATACCTCCGCCCACATGTTAACCAGGGGGGGGGGAGATAAAGGTTTGGACCAGGCGCTGTTCAAAAGAATCAAGCCTTGCCGGGACGAAGAAGACAGAAAAGCTAAGTAGCCAAAGCTTGAGCTTAGTCAATCTTAAATTTTTTAAGTTATATCCCTTGAGCGTTCGTGCCTTGTATGGAAAACCTTTGTGCGGAGGAATCGACTCACGGCTAAGTCGCGCCCTTGCGTTGTTTCTGAGCCCGCTCAACAATACAAGTGAGCTGCAACTAGCCCCGACAAGATTTCTTGCGGAAGCAAGACCGCCAATGGTTGTTGATGTTCAGACTCAGCAAGTGTGCTCGCTACCGCAAGGTCCCTCAAAACACAGGGTAAAAGCATACAAGGGACTTAATGAATAAAGGGAATAACATAGCAAGCAGTACCCAAAATAAAGTTATATTACAAGAATGACTTATTGTGGCACTGACTGAAATTGTTCTCGTAACCAAAATGGCAGCAACAAGAAAAAGGGAGAAGAAGGGCAGCCTAATCCACGCGCTTGCCATCGACCCTCCTAACCTCGTTCACCTTGTCCATGATGGGTGCGACGATGGCCCTGAGCTCCTCAACATCAGCGCCCTCCGGCAGCTTCTTGGTGACGCGGGAGAGGTCGAGGCCCGGGTTGCGGAAGAGGACCTTCACCAACACCTTCTCCAAAACCCCAGCGCAGATCGCTGGCGACTCGGGTGGCCAAGCGCTTGGGATCCTTTCCGGAGCTGCCGGAGAGCCGCCACCACATCCTTGAAGAAAAGCGTGAGCTTGGCACTGGCCGAGATTCCCCTCATGAGAGTACCCGGCCCGTCAAGTTCAGCTCCGCCAACTCGTCAATGAGCGCTGGCGATGTTGACGAGGCCCTCCGCCCGAGCTCCACCGTGGTCTTGAAGGCGTTTCGGGTCTCGCGGCCCTCGCAAGCAGCTCCTCGTTGCCCTTGAGGTCTTTCCTCAGGATATCTTCTCGCTTCTTGGCGGCGTCCAGCATCTCCGTCAAGGTGGCCAATTTCAGCTCTAGATCAGCGCTCGAGTCCTTGGCAACGTTTAGCTCCTTGATCTTCTCGGAGAGCTAGACTTGCAGATCGCCGTGAGCGCGCGCATCCTTCTCGCGATCGCGCTGGAGTGCGGCAAGCTCTTCGTTCTTCCTTGTCGCGTCCGCCTCCAGCTGCGTCACGTTCTCCTCCAACTCCTTCTTGGCGGCCTCGGCAGCCGCGGTGGCATCCTTCACCTCTTTGAGTGCCCCGCCAAGTGACTGTTCCCGGACGGCGAGCTCCTCGTCATGGCTGTCCAAGCACCTTCCTTCAGATCAGCTCGCCGTCCCTCTTGGACAGCTCCTCGGCGGCAAGCCTCGCTGCTCCTCGGCTTCAGCCTTCTCCAGATGAACGCCTTCTTCGCCTCGTCGAGCTCGCGCCTCTCCTCGCAATGGACCGGAGGGCCTTCGTTGGGGCTCTTGAGTTTTGCGCATGTTTCTCTATATCAGCTCCCCGCCGCACGACAAGCGCTTCCGGGACTCAAGCTTCGCTTGCCGGGCGCGTAGAGTGACACCAGCTTCCGGAGTTTGCTCCTCCTCGGACTCGCCATCGCTGCTCGGCCTGTCGACCACTGACAGCCCAGCAGAGGCAAGTATTTCCCCGTCGAACTCCTCCCGCTCAACCGGCGCCCTGGAGCTTGATGCCCAGGGGAGCTTGATATACACACCCTCACCGGCTTTCAAGTAAGCGCCGGGCTGGGGCTCCTCGGAGTCCAGCGCTGCGTCAGCGGCGGAGGGGTCGGCAGTCGGTGCTGCGCCTCGCGCTCCTGCGTCCTCCGGGCTGTCAGTGCGGTCGCCGAACCCCTCGCCGGCCCCTGTGCCAGCGGCCTTGGCGGCCTCTTCACCGGTGGGCTCCTCCGCGCCGGCCTCTCCCTCAGCGGCAGCGGCATCCCCAGTATTGCCGCTCCCGCCCTCCTCGCCAGTGGCCTCAGCCTCCATCGGGTCCCCAAGGGGAGGATCTGACGGCAGGGAAAGGAAGGGACAGTCAAGCAAATACCCAAAAGAAGAAAAAGGGAGATCAGCAGAACCCAAGGGAGAGTCCCCGACAAGGAGGGTCACCTGTGCTGGGCTCTGTGATCGTGGGCTCCACCACTGGGGGCTCACTTGTCCCACCCCTTGCCGGAGACCCCTTCCTCGCCGGAGATGGCCTCAGTCGAGGAATCGCCCCCAGGCGTGGTCGAGGCCGACGACACCTCCGGGTCGGCCTCCGACTGCTCCCTGGGCCTGTTCTGCTCCTGTATACAAAAGAGTCAATAATCAAGATACTGGCAGAAGAAGAAGCGACCATGCGCACCCCATGACAGGAAGTGAATCGAGGCACTCACGCTGGGGGCTGTGCTGGGAGCTGCTGCGAGGAGAAGGGACCGGGTCCGTCAAAGTGGTCTCGGACGTATCTTCTGCCACCACACCAGGATCGTCCTCGATGTTAACCATGGGGACCTTGGCCCTCTTCGCCGCTCTCTCTGCCAAAGTCCTGATACAGGGCAGGGGTTTGGAGAAAAACAGATTAGATACAAGACAAACAATAATAAGGATCAAAAGAAAGACAAGAACAGTATGAAGAAAGCCTTACTCCTCCTCCTCCTCGCCGCCGCTGCCATCGTCGAGCTCAGCGGGGAGAGGTCGAACTCCGGTACCCTCTCAGCGCGACGTGGCGGAGGAGTAGGCTCCCTCCGGCGCTTGCCGAGGGCTGCGGCAGGATCTCGATTGGCGGCGCGGCCTGGGACCCTCCCGCGGCTGCAGTACTTGCCGCGGTGGAACATGTCCCACGGCGCCGCGGCTGCTGGGCGGCCTGCTCCTCCGCCAGCTCTCCGACTCAACGGAGGCGCCTTCTCGGACGGAATTGGGGCTGCGCTGTGGGCTCCGCCTGCGGCAAGTTACTCGAAGATGGCTGGTCGCTCGCGCCCTCGGTGGACTCGCCCGTTCCGGCCTCGACCTCCCCTTCGCCATCGCCTTCCCCGGCAAGTGCTTCCCGGGCGGCAAGGCTTGCCGCCGCAACTGCGTCCGCCTCTGCCAACGTAAAGCCAAACTCGCCCGCTGCGGCGGCTGCAGCTGCCTCTTCGGCCCTACTAGCGATGTACGCTAGCTCATCGGCAGTGGTGGCGCGAGTGAGGAGTTTCTGCTCGTTGGAGTTGACTGCCACCTCCGACAAGTCATCGAAGAATTGCTGCATGACCTCGGCAGCAGGCTCTATCCAGTTTGCACTTATCCCATGCGAGTCGCACTCTGGCATCATTGCGCAGATGCGATCGCGCTGGGAATTATTGCACAAGGGGACGACGCCCTGCGCCAACTAGAACCACTCTGGATGATTGGGGTCATGCTTGAACATCTCCCTCAGCATCGCGCCAAGCTCCATGACCGTGAAGTTGAAGTTGAGGCCTGGGCGCAGCCTCATGAAATCTGCCAGGCTGAACCGCCAGCGGGCCTCCCCTCGCTAGGGGGCGTCACGGCGACGAAGGAAATCCGCGCCAACCGCCCCTATTGTGAGTCCGGCATGCCTGAGCCGGAGGATTCGGGTGGTGGCGATCATCAGCTTGGCGTCGTCCGACGACAGAGCACTCCAGTCGTTGCCGCACACCACCCGAGTCTTGCACAGCTTAGTGAACGATGGCGGATTGGCATCACAGATCCAACACCACTCCGCCCTCCACTCATCCCACTTGCTGCGGAGTTCGCCCGACAAGTACACCTCCTTCATGCCCATCCGGGAGGTCCAGGCAATTCCGCCAGCCAGTGGCTCCCCTTTCTCGGCCCGAGGGGAGAAGTAATGACGAAAAAGGGCCACATTGGGGAGGATACCAACAAAGTTCTCGCAGAGGTGTGCGAAAACCGCCATTGTAAGAACGGCGTTGGGGGTGAAATCAAGCAGATGAAACCCGTAGGTGTTCATGATGTCGCAAAAGAAATCGGAAAAGGGTGGGCAGAGCCCGCAATAGAAGAACACAGGGAAGAAGTAGTACCCTTTGGGGCACTTCTTCGATTTGGCGGCCTCCGCGGAAAGCACCGGCGTGCGTGGATGCGCACGCGTTTCCGTCGACCAGAAGAGGTAAAACTCCGCCCGCAATGCCTCCGGAGTGAGCTCGGGGGGGGGGGGGGAAAGCACCTTCTTCTTGCGCAGCCCCTCGAGCTCGAGCGCCTCGGCCGATTTCGCGGCCTTCACAGCCTTCGCGGCCTTCGTAGCCTTCCCAGCCTTCGGAGCCATGGCGGGGGTGGCAGGGGGGAGGCGAAAGTGACGATGACGACGGGCGGCGGAGCGCTGTTTTCCTCTCGATTCAGGAGACAGAGGAGAACGGCGGAGCTTTCGGAGGAAGGAACTGCAAGTGGCGGAAGTAGGGGAATGGCCCCGTTTCCTCTGCTTATAAACGGGGGATGCGAACGTTACGCATTTCCTGGAATTAAGTATTGACCACGTTCTCTCCCACGACGCCGCAATCGACGCGTGCCGTTGCGAGAGGGCGCGGTGGACACGGAGTCCGGCCCTGTGGGCCCAGCCGCTGCGTTCGAAAGATTGTTTTGGGCCTGGCCCAATAACGCTCGGCACCGTGTATGGCCCAGGCCCGGGGGCTCCTGTCGGCGTACTAAAGTAGGGGTACCTTAGTACCCCGAACTTGTGCACGGGCAGTCGTAGCACCCCACGGCAAGGCTTGCCGGGCTCCCGCCAAGACCCTCCGTCAATACTTACTACTGCCATTCAAGAACAAAGTATCAACTGAGAAGACAAAGGCCCCGGCAAGAGGAGCTTGCCGGGAAGGCTAACCAAGGCACTCCCAGAAGACTTGCCGCGTCGCCCCGCACATCCCAGCAAGGCTCGGCGGCCGGCAAACTTGCCGGCCCAACAAGAGAAGGGCCGTGGCAAGGCACTTGCCGCGGCAAGACTGCCACCCAAAGTCCAGCGCACCCAGCGACGTGTCGCCCCAGGGCCGTCTCGGGGGCACGTGGCAAGGCATTGCGCAGCCATGCGGAGCAAGGTGGCAAGCGGAGCTGACAGAGACGCCATCGTGGCAACCGGTGGCTCACCTAACGGTCGTTTCTTTGCACTGTTGGGGCGACCGGACGGGAATTAAATGCCCTTGTCCCCTGCCGTCAGAGTTAGGTAGGGGGCACTATTGGTCACTATTGTACCAACCTGCGTTTTTACCTTTCTACCCCCTCTTCCTACGCTGCCACCTGTTGGTGCCCCCTTTTGACTATAAAAGGGAGGCCCATGCGCACGTAGAAGGGGTTCGGTCCATTCGACACCCACAACACCACCATACGCTCGCGCTCTCGAGCAAGATCAAATACAAGCACGAAAGCAGCAGTAGGGGTTTTATCTTTCCAGAGAGCCCCGAAGCTGGGTAAAAATCGCCCGTCTCCCCTGCGCGCTCGACCTCGATCTGCTCTGCGCGCGCCCTCTGCTCCCTTGCCGGACTAGAAGGGGCCCCCCGTGCCCCATAGGTGCTCGTGGCCGCACAGAGAACGCCCCGACAGTCCTCTACCTCTTCGTCTGCCGCTCTCTCACGAGGGCTGGCTTCTCCGTCCTCCTGTGCTGAATCTTGCTGGAGGGGGTTGTCTTCGGCACTGCCCGGGGTGTTATTATCTCCGGTGCTGGAATCTCCATTCTTGCTATGGCGGGATTTGGAGCGGCGCCGCTGACGCCGGCGCTTAGGCTGATTTTTGGAGGGGTCATCCTCCGGTGGTCCATCGCCATCCCCATCCTTTGGGGTGTCCACCATGTATATGTCATATCACGAGGTGGCTTTCCGAGGCCCTCAGAGGTGCTGGTTCTGGTAAATCTCCGCATCGCCGCCCATACCGTCGATATCTTCGGAGTCGAAGTCTAGCATGTCGGTTAAGTCATCGACAGTGGCTACGAAGTGGGTGGTGGGTGGGCTTTGAATTTCTTTGTCGTCCGCATCCCAACCGCTCTGACCATAATCCGGCCAGGGCTCTCTTGATAAAGAGAGAAACCTTAGCGAATTCAGGATGTCGCCAAAAGGCGAGTGCTGAAAAATGTTCGCAGCGGTGAACTCTATGATCGTGCCCAATCGGATTCGATTGGTAGGGGCGCGGAAGGTTCGGGGTCCGGAGAGGAGTCCGACACCTTGGAGTCACGAGCTTGACAAGGGACAGGGTCGGTATTCGGCTCTATTGCCGTAGAGGTAGCAGCCCCCGAGGTGGTGTCTAGCCACCCATCCTCGATTGGCGCCGTCGGCTCCGAGCTAAGGCTCGGAGCGGACTCTTGTGCGGCCTCCAGGGCACTGTTCGGCAGTAGAGCTAGATCGTGCCCATCGCGACAGTGTGGCGCACTTGGCTGTGGCTCGAATCCGTCGAAGATCAAGTCTCCGCGGATGTCAGCTGTATAGTTCAAACTTCCAAATCTGACCTGATGGCCAGGGGCGTAGCTTTCGATCTGCTCCAGATGGCCAAGTGAATTGGCCCGCAGTGCAAAGTCGCCGAATATGAAGATCTGTCTGGGGAGAAAGCCTCACCCTGGACTGCATTGTTGTTGATGATTGAAGGAGCCATCGGGCCTATAGGTGACGACACAGAGGAACTCTCAATGAAAGCACCCATGTCGGTGTCAAAACCGGCGGATCTCGGGTAGGGGGTCCCGAACTGTGCGTCTAGGCGGATGGTAACAGGAGACAAGGGACACGATGTTTTTACCCAGGTTCGGGCCCTCACGGTGGAGGTAAGACCCTACTCCTGCTTGATTAATATTGATGATATGGGTAGTACAAGAGTAGATCTACCACGAGATGAAGGAGGCTAAACCCTATAAGCTAGCCTATGGTATGATTGGTGTTCGTCCTACGGACTAAAACCCTCTAGTTTATATAGACACCGGAGAGGGCTAGGGTTACACAAAGTCGGTTACAATGGTAGGAGATCTACATATCCGTATCGCCAAGCTTTCCTTCCACTCCAAGGAAAGTCCCATCCGCACACGGGACAAAGTCTTCAATCTTGTATCTTCATAGTCTTGGAGTCCGGCCGACGGTGATAGTTCGGCTATCCGGACACCCCCTAGTCCAGGACTCCCTCAGGCTCCCGAGAGGTTTTTGGTGGCTACAGAGGCTTGCGGCGGCGGAACTCCCGATCTATCTTGATATTCGATGGTTTTAGGATACGTAGAGTTATATAGGCGAAAGAAGTCGGTCGGGGGGGTGCTCGAGGGGCCCACGAGACTGGGGGTTGTGCCCTATAGGGGGCGCGCCCCCTATCTCCTGGGCTCCTCGAGGGTCTTCTCACTTGATCTCCAAGCCTCCAGGATGATATTCTTCCAAAAAATCACGATGCTGAAGGTTTCATTCCGTTTGGACTCCGTCTGATATTCCTTTTCTTCGAAATACTGAAACAGGCAATAAAACAGCAATATGGGCTAGGCCTTCGATTAGTAGGTTAGTCCCAAAAATGATATAAATGTGTAAAATAAAGCCCATAAAGATCCAAAAAGGGTAATATAATAGCATGGAACAATCAAAAATTATAGATACGTTGGAGACGTATCAAGCATCCCCAAGCTTAATTCCTGCTCGTCCTCGAGTAGGTAAATGATAAAAAAAGAATTTTTGATGTGGAATGCTACCTAGCATAATTCTCAATGTAATTTTCTTTATTGTGGCATGAATGTTCAGATCCAAATGATTCGAAATAAAAGTTCATATTGATAAAAGAAATAGTAACACTTCAAGCATACTAATCAAAGTAATCATGTCTTCTCAAAATAACATGGCAAAAGAAAGTTCATCCCTACAAAATCATATAGTTAGGCTATGCTTCATTTTTGTCACACAAAGATGTTCCCAACTTCTATACCCCCGATGGCAAGCCAAGCAATTGTTTCGTACTTAAATAATCTCAAACTTTTTCAACCTTCATGCAATACATGAGCGTGAGCCATGGATATAGCACTATGGGTGGAATAGAATATGATGATGGGAATTGTGTGGAGAAGACAAAAAAGGAGAAAGTCTCACATTGACGAGGATAATCAACGGGCAATGGAGATGCCCATCAATTGATGTCAACATGATGAGTAGGGATTGCCATGCAACGGATGCACTAGAGCTATAAATGAATGCTCACGAAGACCTAGGGCATTTGAGGAAGCCCATCGTAGGAATATACAAGCCAAGTTCTATAATGAAAAATTCGCACTAGTATGAAAAAGGCAACTTATGAGACTCACTATATGAAAAACATGGTGCTACTTTGAAGCACAATATATGAGACCCACTATATGAAGAACAAGGTGCTACTTTGAAGTACAAGTGTGGAAAAAGAGATAGTAACATTGCCCTTTTTATTTATTTTCTTTTTTTCTTTTCTTTTTTTTTCTTTTTGGGCCTTTCTTTTTTCTTTTTGGCCTTTTTTCTTTTTTTTCTTTTTTGGGCAATGGTCTAATAATGATGATCATCACACTATCATTGATTACAACATATGAATTACAACTCGAAACTAGAGCAAGATATGACTCTATATGAATGCCTTCGCGGTGTACCAGGATGGTGCAATGAATCAAGAGTGACATGTATGAAAATTAATGCATGGTGGCTTTGCCACAAATACGATGTCAACTACATGATCATGCAATGGCAATATGACAAAAGTAAAGTATGTCATGATGATGATGAACGGTGGCAATATGAAGGTGGCCTTGCCACAAATACAATGTCAACTACATGATCATGCAAAAAGCAATATGACAAAAGTAATGCGTGTCATATGAACGGAATGGTGGAAAGTTGCATGGCAATATATCTCGGAATGGCTATGGAAATGCCATAATAGGTAGGTATGGTGGCTGTTTTGAGGAAGATATAAGGAGGTTCATGTGTGATAGAGCGTATCGTATCATGGGGTTTGGATGCACCGGCAAAGTTTGCACCAACTCTCAAGGTGAGAAAGGGCAATGCACGGTACCGAAGAGGCTAGCAATGGTGGAAAGGTAAAAGTGTGTATAATCCATGGACTCAGCATTAGTCAAAAGAACTCATATACTTATTGCAAAAATTTAGAAGTCATAAAAATCAAGTACTACGTGCATGCTCCTAGGGTGATAGATTGGTAGGAAAATACCATCGCTCGTCCCCGACCGCCACTCATAAGGATGCACAAGCCAGGTACACTTCATGTTTCAAATTTCTTACACAACTTTAACCATATGTGCATGCTACGGGACTTGCTAACTTCAACACAAGCATTCTTTAAATTCATAATCACCCAACTATCATGACTTTAATATCACTACCTCCATATGTCAAAACAATTATCAAGTATCAAATTGATCATAGCATCCAATTCACTTTCTATGATAATTTTTATTATACCCAACTTGGATGCTCATCATCCTAGGACCAAATTTGTAACCATAGCAAATACCATGCTGTTCTAAAAGACTCTCAAAATAATATAAGTGAAGCATGAGAGACTAGCAATTTCTACAAAATATAACCACCGCCGTGCTCTAAAAGATATAAGTGATGCACTAGAGCAAATGACAAAGTACTCTGAAAGATATAAGTGAAGATCAATGAGTAGCTAAATAATTATGTAACTATATGAAGACTCTCTCTCATTAAGGAATTTCAGATCTTAAGTACTTTATTCAAACAGCAAGCAAAGCAAAACAAAATGACATTGCAAGGATAGCACAACTCATGTGAAGAAGCAAAAACTTAGGCTCAACCGATACTAACCGATAGTTGTTGGAGAAGAAAGGCGGGATGCCTACCGGGGCATCCCCAAGCTTAGATGCTTGAGACTTCTTGAAATATTATCTTGGGGTGCCTTGGGCATCCCCAAGCTTGAACTTTTGTGTCTCCTTAATTCCTCTCATATCATGGTTTCTCTTTTTTTATCAAAAGCTTCATCCACACCAAACTCAACAAGAACTCGTGAGATAGGTTAGTATAAACCAATGCAAAACCTTATCATTTTCTACTGTAACAAATCACTAAGATTGTTATTCAACATTTAATACTAAATGCCTCTGCATATTTAATACTCCTATCCTCAAATAGAATAATTAAACAAGCAAACATATGCAAACAATGCAAACATAACAGCAATTTGTCAAAACAGTACAGTCTGTAAAGAATGCAAGAGTATCAATACTTCATTGACTTAAAAAATTATGAAATAAAATTCCCACTGTACTAAATTTATCAGATCTCATTATTCAAAAGGTTTCAACATTATATCATTCTCTGACCTTTCTAGGGAATTTTTGCAACAGTGGTAAACTTTCTGTTTTCAAACAGCAACATGTATACTAGCAAAATAACCATGGCAAAGGCAATCATTGACTTTTTTATTGAAACTAAAGATGCAAAACATTATTGTAAATAACAGAAAGCAAATACTAACAAAATAAAATGACGCTCCAAGCAAAACACATACCATGTGGTGAATAAAAATATAGCTCCAAGTAAAGTTACCGATGAACGAAGACGAAAGAGGGGATGCCATCCGGGGCATCCCCAAGCTTGGGCTCTTGATTGTCCTTGAATATTACCTTGGGGTGCCTTCGGCATCCCCAAGCTTAGGCTCTTGCCACTCCTTATTCCATACTCCATCGAATCTTTACCCAAAACTTGAAAACTCCACAACACAAAACTCAACAGAAAACTCGTAAGCTCCGTTAGTATAATGAACTCATTCTAAATTCATATTGGTGTAATATCTACTGTACTCCAACTTATCTATGGTTCATACCCTCCGATACTACTCATAGATTCATCAAAATAAGCAAACAACACATCGAAAACAGAATCTGTCAAAAAGAGAACAGTCTGTGGTAATCTGTATCAAACGTATACTTATGGAACTCCATAAATCCTACCCCATTAGGAACTCCTAAGAAATTTATGTACCAATCCATAGCTAAAAGAATCAGATCAGAATCTCATTTTTGTGAATTAAAAAAACTAATTTACTGGGTACAAAAGTTTCTGATTTTCAGCAGGAACAAACACAACTATCACCGTAAACTATCCTAAAGGTCTTACTTGGCACTTTATTGAAACAAAAGCTAAAAAACATGATTATTACAGTAGCATAATCATGTGGAAACACAAAAATAGTATGGGTAAATATTGGGTTGTCTCCCAACAAGCGCTTTTCTTTAATGCCTTTTCAAGCTAGGCATGATGATGGCAATGATGCTCGCATAAAAGATAAGAATTGAAACATAACGGGAGCATCATGAAGCATATGACTAGCACATTTAAGCCTAACCCACTTCCTATGCATAGGGATTTTGTGATCAAACAACTTATGGGAACAATAATCAACTAGCATAGGACGGCAAAACAGGCATAACTTCAAGATTTTAAGCACACAGAGAGGAAACTTGATATTATTGCAATTCCTACAAGCATATATTCCTCCCCCAAAATAATTTTCAGTAGCATCATGAAAGAATTCAACAATATAACCAGCACCTAAAGCATTCTTTTCATGATCTACAAGCATAGAAAATTTACTACTCTCCACATAGGCAAAATTCTTCTCATCAATAGTAGTGGGAGCAAACTCAACAAAATAATTATCATGTGAGGCATAATCCAATTGAAAACTAAAATCATGATGACAAGTTTCATGGTTATCATTATTCCTAATAGCATACAAGTCATCACAATAATCATCATAGATAGCAACTTTGTTCTCATAATCAATTGGAACCTCTTCCGAAATAGTGGAATCATCACTAAATAAAGTTGACACTCTTCCAAATCCACTTTCATGTTCATCACAATAAAATTGAACATCCTCCAAAATAGTGGGATCACTACTTTCTAAAGTTGACACTCTTCCAAACCCACTTTCATCAATGTAATCATCATACTTAGGAGGCATGCTTTCATCATAACAAATATTCTCATCAAAACTTGGGCGACAAAAATATCATCTCAATTAAACATAGCTTCCCCAAGCTTGTGGCTTTGCACATCATTAGCATCATGGATATTCAAGGAATTCATACTAACAACATTGCAATCATTCTCATCATTCAAAGATTTAGTATCAAACATTCTATAGATTTCTTCTTCTAGCACTTGAGCACAATTTTCCTTTTCATCATACTGTCGAAAGATATTAAAAAGACGAAGCGTATGAGACAAATTTAACTCCATTTTTTTGTAGTTTTATTTTATAAACTAAACTAGTGATAAAACAAAAACAAAAAAATTCGATTGCAAGATCTAAAGATATACCTTCAAGCACTCACCTCCCCGGCAACGGCGCCAGAAAAGAGCTTAGTTGACGGGGTGTGAGTGAGTGCCCTTTACCTAGCCTCCCCGGCAACGGCGCCAAAAAAGAGCTTGTTGTCTACTACACAACCTTCTTCTAGTAGACGTTGTTGGGCCTGCAAGTGCACAGGTTTGTAGGACAGTAGCAAATTTCCCTCAAGTGGATGACCTAAGGTTTATCAATCCGTAGGAGGCGTAGGATGAAGATGGTCTCTCTCAAACAACCCTGCAACCAAATAACAAAGAGTCTCTTTTGTCCCCAACACACCCAATACAATGGTAGATTGTATAGGTGCACTAGTTCGGCGAAGAGATGGTGATACATGTTCAAAATAGATAGTAGATATAGCTTTTTTTAATCTGAAATAATAAAAACAGCAAGGTAACTAATGATAAAAGTGAGCGTAAACGGTACTGCAATGATAGGAAACAAGGTCTAGGGTTCATACTTTCACTAGCGCAAGTTCTCTCAACAATAATAACATAGATAGATCATATAAAAATCCCTCAGCATGCAACAAAGAGTCACTCCAAAGCCACTAATAGCGGAGAACAAACGTAGAGATTATGGTAGGGTACGAAACCACCTCAAAGTTATACTTTCGGATCGATCTATTAAAGAGTTCGTACTAGAATAACACCTTAATACACAAATCAACCAAAACCATAATGTCACCTAGATACTCCATTGTCACCTCAAGTATCCGTGGGCATGATTAGACGATATGCATCACACAATCTCAGATTCATCCAACCAACACAAAGTACTTCAAAGAGTGCCCAAAGTTTCTATCGGAGAGTCAAGAAAACGTGTGCCAACCACTATGCATAGGTTCATGGCCGGAACCCGCAAGTTGGTCACCAAAACATACATCAAGTGGCACGTGATATCCCATTGTCACCACAGATAAACACGACAAGACATACATCAACTGTTCTTAAATCAAAGACTCAATCCAATAAGATAACTTCAAGAGGGAAACTCAATTCATCACAAGAGAGTAGAGGGGGAGAAACATCATAAGATCCAACTATAGTAGCAAATCTCGGGATAGATCAAGATCGTGCCACAGAGGAAACACGAGAGAGAACACGAGAGAGAGATCAAACACATAGCCTGGTACATACCCTCAGCCCCGAGGGTGAACTACTCCCTCCTCATCATGGAGAGCACCGGGATGATGAAGATGGACATCGGTGATGGATTCCCCCTCCGGCAGGGTGCCGGAACGGGCTCCCGAGAGGTTTTTGGTGGCTACAGAGGCTTGCGGCGACGGAACTCCCAATATATCTTGATATTCGATGGTTTTAGGGTATGTAGAGTTATATAGGCAAAAGAAGTCAGTCGGGGGGTGCTCCAGGGGCCCACGAGACAGGGGGCCGCGCCCTGTAGGGGGGCGCCCCCTATTTCCTGGGCTCCTCAAGGGTCTTCTGACTTGATCTCCAAGCCTCCAGGATGATATTCTTCCAAAAAATCACGATGTCGAAGGTTTCATTCCGTTTGGACTTCGTTTGATATTCCTTTTCTTCGAAATACTGAAACAGGCAATAAAACAGCAATATGGGCTCGGCCTCCGGTTAGTAGGTTAGTCCCAAAAATGATATAAATGTGTAAAATAAAGCCCATAAACATCCAAAAAGGGTAATATACTAGCATGGAACAATCAAAAATTATAGATACGTTGGAGACGTATCACCTGTTACTTTGCTCTGAATGTTGAACTTTTCGTTTGAACGTATGGAATGGACTATTATTTTTTTAAATGGGTTGTATTTGTCCTCCACGGGTTTAGTGGCTGAATTGTGGGCCTAGCAAGTTGATGCGTACACAATCAGGAGATGGTTGTACGTGGAGAGGATGACAGCAGGGACCCGCCAAGGTCATGGCAGTATGCAAGCAAGTGCCTCCTTATTTCAAGCCAATAAAAAATGGCTCCTCCTAGTGGATTTCTGACATCTGGGCCCCATGCCATTCTCTACGTAGTCAATAAACGCGAGAATTACACAACGGTGACACGAGGACCCAAAGAGCTCGCCCGATTATTTTTGTTTTGGGTTAATTTGATAAATGCCACTAAAAATCTGGTGTATCCGAGAAATGCCACTGCAATTTCCAAACTTTGAAAAATGCCATTTCATGCCATTTCTAGTGGCATTTTTCGAATCTGGAGTGGCATTTTTCAAAGTTTGGAAACTACAGTGGCGTTTTTCAAAGTTTGCAAAAATTGCAGTGGCATTTTTCAAAGTTTGGAAATTGCAGCGGCATTTTTATGAATCGCCATAATTGGAGTGGAATTTATCTAATTTGTTTTTGAGATGGAAGCAGGGTGTCAACTAGGCTGTGCGGGACACTCTGGCCTGTCTAGACAGCCTTTTCTTTTATGTTTACCACAGACCAGCCCAGTAGTTTTTTTTTTCTTTCTGAAAATGGCTAGCCTAGTTTTTTTGTGATTTGTCAAGTAAGTCGCTTTATCACGCATGTTGGGCTGCAAATCTTTCAAGACAAGGAGAGCTTCATTCGGCTGGCCGAGAAAATGGCCTATGAGTAATGAGAAATGGGCTATACATTTTTAAAACACATCAAACCGACAATTAGTTTCAAATATCTTTTTTTCATTTGAAGATTTTAAATTGCATTGATTTTTATGCGTGGACAATTTATTGGATTTTATATTGATATACATTTATTTTTAAAATTAGTCTGACTGTGACCGCACCGACATATGCAAAATTCCGTATAATTTATTAACCGTGGCCACAATATGGGCCGTAATGCTAACAAAAATAATATGGGCTCCAAAAAACCCGTAAGAATTAGCAAATGGGCTGTAAATTATTTGAAATAATGGCAGATGGGTTGTATGCTGTTTTCCACAGATTTGAGGCTTTCCACAGATGGCTTGTATACTGTTGGATGTCCATCCAATGGTCGTCGTGCTACTTCAATCTCTGTTGTTCCTGCTCCAGCCGCTCAAACAAGCGCCGGCGGTCTGCCTGCTCCCTCCTCCCCGCGGCCGGCTGTGCTGCCGCGCAGGCCTCACAGCCCCATCGTACTCCCATCGCTGTCCTAGCCATCCCTCTACTCACCCATAGTCCCACACCTGCAGTTATTCTCCGGCAACGGCAGACGAACCAGTAAACCCTCATACAGTTGTACTCCCCTCCGCATGGGAAACAACTGCCAAGTCTTCCCTGCCTCCATGTCGTTCCCTTCCTAGGCCTCGCCATCGTCCACCGCCCTGCTGCTCTCGGGGTGGCATGGTCAACGTGGTCAACGACCGACATGCATCTGAAGTGGACTGTATGTGGAGAGGCTGACAGCTGGGTCCACGGCCGCACGCAAGGAAATGCCTTCTTATTACGCGCAAAATAATGATTCCTCCTCCTGACATCTGGGACCCACCAAAAGGGCCTTTGTATTTCACGAAAAAAACGTTACCGCCGCTGATAGCTCGGACCCACCAGCTATATCTTCGCACGCAAGGAAGTTCCTCCTTATTACGCACAAAAAATGAATACTCCCCCTGCTAGCTGGGACCCAGTATAGTGTGCCTACTAAGTTGACGGGGACGAAGGGCTTTGTCAAGTTAGTCAATATAGACGATTCTAGCTCGACTAACCGTATGATGTCCATCCAACGGCCGTAGTGCTTCTTCAACCTCTGGTCTTCTTGCTCTAGCCGCCCAAACAGCACTGGTCGTGCCGCCTGCTCCTGCCTCCCGTGGCCGGCTCTGCTACCGCGGAGGCCTCACCGCCCCCATACTACTCCCACTGCTGGCTAGGCCATCCCTCCACTCCACTCACCCACACCCCCTGTTATTCTGTGGCGACGGCAGCGCAGCCGAACCAGTGAACCCTCGTACTCCTCTCTGCGTGGGCATCCACTGCCGCGTCTTCCCCGGCTCCGCGTCGTCCCCTTCCTAGGCCTTGCCGTTGTCCACCGCCGTGGTGCTCTCGGCGCGGCATGGTTAATGTGGTCAACGACCGAATTCCATCGGAAGAATACTGTACGTGGAGAGGCTGACATCTGGGTCCACAGCAGCCGCAAGGAAGTGCCTCCTTATTACGCGGAAAATAATTATTCCTCCACCTGACAGCAGGGACCCACCTGACGGGCCACCAGTATTTCGTGAAAAAAACATTTGCCCCTGACTACTACGACCCACCCGACGGGCCACCGTATTTCGCGAAAAAACGTTCGCCTGCTGTCAGCTCAGACCCACCGGAAGTTCCTTCTTATTACGCACAAAAAAATGAATACCCCACTGCTAGCTGGGACCCGCCTTGCTGGAAGGCTGACTTGTGGGCCTACTAAGTTGACGGGGACGGAGGGCTTTGTCAACTTAGTCAATATAAACGATTCTAGCTCCCGTGACCGTACGATGTCCATCCAACGGCCGTAGTGCTTCTTCAACCTCTTGTCTTCTTGCTCCAGCAGCCCAAAGCAGCGCCGGTTGTGCCGCATGCTCCTGCCTCCCGTGGCCGGATGTGCTGCCGCGGAGGTCTCACCGCCCCCTACTATTCCCACCGCTGGCCAGGCCCTGCGGTGACGGCAGCCTCACACCGCAGCCGCACCAGTGAACCCTCGTACTCCTCTCCACGCGGGCTTCCACTGCCGCGTCTTCCCCGGCTCCCCATCGTCCCCTTCCTAGGCCTCGCTGTCGTCCACCGCCCTGGTGCTCTCGGCGCGGCGTGGTCAACATGGTCAAGGAACGACTTCAATCAGACGTGGACTGTACGTGGAGAGGCTGACATCTGGGTCCACGACCGCAGCAAGGAAGTGCCTCCTTATTACGCAGAAAATAATTATTCCTCCACCTGACAGCGGGGACCCACCGGAAGGGCCACCGTATTTCGCGAAAAAATGTTTCCCCCTGACTGTTGGGACCCACCAGCTACATCTTCGCACGCAAGGAAGTGCGTCCGGGCAAAAAAACGATTCGCCCCTGACTACTAGGACCCACCAGCTACATCTTCGCACGCAAGGAAGTGCCTGACAGTCTGGACCTACCTGGGCGAAGCGTACGTAGCGTTGTCATTCTGGTGTACGTACATATATACTGGTCAATGTAGAGGTGCGCACGTGTCGTAGTAGAGGCGCACACGTAGCATGTACACGTACAGCGGCCAGGGTGCAAGAAAGAAAATACAACCACATACGTACATACGGGCAGGGTCTCGAACGCCTACTCGTGCATACGTACATGGCTGGGTCGGAATGGAGAAACAGCGTCGTCGTTGTGTTCATGGGGAGCCAACCGGCTGGGTTGGAACGAAATGCATGGTCGTGTTCATCGGGAGGGCTTGGACAGAACATGCGATGGAAACGAGGCCTGGCGTACCGTAGAACAGAGGAAACGGACCTCCTACATTCGGAACAGGGTCCTGTTGATCGGGACGGGTGTAGCATACCACAAAACAGAGGAAACGGACCTCCTACGGTCAAAACGGGGGTCCTGTTGATCGAGAGGGGTGTGGCGTACCGCAAAACGGAGGAAACGGACCTCCTACGGTCGAAACGGGGGTCCTGTTGATCGGGAGTGGTGTGGCGTACTGCAAAACGGACGAAACGAACCTCCTACGGTCGAAATGGGGTCTGTTGATCGGGAGGGTGTGGCGTCTTGCAAAATGCATTTAAACGGACTTGTGTTGGGCGCCTGAAATAAAGCGGGATCCTGTTCATCGGGAGGGGTGTGGCGTACCGCAAAACGGGACTCCATGAGATACTATTCATCTCCACCGTCGACCTCCTCTAGTCTCCACGAGCTACCGTCGACCTCCTCTAGCCTCCACGGGCTCCTGTTCATCTAGCCTCCACCACGCGCTACTCCACCAGCTACTATTCAACCACCCCTCCATGGGCACCCCTCCACCGTCTACTGTTCATCCAGCCCTCCACACCACGGGGTCCTGTTCAACCACCCCTCCACGGGCACCCCTCCACCGTCTACTGTTCATCCATCCCTCCACACCACGGGGCCCTGTTCATCCAGAGGAAACGCCACCTCTCACTGTTCATCCAAAGCCCCCCGCAGCGCTCACTGTTCATCCAATCGATCGGCTTCAGTTAGCTGCAGTAGCGAAGGAATCGCTCGATCGGGTTCAGTTAACAGCCATCGATTGATCGCTCGGGTTTAGTAACGCGTAGCCTGCAGTGCAATCGCTCGAGTTCAGTTAGAGCCCAACGCCTCACTCGGGTTCAGTTAGAGCCAACGCCTCGCACACACCTGCGTACGTGTACGATAGAAACGCGCATCGCTCGGCCCCCGACCGCCACCGTAACCGGGAACTCCCCGAAATTTTCATCACCCTCACTTCTACCACAGTTTTTTCCGTCATGGACGGCCCAAAGAATGTCATACAGTTGCATCTCCGACCCGCCCAGGACAAAAAACCCATTTTCTGTCATGATTTTTTGTCATAGAAGTAGGAGCCCACCACATCTATATATGATGATACCGGGTTTTGTCACAATTATCGTCATAGAAGTGTTATATGTATGACAGAAAAAAAATTCGTTTGGCCCAAAATTTCACGGATGTGTCTTTTTTTTAGTGAGGGACCCCATGGTCCATGGACGCACGCAAGCAACTGCCTCCTACGCGAAAAAAATTGATTCCTCCCACTAACATCTGGGGTGCACCGGTTCGGAGTATGACCTGTGGGCCTACTAAGTTGACGCATACGCAGGGCTTTGTCAACTTAGTCAAAAACAATTCTAGCAGCAGTGACCGTTGGATTTTAATCGAACAGTCCCGCTGCTTCTTCAATCGCTGCTCTTCTTGCACCAGCCACCCAAACTAGCGCCGGCGACCACCTGCTCCTGCCTCCAGTGGCCGGCTGTGCTTTCGCGCAGGCCTCACCGCCTCACCCTACTTCCACCGATGGCCAGGCCATCCCTCTACTGTCTACTCCCCCACAACCCATGTTATTCTGCGGCAACGACAGCCACACACCGCAGCCGAACCAGTCCACCCTCGTACTCCTCTCCACGTGGGAACCCACAGCAGCGTCTTCCCCGGCTCCGCGTCGTCCCCTTCCAAGCCTCGCCATCGTCCACCGTCTTGGTGCTCTCGGGGCGGCGTGGTCAACATGGTCAAGGAACGACTTCCATCGGAAGAGGACTATACATAGAGAAGCTGATAGTTGGGTCCACGGCCGCAGCAAGGAAGTGCAACCTTATTACGTGTAAAATAATTATTCCTCCACCTAACAGCGGGGACCCACCGGAAGGGACCTTGTATTTTGCGAAAAAAATGTTTCCCCCCTGACAGCTGGGACCTACCTGCTACATCTTCACACGCAAGGAAGTGCGTCCATATCACAGGCAAAAAAATGATTCTCCCCCCTGAAAGCTAGGATTCACCATCAATAACTTCGCACGCAAGGAAGTGCCTCCTTATCCTCCCTGACAGTCGGGACTCACTTGGTCGAAGCATTCCTAGTGTTGTCATTCTAGTCGCGAACGTGTATGTACATACTGGTCGATCGGTCTGTCTGCAGGCTGCAGCGATGAACCGTGGCTGAGTAAGGAAGGCCACGTGTCGTAGTAGAGGCGTGGGCGTAGCATGTTATGCAGTCCCGTTAATATTGTGTGCACTTACGTATAGCTAGGGTGCAAAAAAGTAAATACGACCACGTATGTACATACAGGTGCGGTCTCGAACGCCTACTCGCGCATACATACGGCCAGGGCTCGTGTACATGGAGAGGCATCAGAGAGCAGTGATGGCGTCCTGTTCATCGACAGCCAACCGGCTGGTCGGAACGGAGAAACTGCGTCGTGTTCATCGGGAGGCAACGGAATGCGTCCTGTTCATCGGGAGCCAACCGGCTTGGACGGAACAGTCGAAACAAGCCCTGGCGTACGACGAAATGGAGGAAACGGCCTTCTGTTCGACCGCCTACGGTCAAAACGGGATCCTGTTCACTGAGAGGGTTTGGCGTACCAAAAAAGGGAGGAAAAAGACTTCTCTTCGACCTCCTACGGTCGAAACGGGATCCTGTCGATCGGGAGGGGTGTGGGTACTAAAAAACAGACGAAACATACTTCTCTTTGACCTCCTACGGTCGAAACAGGGGTCCTGTTCATCGGGAGGGGTGTGGTGTACCGCAGAACTGGACTCCATGGGCTACTATTCATCCACCGTCTACTGCCTCGCTCCAGCCTCCACAAGCTACATTTCACGCACCGCGACCTCCTCCAGCCTCCACATGCGACTGTTCATCCACAGCGTCTCCCTCTTGCCTCCACCAACTATTGTTCATCCACGGGCTATTGTTCATCCAGCCCTCCATCGGCTACTGTTCAACCAGCCCTCTAGGGGATCTTGTTCATCCACCCCCAACCGGCTCGATTGGAGTCCTGTTCATCCAGCGGCAACAGCCTCTACTACCATGGGGTCCTGTTCATCCAACCCCCACCAGGAACTGTTCATCCACCACCAACAAACCTCACTGTTCAGCAAGAGGCAGAAGGTGCGATTGGCTTCAGTTAGTGAAAGTGCTAGTATCGGCTAGAGGGGGGGGGTGAATAGGCGATTTTTATGGAAGTCTTCAAAACTCGGAAGTTTCGAAGACAAACAATAGAAATGACCTAATTGATATGCAGCGGAAGATAAACTACAATAAGCAAACCATAGTCAAGTATGCATTGATATGAAAGTACTGGACTAATAGCAGCTAAGTAGTAAGGATCAGAATGGAAGATAGTATGAAGCCAATCAACAATAGTAGTCAAGCGATGAAGTCAAACATGTACGACAGATAGGCAATGACTTCACGAAGAGAAACTCGAAGTAAAGGATGGGAAGGGATAGAACCAGTCACTTGTTGAAGACACAGGATTTGTTGGACCAGTTCCAGTTGCTGTGACAACTGTACGTCTGGTTAGGGAGGCTGAGATTCAACTCAGAAGACCGTGTCTTCACCTTATTCCCCTTGAGCTAAGGACACGCAGTCCTCGCCCAATCACTCTGGTAAGTCTTGAAGGTAGACTTCCAAACCTTCATAGACTTTGTTCACCGGCAATCCACAATGACTCTTGGATGCTCAAAACGCGACGCCTAACCGGCTGGAGGATTCACAATCCTCAAGTGTAATAAGTCTTCAGGTCACACAGACAGAAAGACTTCAGTGATTGTAACGCCCTCGATGCGGCTATATCTCCCACGTGTCGAAGCACGACTTAGAGGCATAACCGCATTGAAAGCAATGTCGCAAGTGAGGTAATCTTCACACAACCCATGTAATACATAAGGGAAAGAGATACATAGTTGGCTTACAATTGCCACTTCACACAATTACATGAATAAAGCATTACATCATCCAGATACAATCAAGGTCCGACTACGGAACCAAAATAAAAGAAGAACCCCAAATGCGACAAAGGTCCCCGATCAACCCCAACTGAGCTCCACTACTAATCAACTAGAACGAAACAACACAAAGGGCAAGATCTTCATCGAGCTCCTCCTTGAGCTTGGTTGCGTCACCTGCTCGGTAACATAGGCACCTGCAAACTGGTTTTGGAAGTATCTGTGAGCCACGGGGACTCAGCAATCTCGCACCCGCGAGATCAAGACTATTTAAGTTAATAGGTAGGACAGAGTGGTGAGGTGGAGCTGCAGCAAGCGACTAGCATATGGGGTGGCTACATTCGCAAAAGAGAGCGAGAAGAGAAGCAATGCACGGTCGTGAAGCTAGTAGTGATCAAGAAGTGATCCTAGAGCTACCTACGTCAAGCATAACTCCACCACCGTGTTCACTTCCCGGACTCCGCCGAGAAGAGACCATCACGGTTACACACGCGGTTGATGTATTTTAATTCGGATCTGGTGTCAAGTTATCTACAACCGGACATTAACAAATTCCCATCTGCCACATAACCGCAGGCAAGGCTCTCGAAAGTTTATAACCCTGCAGTGGTGTCCCAACTTAGCCCATGACAAGCTCTCACGGTCAACGAAGGAATAGACCTCCACCCGAGACACTCCGATCAGACTCGGTATCCCGGTACATCAAGACATTTTGACAGGGTAAAACTAAACCAGCAACACCGCCCGAATGTTCCGACAAATCCCGATAGGAGCTGCACATATCTCTTTCTCAGGGCACACTCAGATGAGTCTAGCTATGAGTAAAACCAACCATCAAGTTTCCCCGAGGTGGCCCCGCAGGCAGCTCAGTTCGGACCAACACTCAGAGGAGCACTGGCCCGCGGGGGTTAGAATAAAGATGACCCTTGAGTCTGCAGAACCCAAGGGAAGGTGGTAGGTTGTTAGTGCAAATGGTAAAACCAATGTTGGGCATTGCTGGAGGAGCTTTACTTAAGGCGAACTGTCAAGGGGTTCCCATTATAGCCCAACCGCGTAAGGAACGCAAAATCCGGGAACATAACACCGATATGATGGAAACTAGGGCGGCAAGAGTGGAACAAAACACCATGCATAAGGCCGAGCCTTCCACCCTTTACCACGTATATAGATGCATTAATTAAATAAGATATATTGTGATATCCCAACAAGTAAACATGTTCCAACAAGGAACAACATCTCCATGTTCCAACAAGGAACAAACTTCAATCTTCACGTGCAACTAACAACGCTATAAGAGGGGCTGAGCAAAGCGGTAACATAGCCAATCAACGGTTTGCTAGGACATGGTGGGTTAGAGGTTTGACATGGCAATTTGGGAGCCTGACAAGCAAATGGTAGGCATCGTAGCATTGGCATAGCAAAAGAGCGAGCAAAGTAGCATAGCAAAGATAGTAGTGATTTTGAGGGTATGATCATCTTGCCTGAGATCCCGCAAGGAAGAAGAACGAGTCCAAGGAGAAGACAAACGGTCGTAGATGAACGGATCCTCACAAACGCGACGTTAATCGAAACCAACCCGAAGAAGCAACACCGGAAAAGAGCAAACAACCTAGTAAATAACCAACACATAATCATGGCACGGTGCGGAAACAAGTATGTTGCATGTCCGGTTTAATGAAACAAGGCATGGCAAAATGCACAAAACTACACTACAAGTTAAGTGGAGCTCAATATGCAACGAGTTGCATATTGACGAAACACCACATCGAATTATTTTAGTTCGCTCTCGCTTAGGAACACAACAATATTACATGTTATTAAACATGGCAAGAGGTGAAGCATGAGCAAACTAACTAGTTAGGCAAATTTAAATGAGGCCAGAAGCAACAAACTACAATTCCGGAAAATCCTCATGTCATTTAGCAATTTTTAAGAAAACAACAATTTTAAACATTTTAATTGCTTTTATCATGATGCGGATGGCATATGCAAGTCTTATGCAATTTTATGAAAATGTTGTCATGAGCATGTTATGAAGCATTTGGTCACCATGGCGGAACAAAACGGGTGCCACGGCAACGAATCCGAAAATGATGCCACGGCAACATATCGGTTCCGGTAGCTCACGAAGATACCGGTGCAAAAGGAAGTGAGCGTGAGCGAGTCATGCAAGATGGTGGGGTGCTCCCGGTTACCGGGTTCCCACGGGTCGACGGCATGGCAAACGAGGAGGAACGTGCACGAAACAAACGGGCATGATGCAAACATACGGTTCATCTCATACAACATGCATTCGTTCACGGGCATCGTCTCGGCATTATACCTTCGAAGCGTGCATTTTCGGGGAGGAACGAGTTCGACGAAGGAAGTAGTGGTACACGGGCCGTAGTGGAAGTAGTCATTCTCGTGACGGTAGTGGAAGTAGTTGTACACGGGCCATAGTGGAAGTAGACGTTCTCGCGACGGTAGTTGTTCACTGGTCGTATATGTTCGGGTCATGGGTAGAGGTACTTGGCATCGTAGTCGAACACATTTCCATAGATGTCCGGGCGGCGGTAGAGGTACTTGACCGTCCATGTAGTCGAACCTGGCGCATCCGAAGGGTACTTGGTACTTGGTACTTGGCGCTACTCCCTGCTCGGTGGTCGTTAAACTTGGCGTCAACATCAACAGCAAGGAGGCGAAGGAGATGGGCAGGTCGCGGTCAACGCGAGCGACCGGGCGCGTCTACAGCATCCTCCTCTCGAACAGAAGCAGGAGTGGGGCTTGGCGCGATGCAGAGGAGGCAGCAGGCGGCGAGGCGCAGGAAGATCTGGGCATGGGACGAGGCCAGGGCGCGTGGCCGAGCTTGGTCCCGAGCAGAGGACAACGGCGAGGGACTTGACGCGATCCCGGCGACGCGGACGAGGTGAGGAGGAGCGGAGGCGTCCTGCACTTGGCCTTGGTGTTCGATCTGGGGCATGGAAGCAGAGGCGGGGCGACGGCAGGGGCTCGTCCTTGTCCTCGTGAAGCAGGGCGACGGCGGGTGACGGAGCAAGGTGGGGAAGGTGCTCGGGACGGGAGGAGCGGCGCGACTCCGTGGTAGCCGGCGCGAGGAGGTGGAGAGGCACGGGGCGGCGCGGTGCAGAGGCGAAGGCCGGCGGCGGCGTTTGAGCGAGGAGCTCCTGGTTCATGGCGGCAGAGGAGCTCCAGCAGGGCCGAGGCGGCGGCAGTGGAGGACCCCGGCGAAGCGCAGCTTGATCCGACGGCGGCGGCGGGCTCCGGTGGCTGGCTGGTGGCACAGAGGTGACATGGTCTACGGGGAGGCGCGGGGTCGTGTGGGTGTGAAGGGGATCGGGCGAGAGATGGTGTTGCAATGGGGATCGAGACGAAGGGGTGGCGGCGCTGTGAGGGAACGAGGGAGATCGAGAGAGATGTGTGGACTAGTCGGGCTAGGGTTATAGGCAGGGCGTGGCTGGGCCTGTGGAACGGGCCGGTCTGGTTGGTCTGGCCCAAGAGGCCGGCTGGGCTGGCTCCTCTCTCCTCTCTTCTCTTAAAACAGAGAAAAGGAAAGAAAAAGGAAGAAAAGAAAAGGTTAGAGAAAGAGTTTGGGCATGGGGATGATTTTCTCGGACTCAGAAAAATGAGTTTAATCCAAGAAAATAGGAGTGGGCATGACCGAAAGATTTAAATTCAAACTCATTTGATTTAAATTCAAATGATTTGAATAGGAAATGAGGGTTGGGAAGGTCCAAAAATGTTCGGATTTTTGGTGGAGCTCTGGAATATGATGAAAGAATATATGGCAAGGTTGGAGACCAAGAATTAAGATAACAAAGGCATGGGATATTTTGCAAGGGGGTTATGGTTAATTCCAAAAAATGGAATAATTTTATTATAGCTCCCTAGTATTGGAGGATATGTTATAAAGAGAAATCACCATGTGAATATCCCTCGATTTAAATAGATCAACGATCTATGCAATTTATTTAGGTGATTTGCAAAACTAAATGACATGATGGCATGATGACATGATGCAATGCAACAAACAAATACATCGCACGGCGAAACTCGGAATAGCTGGAAGTCTTCTGGAGCGTCGGTCTCGGGGCATTACAACACTCCACCACTACAAGAGGATCTCGTCCCGAGATCTAGGATGGCACCAGAGAGAAACGGAAGAGGAAAAGAAGAGGTAAAACTAAGTTGCTTCTTTGACGAACGAGTGAAGCCACGAACCTTGAGAGGTTGAGCAATTTAAAAGAAAGAGTACAATAGAGATGAACGAGATTGCAAACAATCCGTTAGAAACGAGGAACAAGGAACATTACGAGGACTTGAAGGTTGCAAAGACATGAATCAAGAGTTTAATGGACAAGATAGAATTCGAAACCACTCCGGTTAAAACAAGATGAGAGAGGAAGAATTCGGACAACACTCCGGTTAAACATGGAAGGAATAGAACATGAACTTGAGAAGATGGGATGATACTTGATGAAATCAACAACACACTGCCTCCGGAACTATTGAAAGAATGGCACAATGGGTAAGAAGGATTTCAGACAGCACTAAGGTTGAAAAGAGAGGCAAAACTTGATAAGATGAAAGAACTTGAATGAGAACACAACACTCCGGTTAAATGGATAAGCATGAAAAGAACACGATCCTGACAAAACAAGATGATGATTGAAGAGCACAACATCACAATGCCTCAGGAACGAAAGAATAGAAGCTAGACCGTTGGGATGAAGGGACGGAGAAGAAAATGACAACTTCTACCACAATTGAATTTGGAAGGCATCCTTGCAAGAAGGTTAGAATAGAGTTGTTGGAAGACCAACAACAAAAAGAATAAGTTTGTAGTGGGCTTATGGAAACATCTCAACATTCTGAGGTGACAACCGGCCACTAACGGAAACAATTGCTTGCTTGATATTAACGAAGAGATGAAAGCTTGTTCCATCAAGATGGAAAAGAGATAACTTGGGTCATTAATAAGCACCAAAATAGCAACTTCCTTAGGGAAGGCTTTAGGTGAAATCTATACCAAGATAACTCCAATGAAGAGATTGACGGTTTTAAAAATAACTCATTCTTAACAACATGTGAATCATGGAACATGAACTCAAATTATCAAGAATGACATAATACCACCTCCAAAATATGGTAGAAAGAATTGCACTCCGGATTACCATATGCAGAAAGCTTGAGCTCCTTAGGAAAGAATCTCGATGAAAACTTTGAGAAGGGAATTAAATCCTTGATGAACCATCATGTAGAACCTCCATGAAGAACTCCGGTAAATAAAAGGAATGAAAAGAAAGAGAAATTGAAAACACAAGGTGAATCCTTGCAATGATTTAGATGGATCTCCGTGATAATTAGAGCTTGGAACTCCGGGAAAAAGAGAACATGAAACAAATGAAACCGAGAATTTTAAGGGCCTTCGGAATAAAGAATTAATCACTTGGATGAACAAGAATAAGAATTATGTTATGCTTATCCTTCACCAATTTAAATTGATGACAAGCAACGGATTTGGCATACTACTTATTCTCGTAGAAAGGATTAAGAGAGATATGGCGTAAACTTGAGAAGGTCTTCAACGAACCACCGGTAGGATTTGGAAAGAACGAATGAATTGATGTGATAACAAAGAAAGAGAACTCTTGAACGAACCACCGTAAGAATTGAAATTGAACGTAGCAAATGCACAAATCACCGGGAAGAATTGCAAAATGAATGAAGATACTTTAGGGTATTTAGATACAAATGAACGAATAGATCATGAGCTGATTAGAGAATACTTGAATGATGCACCGGTATGATTTGGAGAATGAGAGCTGAAAGCTTGAATGAATAATCTTGAGATGATGGGCTTCAAAGAATGAAACTGAAAAGACTCCTAAAATGCTCGGATGGGTGAAAAGATTCTCACAATCGAAAACAATTATGAGAGGATGGCAACAAGCTAGCACCATGAATCTTGAAGAGAATAGAGCAAGATTAAAGAGAAACTCTTCTTCGGTCTTCAAATGATGAGAATGACAACGAGAAACACCACCAAGAATTATTGAGGCACACCGAAGAATCAAAAGCGAAGAGGTTGAGCCAACTATGAAAAGAATTTGAAAGATCTTGGAGAAAAGCATTTGGTGATGATAACTCATTCTTACGCCAAACTTGTAGAAGAATTTAGGATAGCTCGGGAAAATAGAAGAGTCGTAAGATCCAGGAAAAGACCTATGGGTTAGGGCCCGCTCAAAAGAACACCGTTGAAAAGATTTAAAAGAGATGTTGCACCGGTTGAATTAAATGACTTGAATGAGATACCAATCTCGAAAGAGCTTGAACGAATGCAGAGTGGAAACACGAATCTTCGAGATATCTTGAGCACTCCGGAATAACAAATAGCGAGAAGTAGAATGATAATGAGGTGCACCAGTATGAGAAGACATTGAAATGAGGAAAAAGTTATGATCAACAAAACTTGACTTGAATCCACCGGAGAAGAGAAAGGAATGAGGAATGACGAACTAGTAGAACATATTCTTGAGAACCATCGGGTAAGAACATTGACGGAAAAGAATGGAGAAACTTCACAAAAATAAAAGGATACTTGGTAAAGAAATCTTAGTCCTTGAGGAAAAGGGTGGGTGGGCAGGAAAAAACAAAGGCAACTTGGAGACGGATGAAACAAACACCGTTGAGAAGAAATGATAATTGGTCTTGCTGATGTTGAAGTGATCGGATCCACTTGAAGAGAAACACGCCGGTTGAAAAGGATTCACATGACAATCTCGATTGTCGAGAAGGATTGGTATTCACATCGGAGTATGAGAACACCATTTCAGAAAGGTATGGAATCAACACTTGACATTGAAGCAACTCGAATACCACAACTCAAAACAAAAACAAAGGACTGGCTTGCAGAATAAGCCGGAACAAACATATGATAGAGATTTCGTCCGAAGTTTTCATGGTGGGGCCTACACGGGCTCGATCAGACAGCACCATCATGTACAAGGCAAGGCACATGACATACGAAGCGCCCCGAAGTCGGCATAGCCAAGGACTCTTTAAGACACAACGAGACCATCAGAAACCAACCGTGAATAGGCGGACCACTAGACGCCGAACCCCAATTTCATATCATACATCCGTCGGAAAGATATCCTAAGAGCTACTTGAATTCCCACCTATGAAACTCCTGAAATTTTCCGGTTATGCAATCAGGTGTTGGGGATACAGGGGAAGCATAATATCTCACCCAAAACTAGCAAATCCTACATCCAGATGTATCCATCCTTCAACACATAACCAAGAAACCTTCGGAAATCGTCTACCTCAACCTTCGAAAAGCATCCGTTATACAAGTTATGGCGATACTCCCGAACTCCCGCACCAGTATTGGGTGGCGTCGAGGTTATCTCACCAATGAACTGCATAAAAGAGATTTTTGATGTCGGCGTACTAAACTCAGGTATTCCAGAACTACAACAATAAAATTATGGCGACAACACCTCAGAGCTCAACTCCCCGGGACACTTCCACTAAACCTCTGACAGGAGGCACCAAGACAATGTTGTCATCATAAAACCATCGGAACGATTCCAAGATACCCGCGTGATCCTAAAAAAAATTAGTGAAATTTGAGAAGAGAAGAGTCAAAACTTTACGTCAGGATGCCTTACCAGAGCGACGAAGAGACTGGGGAGTAAAAATAATTCCTAACTCTCCGATATATATAATCCTAAATGACTCAAAACATTTTTCTAGACAGAACTCGGCCGCTAAAAACGATCAAGCAATGGGGCTCCTAAGGTTGGGGAAGGCTCTGATTACCAACTTGTAACGCCCTCGATGCGGCTATATCTCCCACGTGTCGAAGCACGACTTGGAGGCATAACCGCATTGAAAGCAATGTCGCAAGTGAGGTAATCTTCACACAACCCATGTAATACATAAGGGAAAGAGATACATAGTTGTCTTACAATCGCCACTTCACACAATTACATGAATAAAGCATTACATCATCCAGATACAATCAAGGTCCGACTACGGAACCAAAATAAAAGAAGAACCCCAAATGCGACAAAGGTCCCCGATCGACCCCAACTGGGCTCCACTACTGATCAACTAGAACGAAACAGCACAAAGGGTAAGATCTTCATCGAGCTCCTCCTTGAGCTTGGTTGCGTCACCTGCTCGGTAACATAGGCACCTCCAAACTGGTTTTGGAAGTATCTGTGAGCCACGGGGACTCAGCAATCTCGCACCGCGAGATCAAGACTATTTAAGCTTATAGGTAGGACAGAGTGGTGAGGTGGAGATGCAGCAAGCGACTAGCATATGGGGTGGCTACATTCGCAAAAGAGAGCGAGAAGAGAAGCAATGCACGGTCGTGAAGCTAGTAGTGATCAAGAAGTGATCCTTGAGCAACCTACGTCAAACATAACTCCAACACCGTGTTCACTTCCCGGACTCCGCCGAGAAGAGACCATCACGGTTACACACGCGGTTGATGTATTTTAATTCGGATCTGGTGTCAAGTTATCTACAACCGGACATTAACAAATTCCCATCTGCCACATAACCGCGGGTATGGCTCTCGAAAGTTTATAACCCTGCAGGGGTGTCCCAACTTAGCCCATGACAAGCTCTCACGGACAACGAACGAATAGACCTCCACCCGAGACACTCCGATCAGACTCGGTATCCCGGTACATCAAGACATTTCGACAGGGTAAAACTAAACCAGCAACACTGCCCGAATGTGCCGACAAATCCCGATAGGAGCTGCACATATCTCTTTCTCAGGGCACACTCAGATGAGTCTAGCTACGAGTAAAACCAACCCTCAAGTTTCCCCGAGGTGGCCCCGCAGGCAGCTCAGTTCGGACCAACACTCAGAGGAGCACTGGCCTGGGGGGTTAGAATAAAGATGACCATTGAGTCTGCAGAACCCAAGGGAAGGTGGTAGGTTGTTAGTGCAAATGGTAAAACCAATGTTGGGCATTGCTGGAGGAGCTTTACTTAAGGCGAACTGTCAAGGGGTTCCCATTATAGCCCAACCGCGTAAGGAACGCAAAATCCGGGAACATAACACCGATATGACGGAAACTAGGGCGGCAACAGTGGAACAAAACACTAGGCATAAGGCCGAGCCTTCCACCCTTTACCACATATATAGATGCATTAATTAAATAAGATATATTGTGATATCCCAACAAGTAAACATGTTCCAACAAGGAACAACATCTCCATGTTCCAACAAGGAACAAACTTCAATCTTCACCTGCAACTAACAATGCTATAAGAGGGGCTGAGCAAAGCGGTAACATAGCCAATCAACGGTTTGCTAAGACATGGTGGGTTAGAGGTTTGACATGGCAATTTGGGAGGCTGACAAGCAAATGATAGGCATCATAGCATTGGCATAGCAAAAGAGCGAGCAAACTAGCATAGCAAAGATAGTAGTGATTTCGAGGGTATGATCATCTTGCCTGAGATCCTGCAAGGAAGAAGAATGAGTCCAAGAATAAGACAAACGGTCGTAGATGAACGGATCCTCACAAACGCGACGTTAATCGAAACCAACCCGAAGAAGCAACACCGGAAAAGAGCAAACAACCTAGTAAATAACCAACACATAATCATGGCACGGTGCGGAAACAAGTATGATGCATGTCCGGTTTAATGAAACAAGGCATGGCAAAATGCACAAAACTACACTACAAGTTAAGTGGAGCTCAATATGCAACGAGTTGCATATTGACGAAACACCACATCGAATTATTTTAGTTCGCTCTCGCTTAGGAACACAACAATATTACATGTTATTAAACATGGCAAGAGGTGAAGCATGACCAAACTAACTAGTTAGGCAAATTTAAATGAGGCCGGAAGCAACAAACGAAAATTCCGGAAAATCCTCATGTCATTTAGCAATTTTTAAGAAAACAACAATTTTAAACATTTTAATTGTTGTTATCATGATGCAGATGACATATGCAAGTCTTATGCAATTTTATGAAAATGTTGACATGAGCATGTTATGAAGCATTTGGTCACCATGGCGGAACAAAACGGGTGCCACGGCAACGAATCCGAAAATGATGCCACGGCAATATATCGGTTCCGGTAGCTCACAAAGATACCGGTGCAAAAGGAAGTGAGCGTGAGCGAGTCATGCAAGATGGTGGGGTGCTCCCGGTTACCGGGTTCCCATGGGTCGATGGCATGGCAAACGAGGAGGAACGTGCACGAAACAAACAGGCACGATGCAAACATACGGTTCATCTCATACAACATGCATTCGTTCACGGGCATCGTCTCGGCATTATACCTTCGAAGCGTGCATTTTCGGGGAGGAACGAGTTCGACGAAGGAAGTAGTGGTACACGGGCCGTAGTGGAAGTAGTCATTCTCGCGACGGTAGTGGAAGTAGTTGTACACGGGCCATAGTGGAAGTAGACGTTCTCACGACGGTAGCTGTTCACGGGTCATAGATGTTCGGGTCATGGGTAGAGGTACTTGGCATCGTAGTCGAACACGTTTCCATAGATGTCCGGGCGGCGGTAGAGGTACTTGACCGTCCATGTAGTCGAACTTGGCGCATCCGAAGGGTACTTGGTACTTGGCGCTACTCCCTGCTCGGTGGTCGTTGGACTTGGCGTCAACATCAACAGCAAGGAGGCGAACGAGATGGGCAGGTCGCGATCAACGCGAGCGACCGGGCGCGTCTACAGCATCCTCCTCTCGAACAGAGGCAGGAGCGGGGCTTGGCGTGATGCAGAGGAGGCAGCAGGCGGCGAGGCGCAGGGAGATCTTGGCATGGGACGAGGCCAGGGCGCGGGGGGCCGAGCTTGTTCCCGAGCAGAGGACAACGGCGAGGGACTTGACGCGATCCCGGCGACGCGGACGAGGTGAGGAGGAGCGGAGGCGTCCTGCACTTGGCCTTGGCGTTCGATCTGGGGCATGGAAGCGAGGCAGGGCGACGGCAGGGGTTCGTCCTTGTCCTCGTGAAGCAGGGCGACGGTGGGCGACGGAGCAAGGTGGGGAAGGTGCTCGGGACGGGAGGAGCGGCGCGACTCCGAGGTAGCCGGCGCGAGGAGGTGGAGAGGCGCGGGGCGGTGTAGTACAGAGGCGAAGGCCGGCGGCAGCGTTTGAGCAAGGAGCTCCTGGTTCATGGCGGCAGAGGAGCTCCAGCAGGGCCGAGGTGGTGGCAGGGGAGGACCCCGGCGAAGCGCAGCTTGATCCGACGGTGGCGGCGGGCTCCGGTGGCTGGCTGGTGGCACGGAGGCGACATGGTCTATGGGGAGGCGCGGGGTCGTGTGGGTGTGAAGGGGATCGGGCGACAGATGGTGTTGCGATGGGGATCGAGACGAAGGGGTGGCGGCGCTGTGAGGGAACGAGGGAGATCGAGAGAGATGTGTGGACTAGTCGGGCTAGGGTTATAGGCAGGGCGCGGCTGGGCCTGTGGAACGGGCCGGTCTGGTTGGTCTGGCCCAAGAGGCCGGTTGGGTTGGCTCCTCTCTCCTCTCTTCTCTTCAAACAGAGAAAAGGAAAGAAAAAGGAAGAAAAGAAAAGGTTAGAGAAAGAGTTTGGGCATGGGGATGATTTTCTCAGACTCAGGAAAATGAGTTTAATCCAAGAAAATAGGAGTGGGCATGACCGAAAGATTTAAATTCAAACTCATTTGATTTAAATTCAAATGATTTGAATAGGAAGTGAGGGTTGGGAAGGTCCAAAAATGTTCGGATTTTTGGTGGAGCTCCAGAATATGATGAAAGAATATATGGCAAGGTTGGAGACCAAGAATTAAGATAACAAAGGCATATGATATTTTGCAAGGTGGTTATGGTTAATTCCAAAAAATGGAATAATTTTATTATAGCTCCCTAATATTGGAGGATATGTTATAAAGAGAAATCACCATGTGAATATCCCTCGATTTAAATAGATCAACGATCTATGCAATTTATTTAGGTGAGTTGCAAAACTAAATGACATGATGGCATGATGACATGATGCAATGCAACAAACAAATACATCGCACGGCAAAACTCGGAATAGCTGGAAGTCTTCTGGAGCGTCGGTCTTGGGGCGTTACAGTGCTCCCTAACACTCTTTGGCTTTGGGTGTTTGGGCTTGGTCCTCGCAAGGATTTCTCTCTCTCAAAGGCTTCGAGGTGGGTGTCGTGGTTCTAAGAATAATAGTAGAATGGGGGTAGGTATGGAGAGGCAAGATCCTAGCTATGGAGCAGTTGTGAAGACACTGGATGTACGAGTTCAGGCCCTTCTTGGAAGAAGTAATAGCCCTACGTCTCGGAGCCCAGAGGCGGTCGACTGGATTATCTGTTTATGGATTACAAGGGTGCGAACCCTTTACACTGAGGAGGGGGTGGCTTATATAGTGTCTGCCCGACCCCTCCGGCCCTCAGTTATGCAGGGTTTAAAGTACATTAAAGCTAGGTGTTACTGGTAACACCTTACATAAAGTGTCCTAAATGCCATAAAGACTACTTAATTACAGACCGTTTGGATGCAGAGTGACTCTTGATCTCCTGGTGGTCGAGTGAGTCTTCATGGTCGAGTCCTTCGAGTCCGTCGAGTGAAATCTCTCTTGGTCAACTGGAAGGCAATTTCTTCTGAGGGTGTACTAGGGAAGGGTACTTAAGATAGGTCTGTGACCCTACCCTAGGTACATGACTTCATCATTAGCCCCCGAATGGATCGAGGTTTGAGTGAGGAAGGAGTTGTTAACATTTCTGACCTGACTTTGTGTACTGGACATGTCTCATCTTGGACCAATAATCTTTTTGTTGATGGCAGCAACTTTTCTTTCAGTCGCCTTGATCCATTCCTTTTTATGTCGAGTGAACTTTTGCACTTAGTAAACTTCCGAGCGATGGGTCGCAAGAAATCTTCCGTCTGGCAGGTTGATCTGCTGTTAGCAGATTTTGTGGGATCCGAATTTTGGGGAGCGCGCGAAGCGGGGCGGACCGCGGCGCTCGGATGGGATAGAACATAGACGCCTCGATTTCTGCGCCACCTTTTTCGCCACGTATCACGCGTGCGCGACTGTTTCGGGATGTGATAGGATCGCCCGGGCCCACTTGTCATTCACTCGGAAGTGTCCTTATAAAATGCGCCCGGCGAGGGTTTCTGAACAGTACATCCCCATTTCTCCTTCTGTCCTCTCCACCTCCACCCACAGCGCCCGCTCTCGCCTCCGCCCAACCACTCCTCGTCGCGCGCCACGCAACAATGGTGAAGGAGAAGACGGCGGCTCGAGCGCCAAGAAGGCGACGGCGACGGGAAGGCGAAGGAGAGCAACCGGGCGGATCTCGTCAAGGTCCCTTTGCCGCACGATTAGGTTCAAGGATTGATCCGCTCGACCATCACCGAGAAGGACCTCACCGAGATGGCCAACGAGGGTTTGATCCCTCACGGGGCAGCGAGGCTCCCGGGGAACGAGTGGCAACCGCAGCCGCAGGAGGGTGAGTGCGTTCTTCTAGCCACTCGCGTCGACCGTGGGTTCTCCCTGCCTCCGAGTGTTTTCTTCCGTGGTTTCTTGAATTTCTTTGGGGCGCAACTCCACCATTTCAATCCAAATTCCATCGCCTACCTTGCTGCCTTCGTGTCCATGTGCGAGAACTTCCTGGGCTGTCGAGCGCACTAGGGTCTCTTTAAGCACATATTCACTTGTCGCTCACAGACAGTGAAAAAGGTGAGTCCAGATGACGATAGGACTAAGGTTATTCAGATGTGTGGGGGTCTTGGGATTCAGATGAGGAGTAAGAGCACTTTTCCGGCCATGACCCTCCCTGAGTCGGTCAGAGGATGGCAGTCGACTTGGTTCTACTGCCAAAACGAGTCGACGCCGGGGCAGTCGAGTTGTCTCCCTCCGTTTTCCATGGACCGAGTGAACAAACCCTCTTCTCTGAAAGTGCTCCCTGAGGAGAAAGCCCAAGTAAAAATGCTGATGGAGCGTGTAGTCCAGCTAGTTCGGGAAGGAGTGATGGGCATGGACCTTCTGGAGGTCTTCGTTAGGCGGCGCATCCAGCCACTTCAGTACCGAGGTCACCCAATGTGGCTGTACTGTGGGACCGAGGATGAAACTCGGGTTCATCCAGAAGCAGTCGACGACGCCACACTGGAGAGGTGGATGGCCGCGGTCGGACAACCCTCGAGGAGCCAGGAGGATTCCACCACTCGACCATTCCTACACTCCGGACACGGTACACCAACTTTACCTTCAATTGTAATCTTGCTGTACTCATTCTGCTTTTGCTGCAAATTGGTCGATTGATCTTTGTTTTGTTGTCTGTCAGGCCACCACTGAATTATACTCGATGCCTAATGGAGCTCAGACGCCGACTAAGGAGGAGGAAGGAAGTGGTGGCGAAAGCCAGGAGGACTGGGATTCGGATGCCGCTGACGATGATGAAGGTGATGACTCTGATGGGGAGGAAGAAGAAGAGGAGGAGGAGGAAATTGCACCGCCTCGCTCGGAAAGACGCTCGAAGCTCATCCATGACCCTGCAACTGAGCGTGGTAAGGGGGTGGCAACTGTCGCTCAGTCGACCAAGCGCCCTCGAACCACTTCTCCGGTGCCGACCGAGAAAGCTCCGAAGCAATCCAGGGTGGCACCATGAAGATGAAGATGGTGATCCCCACTATCTCAGGCTAATGATGCTACTTGAGTTTCTCCGTTCCCCATAAACTTGTTCTTGGTCGACTCATGAATCATCCGACTGACTTCCGGAACTGCAGCGCTGCAACTTCTGATACCTCAGCCAGAGCTGACGATCATGAGATGGAAGACGCTGCCACTTCAAAACCAGGTACGACTTTCATAGTTCTGCCTTCAGTCGATTGGCTCTTGGTCTCTTACTTTGATTCTTTTCTGTAGCTCCATCTAATGTCGTTATCACCCTTCCTGACGACGACGATGAGGAACCGTTGAAGCAAAGGAGGAGCAGGAAAGTGTCTGCTGGCAAGGTGGCTCAGGACGTGCCAGCACCCGAGACACTGGTCGCGGAGGGAGGAAACATCACTCGACCTACCGTATCTTTTCCGGTGCCGTTGGCGAGTGCCCACCCCGCGTCGTCGAGTGCTGCACAACCTTCACTTTTCTCGACCCACTACGTCCCAGAGGACCAAGCCAGCGCTGCGAAAGAGGCAATACGCCAGGCGGGAGTCATGATGGAGCAGGTGAAGGCCATCCGAGAAGCTAGCCAGGCAGCCTATGATGGTAGTTCCGCTCTTCAGAGTAACGTTCAGGTCAGTCGGTCACCGCCTGTTCTGTTAGGATATGATGTCTGAAGGTTCTTCTTTCTAAAATTCCTAGTGATTGTCCTACACCCTCTGGGTGTGCCGATTGAAAATCCGAGTTAGTGGGGGCACGCTGAGTGCACCCACTGGGTGTAGTCCCCAAGGCTATGGTGGACTGCTGGCAGTCGACCATAGTCTTTATATCTTAAGTTGTTCCTTCATTCGAGTAGGTCGAATGGATTTACATTACGGTGGGGGCACGCTGAGTGCACCCACTGGGTGTAGTCCCCGAGACTGTTGTCGACTGCTGGCAGATGACTACAGTCTGAAGAAATTTCCTATTTTTTTGGTCGACTGGTCGACTCTGTCTTGATAGAACTAGTGGGGGCACGCTGAGTGAACCCACTCGGTGTAGTCCCCAAGACTACGATCGAATTTTTATATTCGGCTGTAGTCTTAGAAACGTATGATTTTTCCTTAGTCACTCAGAAGTGAATTATCTTTGACATTTTGTCGATTGGTTCTTCGTAGAAATCCTGCGACCTTGCAGCTCATTACACCGAGTTGGAGAACAAACATATCTAGCTCGAGCTTGATCTGAAGCTGGTCCAGGAGAATTTGGCGAAGGCGAAGGAGGAGACTAAAGGTATGTTTGGTTAGGCTATCAACGACTGCTTTTGCTCCTCATTTGTTTCAAATTCTGACCTTGCTGTAACTTTGCAGGCAAAGTGAAGGATGCCTAGAAGAAGAAAGACCTTGAGTTGGCTGAAATGCAGAAACCAGCTTTGGAGAAGACCAAGCTCGCGGACGAGAAGTTGGCTTCGGTCACCAAGCTTGAAGAAGAAAACACCAGTCTGAAAGCTGCTCTTGATGCTGCCAACAAAGAGGTCAGTCGACTGAAAAGTGATAAGATTGCTCTGAGTGACAAGGCCAGTGAGCTGGTGGGGAAGAAAAACGATCTGGAGGCTTATCTGGGCGGACTCGCCAAGAAGTTATTCCTCATGCTCGAAGGTTATCTTTTGCACCAAATGGGTATTTTAACTGTGATCTTTCCATTCGACCATTGTCTTGACTCGGTGGTTGTGTTTGCAGAATTTTGCCAAAACTTCGAAGAGGAGACTGGTTGACTGGAGCCCAACTTGGATCCTATCAACTCTCCAGTTAATGATGAAGTCACCATGAACATGTTCCGGCTCGACTCTCGTGTTGCTGCCGTCATTGACTATCTCGCAAGGCTAAAGGTTGCCACTTCTCACATCGACGCTACACTCTGGCCCAGGGAGATGCTCCAGAATGACCTCGAGTCTCTGATGACTCGACTGAACACAGTCCCAAGTCGAGTGCAGGAGTGGAAGAAGTCTTCTGCCAGGTGCGGTGTAGATATTGCTTTATCTCTGGCCCGAGTCCATTGCAAGGATGCACGAGAGGACAAGCTAGCGGCCCTTCGGGTGGCTAACACCAAGAAGCATGATTTCCGGTCTTTCATGGAGACCTTCATCGCCGCTGCCACTCGGATTGCTGATGGAATCGACCTTAACGAGTTTGTTGCACCTTCCAGCCCTACGCATGAGGGGTAAAAAACTTCTTGAGCTCGACACTTTAAATTTGCCTCGGTATGCCGAGTGATTTCTGTTACCGATAAACCTTAACAGGCCTAGCGCCTGAGCACTTTCAGTTCCGTTAGGTGTTATCCGAATTTGGATTCGGCGTTTTAAATACTCTTGTATTTGGTTTGAGGTATCTTTTGCAGGTTAAAGCTATGTGCTTATTGCAATTGACTTGTTCCCCAATTTACTTAAGCAGGCACTGGGCTGCAGCTAAGCCTCCGAGTGGGAGGTCTGCTCTCCACTCGGTAGGATTTTCAGAACTTAGGCAAGCACTGGGCTGCAGCTAAGCCCCCAAGTGGGAGGTCTGCTCTCCACTCGGTAGGATTTTTAAAACTTAGGCGAGCATTGGGCTGCAGCTATGCCCCTGAGTGGGAGGTCTGTTCTCCACTCGGTAGGATTTTTAAAACTTAGGCGAGCACGGGGCTGCAGCTAAGTCCTCGAGTGGGAGGTTTGCTCTCCACTCGGTAGGATTTCCAAAACTTAGGCGAGCACTGGGCTGCAGCTAAGCCCCCGAGTGGGAGGTCTGCTCTCCACTCGGTAGGATTTTTAAAACGTCCTTCTTATGGAAGGCACATTGTACTTGTAGCGTAGCTCGGAAGAGAGGGTAACAGTTGACCTGCACCTCGTCCTCTTTGCGAGCACACGTTGTACTTGTGGCGTAGCTCGGAGGAGAGGGTAGCAGTCGACCTGCACCTCGTCCTCCTTGCGAGCGCACGTTGTACTTGTGGCGTAGCTCGGAGGAGAGGGTAGCGGTCGACCCGCACCCCGTCCTCCTTGCGAGCGCATGTTGTATTTGTCCTTAGGCGAGTACTTAGACTGCAGCTAAGCCCCCGAGTGGGAGTTCTGCTCTCCACTCGGTAGGATTTTCAAAACTTAGGCGAGTACTTGGACTGCAGCTAAGCCCCCGAGTGGGAGACTGGCTCACCACTCGGTAGGATTTTATTAAAACTTAGGCGAGTACTTGGGCTACAGCTAAGCCCCCAAGTGGGAGACTGGCTCGCCACTCGGTAGGATTTTATTGAAACTTAGGCGAAATGGATTCGCAGCTAAGTCCCCGAGTGGGAGACTGGCTCACCACTCGATAGGATTTTATTAAAACTTAGGCGAGTACTTGGACTGCAGCTAAGCCCCCGAGTGGGAGACTGGCTCGCCACTCGGTAGGATTTTATTGAAACTTAGGCGAAACGGATTCGCAGCTAAGCCCCTGAGTGGGAGACTGGTCGCTACTCGATAAGGATTTTTTTTACAAACTTAGGCGAAACGGATTCGCAGCTAAGCCATCCACTGGGCGAGCTAAGCCCCCGAGTGGGAGGTTTGCTCTCCACTCGGTCGGATTTTATTGAAACTTAGGCGAAACGGATTCGCAGCTAAGCCCCCAAGTGGGAGACTGGCTCGCCACTCGGTAGGATTTTATTGAAACTCAGGCGAAACGGATTCGCAGCTAAGCCCCCGAGTGGGAGACTGGCTCGCCACTCGGTAAGGATTTTTTTTACAAACTTAGGCGAAATGGATTCGCAGCTAAGCCACCCACTGGGGGAATTTTACTGAACAAATAAAAGTGACAAAAAATCATCGGGGAAATTATGGCACTATTATCTTTCGAAATATGAACTACAGAAGTACTTTTATTACAACTCATCCGAGTGAATACTTAAGTGTAAAAGGGGCGGAGTAACTCCACGTTCCAAGCTCGGGGCTCATCGATGTTGTGCTTGACGTTGTAGAGACGGTACGCTCCTTTGTGGAGAACCTTGTTGACGATGAAGGGTCCTTCCCAAGAAGGAGCAAGCTTGTGTGGTTTCTGCTGATCCACTCGGAGAACCAAATCCCCTTCCTGGAAGGCTCGACTCTTCACGTTTTTAGCGTGGAACCGACGCAAGTCCTGTTGGTAGATGGTCGATCGGATCAGAGCCATCTCTCTTTTTTCCTCTAAAAGGTCGACTGCATCCTGCTGCGCTTGTTCCGCTTCAACTTCATTGTAGAGCTCGACTCGAGGAGCATTGTGGAGCAGATTACTCGGCAAGACCGCTTCAGCTCCATAGACCAAGAAGAATGGAGTTCTTCCAGTCGACCGATTAGGCGTGGTCCGTAGACCCCAAAGCACTGAGGGAAGTTCGTCGACCCATGCTCCAGCCGCATGCTTGAGGTCACGCATCAGTCGGGGTTTCAACCCTTTGAGGATAAAGCCATTGGTTCGCTCCGCTTGTCCATTCGACTGGGGATGGGCGACTGGAGGGTAGTCGACTCGTGTGCCTTGAGATGTGCAGAATGCTCTGAAGTCCTCCGAATCGAAGTTTGAGCCATTGTCAGTGATGATGTTGTGCGGGACTCCATATCTGAATATCAGTTCTCTGATGAAGCTGACAGCAGTACCGGCGTCAAGGTTCTTGATGGGTTTAGCCTCAATCCACTTGGTGAACTTGTCGACTGCCACTAGTACATGGGTGAAACCGCTTCGACCTATTCTGAAGGGACCCACCATATCCAACCCCCATACTGCGAAGGGCCAGACGAGTGGTATGGTCTTCAGAGCTCATGCAGGCTTGTGTGACATGTTGGAGTAAAACTGACATCCCTCGCACTTGTCCACTATCTCCTTTGCTATCTCATTCGCCCTTGGCCAGTAAAATCCGGCTCGGTATGCTTCGGCCACGATGGTCCGAGAGGAAGCATGATGGCCACAGGTCCCCGAGTGGATATCATCAAGGATTATTCGACCTTCTTCTGGCGTTATGCACTTCTGACCAACTCCAGTCGCGCTCTCTCTGTATAGCTGCCCCTTAATCACAGTAAAGGCTTTGGATCGGCGGACGATCTGTCGAGCCTCTTCTTCGTCCTCTGGGAGCTCTTTTCTTAGGATATACGCGATATATGGAACAGTCCAATCGGGAGTGATCACTAAAGCTTCCATGACCAAGTCGACCACTGCTGGAACTTCGACTTCAGTCGGATCTGTGGCACTCTTAAACTGCGGAGCTTCTTCAGTAAAAGGATCTTCTTTGACTGATGGAATATGGATATGCTCCAAGAACACACCACTGGGAATGGCTTCTCTCTTGGAACCTATCTTCGCCAAATCATCAGCCGCTTGATTTTTCATTCGGGATATATGATGGAGCTCTAACCCTCAAACTTCTTTTCAAGCTTCCTCACTGCATTACAGTATCCAGTCATGGCTGGGCTTCTAACGTCCCACTCCTTCATCACTTGGTTGACCACCAAATCTGAGTCGCCATAAACCATAAGGCGACGGCCGCCGAGTGAAATGGCCATGCGCAACCCATACAAAAGGGCCTCGTATTCTGCCTCATTGTTGGAGGAATCAAAGTGAATCTAGAGCACATATCTGAGCTTATCTCCTCCGGGGGAAACCAAGACTACCCCAGCACCGGAACCATTTAACATCTTAGAGCCATCAAAAAACATGGTCCAATGCTCCGAGTGAACTTGAGTCGGCTCTTGCTGTTCGATCCACTCGGCAAGAAAATCTGCTATTGCTTGGGACTTAATGGCTTTCTTTGCCTCGAACTTGATATCAAGGGGAAGAAGCTCCATCGCCCATTTTGCCACTCGACCAGTTGCATCTCTGTTATGCAGAATCTCTAAAAGTGGAGCGCCGCTGACGACTGTAATGGAATGATCAGAGAAATAATGAGCAACCTTCTTCGTGGTCATGTAGATCCCATACACAAGCTTCTGATAATGAGGATATCTTTGCTTTGATGGAGTCAGAACTTCAGAGAGATAATACACTGGGCGTTGAACTTTGAAGGCTTTCCCTTCTTCTTCCCGCTCGACCGTAAGTACTATACTGACGACTTGTCCTGTGGCTGCAATATAAAGCAACAGAGGCTCTTTGCTGATTGGAGCAGCAAGCACCGGCCGGGTGGAGAGCAGAGCTTTTAGCTCGGCAAACGCTGCATCAGCTTCTGGAGTCCACTCGAACTTGTCTGCCTTCTTCATCAGTCGGTAAAGAGGCAATGCCTTTTCGCCGAGGCGAGAGATGAATCGACTTAATGCGGCCAAGCATCCAGTAAGTTTCTGGACGTCGTGCACTCGCACAGGGCATTCCATTCGGAGTATAGTGCCAACCTTTTCTGGGTTAGCGTCGATTCCTCGTTCGGAAACGAGAAAACTGAGTAACTTTCCACCTGGAACTCCAAATGTGCACTTTGATGGATTGAGCTTGATATCATACCTCCAGAGATTGGCAAATGTTTCAGCGAGGTCAGTCAACAGGTCGGAACCCTTTCGTGACTTGACCACAATATCATCCATGTATGCTTCGACGTTCCAACTGATTTGAGTGAGTAAACTCTTCTGAATCATCCTCATGAACGTGGCTCCGGCGTTCTTGAGGCCGAATGGCATGGTGATATAGCAGAAGCACCCGAATGGAGTGATGAAAGCTGTTTTTATCTCATCGGGTCCGTATAGGCGGATCTGATGGTACCCGGAATAGGCATCTAGAAAAGACAATCTCTCGCATCCCGCAGTCAAGTCGACAATTTGATCGATGCGAGAGAGAGGAAAATGATCTTTTGGGCAGGCCCGATTGATGTGTTGAAATCAATGCACATGCAGAGTGACTTGTCCTTCTTAGGAACCATGACGACATTGGCGAGCCACTCGGAGTGGTATATCTCTCGGATAAATCCTGCCGCCAATAGTCGAGCCACCTCCTCACCAATAGCTTTTCTCTTCTAGACGGCGGACCGCCGAAGATGTTCCTTGACTGGTTTTGCTGCTGAGTCGACTCTAAGGCGATGCTCACCGATCCGTCAGGAACACCGGCATGTCAGCAGGCTTCCATGCAAAGATGTCCCAGTTCTCACGGAGGAACTGGATGAGCGCTTCTTCCTATTTAGGGTCGAGTGTTGTGGAAATATGAGTTGGAGCTGCATTGGGGTCGGTCGGGTGAATGTGAACGGGCTTTGTCTCACCGGACGACTGAAACACTGATTTTGTGCCAGGCTTCTTAGCACGCAACAAATCACTCGGATCTGCATTTTTCTTGTATCCCTCTAGCTCGACCGTCGTCACCTGGGAATCGACAATTTTCGAGCCCTTCTGGGAACACTCTTCTGCTTTTTTCCGATCACGTCAGCTTCTCTTTGCAGAAATGCTTCGAGTCACCGAACACCACGTCCAGAGCTATTTGGCCGAGTGACTCGGCTTTCTTTCCTGGTATAACTCCATGAAAACTCATGTTACTGGTGCTCAGTCGGGACATCGGAATGGCCATTCCTTTCAGCGTGTCCGCATATAATAAGTTCAGTCCACTACCCCCATCCATTAGCACCTTCGTTAGTCGAGTGCCTTCGACGACCGGGTCGACCACCAAAGCTTGCCTCCCAGGGGTGGCTATACGAGTCGGGTTATCGGACTGGTCGAATGTTATGGGAGTTTGGGACCATCTCAGATAACTGGGTGTCACCGGGGCGACCATGTTCACCTCACGGTTGATAACCTTCAGTCGGCTCTTGCTTTCCACATCAGCAAAAATCATCAGAGTGGAGTTAACATGAGGATATCCTCCTCTTTGTCCTCCTTGTCTTGGCTTTGTCCGACTCCTTTTCCTTGTCCTTGGGCTGTTTACCTTGGAACCGCTGGATCAGAGCAGCGATGGCGAGTGGTATGCCGGGTAAATGAAATTACCTTCTTCGTCTTTCTTCGTGTGGATGTGACATGGCAGATCCATCACGTCATTTCCTTCTTTATCCTTCACCTTCTTGGGGTTCCAGGATCCTTTGGGTTTTCCCTTGAACTTGCCCTGAGTCACGGCCAGAGCCTCCCCAGGAGCCGCTGGTTCGGCCTTCCGCTTCTGCTTCCGACTGGAGTTTCCTTTCTCCGACTGACTCTGCTTTCACTTGCCGCTTCGGAGTCGGTCCTCCTCTTCACCATTGGCGTACTTGGTGGCAATTTCCATCATTCGACTCAGGGTCATATCTCCGGTCCGCCCAAACTTCAAACTTAACTCTCTGTTCTTAACACCATCCTTGAAAGCACAGACTGCCTCATGATCAGACACGTTCTCCACGGATGATGCAAAGTAATCCACCTCTAAATGTACTCTCTTAAGGTTTCATTCAACTTCTGCACGCAGACTTGCAGCTCTGTCAACCCAGCTGGTCGCTTGCAGGTTCCCTCAAACATCCTGACAAACACTCGGGAAAGATCTTCCCAAGTGTAAATGTTGCTTGGAGTTAACTGATTCAACCACGCCCTGGCCGAACCTTCCAACATGAGTGGCAAATGCTTCATGGCCACCTCGTCATTCCCGCCGCCGATCTATACCGCCACTCGGTAGTCCTCAAGCCAGGTTTCAGGCTTAGACTCACCGGTGAACTTGCTTACTCCAGTCGCCAACCTGAAGTTGGAGGGAATCACCGCGGCTCTGATAGCCCTGCTGAAACATTCCGGACCTGAAACATGCACTCGGCTGCTAATGGGCGCATCTCTGTCGTGGCCACCTCGATGAGCCCTATTCCGATCGACCAAGCCTTGCACGATGATGGATCGCGTGTCAAAGCCTGGTTCCCGGGGGTCGACCGGAGCTCTTCGCCCCACACTGAATTGACGCCTGTCATCTTGCTGCCGAGGAGCGTAAGACACGCCTCTCGGAGGAGGAGTGGGCACTCGACGCCTATCATCACGATCATATCGGTCACCATATTGGTCTCGTCGATTCTCGCGTCCTTCACGCCGCGGAGGCGATCTAGGGCTATGAGCCGACTGAATCGTATTCGCAGCGACGGATCGACAGTGAATCCTATTGCGTGACTGTGACACGGCTGAATTCTGATCTCCTGCTGCCCGGAGCAAATCCCTAATCTGCATCAAGCCTCTGCCAGCCTCCGACTGAGAGGGCTGAATCGACTCTGCTATACGGGTTGCAGCTGCTAAATTCTGAATCGGGGTTCGATATACCTGAGTCGGCGGGAATAGTTGACGTCAACTGGAGTCGGGTACTCGTTGCCATGCGCGCTCGTCGAGTGCTCGCTGGAGGTTCTCCAGACGAGTGCGTTCAGCTAAGTTGGCCAAATGTGGCTCCTCCAAGGCGCGAGCCTCGGGGGTTTCTCCTACGATGGGAGTATGCAGGGCATCCATGTTCCTGCGGCGAAGTTCTTCCCTTTGCAGGGAATTAAGTGGCTCGGGTTGGTACTCCTCATGGACTTGAGCGGGGTCGCCTCCACCGTCTACCCCGACGTCGCGGGGGAAGCCGGGAGGGCTACGAGGTCCGTTGACCATCAAAACCTCCGCCGCTGGATCACTGCTAGCGCACTCGGATGCAGTCTCTACGGAGCCAGTCGACAGATCGAACAGGCCGTAGAGGGATTCGCCGGGCTCGATTGCCGCGACTTGGGTGGTGGCCGTCTGACGAGCCACCGCGTGCCTCACCCATCACTGAAGCCTCGACCGACTAGAGCACTTGCACTGGCGGGAGACAGGGAGGGACGATAGGGGAGTCGACTGATATGGAGTCGACGGTTGCCGCAGCAGAACGCCGCGGACACATGCGCGAAAATGCGTCACACCGCGGATGGGGAGCGCGTCGATGTCGTGTGGAGCCTCCTGGAGCCAAGCGGAGTCGTCGGCAATGAAGGTGAGAGCGCTAAGACGGATCTCGCGGCCCTCGACCAAAACTCCACCAGAAATCATGACGAAAGTAATCGGAACAAATGCAATTTCTCCAAAAATCGCTAAGACACCTGCCCCACGGTGGGCGCCAACTGTCGTGGTTCTAAGTCTGACAGTAGAATGGGGGGTAGGTATGGAGAGGCAAGATCCTAGCTATGGAGCAGTTGTGAAGACACCGGATGTACGAGTTCAGGCCCTTCTCGGAAGAAGTAATAGCCCTACGTCTTGGAGCCTAGAGGTGGTCGACTGGATTATCTGTGTATGGATTACAAGGGTGCGAACCCTTTACACTGAGGAGGTGGGTGGCTTATATAGTGTCTGCCCGACCCCTCCGGCCCTCAGTTATGCAGGGTTTAAAGTACATTAAAGCTAGGCGTTACTGGTAACGCCTTACATAAAGTGTCCTAAATGCCATAAAGACTACTTAATTACAAACCGTTTGGATGCAGAGTGACTCTTGATCTCCTGGTGTTCGAGTGAGTCTTCATGGTCGAGTCCTTCGAGTCCGTTGAGTGAAATCTCTCTTGGTCGACTGGAAGGCAATTTCTTCTGAGGGTGTCCTAGGGAAGGGTACTTAAGACAGGTCTGTGACCCTACCCTAGGTACATGACTTCATCAGTGGGTTGCTCTCAAACGACAAAAGTCGTGCACTAACTCTGAGCAGCCACCAATTTATGGTGTAGGGGGTGGGCTATTTATAGCCACTGGGCAACCCGACCTGATATGTCAGAAATGACCTTGGGTCACTAAGGAACTGACATGTGTTCCAACGGTCAGATTTCAAACACACACGACAACTTTACTTGGGCTACAAGCAAAGCTGACTCATCCAGCTCTGGATGAGATTTGCTCTCATTGTCTTCGCTCGAAGACATAGGATTTGGGTTGAGCATCACTTCAGTCATTCTTACTTAGTTCACTTGGACCCCACTTAACAGTATGGTGGTTCCTATGACTCAACAAAGAAGAAAAGGAAGCATCGAAACAACACAGTCTTCACTCCATAGTCTTCACTCAATGTCTTCTCATGTCATAGTCTTCAATAAGAATATCTTCACATACCACCATTGTCATCAATGTCTTCATACATTTTTAGGGGTCATCTCTGGTAGGTAAACCGAATCAATGAGGGACACTACCTGTGTTATCCTGCAATTCTCACAAACGCATTAGTCCCTCAACCAACTTTGTCGTGAATACTCCAAAACCAACTAGGGGTGGCACTATATGCACTTACAATCTCCCCCTTTTTGGTGATTGATGACAAACTGGTTGAAGTTTTCAACGGGGATAAAGTATGTGAAATTGTAAAGGATAGGGTATTGTCTTCATAAGTAGCAAGGGCTCCCCCTGAAGATGTGCATATAAGTAATTTGCTTTTGGAATGCAAATTCACATGGCAGGATGTACTTGTGGAGATCCTCTTCAACTTATGAAGATAATTCATCATGCATGAAATGATATAGCATATAGAATGACATGCATAATGAAAAATGGACGTCTGTAGAATGATCTAAGTGCGGAAGTTATCATCGCACATGCGGAATTTATCATCGCATCACAGTAAAGGAAATAAGTAGCAGACGACCATCGAGTTTAAGTGTTACAACTCAAAGAACCAAATGTTTCAAAAGCAAGAGTTGTAAGCACGAGGCAAAATATAAGCAACCGCCCATATGAACCCGCTTGAAGACTATCAACTCATATGCTTCTCCCCCTTTTGTCTGTAAGGACCAAAAAGGTTTGAAGACATAGAGCATCTACTCGTCCTCATGAGTAGGTGAAGCAGCAGGGTTGTTGTTGTTGTTTGGCAGTGCAGACGTACTTGGTGCAGTGTCCATGCGTGCAGAAGTAGGAGGCGGTGAAGTAGCATCATCTTCATCATCGATCACTCTGGCATTCACAGTTGCCGCGGAGGCAGAATAGTCAAAGTCTTCAAGGGATGGAGTTCGACGTAGGACTGCAGTCCGTGGAGGAGTGGAGTCAAACTTGAATCTTTCAGTGAAGCCATCGTCTTGAAGATCTGCTTCAGCACTAAGCAGCGTCAAACTCTTTCATGATTGCCGACAAGTCTCATGAGCAACAAATGCATTCTTGGTGGCAAGATTACGAATGTGATTGACGTCCACCAAGAGGCTTTGCATCTGTCTCTTGAGCCAATAGTGATTCTTATCTTGTTTCTGATGAAGGGCCACAAGAAGTTCTCGGTCATTGAGAACGCGAGAGTGCTTCTGAGGCCTTTGGGCAATGGTGCTTTCAGTAGCTTCTGTTTGCGCACGATGAAATGACGCAGTATTTCCAATCATTGGGTAGATCGCGTTCTTTCGCTGGACGCCTTCAATGGGTTGAGTGAAGCTTTGGTGCTCGACATTTTTAAGACAAAGAGGCTCCTTGGCAGGCTCAGGGTATATGGCTTCAACTGACATATCAACCTCTGGTAGAAAGATCAGATGATTGCGAGCAGAGGGTTGATAGTTGATAGAAGAATGTCGCTTGATGAGGCGCATGACCCATGGAGCATAGAATTTCAGACCAAAAAGGTCAGATCCAGACGCAACAAGTTTCCTAATGAAGAATTCTTGGGAATTGAAGCTGATGCCATTGAGGATGTAAAAGACCAATGTCTTCATGGCTCCTTCAAGCTTGGCCGCTGATCTATGTCCTTTGATAGGCTATAGAGTTTGCCCGATGATGTGATATATGGTACGAGGCAGATACTCAAGGTCATCAACAAAGAACACATTTGGGTATTCAGCGTCAGATGGCAAAGGCTTCATCATGCTCAACATCCGGCTCATGTTGGGTTCAGGCTTATGGAAGATGCTCTCCAGTGCATTGCGGTGTAGTTGACAATCAGGTTCATAGAGCTCTCCGGGAGTGGGGAGGCCTGTAAGCTCAATGACATCAAGAGCTTTGGCTTCATGATGAACGTTTCCAGTCATCCACTCAAGAACCCATGTTTTGATGTCCCTGTTGTAGCCGCGAATGTGGAGGGTAGCATAGAATTGAAGCAAGAGTTCTTCATTCCAATGTTCTTTGTTAGTGACAAAGCTGAGCAGACCGGCATCATGAAAATAGTCAAGTGCTTCTTCTAAGCACGGCAGTCCAGCAATGGCTTCAGTGTCGAGGCGCATATGAGGGAAAATGCGCCCTTGATCATACAGAATGCAGGAGTAATAGCTTCTCTGCTGATAGCTCCAGAACCGATCAGATGATATTCTTGGCTTTGTGTAAGGGTTCTTTGCACTGTCAAAGAAGGTGTTGTGGCTTTTTAAGCCATTTGCATTGAAGGGCCCTGTAGAGTTTGCAGTACCTGGAAACCTTGCCAGTCTTGGCTTTGGCTTCTGTACCTGAGGCCTATGCTCAACATGATAATCAAACTGAGGACCAGGGGCAGTAGGCGGAGGAACCAGAATAGGCCATCGGACAATGGTTAGCTGACCATGATTGTATGCTTGCTCAATTGTATAGGGCCTTGGTGGCGGAACAGGAGCAGTGGCAACAGCTGAGGCTTCAGACTGCACAACAGGTGCTTGGGAGCAGTTGCCTCATTGGCTTCTGGCACACTGGTTGGTGCAAGCTCCACATTAGCTTCAGCCATGATTACGTAATTGGCTGCATTTGCGTTGGTGGTGGCAGCTTCAACATTTTCAACCTCGACTTGATGAGCTGGAGGGTCGAGCACTGGCATGTTCACATCAGGAACAACTTCTTCAATAACGGGGGGAGTAGGGATACGTATGTCTTCTTGTCTTTCATCCGCTGATGCAGCTGGAATGTCTTCAGCGGCTTGGGCTTCAGACATGGAGACATTCGCAGTTGGAGTGGCTTCAGGAAACACTTGACGTGCAACAGGTTGGTGTTGCACTTCTCCTTCTGGAATGCTCATAAGAGGGACTTGAGGCTTTTGTCCTTTGCGAAGCCTGCGAAATGCTGGCAACGCCTTTGGAGATGGTGTTGGCTGGGCCTCAAAGTATTATTCTTCTTCTTGCACGGGTGGTGTGACTTGTTGTTGTTGTTGGGAAGAACTTGGGGAGTCTTGTTGTTGTGGGTGATCAGCCCATGATGCATCCTGAGCAATTGGCATCAGAGGACGACCAATGCTGATGAGTTCGCTGTTCATAAGAACAGGCGATGATACCAGGTTGTGTTCGATCTGAGGAAGAACTTCATCATCGTCAACATTGTCATCCTGACCAATGTCTTCAGCAGCGGTGGGTTCAGCTGTTGGAATGTCTTCAGCTTCATGAGCCTCTGTGGTAGCAGGCTCATGAACTATCATCCGTCGTTCTTGGTGTTCAGATGCAGGGCGAACCACTGAGATAGGTTCAACAACTAAGGGCTCTGTGGGAGCAGCCCGATTCTTCTTGGTTTTGCGATTCTTCTTGGAGGGAGCAGCATCAGAGGCTTCAGTATTCTTTCTTTTTCTGTCACACCCTAGCTAGTTCATGCATTAGAGTGTTGCATCATGTCTATTTTTTTCAACAGAAACCTGAAATGGGAATGACAGAACCCCCAGCCCCCTCTGAAACAACCTAGGGTTTACTAAAAATATTTTCGATGAACCTGAAATGCCCTTCTAAAATGTCCACCATTTTTGTCTTGGTTCAGAACCTTTGCCAAAAGTGGTGCACAATTTCCTAGGTCATCCTAAGGTCTTTGAATTAAATCATAAGTATTTGAATTTGGGCATTTAAAATTTATAAAATATTTCAAATGTCCAAATATTCCCAAACTAAAAAGTTTCATGTTGGAAATATTCCAACAATGGACCAGGAGTAGTTTGGTGAATTTTAGAACCTTTTAGGTATTTTAAATAATTCAACAAAGTTGCAGAAGAATTAATTAAAGAAAACAGAAAGGAAACTTACTGGCGCCACCACCGGCCCACCAGCCAGCCCACCTGGCCGGCCCAGCCCGGCCACCGCGCCAGCGAGCTGCTTGGCTCGCCAGGCAGGCAGCCAAGGTGCTCGGCGGCAGCACCGCAGCTCGCCACGCAGCTGCCCGCCGCTCTGCTTCGTCCTCTCGCCGCCCCGTCGCCTTGGATGAGCTCCACGTCGCGCCCCGGACCTCCTGGACATCGTCATTCGCCCCCAGCTCCTCTCCCTCGTGCTCCCACGCCATGGCCGACGCCACCGTCGCCGCACCGCCGCCGTAGCCGCGCTCTCCGTCGTCTCCACGCCGCGCCACCGTGTCCAGAAACTCCGCCGCCCTCTACTCCTTCGAGCTAGCCGAGCCCCAAGCGCTCGCGTGCCCCGAAGCCGCTGCACCAACCTCGCCCGAACCGCCATCGCCGGAGATCCCCTTCGCCGTCGCCGCCGCATCAGCTCGTCCCCGACCCCGCCGTCCGTTCCGCCGAGACCGCTGTGAGCTGGGCTACCTTCCCCTTCCTCTCTTTCTCGCTCTCGCGCACCACAGCGAGCACACGAAGCTCACCCGCACGCGCCGTCGCGGACCTCGTCGCCGACGTGCTCCCGGCCATCCTCCGGCCATCTCACCGTGTCCATCGCGTTCACCACGTCGCGTTGGAGCTAACCGTGCACTCCCCGCACCTCACCGCACACCCCAGCCCGAGTTCGCCCTCACCCGAACTCCGGCGGCCGCCAAAGTCGCCGCCGGCGCCAACTCCGGCCACCCCGAGCCCAACCACCACCACCAATAGACGCGGCTCACCCTCAGCAACCCGTAGATGCCTTCCGCCGCCCATTTGGTCGCCGGAACGGCCAAAACCACTTCCGCCACCGCGTCGGGCTCGCCGGCGGCTAAACGCCGGCGGAGTTTGACCCTGACTTTGACCACGGGTGGGCCCAGTCGACTTCTGGTCAATGACATGTGGGCCCCCTCTGCTAATTAAATCAATTTAGTTAAAACTTAATTTAATTAGTTTAATCACCCATCGACATGCGGGACCCATGGTCAGTTTGACCTGACCAGCCCGTTGACCACTGACGCTCATCCTGACGTAATGCCGTGTGAGAATTAAATTCTTGGAATTATTTTTACACAGGAAATTCCAGAAAATGTTTCAAACTTCAAAAGTTCATAGAAATTAATCTGTAACTCCAAATGAAACAAATTATATATGAAAAATGATCAGAAAAATCCAACCTATCCATCTGTACTGGTTTCATGCATGTTTAAGCAAGCTAACCTACTGTTTATGGCAGAACAAGTTAAAGCACCCTAAAAGATCATATATGAGTTTGGAAATTGCATCTTTGGTTCAAAATGCTTCAAACTCATCTGGTCCTAGTTGCATTAGCCCAACACATTCATATATGCCATGTCTCATGCATGCATCATATTGTTGCATATTGTTTGGTAATGCTTGTGTATCGGTGTTCCTGCGGCGAGTTACGCCCCGAGGAGTACCGTGATAACCCCGACGAAGAGCAATACCGGTGCACCGACCCGTCGAGCAAGCAACCAACCATTTGATCATACCGATAAAATCCCATGTTCTTGCTCCTGCTCTCGCCATCGCATTAAGACAACGCGATTCAAACTGCTTTGTGTGCTGCGGTAGTTGAACCCATTTCCTCCGCATGACTGTCATTGCCACAAGAATTAGATGAAACCCACTAGCATGTGTAGGAGTTGATTGAGCCATATGATTGTGTTGTTCCTACCTTGCTATGCCTGCTATGCTTAGAGTCGTGTCAGTCCGGTTCATCGGGTGATGGCTAGAGTGAAATGATCGAGTCAAGATGAGAGTAAGGTGTTGAACACGATTTGGTAAAGGTATCGATGAGAGGCCATGTAGGAGTACATGGTGGGTTGTTTCATTGAGGCCGCCCTAAGCTAATCGAGATCTGTATGTGTGATTTAAGAATCAGCTACTACCATACATTGGGCCTCAAATATGACCCTCTCGACTTCTTATTCACCCTAGTCCTCTGTCCTGGGAGTTGCAAGTAGTTTCGTGTTTGTAGCCTCATCGAGGCCGTGGACAGCGCCGACCGTAGGGGTGGGCTGTGATGTGGTAGGTACGTGGCACGGTGTACCGGATGCCCGCTTGGTATCTCGGGAACCCTGTTCACATCGCTTGGGGCTGTGGAGCTAAACTTCGCCGAACTCCTCATAGATGGAACCCAAATAGGCGATAAACCCGACTAGAGACTTGAGTGTCTAGGTAGGTCGTGGTCTACACCCACGTCGGCTTTCGCTTGAAGTCCGCCGAGCACATATCGTGTGCGCACGCTAAGTGGTGGAAACATGTATGAAGAAGTACACCCGCAGGTTAACATCATCTATTGAATAGCGCGTCATGATAAGGACTACTTGGTTGCCTATACGGTTCATAGACAAGTAAATGGAAACTACTAAAAGCCTCAAGATAAGCGTGAGTGCCGAGGATGGCTCTTCCAGTAGGAAGACGGAGGTGGATCCTCGGTGGTGTATTGAAGTGATGAGTAGTGGACTCGAAAAGCAAAACCATTTCAAGTTGGTGTCTCGAGGATAGCTTAGCCATGAGTCAAAGCTGGCTTGCTGCAATAACCCCACCAACCCTTCTTGATAATATGCATGTATGTAGGGTCGATGTAAGTCTTCTTTGAGTACCTTTGTACTCATGTTGCTTTAATTTACATTTTTAGAAGATGCCACAAACCCTTCCGACGGGTTCTTCGAGACGCTGACATCGATGAGTAGACTAAGGCCTGTGGTGATCCCGAGCAAGTGAAGGACCATGTAGTATAGCTAGGCTTACCCAAGCCTCTTTTATTTTACTAGTTGTCGTACTCGGACAAAACACTTCATTGTTGGCTTGTATGCTTGTATGACTTGAATGTGGGTCATGTGACCCGTACTTGTGTGTATGCTATGTATGGCTCTCTCGAGCCTTTAAATAAAGTACTTGTGTCGAGAGTCATGTTGTGATGCCTTGTTGTATTTGCACATATCGAGCATATTGTGTGTATGATTGAAATGCTTGGTATGTGTGGGATCCGACTATCTAGTTGTTTATCTTTAGTAGCCTCTCTTATCGGAAATGTCTCCTAGTGTCTCCATTGAGCCATGGTAGCTTGCTACTTGCTCCGGAACACTTAGGCTGGCGGCATGTGTCCTTCTTCGCTTCGTGTCTACGTCCCTTCGGGAAATGTCACGCATTGAGTACCGGAGTCTGTTAGCCCGCTTCTGCCCGGTTTACGAGTCTGCTAGCCCAGTGCTACAGCCGGAACTTACTTTCTGATGACCGACACGCTCGATCTTCGGGTCATGGATGCTGTCCTCGTAAGTCTGTGCCACTTTGGGTTTACGACTAGCCATGTCAGCCGGGCTCCTTTTCATATGGATGCTAGCGACACTATCATATACGTGTGCCAAAAGGCTTAAACGGTCCCGGCTAAGGTAAGGCGACACCGTTGGGATACCGTCGTGAGGCCGCAAAGTGATATGATGTGTTACTGTGCTAGATCGATGTGACATTGAGTCGGGTCCGACAGCGTTGGCATCGAGCCGACTGCTGTAGGTTCTCCAAGCCAAACTGGTCGATGTTGAGTCTAGAAATGCTTTAGTTATATGTAGGGAATTGATTGTGGGATGGTACGTAAGGCTCTTTTTACTCCTTTACCTCATGGCATTCTGGATCGGAATCGGTCCATTCTTCATCGGGGGTTAAGGATTAGGATCTCTCCTCTCTATTAGGTTCACGTGTTACTAATCAGTAGTACCTTGTAGGTTTGATGGTTACAAGCCTGGTTCAGTTTTACTATCCTGTTATGTTTCTAAATTGGACCCAGAACCTTGATGTGATATTGTTGAGTGGCTATGCAATTCTTGTAAAATGTCTCAAATCCTTTGGGCATTTACAGTCGTTATGCTGTCCAAATTCTGCTAGAAATTCTAATGTCTTTGCATTGTGGTTATGCTTCCAGATGGCCACTCGTGACCAAAATCAAGTGGTTAAATCGACCGGATGCATTGGTGTGACCGGTCATACAGCCATGCTAGTTCGGTTATGATCAAGCGGGATATCGTTGGTATCCCGAATACACGATTGAAGAGCAAGATGTCGAGATTTTAATCAAAGCCAGATCTCCGCACTGTCGGTGTTTCCCTCTTATCCTGGTTCCACCGAGGCCCTTCACAGCTCCTATGGGCTTGGTGTTACTATTGATATGGCGGTGCAAGATGCTGCGTATTCTATGATGACCATCATGCGAGTCAGACTCGCTCGCTTCGCAACACCGACTTCCCAGATATGCGGGTTCACTTCTGAGCGTTTGGTTATCTCGGGCTATCTATCTTGATTCGGTCAGAGGACTCACTAACCCGCACCTCGCCGAGTTGCTCGAGGACAAGGACCGAGAGAGTCGGGCCTTGAGGATGGAGCTCTTCAATGCCCGTGCCGATCACCGGGCCACTTTGACTCGTTTTGCACCGCTGTCCAAGCCGGATATATGGATATGAGAGACCGTATCTCGTTAGATCTGCTCTGCCGGACATGATGGATTGGCGTGATGTGGGGGCATCACCCCACCTCGTGGTCCTCATGAGCCACCGCTCATTGGTCCAAGACCTCACCCTTGCCCTTATGGTCCACAGCTCCTCAGACCGTCTGCTTCCGGACGATCACGTTGAACTCCCAGGCTACGGAGGAGACTTCTATGAGAACTACTACGGAGACGTCTGAGTTAGTAGTAGTCTCACTAGTATTGTAATTGTTGTATTTCCATCGTCCTGCGTGACTTGTGGAATACGACTTAGTGTGTACTAACTCCGGAGGTGTAAGAAAATAATGTATAGGAGCTTGGTATGCCTCCGATGAGATGTAATCCTCCTTTCACCGTAGTAGTACTTTGTTTGGTCTTGTACTAACCTTGTATGGTGTGTATGACGATGGAATAAAGAAGTAGTTCTGTATCTATCATGTCATACGGATGATCATCTTGCATTCCGAGTTATCCATTACATTCTACATTTCTATGTCATAATCTTGCCATCTGGACTAAATCCTTGTCTTGTTTTTCCTAGGATGGTTAACACCGAACAACCCTGCTCCGCCAGAGCAGGCCAAGGCGCGGAGTTGGAGAAGCGAACCTGCCTCACCCTCCTTCTCGGCGAAGTTATTTGGAGGCCGAGAGAAACAAACGGAGACCAACCGCTTGTTGGAGCGCATCGAATGTAACACAGCCCATCATCGAGAAATAACTTGGTGTCGCTCGGTGACTTCATCAAGTTACACCCACCTACCTTTCACCACTCCGTCGAGCCTCTCGACGCTGATGATCGCTTCGCAAAGATTACTCACAAGCTGCGTTACAGACCGGTAGCTGAGGCGATAAGGTCACCTTTGCTGCATATCATCTTGAAGGCCCCGATCTACCGTGGGAGAACTATATGGCTATGCGCCCAGTTGGCCATATCACTACTTGGGCAGAATTCAGCGAGGCTTTCCGTGAACATCACATTCCGGAGGGTCTCATGGATCGTAAACGTGAGGAGTTCTGCAGTTTCACCCAAGGTCGTCTCTCCGTGGACGCCTACAGTAGAGAGTTTGGTAACCTCGCACGCTATGCAACTGAAGAGGTCTCCACTGACGCCAAGAAATAGGCAAGGTTCCGCAAGGGAGTTAGCCCTGAACTTCGCCGAGATCTCCGCCTGCATGAGTGCACCTCTTTCCAGAAGCTTGTTAACAAAGCCATCAGCGCTGAAACGGGTCAGACTGATTTCGAAGCAACACGCAAACATGGTCGTGATATGGGTTCCTCATCCGGTTGGACCACGAAGCGCCGTGTGTGGGTGCCTAATCGCCTCGCCACCCAGATTCACACCGAGGCCATCCTTTCAGCGCCTCGTCCGGTTCAGCGAAGATGCACCAGCTAAGCCCTATGGTGGGCCAACCAACAATGCTCCTCTACGCGCCAACCCCGTGACGTGCTTCAAATGTGGGGAATCAGGCCACTACATGCGCGATTGTCCTCAGACCAACCCCAACCAGCCTGCAAAAGCTGTTGGCGTGGCAAGCCAGCGGGAAAGGTGTTCTATGCCAAGCCGCCACCACCGCATGTGGCCATGTTAATTGTGTCTCAGCTGAGGAGGCCCAAGAGGATCCCAACGTCGTGCTCGGTACGCTTCTTGTTAATTGCCACCCGGCATCCGTTCTTTTCGATACTGGAGCATCTCATTCATTCATATCCGAAAGCTATGCTCGCTTGCACAACACTGCATTCAGTGATATGCCCACCTCCATGGTAATTCAAACCCCGGGATCCAAATGGCAAACTTCTAGAGTAAGCCATGGAAATGAAATTCAGGTCGACAGACTTGTTTTCCTTGCATCGTTGATAGCTCTCAAATCTTCGGATATAAATATCATCTTGGGTATGGGTGGATGTCAGCCCATCATGCCAAGATTGATTGTTTCTCTAGGACTGTTCAACTTACGCACCCTCGGGAAAGATAGTCAATGTCTTGACCCGAATATCCAAGCGCCAACTATATTCTCTTAATGCCGGTCCATTGCGGACCTCGAAGGCGTTCCGTAGTCCGTGACTTTCCGGATGTCTTTCAGAAGAATTGCCGGTGTTCCACAGCGATGAGATGTTGAGTTCGTGATAGATCTCATTCCAGAACTGTCCCAATTTCTAGAAGACCCTATAAGATGGCACCCCTAGAACTAGCCGAACTTAAGAAACAACTCGATGAGTCCTTGAAAAGGGTTTCATCCGTCCTAGTTCATCTCCTTGGGCTTGCCCGTCCTCTTCGTCAAGAAGAAGGATGGTACGGACGGATGGTTGTAGATTATCGACCCGTCAACTTGGTCACAATTAAGAACAAGTATCCGCTCCCGGGATCAACGATCCGTATGATCAGCTCGCGGGATCCTCGGTCTTCTCTAAGATGGATTTGAGGTTAGGCTACCATCAAATCAAAATCCAAACGGGACATTCCCAAAAGCGGCCTTTGTTACTCGTTACGCCAATCTGAGTACACCGTCATGTCCTTCGGTTTAACCAATGCTCCAGCCACTTTCTCCGGTTAATGAACTCAATCTTCATGGAATATTTGGATAAATTAAGTCGTGGTTTACCTCGATGACATACTCATCTATTCCAAGAACGAGGAAGAACATGCCGAACATCTAAGGCTAGTGTTGATGAAACTTGAGAGCATCGCCTTTATGCCAAGTTTTCTAAATGCGAATTTTGGCTGCCGAAGTGACCTATCTAGGACATGTAATTTACGGTAAAGGTATAGCTGTCAACCCCGAAGCGAGTTCAAGCCGTCCTTAATTGGACTCCACGAATCGGTCAAGCAAGTTCGAGTTTCCTTGGCTTAGCGAGCTATTGTCGCCGCTTTGTCGAGAACTTCTCCAAAGTTGCTAAACCTCTAACCGAACTCCTCAAGAAAGATAAAAGTTCGAGTGGACTCCACAATGTGAGCACAGTTTCGAACGAAAAGGCGTTTAACTTCGCTCCCGTCTTTGGTACCACCAGATTTCTCTAAGGACTTTGTTATCTATTGCGACACCTCGCGACAAGGACTAGGCTGTATTCTCATGCAAGATCGACACGTAATTGCTTATGCTTCACGGCAATTACACCCACATGAGGAAAACTACCCTACTCATGATCTAGAGCTTGCAGCTGTAGTCCATGCACTCAAAACCTGGCGACATTACCTTCTTGGTAATCGTTGCGAAATCTTCACCGATCACCAAAGTCTGAAGTATATATTCACCCAACCAGATTTGAATCTCAGGCAAAGACGTTGGGTTGAGTTGATCACAGATTTCGACTTAGGAATAACTTATACCCCAGGAAAAGCCAACGTCATGGCTGATGCGCTAAGTCGTAAATCTTATTGCAACAACCTGATGTTGCAACAAAATCAACCACTTCTCCACGAGGAATTTCGGAAGCTTAACCTTCACATTGTTCCTCAAGGATTCTTTCCACCTTGGTGGCGAAACCTACTCTTATGGATCAAGTCATCGCTGCCCAAAAGCGAGATAAAGGAATATCCCGGATTAAGGAGAACATTGCTAGCGGAGATGCTAAATGTTTCTCTACAAATGATCATGGTGTTGTATATTTTGAGAACCGTCTAGTGGTTCCCAAGAATCAGCACATACGGCAGTTGATCCTTAAGGAGGCTCATGACTCTCCTCTCACCATTCATCCCGGTAGCACTAAAATGTATCAGGACCTACGCCAGAGGTTCTGGTGGACTAGGATGAAGAGAGACATTGCTCAATTTGTTGCTAACTGCGACGTTTGTCGTCATGTAAAAGCAGAGCATCAACGGCCTGCTGGCACCCTTCAACCCTTAGCTATTCCTGAATGGAAATGGGATAAAATCAGTATGGATTTCATCACTGGTTTTCCCAGGACCAAGAGAGGGAATAATGCTATCTTTGTCGTTATCGACCGCCTCTCCAAAGTAGCCCATTTCTTACCTGTTCGCGAGAGTATAACCGCTAGTCAGCTAGCAGACTTGTACATCTCCCGAATAGTGTCTCTTCATGGTGTTCCATTGGAAATTAACTCGGATCGAGGAAGTCTCTTCACCTCTCGATTTTGGGAAAGTTTCCAAAACGCTATGGGAACCCATCTTTCCTTTAGCACTGCTTTTCACCCTCAATCAAGTGGTCAAGTAGAACGCGTCAACCAAATCCTAGAAGACATGCTTGAGCTTACATTATCTCATTCGAATGGATTGGGAGAAATGCCTTCCATTTGCGAATTTGCTTATAACAACAGCTATCAATCTAGCTTGGGCAAAGCACCTTTTGAAGTTCTCTATGGACGAAGGTGTCGAACACCTCTTAACTGGTCGAAACCGGGGAAAGACAATTCTTTGCCCGGATATGATCCAGGAAGCAGAAGAGCAAGTTCGCATCGTTCGTGAAAAGTTGAAAACAGCCCAATCTCGTCAAAAGAGTCAATATGACCGAAAACATAAGGCTATGACTTACGAGGTTGACGAGAAGGCTTACCTTCGGGTTACTCCTTTGAAGGAACCCATCGTTTGGTATCAAAGGCAAATTGGCTCCTCGCTACATTGGACCCTTTCGCATTCTTGCCAAACGAGGAGAAGTTGCCTACCAATTGGAACTACCTCCGCATCTCTCCAAAGTCCACGATGTCTTCCACGTTTCTCAACTCAGGCGTTGCTTCTCGGATCCTATCCGTGGAGTGGACCACGAAACGCTTGATCTTCAAGATAATCTCACATATCGAGAATATCCCGTTCATATCCTCGATCAAGCCAAGCGTACCACTCGACGGCATAATATCAAGTTTCTCAAGGTTCAATGGTCGCACCATTCCGAGAAGGAAGCTACTTGGGAAAGGGAGGATCGTCTTCGACTTGAGTACCCCGCCTTCTTTCCGGAGGAACCTAAATCTCGGGACGAGATTCTTTTGAGTGGGGGTGAGTTGTCACACCCTAGCTAGTTCATGCATTAGAGTGTTGCATCATGTCTATTTTTTCAATGAAACACTGAAATGGGAATGCAGAACCCCCACCCCTCTGAAACAACCTAGGGTTTACTAAAAATATTTTCGATGAACCTGAAATGCCCTTCTAAAATGTCCATCATTTTTGTCTTGGTTCGAACCTTTGCCAAAAGTGGTGCACAATTTCCTAGGTCATCCTAAGGTCTTTGAATTAAATCATAAGTATTTGAATTTGGGCATTTAAAATTTATAAAATATTTCAAATGTCCAAATATTCCCAAACTAAAATGTTTCATGTTGGAAATATTCCAACAATGGACCAGAGTAGTTTGGTGAATTTTAGAACCTTTAGGTATTTTAAATAATTCAACAAAGTTGCAGAAGAATTAATTAAAGAAAACAGAAAGGAAACTTACGTGGCGCCACCACCGGCCCACCAGCCAGCCCACCTGGCCGGCCCAGCCCGGCCACCGCCAGCCGAGCTGCTTGGCTCGCCAGCAGGCAGCCAAGGTGCTCGGCGGCAGCACCGCAGCTCGCCACGCAGCTGCCGCCGCTCTGCCTTCCTCTCTCGCCCGTCGCGCTTGGATGAGCTCCACGTCGCGCTCGACCTCTGGACATCGTCATTCGCCCCAGCTCCTCTCCCTCGCGCTCCCACGCCATGGCCGACGCCACCGCCGCCGCACCGCCGCCAGTAGCCGCTCTCCGTCGTCTCCACGCCGCGCCACCGTGTCGAAACTCCGCCGCCCTCTACTCCTTGAGCTAGCCGAGCCTCGAAGCGCTTCGCGTGCCCAAGCCGCCGCACCAACCTCGCCCAACCGCCATCGCCGAGATCCCCCGCCGTCGCCGCCGCATCAGCTCGTCCCCGACCCCGCCGTCCGTTCCGCCGAGACCGCTGTGAGCTGGGCTACCTTCCCCTTCCTCTCTTTCTCGCTCTCGCGCACCACAGCGAGCACACGAAGCTCACCCGCACGCGCCGTCGCGGACCTCGTCGCCGACGTGCTCCCGGCCATCCTCCGGCCATCTCACCGTGTCCATCGCGTTCACCACGTCGCGTTGGAGCTAACCGTGCACTCCCCACACCTCACCGCACACCCCAGCCCGAGTTCGCCCTCACCCGAACTCCGGCGGCCGCCAAAGTCGCCGCCGGCGCCAACTCCGGCCACCCCGAGCCCAACCACCACCACCAATAGACGCGGCTCACCCTCAGCAACCCATAGATGCCTTCCGCCGCCCATTTGGTCGCCGGAACGGCCAAAACCACTTCCGCCACCGCGTCGGGCTCGCCGGCGGCTAAACGCCGGCGGAGTTTGACCCTGACTTTGACCACGGGTGGGCCCAGGTCGACCCCCCAGGGTCAATGACATGTGGGCCCCCTCTGCTAATTAAATCAATTTAGTTAAAACTTAATTTAATTAGTTTAATCACCCACTGACATGCGGGACCCACTGGTCAGTTTGACCTGACCAGCCCGTTGACCACTGACGTCATCCTGACGTAATGCTGACGCAGTAATTAAATTACTGGAATTATTTTTACACAGGAAATTCCAGAAAATGTTTCAAACTTCAAAAGTTCATAGAAATTAATCTGTAACTCCAAATGAAACAAATTATATATGAAAAATGATCAGAAAAATCCAACCTATCCATCTGTACTGGTTTCATGCATGTTTAAGCAAGCTAACCTACTGTTTATGGCAGAACAAGTTAAAGCACCCTAAAAGATCATATATGAGTTTGAAATTGCATCTTTGGTTCAAAATGCTTCAAACTCATCGGTCCTAGTTGCATTAGCCCAACACACTCATATATGCCATGTCTCATGCATGCATCATATTGTTGCATATTGTTTGGTAATGCTTGTGTATCGGTGTTCCTCATGCAGAGTTACGCCCCGAGGAGTACCGTGATAACCCCGACGAAGAGCAATACCGGTGCACCGACGACAGCAAGCAACCAACCATTTGATCATACCGATAAAATCCCATGTTCTTGCTCCTGCTCTCGCCATCTGCATTAAGACAACGCGATTCAAACTGCTGTGTCTTTGCGGTAGTTGAACCCATTTCCTCTGCATGACCTGTCATTGCCACAAGAATTAGATGAAACCCACTAGCATGTGTAGGAGTTGATTGAGCCATATGATTGTGTTGTTCCTACCTTGCTATGCCTGCTATGCTTAGAGTCGTGTCGTCTAGTTCATCCGGGTGATGGCTAGAGTGAAATGATCGAGTCAAGATGAGAGTAAGGTGTTGAACACGATTTGGTAAAGGTATCGATGAGAGGCCATGTAGGAGTACATGGTGGGTTGTTTCATTGAGGCCGTCCTTAAGCATCGAGATCTGTATGTGTGATTTAAGAATCAGCTACTACCATACATTGGGCCTCAAATATGACCCCGCCGACTTCTTATTCACGCTAGTCCTCTGTCCGGGGAGTTGCAAGTAGTTTCGTGTTTGTAGCCTCATGGAGGCCGTGGACAGCGGCCGACCGTAGGGGTGGGCTGTGATGCGGTAGGTACGTGGCACGGTGTACGGATGCCCGTTTGGTATCTCGGAACCCTGTTCACATCGCTTGGGGCTGTGAGCGAAACTTGGCCGAACTCCTCATAGATGGAACCCAAATAGGCGATAAACTGGACTAGAGACTTGAGTGTCTAGGTAGGTCGTGGTCTACACCCACGTCGGCTTTCGCTTGAAGTCTGCCGAGCACATGTCGTGTGCAGACGCTAAGTGGTGGAAACATGTATGAAGAAGTACACCCCTGCAGGGTTAACATCATCTATTGAATAGCGTCATGATAAAGGACTACTTGGTTGCCTATACAGTTCATAGACAAGTAAATGGAAACTACTAAAAGCCTCAAGATAAGCGTGAGTGCCGAGGATGGCTCTTCCGTAGGAAGACGGAGGTGGATCCTCGGTGGTGTATTGAAGTGATGAGTAGTGGACTTGAGTGCGCAAAACCATTTCAAGTTGGTGTCTCGTAGGATAGCTTAGCCATGAGTCAAAGCTGGCTTGCTGCAATAACCCCACCAACCCTTCTTAATAATATGCATGTATGTAGGGTCGATGATAAGTCTTCTTGAGTACCTTTGTACTCATGTTGCTTTAATTTACATTTTTCAGAAGATGCCACAAACCCTTCCGACGGGTTCTTCGTAGACGTTGACATCGATGAGTAGACTAAGGCCCATGTGGTGATCCTGAGCAAGTGAAGGACCATGTAGTATAGCTAGGCTTACCCAAGCCTCTTTTATTTTACTAGTTATGCGTACTCGGACAAAACACTTCATTGTTGGCTTGTATGCTTGTATGACTTGAATGTGGGTCATGTGACCCGTACTTGTGTGTATGCTATGTATGGCTCTCGAGCCTTTAAATAAAGTACTTGTGTCGAGAGTCATGTTGTGATGCCTTGTTGTATTTGCACATATCGAGCATATTGTGTGTATGATTGAAATGCTTGGTATGTGTGGGATCGACTATCTAGTTGTTTATCTTTAGTAGCCTCTCTTACGGAAATGTCTCCTAGTGTCTCCTTCGAGCCATGGTAGCTTGCTCTTGCTCCGAACACTTAGGCTAGCCGGCATGTGTCCTTCTTCGTTCTCGTATACATCCTTCGGGAAATGTCACGCATTGAGTACCGGAGTCTTGTTAGCCCGCCTACTGCCCGGCCATCGAGTCTGCTAGCCCAGTGCTACAGCCGGAACTTACTTGCTGTTGACCGACACGCTCGATGTCGGGTCATGGATGCCTGTCCTCGTAAGTCTGTGCCACTTTGGGTTTACGACTAGCCATGTCAGCCCGGGCTCCTTTTCATATGGATGCTAGCGACACTATCATATACGTGTGCCAAAAGGCGCAAACGGTCCCGGGCTAAGGTAAGGCGACACCCGTTGGAATACCGTGCGTGAGGCCGCAAAGTGATATGATGTGTTACAGGCTAGATCGATGTGACATTGAGTCGGGGTCCTGACATTTTCTGGCTTTAGCCTCAGCAGCCCTCATCTTCTTCTGTTCTGAAGCGGTTGACAGGACCTTTGGCTTCGAGCCAGTCATGCTGCTTGGGAAGATAATGCGAGGTGCTTCCTGACCTGAAGGTGCAGATTGAGTAGTTGATGGCTTCTTCTTCTTTGCAGCCATTCTGGGGTCAATGCCAGGACGACCAAGAGATTTGCACTTCTCAGCCTCATTGTAGGCCAGCACACACTTGTCAGCCAAGCTCTTCATGCGCTCATGAGAGCCCTGAGCTTCTTCACGCTTCTTGAGAAAGGCTTCTTTAAGCTCGTGCAGCATGACCTTGAAGTTTCTGACATCTTGAACGCTGAGCTTCGTCACATGCTTCTAAAACTGAACTTTCTCATAATCAATCTTATTCTTCAGCTCAACGATGCGCTGAGCGAGAGCTAGCTCAAAAGCAATGGCGCCATTGAAGGAGATGCTGAGGCCAATGGGAAGCAACAGATCTTCAAAGCTAAGATTTGGGGTGTCAAACCACTCATCAATGAAGTTATGGATGATTGCCACATCAAAGAGAGGCAAGTTGTTGAAGATCTCTGCTTCTTCCTTGCTCTTGATCAGTTTCTCAAGGGCATCATCTGCAAGATCTTCATCGCTGGATAGATCGATGGGTTCTTCACGCAGAATGGCAGCAAGTGTCAACGTTTGATCAGTATGCCTGACAATTTGCTTTTTCTTCTCCGTCCTCCTGGAGATACGTGATTGATCTTCAGACTGCACACTATCTTCAGGAGGTGCAATGGCCAGTGGCTTCGCACGTGCAGCTTTTGGAGGTGCAGCTGATCTTGAAGCCTTAGGCTTCTTTAGCTTCTGTGGCTTCGGAGGAGGAGCTGGGGCTTCATCAGTGTCAGCATCATTGTCAGAATGATCTACTCTGGCACCTTGGACCAGGATGTAAGTGATGAGGCCATCAAGGTTGGAGAAGGGGCCAATGACATTGGGATCAGCATCACGTGAGCCATCAGCACGGGGAGCAGAGGGACCAGGGTTGAAGTCTAATCCCAATGACTTCTTGTTTTCCTTGGCAGATGGGTCGACACCAGAGCAGTGATGATGGGTCGGCATTCTCAGGCTGAGGTCCACGGACCATGCAGGGATAGAAACCCTGCACAATAGCTTCAGCTCTGTTCTTGGGTTGAAGGCCTCGATAGAGAATATCACCCCAAGGACTCTTGATAGCATTCTTCTCTGCATATTCCTTGGTCACGAACTTGTACTTGAACCATTCTTCCTTACTGATTTGATAATTCTCCTCTCGACGAATCCATTGGATTCGTGTCTTGCACTGATGATAATTCTCCTCAGGATCTGTCTTGTAAAGTTCTGCGAGGTCATCAGGCAGATCTTTTGATGTCCCCCCTCGACGCTGTCTGCCACCCTTCCTTACTGATTTCTCTGCAGCCATGAACTTCAAACTGAATGGCTTCAATATGTTCAAAGGCTTCAAAGACTTTCGCTTGCTGGTCAAACAGGAACTGGCTTCAGGAGAGTTAATGTGATGCTGTAAGAATTCTGCAAACGAATGCAGACTATGAGAACCAAGGGATTCTCCCACGGACATGTACCTGTGACAACATTAGAGATGCGAGGGAAGGGGAAGAGGTCATATGCATTCTCAGAAGATTTTGAAGATAAATCAGTTTGAAGACACTGACCTCATGTTGCGAAGACATTCACTTATGTGTAAAGAGTTGGTTCCAGATTTGTACAAATCCGTGAATAACTACAAGTGAGGAATCAAACTAGATATGAAGTTTAAGTGAATAGACTAGGCAGTATGAGATGCATACAGAATAGATCTAACATTGTATAGGCAGAAACCACTTTTGGTAGATAGGATGAAACTTTGAAGATCAAAAAGGCAGTAAAAATAGAGTTATATTTACCACACGAAGAACTCCTAGATGGATGAACAGGAGACCGAGCAGTTCAATCCACCGTGCCCTAACTTGGCGACGGAGGACACCTACGGCGACGACGGAGAAGATGATGTCCGTGGCCGGCGTGAGGACGGCGTCGGAGAAGTCACGGCAGCTAAGCACTTCGTCGCCGGCATCGTCGAGAGCTAGCGGTGGCGCTAGGGTTTTGACGAGGTGGAGAGGTGGAAGAAGGATTTCTTTACCGCAGAGGACAAGTATTTATAAGGAGGTGTGCGGCACAGCGCAATTACGTAGGTGCCCCTGGCGGTTCACATCTGAGGGGCACGTGGCAAGCATGCAACATACTAAGAGTTGTCCCACGTTCCCGCGCCCGCCAGGCATGTCGGATGGTCGTTTCGGCTTCTCCGGATTTCAACAATAAACATGAGTTATTTAAAACAGACTTAATGTTTGTCTCTGTGCCTTCTGCTGACAAGGACGCAGAGAAGACATTCGACAGTTTCAATAGAATGCATATGATTTGGACAAATAGAGTTTGAGATTTAAAGCATAGAGAGGTTAGGGTCCGATCACATTCACTTAGTTCAAAAGATTCAACTTGAAGACATAGCTATAAGTGAATGTTGTAGAGGACAGAACACTAGTATATATATATATATCAGAAAGCGATCAAATCATCATAGTGAAGAAAATCATGAAGATAAATTCAAACTGAAGACAAACCAAATGCAAAGTCATTGCAAAAATAACACCATGAGGGAAACACTTCAAACAAAGAAATTTGGTGGTGGCGTTACCCACCGTATAGGAAGTATTTGACCCAGACACGGTGCACAATTATCGTGGCGCTCCGAAGTCATATTCCACGTTAATGTATTCACACTCAGAGTGTAAGTCTTCATTGATTGAAGATATACTTTACTTCGTGTGTTGCACATCTAAGTCATCAACATGCATAAGTGTTAGGATGTGTGCCTGATCACAGGAGATTAGAGGATTCCAAGGTATTTAGCTCACACCATAACTTGCAAAACCTTTTCTTATCCAAGGGCTTTGTGAAGATATCTGCCAGTTGCTCTTCAGTGTTGACGTGAATGATGTCGATATCTTTCTTCATGACATGATCTCTGCGAAAGTGATGATGAATTTCAATGTGCTTTGTCTTCGAGTGCTGGACTGGATTGTTGGCTATCTTGATGGCACTTTTGTTGTCGCAGAAGAGAGGTACTTGTTTCAGATTGATGCCATAGTCTTTGAGAGTTTGCTTCATCCATAGAAGATGAGAACAACAAGATCCAGCAGCAATGTATTCAGATTCAGCAGTGGAGAGTGATACACAGTTCTGCTTCTTTGAAGACCAACAGACAAGTGATCGACCGTAAAGTGACATGTGCTGGTGTAGACTTGCGATCCACCTTGTCACCAAAGATAATCAGCATCCGAGAATTCAACCAAATCGAATTTTGAGCCCTTTGGATACCATAATCCGAGTGTTGGGGTGTAAGCCAAATATCAAGAATTCGCTTCACAGCTAAGTGATGCGATTCCTTTGGTGCCGCTTGGAATCGAGCACACATGCAAACACTAAGCATAATATCCGCCTAGATGCACATAGATAAAGTAAAGAACCAATCATGGAGCGGTATACCTTTTGATCGAACTCTTTACCATTGTCGCCGGGACCAAGATGATGTTTGGCTGGCATTGGCGTCGTGTAATCTTTGCGCCTTCCATTCCAAACTTCTTGAGCAATCTTTGAGGTATTTTTCTTGAGATATGAAGATGCCATTCCTTTGTCGATTTAATTTGAAGACCAAGGAAGAACTTCAGCTCACCCATCATGGACATCTGATATTGCTCTTGCATCATGTACCCAAACTCATCAAGATACTTACGGTTGGTGCAGCCGAAGATTATGTCATCCACATATATTTGGCACACAAACAGTTCACCATCATATGTCTTCGTGAAGAGTGTGGGATCGAGGGATCCTGGTTTGAAGCCTTTGCTCTTCAGGAAGTCTTTGATCATATCATACCAAGCGCGAGGTGCTTGTTTGAGGCCATACAGTGCTTTGTTTAGCTTGTACACCATATCAGGATGTTTTGGATCTTCAAAGCCAGGTGGTTGAGCTACATATACTTCTTCTTCAATCTTGCCGTTGAGGAATGCACTCTTCACATCCATTTGATATAGCAAGATGTTGTGGTGGTTACCATAGGCTAGCAGTATGCGAATTGCTTCAAGCCTAGCAACAGGAGCAAATGTTTCATCGAAGTCAATTCCATCAACTTGAGTATATCCTTGAGCCACAATATGTGCTTTGTTTCTGACGACTTGACCATGCTCATCTTGCTTGTTTCGATATATCCATTTTGTTCCAATAGTGTTATGCTTGCGAGGGTCAAGTCGCTTCACGAGTTCCCAAACATTGTTCATCTTGAACTGATGAAGTTCTTCTTGTATAGCTTGAATCCATTCTGGTTCCATAAAAGCTTCAGCAACTTTCTTGGGTTCTGATATTGACACAAATGAAAAGTGACCACAAAAGTTTGCTAGCTGTGTTGCTCTTGAGCGAGTAAGTGGACCAGGTGCATTGATGCTATCAATTATCTTCTCAATTTGAACTTCATTTGCAACTCGAGGATGAACTGGACGAAGACTTTGTGTGCGGACCCCGACTCATAAGTCGAGATCACCGAATGCACGTGTACAGTGATCCCAGAGATCAATGCTCACTGAACACACAGAAGCTGAATAACAAGAGTCTTACATCCATACATACCGTCTTACACAAATCGTGACTGAGGGAGTCCTGGACTAGGGGGTGTCCGGACAGCCGGACTATCAATATCCGCCAGACTCCCAGACTACGAAGATAGAAGATTGAAGACTCCGGCTCGTGACCGGAAGGTATCTTACTTGGCGTGGAAGGCAAGATTGGCAATACGGATATGTAGATCTCCTACCATTGTAACCGACTCTGTGTAACCCTAGCCTCTCCGGTGTCTATATAAACCGGAGGGTCAGAGTCAGAGGACACAACATTACATCTCAACAATCATACCATAGGCTAGCTTCTAGGGTTTAGCCTCATTGATCTCGTGGTAGATCTACTCTTGTACTACCCATATCATCAATATTAATCAAGCGGGACGAGGGTATTACCTCCATCGAGAGGGCTGAACTCAGGTAAAAACATTGTGTCCCTCGTCTCCTGTTACCATCCGCCTAGACGCACGATTCGGGACCCCTACCCGAGATCCGCCGGTTTTGACACCGACATTGGTGCTCTCATTGAGAGTCCCTCTGTGTCGTCACCAATAGGCTTGATGGCATCTTCAATCTTTGACGCTGTCCAGGGCGAGACTTTCCTCCCCGGACAGATCTTCATATTCGGCGGCTTTGCACTGCGGGCCAACTCTCTTGGCCATCTGGAGCAGATCGAAAGCTACGCCCCTGGCCGTCAGGTCAGATTTGGAAGCCTAAACTTCACGGCCGACGACCGCGGAGACTTGATCTTCGACGGACTCGAGCCACACTGTGACGATGGGCATGATCTAGCTCTGCCGCCGCACAGTGCTTTGGCGGCCGCACTTGAATCCGCCCCGGCCACTTGCCCGGAGCCGATCGCCCATAACGAGGGTTGGTGGATAGACGCCGCCCCGGGGGCTTCAATATCTACGGCGATGGAGCCGAATACCAATCTTGTCCCCATGAACTCGTGATCCCGAGGCGCCGGACTCCTTGCGGACTCCGAGCCTCCCCGCTACCGCCAATTAAACCAGATTAGGCGCCGGTTATGGAATTCAGCGCCATGACATCTTTCAACACTCGCTTTTGGCGATATCTTGAATTCTTCAAGCATCTCTCGCTATCGGGGAATCTGGCGGACTATGGCGGGATGGTTGGAGTTCAGACGACGAAGAAATTGAGCCCACCCACCACCCACTTTGTAGCCACTGTCGAGGATCTAACCGACATGCTAGACTACGACTTCGATGACATCGACGCTATGGACGACGATGCCGGAGACGATCAGGACCCAATGCCCACCGGACACTGGAAGGCCGCCTCATCATACGACGTTTACATGGTGGATACCCCAAAAGAAGGGGATGGCGAGAAAGCAGCGGAGGAAGATTCTTTAAAGCAGCAACCCAAGTGCCGACGGTGCCGCTCTAAATCCCGCCACAGCAAGAATAGAGAATTCGGCACGGGAGATAATAACACTCCGGAGAGTGTCGAAGACAAACCCCTCCAGCAAGAATCAGCGAAGGAGGATGAAGAAGTACGCCCTCACGAAAGGGCGGCAGAAGAAGAGGTGGAGGATCACAACTATATACCTCCCTCCGAGGACGAATCAAGCTCGAGGACGCATTTAACTCAAGAGCCCGTCGAACAAAATTCGCAAACGCAGGCTCACCGCTTCTGAGAAGAAGCTCAAGGAGGAAAAGCGCAGCTCAACACAGCGGAAGACGCGCCCGGATAAGATGGAGCAAAGTGCTCAAAACCGCAGACAAACAAGGCAACAGCCACCAACCAAGAGCTACCCAAAGCGCAAGCTGCTCCCTGAGTCCACGAAGAGGCCAGAAGCCCCACCGTCTAACGGCCCTGCCAGTCCATCTATGGACCCAAAAGGAAAGCCCCAATAAGCAAAGGAACACGCAAGTGTCCGACGACAATGCACGCATAAGTACAGGGGTGCCGCACACCCACTATGCTTCCACAGACGAAGTCTTTGGAACATGAATTCCCAGCAGGTTTAAACCCATAAACATAGAAGCCTCACGATGGAACAATGACCACAGAGTCTGTATAGAAGACTATATATTACATATACATATGGCCGGAGGAGACGATCTCCACGCCATAAAATATCTACCCTCAAACTCAAAGGGCCAGCTCATCATTGGCTCAAAAGCCTCCCGTAAAACACTTGTTGGAAGTTGGGAAGAGCTCGAGGAAGTTTAGAGCAAACTTTCAAGGGACTTATGTCCGCCTCCGGATGCAGCGACTTAAGTCACATAACTCAACAGCCCGAGAGTCGGCCATGAAATTTCGAACAGGTTCCTCACCAAAAGAACCAAATAGTCGACTGTCCGGACGCCGAAGCCTTAGCAGCTTTCAAGCACAATGTCCGAGACGAATGGCTTGCCGCACCTCGGTCAAGAAAAACCGAGGACAATGACCGCATTAACAAGCCTCATGACCTGCTTTTGCGCAGGAGAGGACAGCTGGTTGGCAAGGAGCAGCACCAGCGACCCAAGTACATCCGATACAAGAGATGGAAACGGAAAATCACGGCGCAGAAAAGATCAGCGCCGGAATAAAGAGAAAAGCCCAAAGAGCACGGCAGTCAACGCCGGATTTAAAAGCTCATGGCGAATAATAAAGCTCAACCCATCAAGGACGACAATGACGAACCGTCTAACCTACACAAAAACTCGGTCGGATCTGTCAAATCCACAAGTACCCGGAAGGCTCGCAAATCACACCCACGAGGATTGTTGGGTTTTCAAACAGTCCGCCGATTAAACGCCGAACGCAAGGGGCTCGACGCGTCAGTTTAAGAAGATAAACCCCGCCAGCAGGCACGGAAAACAAAAGACTTTCCCACAAGGGGTCAAAGCGATAAACTCACTTCATGTGACGACACGGAAAAACAAGGCGGCACTTTCTAAAAAGAGCTTCGCATGGTCCGCCCCACAAACCGTAGAGATTGGATATCAAAACCAATCACTTTCGACCACCGGATTATTCCAAAAGTGTTCAACCACGGACGGACTCACGATATTGAATCCGATAATAGACGGACTACAATTCACAAACGTCCTAATGGACGAAGGCAGTGACTTAAACCTGCTATATTAAAATACAATCTGTCGGATGGGGATAGACCCTACCAAAATTCGACACAGCCGCACTTCCTTCAAAGGAGTTACGCCCGGCCCTTACGCCAAGTGCATGTGCTCGATATTACTCAAGTCGTGTTGGATCACCGAACAATTTCCGACGAGAAAAGTTAATTTTCCATATCGCCCCATTTAAAAGTGAACATCAAGCACTATTAGGACGAAGGCTTTCGTCCGCTTCAATGCCATACCGCATTCGCATCTCTTACACTTAAGATGCCGGTCCACACGGCACTATTTCAAAGTCGAGGGTCACTTAAAGCCCGGACTCGGATAGACGAATCCGACTCAAGAAAGTTAGGGGCTCCTAGCCGCATACCCTTTCATTAGGGGCTGCGTGCATAATTAATATCGGTTTCATATAAACCTACCCTTAATTATTTACGCTTATTCTTTTGCATTATTTTCGCACGAACTGTTTTTGAAATGTTCCTCTCTTTTCTACAGATGAGCAACGTGCGTACCCGTCCAGGATAACGGCACAACGGAGACACAGGCGCAGACGTGCAGTAGGGACCCGTCGCAAGGTTTCTTTTTAGATTAAGACCCTACGTGGACCTTTTTATTACTGTCTCTTGTTTCTATATCAGCCTCGGCTTCTTCCTATAGCCAAGGCGGAGCCTGACGATTTGGCATAGGCCGCGTAAGAAGACAACGCCCATACCTGGACACAAGGGGCTTAGGGTATAATTCTTCCCGTTATCATAAAGTTCGAACACCTCAGGGAGTGTTCGGCGTCTCAAGTTGGGCACTATATGCATCAGGTCCGAATCATGTCTTTGGTCAAATGTTGGGTTTGCCCGGCTCCTATGTTTTGCTGCCTTACGTTCCGTATCATCCGGCTAACGCGGCACCAGGAGAACTACTGCGATTGTGCCCCAGGCCGCCGGGTGAGCACCTCGAGAGAAAGCCGAAAACCGATTGTCATGATGTAGCGAGAGTCTGGTAAGCCACTTGATTGACTACAGAATGTTTAGAATTCCCCGCTTTGACGAAGGGCCGCTTCCCGGTCAGGCACATACGCACCCCGAATCCGGAGATGTGCGGTGCCATTAGGGGCTATGTCGTAGCCCCACCCTCAAGCTCCATTGGCTAAGTGAAAGAGATAAAGCATTATAGTCCGGATTGCCTCGTTTGCTACGCTACCACCTCCTTATAACAGGACCGAGACGTCGGATTAAAGTGTGAAAAAGCGCTATTTTGCGAACACCCCAGCACCTTGTGCATGGGGGCTGAAGCCAAAGACTACATCTTTCAGGTTATACACAAGTATACTTAAAACGGCCGCAAGGAGAATTACTATTACTTGGAAGCACAAGTATAAAAAGCATTCATACTATAATCATTCATAAACAAGTTAATGCGTTCAATTGAATGTTACATTCTTCGAGCACTGCGACTCTATTATACGAGCGCCGCACATAACTTCCCCGAAATAATGTTCGGCAGAAGCCGTTCCCATCCGAACTGGGCGCAATAGCGGTGGCATCCATCTCCGGACATCTGCGCCTTCACACGGGCTGAGCCATCCGCGCGCCCTCTATGCAGGCCGACCGCTTCATCTCCTTGATATGCGGCACCGCCCCAAGGAACTGCTGCAGTGGGCCAAAATAGCTCGTTGCCTTGGACCTCTCTGGCCATACATGGGCCACGATGTCAGTCATAGCCAGCTCGGACAGTCTATTCAGTTTGGCCCATTCGGCCAACCTGTCCGACAGCGGGAGAGGACGATCCGGACTGAGGAATTGAGTCCAATATAACTCTTCCACCTCGTGATCCCCCTGGCCCCGGAAGTGCTTAACGGCGTCAGCCGCACTCGCAACCAAGTCCATGTAGGGATACTACGAACTCCACTGCTTTTCAAATTGGGCATATCTGGCATCCATAATCCGGCGACGCAGGAGAAACGGCCTGCTAGCCGTGATTTCTCCGGCTTGGTGCAGCTCCTCCTTCATAGCCCGCATTGCAGAGCGGGCATCCTTGGTCTCGGCGGTGGCCTTCTTCAGGCCTTCCCGCTCCAATAGGCGCTCCTTTTCAAGAGCCTCGCTACGGTCGGTAGCATCCTTTAAATCTTTAGCCAATTCGGCCACTTCCGCCCTGCTTAGGCAGTGCGCAGCCTTTTCGGCCTTCAACTCCTCAGCCGCCCTCGCGGCAGCCGAATTACTCCTTCGGGCTTGCTCCTCGGCTTGTGCAAGCTCGCCCAAGTCTCTCCAAGCAGCAGCCTGCCTCAGATAAACAACACATAACTTATCGAGGAGGGCTTTAACCCACTCAATAAAACAGCTATGGAGAATTTATTTACCTTGCGACTCGTCAAGTCGCTGATTGACAAGTGCTATGTCAAGCATCGCCATGTCGAGCCGACTCGATTCGCCAAGAATCGATCATCCGGCCGCCCCGGACTATCCGCCACCGTGTCGGGAGACGCGTTATTTATTACCTGCGATGTCTAGATTTTCGATCATTGGCACGCTGTCGTCTTCGACAACCTACCGAGTCTCAGGGGCTACTATCTATACAGAGCGCATCTTTTATACGCACAACTGTTAAAAAGCAAAGGGGTACGCTATTTTCGCATACCTCAAAACCTGCCAGCAAGCTCATTGCAGCATCACGCAATCCGCTTTCAGCGGACGAAATCCTTCCAATCACCATACGCATTAACGCACGGTGATCTTCTGAAACGGACGCCCTCTCAAGCAAACTCTTCAGTTCTCCCGACCGGGCTCCGGTGGGTGTTGAACTCTTCGACCCCTCCAGACTCGGGGACGCCCTCCGTGACGACACTTCGGGCTCGCCCGCTTCATCTGGCGGCGCGTCGGACGGAGGTGTATCGCTCTCCATCATCTCCGGAAGAAGATCCCCCAGAACGAACTCATCTGAGATGGCTGCAGATCCGAACTGCGATATAAATATTTGGATTACCTACAGAAGCATAAAACGAAGGTACTTTCTTATTTAACTTCTTCTTTCATACTCACGGCTCGTTGGAGGGCTGGTCCTTGGGCGATGACTGTGCGTCCGGATCCTCTCCGGACGCCGGACCTCCCGGTGAGGATTTCTTCCCACGCTAGGGGCTTTGACCTCCGGATCTTGAGGCGGCCCTCTTTCCCTCTGAAGGAGGGATCCTTGGTCCTCTCCTCTTGATCGCCTCTTTGGACGAAGTATTAGCTCCTTTATCTTCCCCATCGCCTCTTACGTGGGTGCGGCCTCCAACATTCTCGACCAGCCACGGGCTCCAAAGGCGGTCTCGGGAGGGGGGCCGGACACCTTATCAGCCTTGATCGCGCCACCCATTCCTGTAAAGAATAAAAAGGGTTAGGAGATGATCTTTTGAAAGGCATACAAGCAGGATGTCCAGGCTCTGAGCTAGTTACCTGAGTATCCGGACGATCGCGGCTTAGTCCCGCATCCTCGGCCGAATCCGGACACGCCACTTGCGGTCCGAAGAACAGCTCGTACATCTCCAGGGGTGTTGCCCCCATGAAATGCTGGAGGATACGAGGTCCCTCCGGATTGAACTCCCATAAACGGAGAGGACGACATTTGCAGGGTAGGAGGTGCCTAGTTAGCATAACCTGCATCACCTTGACCAGATCGATCTCCCTTGTTTGGAGATCCCGAATCCAGCCCTGCAGTGCGGGCACGTCCTTGGACGGCCCCCAGTTGATCCCTTGGTTGACCCACGACATCAGTTGTTGTGGAGGTCCCGGGCGGAAGGAGGGCGGCGGCTTTTGCTTGCTGCCCCTTGGAGCGGTGATGTAGAACCACTCCTGCTGCCACAATCCCTGTTCCTCTTGGAAGGAACCTTCGAGCCACGGGGCATCGACCATCTTGCTTATGGTCACCCCGCCACACTCCACTCGACGCCCCCCGATCATCTTCGGCTCCACCTTGAATGTTTTCAGCCACAGGCCGAAGTGGGGGATGACGCGGAGGAAGGCTTCGCAGACAATAATGAATGCGGAGATATGGAGGATGGACTCGAGCCAAGTCGTGGAAGTCCAGCCCAGAGAAGAACAAGCCCCCTCATGAAAGGATCCGTCGGGAAGCCTAATCCCGACGGAGGTGGGATGCGAAATGACACATTCGCCGGGCTCGGGGCTGGCACGGCCTGCCTGCCAGGTAGGCAACCTGCAGCGAGACCGTGAGGCAGTGTACTTGGCCTCACGCAACTTCAATATGTCCTCCTCCGTGACGGAGGAGGGCACCCACTGACCTGGAGGTCGGAGCGACATTGTTGTGGATCCAAGCGCCGAGTCTGAAGCTCTTGGTGTTGGAATTGGGAGCAGAGGAAAGATTCAATGCGAGGTTAAGAGACAAGGACAGGCCTTGGTCCTCTTATAAAGGGAAATAATACCAAGGGCCGTCTCGTGACCGCTTGACATTCCCTTCGATAGAGGAGGCGTGGCGGACGGAACGGTTGGGTTACCCACGCACGTATTGATGAGGATCCCGAATAAAAGGGAACACGATCTACGCTTGACGACGCGTGCCAAGGAAGCCGCCGCTAAACGTCTTTGAGGTGGAATAGTAAAAACAATTAAAACGAAGGCTTGGCTGCGGTGTGATGTCATGCCGCATAATATGTCGCAGATTGGATCGGTGTATGTGTTTTATCTCTCTACGCTGGAGTGTGGAAATTAGTTTGCGAGTCGGACACTATCACGGTGTTCATTATCTTCTCTCGGATTATTCAAGGAGGAACCCGCCTTGCAATGCCGAACATTATGCACGCCGGACTTATTGTCATTGAAGACTGGTTCAGGGGCTACTGAGGGAGTCCTGGACTAGGGGGTGTCCGGACAGCCGGACTATTAATATCCGCCGGACTCCCAGACTACGAATATAGAAGATTGAAGACTCCGGCTCGTGACAGGAAGGTACCTTACTTGGCGTGGAAGGCAAGCTTGGGAATACGGATATGTAGATCTCCTACCATTGTAACCGACTCTGTGTAACCCTAGCCTCTCCGGTGTCTATATAAACCGGAGGGCCGTAGTCCGTAGGACACAACATTACATCTCAACAATCATACCATAGGCTAGCTTCTAGGGTTTAGCCTCATTGATCTCGTGGTAGATCTGCTCTTTTACTACCCATATCATCAATATTAATCAAGCAGGACGTAGGGTATTACCTCCTTCGAGAGGGCCACGAACTCAGGTAAAAACATTGTGTCCTCGCCTCCTGTTACCATCCGCCTAGACGCATAGTTCGGGACCCCCTACCCGAGATCCGCCGGTTTTGACACCGACAGTGACCATTATGGTAAAGTCTTACATTGATAAAGCCTTAAGGGCTGAACATCGAATGAAACATAAGCAGCGGAAATCGTCGTCGATAAGTAGAACCCATGCCATCTGCCTTAACCCTACAGGCATTCTGACTGGGAAACGTCCTAGTTCGCATGTTCGTCTCGAAAGAATTCTTCTTCAAACTCCGGTTCTTCCATGCCTGGTCAATTAAATAACCAGTGGCAAGCCAATGAGTACTTTGAATGTACTCGCAAGCAACCCATGTTTTGGTTCAAGGTACAACAATGCATGTCATAGGTAAATTTTTGCAGAAAGCTAGTTTTGAGTGCAAAGACATGTTCAACATCCTATAAAGCATGCATCAAGAGGGTTCAAGTAACCATGAAGACTGGTTACAGATATCAACATAAATAGAGTGGGCTCCAACCCATTTATCATAAACAGAGTGGGCACCAACCCATCTCAGTCGCGTCAAGTCCTTTGACTTGACCCAAGTCATTCCCATCATCACACACACCGGTTTGTAAACAAGTGGACGAGCCCAAGAGCGGTTACCCAACTGTCCTTGACCGTGGACACGGCTATTCAATAGTTTTACACTGCAGAGGTTGCACACTTTACCCCTAGATCCGGGAACTCCGTGTCATCCACGACCATGTACCCCAAGTACAGGGTAAGCACCGATCACTACCTTTTCCTAGACGACACTAACATGGAGTCCACTCGACAAGTAACCCCGTGCCCAACATTTCACCTAACATTTTCATGGAGCCTTGCTCCCATATTTATCACATACCACTGGCACGGGGTACCAACGGTGTGTCCGGTGCCCCATAAAGATGGTCATGGCCGCCCTACCTGGCACGACCCCGTCCCAAGAGAGAGCACCAACTCTCCCCCGTCACTAGTAATGCGGGCTCCAAGCTAGTATCGGTCTAGGTACTCAATAATGCCCTTTCCCATATAAGGGTAGAGTGGTTGCGCATGTAAGGTTGGAATAACGGTCGCAACTCCGACCAATCCGTTTTGAAAATCACCACACACTTTCCTTGGCACACCACTTCGTCATCAAGTGGTCACCCATCTCATCATCTCCCTCGGGCATAAGTGGCACCCGACGGGGTTTTCAAAAGTCTTTTGAAAAAGCTATGTCTCCTTCACCATGCATAAACCCGTCCCTTTTGCGTAGCATCTACATTAGCATCCTATCTACTCCCACCGGCATAACCCTCATAAGAAGGTAGGGCCATGCACAATGCAAGTATCAACGAGGAATGTAACCGAGGCAACCAACCACGTGGTTCACCATCTCATCATGATTCCGATGCAACAAATATAACGAACTATATGGCATGTATAAGAAGGTTTCATAAACATGGTCAAAGGGCTGCTTGCCTTGGTTGGCTTGATCTTCAAAGTCTTCAGGCCCTGCTCCTCCTTCTTCCTCAGCTACCTCGTCAAATACGGGATCTAACGTCGCAAGAAAATAACGGGAAAATAAGACAATAATAAAAACAGAAAAGTCAAGGTGCTCATAAAAAGTTTAACTTATTTTTGTAAAATACTAGGAGGAAAGCTAGGAAGGGGACAATTCTTGGTTTTGGTTCTGGAGTAGCAGAATAGGAGATAGGGATTTTCAAAGGCATATTTAAATGCTAAAAATCACATTTAAATATTTACAATGGAGAAAAGGTTGTTGGTTTACAATGAAAGTTGCACCATTAAATAGGTTGCAATATTCTAGGAATTTAGAAATTGGAATTAATTCATTTGGATAAATATTTGGCTCTGTGGAATTTTTGGAAAAGAAACAGAAAAAGAAAAAGAAAAGCGGCGCTGTGCCACTGGGCCAGAGAGGCCACGACAGCAGCAGGCCCAGAGGGGAAACCAGCACACGCGGCCGCCACGTCAAGGCGAAGGCGAAACGCCTTCAGCCGACGGCGGATCGGATCGGCTGCAAGACACATATTAAACCCGACGGTGGATCCCACCCGCCGTAGGCGTGAGGTCGACGGGCGGCCCCACGGCCGCCGTTGTCGACCTCCGCCGAGGCGACGCGCGAGCTTCGCGGCGGCGATCTGACAGGCACGGAAGGGACGTGGGTGCTACCGCTGGATTCAGGGTGGAGTCGCCGTTCAGGTGGTGGTGGAGATGGTCGCCGGAGTGGCCTGCTTCGCCGGCGACGAGGTCACGCGACGGAGGCGCTTCGGGCGTCGGTGGCTCCGGCCGTTTCCGGCTGCAAAACAAGGGGGAAAGAGAGGGGAAAGGATCAGTGACGCCTCGCGGTTCCAGATCGAGAGAAAATTGGGGCGGAGAAGGCCTATACCGCGTGAACGCCGACGAGCCGAGGCGGCGGAGCTCGAGCTCGATCTCGAGCTCGGGCGGCTCTGGAGAGGAAAGAGTGGTGTGGGAGGCTGATTGGGAGTGTGGAGGGGCGACAGGGAGGAAGAGAGAGGCTCGGGGTCGCCTTATATAGGCTGGCCGAGGTCCACCGTAGGCGTGGCCTACGGGTGCCCGCGGGATCGGCTCTGGTGGCCGTTGGAGGAGGGTTGGAGCTGTCCACGGTGTTCATGGGGGTGGAGTAGGGCGCCAGGGAGAAGGAGAGAGAGCGGGGAGAGGCTCTGGCGTTCGCGCGTGTGAGGCCGGGCATTGGCCGAGCCGGGCGGCGCTGGGCACGCGTCGCAGGGGGTGAGAGAGAGGGGGAGACAAGGGGGCCTGCATGGTGGCGTGTCGCGGACGTCGAGGCACATCGACTGGCGCGAGGGGGAGGCACGAGGTGGTCGGGAGGCGCGGTGTCAACGGTCGGCGCTCGCCAGCGCCCAGAGCGACTTTGGCCGGCATCCTCGGCTTTCCCGCGTCGAGCGCGCGTCCTCTTGTGTCTGGGAGCTACAGTGGGTGTGGGCAAAACTAGGAGAGCGCCTAGGATGCTCTGGAGGGCCGAGGGGGGAGAGAGGGGAAACTGCTGTCCAGAGAAGACAAATGAGGTTTCCCCCTCCTTCCTCATTGCTTCCTCGGCAGTAAAAGCATCCACGTTGCAGAGGGAAACGAGGAGGGGTTGTGGTAAAAAGATAGGCTCAAGGAGATTAGTGGAAGGGGCTGGAATTACCATTCTAAAATTCCTCCAGAAGGTGTTTGATGATGTTTTGGATAAGCTAATGACTTCCACTGGCCTTGGAGGTCCATAGGGTGAAATGTCACATATAATTAGGGCCTTCCACCCATTTTGAGCTTATTTGGACAAAGTTGCCAATGTAACTCTTGCAAACCCTAGAAATGGGCAGGAATGGATTTGTGTAGATCCAGTTGAGTAGATCACTTCTCCTTGATGCACCACTTGGTGTGGTAGCCTTATTTGGTCATGTGATCAGGCTCACCAAAGTTGGGGTCTTGGAGAAGAAGTTGGTAGTACAAAGTAGTTCAAATTTGATTCTGGTCAGAGAGGGTTTTGAGGCACTTTGACCAAGATTTCTTCTTCTCCAACCTGTTCCATTTGGTCTAGATGCATCATTAGACCATTGGAGCATGTTCACCAAGTTTGAGAATATTTGGACATGTTTGGCAATGTAAAGTTGCTCAAACTTTAAAATGGACAGAAATGGTTTTGAGGAGTTTTTATGATGTTATCTTGTTCTCCAAGTCATGAGACTTGGCAAGATCATCTAATATGTCATATGTGACATGATAGAATTTTCTTGGAATTTTTGGAGAATATATCCTTTGTAAATATTTCAAAAGCTTGAAATATCCAGGAAGGGTTTTAGAGGGATTTGACCAATATTTTGATCATGACCATGTGTTGAAACTCTTATATATGGAAAATATAGGTCCATTGAGTTTCCCTAATTTTTGTCAAATATTTTTAAAACAATAAAATAATTTTTCCCTATTAAAGACCATTTCCGGCCTTAAGAAAAAGCTTTTAAATAAAATAGTAAAACAACTTTTAAAATTATATTTTTGTGGTTTCTGGGTATCCTATACCTAATAGGAGTCAAATATATTTTTGAAAGATTTTACTGCCCTTAATCAAGTACTTGCAAAGTGCAAACCTCAATTCAGGGGTTTTTGGAAAACTAAATTTAGAAAATACTTTCTGGCCAAATTATTTTTGTAAGAAAATTCTATATTGCACTATACACATGGCATGATCATTGGGCAGGAGTTTGGGGCAATGAGATGAAATATAGATGGTGGAGTAATTGACTTTAAAGAGCATTTGAAAAGAAGCACAGAGAGAAAACCAACTCCAAATAAAAGCCAAATAATGCAAAAAAAATTGTTGGTCCAAATTTTCTTGCTTTATTAATGAAAATGAAATGTTACAAAATGCAGGGTGTGACAGACCTACCCCCCTTACAAGAATCTCGTCCCCGAGATTCCTAAACTAGGCTTTAAAGAGATACGGAAATTCGGATCTAAGGTAGCCTTCACGCTCCCAAGTTGCTTCTGCTTCAGTGTGATTGCTCCATTGGACCTTGAAGTACTTGATGGTGCGGCTTGAAAAGGCCGCTCGGCCTCATCCGAATGCAGATGGGCCTCTCACGGTAAGTCAAATCAGGCTGAAGGTCAATGGCTTGGTGATTGACGTCCTTGTAGAGATCAGGCTTGTCTGGAATTTGGAGACACTTCCGGAGTTGTGACACGTGGAATATGTTGTGCACATCGGATAGTTCAGGTGGCAGTTCCAATTGGTAAGCCACTTCTCCTCGTCGTTCAGTGATCTTGAAGGGGCCAAAGTATCTCGGAGCGAGCTTTCCTTTGACATGGAAGCGCTGGGTTCCTTTGAGAGGGGTGACCCGGAGATAGACGTGGTCCCCAACTCGGAAGTTTATGTCTCTACGACGTGAGTCAGCGTAGCTCTTCTGTCTTGACTTGGCAGACTTCAGACGCTCTCTGACAAGCTAGACTTGCTCTTCATCTTCACGAAGGATATCAGGCCCAAAGACAAGTCCTTCTCCGGTCTCTAACCAATTGAGGGGTGTGCGGCACTTCCGCCCGTATAACACCTCAAACGGTGCCATCTGAAGGCTTGCCTGATAACTGTTGTTGTAAGAGAACTCGGCAAAAGGGAGGTACTCTTCCCACCTAGCTCCATAAGCTAAGACACAGGCTCGGAGCATGTCTTCGAGTATCTGATTTACTCGTTCTGTCTCGACCTCCGTGCGTGGGTGGAAGCAATCTTTCAAGGACAACTTGGTCCCCATGGCCTCCTGGAATTTCTTCCAAAATCTTGAGGTGAACTGGGTTCCTCGATCTGACACAATCTCCTTGGGAAAACCATGAAGGCTCACAATTCGGTTGATGTAGAGACTGGCTAACTGGTTCCCCTTGTAGGTCGTCTTGACAGGAATGAAGTGGGCCACCTTGGTCAAATGGTCAACGATGACCCATATTGAGTCATGTCCCTTGCTTGACCTGGGTAAACCGGTGATGAAGTCCATCCCGACTTTGTCCCACTTCCATTCAGGCACCTTGAGGGGTTGCAACAATCCAGTGGGTCGCTGATGCTCAGCTTTGACTCTCTGGCATACGTCACATTTTGCAACATAGGTGGCTATCTCCCTTTTCATCCCGTGCCACCAGAATCTTTCCTTCAGGTCTTGATACATCTTGGTTCCTCCAGGGTGGATGGAATATGGGGTGTCATGAGCTTCTTGCAAGATCAGGTTCTTGAGCTCAACCTTGTTGGGCACGCAGATGCGGTTCCCAAACCACACAATTCCTTCCTCATCCTCTGAGAATCCCGAGGCTTTGCCTGCCTTGATCTTCCTCTTGATGCCTTCAATGCTCTCGTGTCCCTTCTGAGCTTCCTTGATATCATCCGTCAAGGTAGGCCTAACTTTGAGGTTGGCCAAGAATCCTGGTGCAACCAGTTCCAACCCGAAGCTTTCAAGTTCTTCATACAAGGCGGGTAGCTTGTGCTTTAGCATAGCATTCAAGGAGCAAGCCTTCCTGCTCAATGCATCTGCTACCACATTAGCCTTTCCAGGGTGGTATTGAACACTGAGGTCATAATCCTTTATCAGCTCTAGCCTTCTTCTCTGCCTCATGTTCAATTCCCTTTGAGTGAAAATATACTTCAGACTTTTGTGATCCGTGTAGATCTCACATCGCTTCCCCAAGAGGTAATGTCGCCAAGTCTTCAGGGCATGAACCACTGCTGCCAGCTCAAGGTCATGAGTAGCATAGTTCTTCGTGAGGTCGAGTTGCCTTGAAAGCTAGGCTACGACTCGCCTTCTTGCATCGAACACCTCCCATCCGATTCTTGACGATCACAATATATCACAAACTCCTTGTGTATATCTGGCGTGGCGAAGCTGGGCGGTGGTCAGCCTCTTCTTCAGCTCCTAGAAGCTCTCTTCGCACTTCGGCGTCCATTCGAACTTTTTGTCCTTCTTCAAGAGCTGAGTCATGGGTCAGGCAATGCTTGAGAACCCTTCAACGAACTTGCGGTAATATCCCGCGAGTCCGAGGAAGCTTCTGACTTCCTTCACATTGCTTGGAGATTGCCATTCAGTCACGGCTTCAATCTTAGCAGGGTCGACTGACAATCCCTCTTCAGTTAAAACATGACCCAGGAACCCCACTTCACGCAACCAAAATTCACACTTGCTGAACTTGGCATACAGTTGGTGCTCTCGAAGCTTGTCTAGGACCATCCTCAAGTGTTGCTCGTGCTCTTCTTCTGACTTCGAGAAGACAAGAATGTCATCAATGAAGACAACGACAAACTTGTCCAAATATTCCATGAAGACCTTATTCATGAGATACATGAAGTAAGCCGGGGCATTGGTCAATCCAAAGGACATGACCGTGCACTCATACAGCCATATCCGTTACAAATGCCGCCTTCGAATATCTTGGGGTCTGATTTTCAGTTGGTAGTACCCAGATCTGAGGTCGATCTTGGAGAACACCTTGGCCCCATTGAGTTGATCAAACAAATCTTCAATCTTGGGAAGTGGGTACTTGTTCTTGATTGTAACTTTGTTGAGGGAGCGGTAGTCAATGCACAAGCGGATGGTACCGTCCTTTTTTGCCACACACAGATCAGGTGATCCCCAAGGGGAGGCACTAGGGCGGATAAATCCCTTCCTCAGCTGCTCTTCTAGCTGCTTCTTCAATTCTGCTAACTCCTCCGATCCCATTCTATAAGGCTTCTTATAGATGGGTCCTGCTCCGGGCATGAGCTCGATAATGAACTCAATGTCTTGGTCAGGAGGCATTCCCGGTAGCTCATCAGGAAAAACATTGGGGTATTCTCATACTACCGGCACTTGTTCCAATCCAACTTCAGCCAGACAGTTGACTTGGTTGGCTTGAGCAGAAGAGGAGTTGGAGGCAAATTTAACTTCGACTCCTTGGTCATTGGTCATAGTGACAGACCGGTTGGCGCAATCTATCAAGCCTTGGTGCTTGCTGAGCCAATTCATTCCTAAGATCACATCCAAGCCTTGTGATTTTAGGATGATAAGATCTGCTAGGAAGTCTACCCCGTTAATGATAATCCCGACTCCTTTACATCCTATCTTGGCTCTCATCTCTGCTCCGGGAGTTTGTACCACCATAGGGTTATTCAGGGGTGTAGGGGTCATGCCACTTTTTAATGCAAAACTTTGGGTGACAAAAGAATGCGTGGCTCCAGAATCAAACAAAACAGTTGCGGGTGATGAATTGACAAGGAACGAGCCAGACACGACGTCCGGTCTTCTGGGCTTCTTCAAGAATGACATGATTCACACGACCCCGCCGTTGTTGGGCAGGTTGCGGGGAGCTTGGTTCCTTGGTGGCATTCCACGGCCTTGTCCTCGGTTCTGCGCATTGGGGCGCGGGGCGTCGGGCTTCTTGTTGGGGCAATTCTTGGAGTAATGTCCTGGCTGTCCACATCCAAAGCAAGTGACTTGGTTGGGGATGACGCCTTGCCAAAGATTGTTATTGGGGTTGTTGTAAGCTGGCACAGGGGTTGGCATACCGCTGAGGTGGATAGTTGGTGCGGGTGCAGGAGCTCTTGGTTCTTTGGTAGGTTGGCTTGACCGAGCTGGCTGCCACGGACGAGGCCTCTGGTTCTTTGGAGCTACCCTTGCCGATCATCTTGCGCTTACGAGTGTCATCCAAAGCACGCCGCTTGTCCTCAAGCATGAGTGCCTTGTTCACCAGATCAGGAAAGGTCGGGCAGTCACACACAACAAGCGAGCATCGCAGAGTCTGGTTAAGGCCTTCCATGAAGCGCCCTTTTGGCAGCATCGGTGCTGACATCCTCGGGGGCATACCTTGAGAGAACGCTGAACTTCTGCATGTACTCCTTGACAGTGCTACTACCTTGCTTCAGGGCTCGGAACTCACGCTTCTTGATGTCCATGATTCCAGAAGGAATGTGGGCCTTGCGGAATTTTGTCTTGAAGGTATCCCAAGTGATGTCTTGCTCAGCATGCATAACCTTGAATCCATCCCACCAAGCTCTGGCAGTCCCCCCGAGACAGTGGGCAGCATACGCCACCTTCTCGCGGTCCTCAGTGCATCCGACTAGCGCTAGCAGATCCTCAATGGTGCAGACCAAGTCGTCTGCATCCAGGGGTTCAGCAGTCTCGATGAAGGTGGGTGATGCATGCTTCTTGATCATGTCCGCCTTCATCTGAACTATGCGGAGGAGTTCCTTGGTCTCGTGGAGTTCCTTCCGAAGCTCCACCGACTCCGAGGCCAGGTGCTGTGCCAGGCTGTCGGCACACAAGTTGAAGTAGGTCTGGAAGCGGAGAGAAAGTCCTTCGTCCAAGGGTGGGGCTGGTGCGCTGCTCTCGTCATCACCTTCCTTACGATAAGGCAGGTAATGAGTGGCTGGCTCACTCGCCATCTCTGGCAGGAGATCCCGGAGGCGAGTCAGCGCCTCGAGGGCAGCAGTCTCCACGGCGAGAAGCAGTGTCGCCATCTGGGGCCCCTCAAAGAACCAGCTCTTCGGGGAGTCGTTCGCCCTCACGACTACCTCCACGTAATACTCCTTCTCGGTGCTGTTGATCCAGCGCTCGTGGTAGGAGAAGGTGGGGCTCGAGTGAACTGGCACTTCCTGAGGCTATCCTCAAGGAGCACGGGAAATCCGGTGGTCAGGAAGTCCTCAGGTACGACGGCCATCTACAAAAAGTGGAGGGGGAAGGGTTAATAGAGGGAAAGTGACCTATGTTTGGGATACTATAATAAAACATAGGTTTACGGGTAATCTTGTGGATGGTCTCACTCTAACTAACGTCCATGCTAACTAAGGCTTCCTACAGTCAGGATGGCTCTGGTACCAGCTCTTTGGGGACCCCGACTCATAAGTCGAGATCACCGAATGCACGTGTACAGTTTATCCCAGAGATCAATGCTCACTGAACACACAGAAGCTGAATAACAAGAGTCTTACATCCATACATACCGTCTTACACAAATCGTGACCATTATGGTCAAGTCTTACATTGATAAAGCCTTAGGGGCTGAACATCGAATGAAACATAAGCAGCGGAAATAAATCGTCGATAAGTAGAACCCATGCCATCGCCTTAACCCTACGGGCATTTCGACATTTGGAAACGCCCTAGTTCGCATGTTCGTCTCCAAAGAATTCTTCTTCGAACTCCGGTTCTTCCATGCCTGGTCAATTAAATAACCAGTGGCAAGCCAATGAGTACTTTGAATGTACTCGCAAGCAACCCATGTTTTGGTTCAAGGTACAACAATGCATGTCATAGGTAAATTTTTGCAGAAAGCTAGTTTCCAGTGCAAAGACATGTTCAACATCCTATAAAGCATGCATCAAGAGGGTTCAAGTAACCATGAAGACTGGTTACAGATATCAACATAAATAGAGTGGGCTCCAACCCATTTATCATAAACAGAGTGGGCACCAACCCATCTCAGTCGCGTCAAGTCCTTTGACTTGACCCAAGTCATTTCCATCATCACACACACCGGGTTTGTAAACAAGTGGACGTAGCCCAAGAGCGGTTACCCAACTGTCCTTAACCGTGGACACGGCTATTCGAATAGTTTTACACTCTGCAGAGGTTGCACACTTTACCCACTAGATCCGGGGAACTCCCGTGTCATCCACGAACCGCGGTACCCCAAGTACCCGGGGTAAGCACCCGATCACTACCTTTTCCTAGACGACACTAACATGGAGTCCACTCGATTGGCAGTAACCCCCGTGCCCAACATTTCACCTAACATTTTCGTGGAGCCTTGCTCCCATATTTATCACATACCACTGGCACGGGGTACCAACGGTGTGTCCGGTGCCCCATAAAGATGGTCATGGCCGCCCTACCTGGCACGACCCCATCCCAAGAGAGAGCACCAACTCTCCCCGTCACTAGTAATGCGGGCTCCAAGCTAGTATCGGTCTAGGTACTCAATAATGCCCTTTCCCATATAAGGGTAGAGTGGTTGCGCATGTAAGGTTGGAATAACGGTCGCAACTCCGACCAATCCGTTTTGAAAATCACCACACACTTTCCTTGGCACACCACTTCGTCATCAAGTGGTCACCCATCTCATCATCTCCCTCGGGCATAAGTGGCACCCGACGGGGTTTTCAAAAGTCTTTTGAAAAAGCTATGTCTCCTTCACCATGCATAAACCCGTCCCTTTTGCGTAGCATCTACATTAGCATCCTATCTACTCCCACCGGCATAACCCTCATAAGAAGGTAGGGCCATGCACAATGCAAGTATCAACAAGGAATGTAACCGAGGCAACCAACCACGTGGTTCACCATCTCATCATGATTCCGATGCAACAAATATAACGAACTATATGGCATGTATAAGAAGGTTTCATAAACATGGTCAAAGGGCTGCTTGCCTTGGTTGGCTTGATCTTCAAAGTCTTCAGGCCCTGCTCCTTCTTCTTCCTCAGCTACCTCGTCAAATACGGGATCTAACGTCGCAAGAAAATAACGGGAAAATAAGACAATAATAAAAACAGAAAAGTCAAGGTGCTCATAAAAATGTCAACTTATTTTTGTAAAATACTAGGAGGAAAGCTAGGAAGGGGACAATTCTTTGTTTTGGTTCTGGAGTAGCAAAATAGGAGATATGGATTTTCAAAGGCATATTTAAATGCTAAAAATCACATTTAAATATTTACAGTGGAGAAAAGGTTGTTGGATTAGAATGAAAGTTGCACCATTAAATAGGTTGCAATATTCTAGGATTTTAGAAATTGGAATTAATTCATTTGGATAAATATTTGGCTCTGTGGAATTTTTGGAAAAGAGACAGAAAAAGAAAAAGAAAAGCGGCGCTGTTCCACTTGGCCAGAGAGGCCACGGCAGCAGCAGGCCCAGAGGGGAAACCAGCCCACGCGGCCGCCACGTCGAAGGCGTAAAGGCGAAATACGCCTTCAGCCGACGGCGGATCGGTCACAAGACGCTTTAAACTCGACGGTGGATCCCACCCGTCGTATGCGTGAGGTCGACGGGCGGCCCCACGGCCGCCATCGTCTACCTCCGCCAGAGGCGACGGCGAGCTTCGCGGCGGCGATCCAGGCACGGAAGGACATGGGTGCTACCGCTGGATTGTGGTGGAGTCGCCGTTCGGGTGGTGGTGGAGACGGTCGCCGGAGTGGCTGCTTCACGGGCGACGAGGTCACTGGCGGAGGCGCTTGAGGCGTCGGTGGCTCCGCCGCTTCGGCTGCAAAACAAGGGGGAAAGAGAGGGAAATGATCAGTGACGCCTCGCGGTTCCAGATCGAGAGAGAACTGGGGCGGAGAAGGCCTATACCGCGTGAAGGCCGACGAGCCGAGGCGGCAGAGCTCGAGCTCGATCTCGAGCTCGGGCGGCTCTGGAGAGGAAAGAGTGGTGCGGGAGGCCGATTGGGAGTGTGGAGGGGCGACAGGGAGGAAGAGAGAGGCTCGGGGTCGCCTTATATAGGCTGGCCGAGGTCCACCGTAGGCGTGGCCTACGGGTGCCCGTGGGATCGGCTCTGGTGGCCGTTGGAGGAGGGTTGGAGCTGTCCATGGTGTTCGTGGGGGTGGAGTAGGGCGCCAGGGAGAAGGAGAGAGAGCGGGGAGAGGCTCTGGCGTTCGCGCGTGTGAGGCCGGGCATTGGCCGAGCCGGGCGGCGCTGGGCACGCGTCGCAGGGGGTGAGAGAGAGGGGGAGACAAGGGGGCCTGCACGGTGGCGTGTCGCGGACGTCGAGGCACATCGACTGGCGCGAGGGGGAGGCACGAGGTGGTCGGGAGGCGCGGTGTCAATGGTCGGCGCTCTGCCAGGCGCTCCAGAGCACGACTTTGGCCGGCATCCGCGGCTTTCCCGCGTCGAGCGCGCGTCCTCTTGTGTCTGGGAGCTACAGTGGGTGTGGGCAAAACTAGGAGAGCGCCTAGGATGCTCTGGAGGGCCGAGGGGAGAGAGAGGGGCTGTGAGAGAGAGGGGAAACTGCTGTCCAGAGAAGACAAATGAGGTTTCCCCCTCCTTCCTCATTGCTTCCTCGGGCAGAAAAGCATCCACGTTGCAGAGGGAAACGAGGAGGGGTTGTGGTAAAAAGATAGGCTCAAGGAGATTAGTGGAAGGGGCTGGAATTACCATTCTAAAATTCCTCCAGAAGGTGTTTGATGATGTTTTGGATAAGCTAATTACTTCCACTGGCCTTGGTGGTCCATAGGGTGAAATGTCACATATAATTAGGGCCTTCCACCCATTTTGAGCTTATTTGGACAAAGCTGCCAATGTAACTCTTGCAAACCCTAGAAATGGGCAAGAATGGATTTGTGTAGATCCAGTTGAGTAGATCACTTCTCCTTGATGCACCACTTGGTGTGGTAGCCTTATTTGGTCATGTGATCAGGCTCACCAAAGTTGGGGTCTTGGAGAAGAAGTTGGTAGTACAAAGTAGTTCAAATTTGATTCTGGTCAGAGAGGGTTTTGAGGCACTTTGACCAAGATTTCTTCTTCTCCAACCTGTTCCATTTGGTCTAGATGCATCATTAGACCATTGGAGCATGTTCACCAAGTTTGAGAATATTTGGACATGTTTGGCAATGTAAAGTTGCTCAAACTTCAAAATGGACAGAAATGGTTTTGAGGAGTTTTGATGATGTTATCTAATATGTCATATGTGACACGATAGAATTTTCTTGGAATTTTTGGAGAATATATCCTTTGTAAATATTTCAAAAGCTTGAAGTATCCAGGAAGGGTTTTGGAGGGATTTGACCAATATTTTGATCATGACCATGTGTTGAAACTCTTATATATGGAAAATATATGTCCACTGAGTTTCCCTAATTTTTGTCAAAAAAATTTAAAACAATAAAATAATTTTTCCCTATTAAAGACCATTTCTGGCCTTAAGAAAAAGCTTTTAAATAAAATAGTAAAACAACTTTTAAAATTATATTTTTGTGGTTTCTGGGTATCCTATACCTAATAGGAGTCAAATATATTTTTGGAAAGATTTTTACTGCCCTTAATCAAGTACTTGCAAGTGCAAACCTCAATTCGGGGTTTTGGAAAACTAAATTTAGAAAATACTTTCTGGCCAAATTATTTTTGTAAGAAAATTCTATATTGCACTATACACATGGCATGATCATTGGGCAGGAGTTTGGGGCAAGGAGATGAAATATAGATGGTGGAGTAGTTGACTTTAAAGAGCATTTGAAAAGAAGCACAGAGAGAAAACCAACTCCAAATAAAAGCCAAATAATGCAAAAGTTTTTGTTGGTCCAAATTTTCTTGCTTTATTAATGAAAATGAAATGTTACAAAATGCAGGGTGTGACACTTTGCTCTTGCTGATCATTGTCATCATTGGAAGGATTGTCTTCGGTCTGAGCATTGTCTTCAGGTTGGTTAGGTGCAGAAATGATAAGTTCCTCTTGTTTGTGCTTGAAGGCATGATTTCACCAGTTCCCATCAGCTTGATAGATTCGCTGGGCAGAGCTTCATCTAGTGTACTTGGCAGGAGTTCTCTTTGTGAACCATTGGTTTCATCAAATCGCACATCCACAGTTTTGACGATTTTGTAGTGATAGAGGTTGAAGACTCTGTAGGAGTGCGAGTCCTTTCCATAGCCAAGCATGAAGCCTTTGTGAGCTTTAGGTGCAAATTTTGACTTGTGATGGGGATCCTTGATCCATCACTTAGCTCCAAATACTCTGAAGTAACTGACATTTGGCTTCTTGCCAGTAAGGAGCTCATAGGATGTTTTGTTCAGAAGCTTATGGATGTACACACGGTTGATTATGTGACATGCTGTATCAATAGCTTCAAGCCAGAACTTTCTTGGTGTCTTGTATTCATCTAGCATTGTTCGAGCCATCTCAATGAGGGTTCTGTTCTTGCACTCAATGATGCCATTTTGCTGAGGTGTGTACGGAGCAGAGAACTCATGAGTGATTCCCATTGTATCCAGATAAAGATCAAGTCCGGTGTTCTTGAACTCAATGCCATTGTCACTTTTGATATGCTTGATCTTCACGCCATAATTGTTCATTGCTCGATTGGCGAAGCGTCTGAAGACATCTTGCACTTCAGTCTTGTAAATAATTATGTGCACCCATGTGTATCTTGAGTAGTCATAAACAATGACAAAACCATATAGACATGCAGTTGTTGTGAGGGTGGAGTAGTGAGTAGGTCCAAATAAGTCCATGTGTAATAGCTCGAAGGGTTGAGATAATGTCATGATTGTCTTCGAGGGGTGCTTGGCCCTAGTCATTTTTTCGTCTTCGCAAGCACCACACAAATGGTCCTTCTTGAACTTGACATCCTCGATGCCTATGACATGCTTCTTCTTGATGAGTGAGTGTAAGTTCCTCATGCCAGCATGCCCCAGCCTTCGATGCCAGAGCCAGCATTCTGAAGCTTTTGTGAGAAGACATACGGCAAGCTGTGGACTTGCTGAGAAACCTACCATGTATAGATCATCTTTCCGATACCCTTCAAAGACTAGAGACTTGTCAGATTCCATTAGTACAAGGACACGATATTTTCCAAATAGCACGATCATGTTCAGGTCACAAAGCATTGAGACAGACATTAAGTTGAAACCAAGGGATTCAACAAGCATCACTTTATCCATGTGTTGATCCTTTGAGATTGCAACTCTACCTAGACCCAATACCTTGCTTTTACCAGTGTCAGCAAATGTGATGACTCTTGTTGGATGGACGTAAGGTTGAGTCCATGAGAGGAATTCGATCACCAGTCATATGATTGGTGCATCCGCTGTCCATAATCCATTCTGAAGCTTTTGGTGACATACCCTATAGTACAGTTAGGAGGATAGGCTTCACAAAGAGTGTTGTGAAGCATAAGCATTTGATATGCACAAGGATTATCACGGCTTAGATCAAGGTTAGGACTTATAGTATGACTGAAGGCGATTCAGATGTGAAATATATAGTAAGACATTTTATCATGCGTCCATAATGTGTTTTAGGTCCCTAGCAGTAGAATCGGACGCCTTTGATTGCTGGCTGGAGACCTTTCTCTACAAAAGAAAGTTAGTTCTTCTTCACCACCCACATTTTCTGGGGTGGCTTAGAAGCAATGAGTCTAAGTGCAGCATCTGAGAATTTTGGCTTTGGAGCCCTAGAAAATAGCCTTGCAGGAGATGAATGATACTCATATGAATAAGCAGAAAAGTTCTTAGTTCTATGAACATAGCGGTTCGAAGACACACGCTCATATTCATAAGTCTGAGTATGATTTCCCGCAAAACATTGGCGTTAGGGTGACTCGGTGAGTCTCAGATGTATGAAGCCTTTGGGCCATATGAAGCCATAGGTCTGGGGTTTGTCTTCTTCCTTGGTGGTGTCCTGACGACATTCACAGGAAGACTCTGAATGTACTGCTTAGATACCCAGATCTTCTTCATATGTGGTCCATTCCTGCAGTTAGTACCAATATACCTGGCAAACACTTCACCATTCTGATTCTTAAACAGTTTATAGTTTGCATCAAAGGATTCATCAATGGTGATAGGGATAGTGCAGGTAAAGCCAGATAAAGTGGATGGATCTACTGAAGGTTCCTTTGCAGCAACCCATGTGGTTTTGGGGTACTGCTCAGGCTTCCAGTACGAGCCATGAACATTCATTTTCCTCTTGAACCCAACACCCTCTTTCCTAGGGTTTCGGTTCAGAATATGCTTTTTGAGGACATCGCAGAGTGTCTGGTGTCCCTTCAACTTTTGTACATCCCTGTTTCAAGCAATGCCTTCAACCTAGCATTTTCATCAGCAATAGTAGTGGTATCCTCCGCAGACGGGTTAGTAACCACATCAATAGGTGAAGACAATGAAACAGTAGGAGCAGTGGAACATTCAACAACAGATGTAGCGTTTCATGACGACTTTCAAGTTCTTGGTACTTAGCATGAAGATTTTTTATATCTTCAACTAAGGACTGTGAACGTGTCATTTCTGTGTCCAACAGGTCATCGCTTTTGTCTAACAGTTTTTGAGTATGTTCCATAGCCTTTTGTTGTTCAGTTGCAATTTTAGCAAGTGTTTTGTAGCTGGGTTTGGATTCACAATCAGAGTCATCTTCACTTGATGTTTGAAAGTAAGCATCACGTGATTTTACCTTGGCACCACGTGCCATGAAGCAGTAGGTGGGAGTAGGATCGTCTTCATGATCAGCTTCAGCGTTGGTGTGGAAGTCATTATCTTCAGTGTTGAATATGGATTTGGCAACATAGGCTGTGGCTAAAGCCAGACTTGCAACGCCAGGGTCAGACTCCTCTCCAGACTCCACCTCCACCTCCTCAGAAGCAGAATCCTCTTCTGAATCCATTTCCTTGCCAACAAAGGCACGAGCCTTGTCAGATGAACTCTTCTTATGAGACGAAGACCTTGATGAGGACTTGGAAGAAGACTTTGAAGATTTCTTCTTCTTCTTGTCATCAGAATCATATTCCTTGCTCTTCTTCTTCTTCTTCTCATTGTCCCACTGTGGACACTCAGAGATATAGTGACCAGGTTTCTTGCACTTGTGACATGTTCTCTTCTCGTGGTCTTGAGTGGAAGCTTCATCATTTCTTGAGCTGGATCGCGAAGACTTTTTGAAGCCTTTCTTCTAAGTGAACTTCTGGAACTTCTTCACAAGCATAGCAAGTTCCTTTCCAAAGTCTTCAGGATCATCAGAACTACAGTCAGATTCTTCTATAGATGAGGAAACAACTTTTGCCTTCAAAGCGCGAGTTCGGCCATAGTTGGGACCATAAATATCTCTTTTCTCAGAAAGCTGGAACTCTTGTGTGTTGAGCCTCTCAAGTATATCAGACGGATCGAGTGTCTTGAAGTCAAGACATTCTTGTATCATGAGGGAAAGGGTTTCAAAGGAGCTGTCAAGTGATCTCAGTAGTGTCTTGACGATTTCATGCTTAGTAATCTCAATTGCGCCAAGAGCTTGAAGCTCATTTGTGATGTCAGTGAGGCGATCGAATGTGAGCTGGACATTTTCATTGTCGTTTCTCTTGAAGCGGTTGAAGAGGTTGCGAAGAACACTGATCCTTTGATCTCTCTGGGTTGAGACGCCTTCGTTGACCTTGGACAGCCAGTCCCAGACTAGCTTCGACATTTCCAGAGCACTCACACGGCCATACTGTCCTTTGGTCAGATGACCACAGATAATGTTCTTGGCAGTAGAGTCTAGTTGAATGAACTTCTTGACAGAAGTAGGGTGACACCTTCACCGGTTTTGGGAACGCCGTTCTTGACGACATACCAGAGGTCGACATCAATGGCTTCAAGATGCATACGTATCTTATTCTTCCAGTAGGGATATTCAGTTCCATCGAACACGGGGCAAGCAGCGGAGACTTTGATTATCCCTGCAGTCGACATAGCTAAAACTCCAGGTGGTTAAACCAAATCACACAGAACAAGGGAGTACCTTACTCTGATACCAATTGAAAGTGCTAGTATCGACTAGAGGGGGGGTGAATAGGCGATTTTTATGAAAGTCTTCAAAACTCGGAAGTTTCAAAGACATACAATAGAAATAACCTAATTGATATGCAGTGGAAGATAAACTACAATATGCAAACCATAGTCAAGTATGCAATGATGTGAAAGTATAGGACTAATAGCAACTAAGTAGTAAGGATCAGGATGGAAGATAGTATGAAGCCAATCAACAATCGTAGTCAAGCGATGAAGTCAAACAGGTACGACAGATAGGCAATGACTTCACGAAGACAAACTCTAAGTAAAGGATGGGAAGGGATAGAACAAGTCACTTGTTGAAGACACAAGATTTGTTGGACCAGTTCCAGTTGTTGTGACAACTGTACGTCTGGTTAGCAAGGCTGAGATTCAACTCAGAAGACTGTGTCTTCACCTTATTCCCCTTGAGCTAAGTACACGAAGTCCTCGCCCAATCACTCTGGTAAGTCTTCAAGGTAGACTTCCAAACCTTCACAGACTTCGTTCACCGGCAATCCACAATGACTCTTGGATGCTCAGAACGCGACGCCTAACCGGCTGGAGGATTCACATCCTCAAGTGTAATAAGTCTTGGTCACCTGCATGTAAAGACTTGATGATGCCTAACACTCTTTGGCTCTGTTTGTTTGGGCTTGGTGCTCGCAAGGATTTCTCTCCCTCAAAGGCTTCGAGGTGGGTTGCTCTCAAACGACAAAAGCCATGCACTAACTCTGAGCAGCCACCAATTTATGGTGTAGGGGGTGGGCTATTTATAGCCACTGGGCAACCCGACCTGATATTTTTGAAATGACCCTGGGTCACTAAGGAATTGACACGTGTTCCAACGGTCAGATTTCAAGCACACATGGCAACTTTACTTGGGCTACAAGAAAAGCTGACTCATCCAGGTCTGGATAAGATTTGCTCTCATTGTCTTCGCTCGAAGACATAGGATTTGGGTTGAGCATCACTTCAGTCATTCTGACTTAGTTCACTTGGACCCCACTTAACAGTACGGTGGTTCCTATGACTCAACAAAGAAGAAAAGGAAGCATCGAAACAACACAGTCTTCGTGCTCCATAGTCTTCACTCAATGTCTTCTAATGTCATAGTCTTCAATATGAATATCTTCACATACCACCATTGTCATCAATGTCTTCATACATTTTTAGGGGTCATCTCCGGTAGGTAAACCGAATCAATGAGGGACACTACCTGTGTTATCTTGCAATTCTCACAAATGCATTAGTCCCTCAACCAACTTTGTCGTCAATACTCCAAAACCAACTAGGGGTGGCACTAGATGCACTTACAGTTAGCAGAAATAGCGAAGGAATCGCTCGATCGGGTTCAGTTAACAGCCAGCGATCGATCGATCGCTCGGGTTCAATAACATGTAGCTCGTGCAATCGCTCGGGTTTAGTAGGCGAACGCCTCGCTTGGGTTCAGTTAGAGCCCAACGCCTCGCACCCACGCGCGTACATGTACGACAGGAACACGCAATCCCTCTGTGCAGCGCACGGCCCTGACCACCCACCATAACCGGGAACTCCCCGATATTTTCCTCATCCTCGCTTCTACCACAGGTTTTTCCTTCATGGACGGCCCAAAGAATTTCATGCAGCTGCGTCTCCGGCCCGCCTAGGAAGAAAAGCCCATTTTCTGTCATGATTTTTTGTCATAGAAGTAGGATCCCACCACATCTATAATTATACCATATTTTGTCACAATTATCGTCATAGAAGTATCAAAGCATGACAGAAAAAAATTCGTTCGACCCAAAATGTCACGGATGTCTCTTTTTTTGTAGTGTTTGTGTTCCCTAAATCTTAAAAACTTCATCCACACAAAAATCAACAAGAACTCGTGAGATAAGTTAGTATAAATCAATGCAATAACCTTATCATTCTTTACTATAACAAATAACTAAAATTATTATTTGACATTGCATACTAAATGCCTCTACATATTTAATACTCCTATCCTCAAATAGAATCATTAAACAAGCAAACATATCCAAAAAATGCAAACATAACAACAATCTGTCTAAACAGAACAGTTTGCAAAGAATGCAAGAAAATTTGTACTTATGTAACTCTAAAAATTCTGAAAATTTACCACACAGTAGAAAATTTGTCATAACTTACGTTGCACAAATTTCAAGATTTTATCATGTTCTGACATTTTTTAACAATTGAGATAATGTTAGAAAACTTTCTATTTTCAAAACAGCAACATATAGACTTGCAAAATAAGCATGGTAAAGGCTATACTTGACTTTTTATTGAAATAAAGGATGCGAAACATTATATAAATAACAGCAAGCAAATCCTACCAAAATAAAATGATGCTCCAAGTAAAACTCATATCATGTGACGAATGAAAATATAGCTCCATGTGAGTTCAATGTTGAAGACGAAAGAGGGGATGCCTTCCGGGGCATCCCCAAGGTTAGTTGCTTTGGTATTCCTTGAATATTACCTTGGGGTGCCTTGGGCATCCCCAAGCACAGGTTATTTCTACTCCTTATTCTCCTCATATCGACATCTCACCCAAAATTTGAAAACTTCAATCACACAAAACTTAGCGAAACTTTGTGAGATAGGTTAGTATGATAAAGACAAATCATTCATTTTAGTACTGCCAAAGACAAGATTCATAATTTTTCTCACACAATGCCTACTGTACCATATCATTTCCACAATTTATATTGAGCAATATAAGCCATAGAAACTAGGAAACAAGCAAAGTATGCATTGAAACCAGAATATGTCAAAAACAGAACAGTCAATAATGATCTATGCAATGGCCACTCTTCTGTTACTCAAAAAATTCTGAAAAATTAGGACAACGTAGGAAATTTGTATATAAATCATCTGTTAAAAAAATTCAGAATTTTATCATGTTCCTATGAATTTAAACAATTTTGTTACTGAAAGTAAAAGTTTCTATTTTTGCACAGAATCAAGTCGACTATCATCCTCACTACCCCAAAGGCTTTACTTGGCACTTTATTGAAACAAAAGCTATAAAACATGATTAATATAGTAGCTTAATCATGTGAACACACAAAAATAGTAGGTAATAGTGTTGGGTTGTCTTCCAACAAGCACTTTTCTTTAATGCCTTTTTAGCTAGTCATGATTTTTTAATGATGCTCGCATAAAAGTAAAGAATTGAAACATAACGGGAGCATCATGAAGCATATGACTAGCACATTTAAGTATAACCCACTTCCTATGCATAGGGATTTTGTGAGCAAACAACTTATGGGAACAAGAATCTACTAGCATAGGAAGGCAAAACAAGCATAACTTTAAAACTTTCAACACATCGAGAGGAAACTTGATATTATTGCAATACCTACAAGCATATGTTCCTCTCTCATCATAATTTTCAATAGCATCATGAATGATTTCAACAATATAACTTCACATAAAGCATTATTTTCATGATCCAGAAGCATAGAAATTTTACTACTCTCCACATAAGCAAATTTGTTCTCATGAATAGTAGTGGGAGCAAAGTCAAGAAAATAACTATCATGTGATTGAAAATTAAAATCATGATGACAAGTTTCATGGTTATAATTATTCAATATAGCATGCATGTCATCACCATAATCATCATAGATAGCTACTTTGTTGTCATAATGAATTGGAACCTCCTCCAAAATAGTGGATTCATCACTAAATAAAGTCATGACCTCTCGAAATCCACTTTCATAATTATTAGAATAAGATTCAACACCCTCCAAAATAGTGGGATCATTACTACCTAGAGTTGACACTCTTCCAAGCCCACTTTCATCAATATAATCATCAATAATAGGCGGCATGCTTTCATCATAATAATTATTCACATAAAAGCTTGGGGGACTAAAAATATCATCTTCATCAAACATAGCATCCCCTAGCTTATGGCTTTGCATATCATTAGCATCATGGATATTCAAAGAATTCATACTAGCAACACTGCAATCATGCTCATAATTCAAATATTTTAAGCCAAACATTTTATTGAATTCTTATTCTATAAATTGAGCACAATTTTCCTTACCATCATTTTCAAGAAAAACATGATAAAGATGAACAATATGAGGCCACCTCAATTCCATTTTTTGTAGTTTTATTTTATAAACAAAATTAGTGATAAACAAGAAACTAGAAGATTCAATTGCAAGATCTAAAGATATACCTTCAAGCACTCACCTCCCCGGCAACAACACCAGAAAATAGCTTGATGTCTACTACAGAACAAGTTCTTGTAGACTCGTGTAGGACAGTAGCAAATTTCCCTAAAGTGGATGACCTAAGGTTTGTCAATCCATGGGAAGCATAGGGTGAAGATGGTCTCTCTCAAACAACCCTGCAACCAAATAATAAAAATTCAAATGCCATATTCAAATGGAAAGTCCTCATTGGCCTATAAATGACCGTGAAGGATTTGGGCCACATTCGGCCATGTCTGACATTCGGCCTGCTAGAGGGCCACTGTAGATTTGGGCCACTTTCAGCCTGTTGTGATTTTTGGCCTGTTAACGTCGGACGAAATCCATGGGCCACATATGGCCCAACGTCGCATCGGGCCTATTAACGACCCATATAGAACTTACACTAATCAAGCCTGACCAAACTTCCGGCTGTTAAAGGCCCGTGTAGTAGGTCGGTGCATTTACGGCCCGTCTGAATTTTGGCCGATGGACGATTGACATTATAAACGGGCCACCACAAGCTGAGATACATTTCGGCCTGCTAATGACCACTGGGTTATTTGGCCCAATCAGGGCCCAATCTCACTTTCGGCCTATTAAAGACCCATGTTTTTATGGGCTCGAGATATTTACACATGTTAATGGCCTATTATTAGTGAGGGCCCAAATTATGTTTAGGCTTGTGAAAGGCCCACTATGGGCACAAGCCTACCAAAATAAACATGAAAGCTTATGCTGATTTAGGCCCAGATATTTTAGTGGGCTATATGCAAATTACGGCACATAATCGTTTTTAGCCCAATTGGAATGGGCCCGATGAATGTTGGCACGTTGGGCTCCTATGAAGCTTTCGGTCGAATACATTACTAAGATAAACCTACACTATACAAAAATAGCATTGTAATTTCTGCAGCCTTTGGCAGCACGATAAATTATGTACAAAATAAATTCCAACCATACAACAAAAGGCCTATTGGCATAAAGTTTATAGTCCTTGCAGATAAAAGCACCATCAGATGTATAGAAGCATAGATCATTTGACTTGAGTGCTAATGTTTCAGGATGTAGAATCTAATGGAGCAGCATGATCTTTCCCTTTTTTCCGCCACTGCTCTTGAACAACAATGCAAATGTATGATAGTCTGGTTTCAAAACCATTCATATCTTGACAACATTTGTTAACCACTATTCTTGTTTCTGAAACGACGTCCATTAGGGATTGGACTTGTGTCTGGAGCACAGATATATCGCTCTGTCTAGATGGAAGATTTTGTTCAGTAGGCGATTTAGACGAGGTTACCTTGACAACCAACCCAGAATTACATAGGAAGGTGCTTTATGCACTGTTAGTGGATAGATACTAAGGCACTGCAGCAAGAGGTGACATTGTGCTTGTGGTAGCCTCGTCACCTTCAAGTGGTTGTGGTTGTTGAATCATTTGTTCCATAGCTTGCTGAAAGTTTGAACTTTTAGATTAGTGTACCAGATAAGTTACTAATGAGACAAAAACAAACAAAGTAGGTTTCATGTTTATACATAACTTATTTTGGTGAACTACTATAATACATTAGCCTGTATAGTAGTTCCAACTACATAATAAAATCACTTTCGGAACATATGTCCATGTAGCATGCCAACTGTATTGTCTATTTCCTCACATTTATTGACATCTAAGAATAAAGAGACATGGTTTAAAGTAGGATGAACATAGTATGACATCATTCGTATCATGGGCAAACATATAAAACAAACAGGCTATTGTATCATTGTGTGGGCACATGAATATCACCACTAAATTACAGATCTAGACCAGAAGAATATCCTTCATCCCTTTTAAACCATGTAAGGTGAAATGATACATTAAGACAACTGCGTATAAAAGTGAACAGAGTAACCGACATTGGATGCAAATCAAGAAGTTAAATGAACACATAACAGTACCAAGCAATTCAAAGGCACGAGGAGTAAGGACTTACAATAGCGGCTTGAACTGGTGTGCTCATGCCCTTCATCTTGCTGGTGTGGTAATCCTTGAAGATTTGCAGTGCATTCGGTTCAGGTTCTTTTTGGTCCGCACGGGCTTTCCTCTGTATTTGGAACAAGTCAATATAGATACGATAATATGGCACAGAAAAAAGAAGGAACTAGTACCTATTTACAAGAGCCTCACAGTGTGTAATATAGCTACGAGGTCATGTTGTCTGTTGGAATTTCACTTTAGAATGGTTGGTCTTGTTCTTCAAACAGTTAGCCTAGATGAAGATACACTTGTAAGGCACATACATACATACAAGTTCAATATGTGATCTGATCAAATACATATACCCTACTTGATACTTTGGATTAGACCAGTGTTTAACAAGGGTTGTCCTGTCGTCACCAGTAATATATTCCACTGGAGATGTTTGGGCAATTTCATTGTTAGCCTTGCCTTCAAAGTGAGCTTTTCTAAGGTGGTACCGATACTGTCGCAGAGTAGACTGAAAAACATGAGTGCATGCTTGTTTAGTTGCATCATCTTTCGGATCCAACTTGAACCTCATCTGTTGAAAAAAGAATGTGAATCTTATTAGGAGGAAGCTAGAAAGTATGGGACAGAGCAAGACAATATTACAAATTGCGATGAATAACATTACTTATGGATAAATGGTCAAGGAAGGTGTTAAACTTGGTATTGTCTTTCTCATTCCTGTACTGGATCCATGTTGGGACGATACGTGCATGACACCTAACGACAATGGCTGCCTCTGATACAAACTTGGCCGACTCTGTAGCATCACGTGGACTTTTTAAACATGCCTCAAAATGGATCTCCATTCTTCCTCCTTTAGATTTTGTTAATCTGTCAATGTTGCCTGCCTCTGATACTAACTTGGCTGAATCTGTAGCATCACGTGGACTTTTTAAACATGCCTCAAAATGGATCTCCATTCTTCCTCCTTTAGATTTTGTTAATCTGTCAAGCATTATCCCTGATGTCTATTTCCGCTTGCGCCATGGTGCTAGTTCAACAACGAATATGGAAAGTGTTAGTGCACATCAAACTGTGAGAGTACATATAAAGGAGCATGCAACTGCAACTTGACTCGGTCATGTACCGTCTTGGTGTTGATGCTCATGAGGTTCATGTGATCTTGCCAAGTCCTGTTGTGTCAGCAATGCTTCAGAAGTAGTGTTTGGTGTGACTTGGGAACTGGCCAATTCCGTAGCAAACGAAAGAGTAACTCATTGAGATGTCGGTACAGTTGAAGCGGATGCTACAGCTGGTGGATCAGGTGATACTGTGTTTGTAGATTTAGCCGGTGGACTTGGACCTTCTACTGCACTATAAGTACCAGCAGAACCTCGAGGGTAGATCCTTCTCCGTTTCACTCGACAAGTAACACCATTCCCTGTTATATTCTTTTCCTTGCTCTTTTTTGACTTTGCCATGTCAAGCCGTACCCACAACACAAAAGAATAAAATCGTTCTTCAGAACTCATTGATGCATGATACAGACAAGCAATACCCTGATGTAAGACAACCGTATGAGGATGGAATATGTAAGAAAAACAGGACGGCGTGACATATTCACAGCTACGATGTGTAAACTAAGCAGAAGGATTTTCAAGAAAATAGAAGTAATGCAAGCTAGACACCTTATGATGCAACCAATATCACTCTACCAAGTTAAAAGTGTCTTGTCATAAGCGGCATTTCAAAAAATTAGAAGCAGTACAACATAGAAACCAATGCAAGATGCAACCACTATCAAATTGCCATGTTAAAAGCGTCCAATCATGAGTGACTGATGCGGGATACACATCATCAGTACTTTGATGTAAGAACATAGTATGATAGATAGATGCAGTGTATTATAGACACAGAAAGGCATGCCATATGCACATGTATAATGTATAACTCAGCAGGTGCAATTTAATCAAAATAGAAGAAATACAAGCTAGACAACATATGCAACACGAAACCAATTACCACACTGTCAACTTAGAGCAAGCACCTGAGATGGTGGAGTACGGGAGATGAACTCATTATGTAGACTTGGGACTTCAACTACATTAGCAGTAGCAGTGGAAAATCTAGATATTTTCTGTTTGCATCGGTACGGAGGACCACCAACATCCCCTAACTTACTCTTTTCCTTCCTCTTTTCTGATATTGCCTTATGAAGTCAAAACCACAAGAAGATGAATAAAATTAGCTCTGCATAACTGGTTGATGCATGATACAGACGAACACTACTTTGATATAAGGCAAGCGCATGATAGGAGCATGGAATATATACAAAAAAGAAAATATTACATATTCACACATACGATAGGAGGATGGAATATGTATGAAAAACAGTAAGCAGAAGGCATTTCAACAAAATTAGAAGAAATGAAAGCTAGGCACCATATGAACATGCAACCAATATCACTATAAGGTAAAAAGTGTCTCCTCGTAAGTGCCATTTCAAGAAATTTTAAGCAGTACAAGCTAGAAGACAGTGCAAGATGCAACCTACATCACACTCCCAAGTTAAATGTGTCTTATGGGTAAGTGATTGTTGCAGGTATAAGTTGTAAGCTATGCAGATGCAATTCAACAAAATTAGAAGCAATACAAACTAGACATCATACGGAACACGCAACCACATATAACTGTTCCAAGTTAGAGCAAGCACCTGTGATGGTGGAGTAGGGGAGATGTGCTGGTCATCTACACAGTTGCGTTGGTTGTCCAGCCTTGTGTTGTCTTGCGAATCTTGTTGGTAGGATGGAGTAGAATCTGTAGAGACCCTTTGTTTGAGTTGCTCTGAAGGACCACCATCATCTACTGCGTTACTAATTTCCTTCAGCTTTATTGATTTTGCATTTGTGAAGTCAAACCGTAAGAAAAAGGAATAAAATTCGCTCTTCAGAACTCATTCATGCATGATACTAATGAACACTACTCAGATGAAAGGCAAACACATGATATGAGGATGGAATATGTAGAAAAAACAGGACGGCATGACATATTCACACCTATGATGTGGTAACTAAGCAGAAGGCATTTCAACAAATTAGAAGAACTGCAAGCTAGACACCATATGAAACATGCAACCAATATCGCTCTGCCAAGTTCAAACTGTCTGGCGTTTCAACAATTTAGAAGCAGTACATGCTAGAAATCATACGCAAGATGCAACCAATATCACAATGGTGACTTAAAGGTGCCTTATAATAAGTGACTGATGCGGGATATGCAAGAACATTAGTCTGATGTAAGAACATGGTGTGATCAGATATAGTATGTTCTAGAAATAGGAACACGTGTCATATTCATAGGCATTATGTGTAAAGTAAGCAGATGCAATTCAACAAATTTAGAAGCAATACAAGCTAGACATCATACACAACACGCAACCACATATAATAGTGCCAAGTTAGAGCAAACATCTGTGATGGTGGAGTTGGGGAGATGTGCTCATCATCTACACAGCTACGTTGACTGTCTAGCCTTGTGTTGTCTTGCAAATCTTGTTGGGAGGATGATGGAGTAGAATCTGTAGAGACCCTCCGTTTCAGTTGCTCGGAAGGACCACCATCATCCAATGCCTTACCAATTTCCTTCCACTTTATTGATTTTGCATTGTGAGATCAAACCAACAAGAAAAATGAATAAAATTCGCTCTTTAGAACTCATTAATGCATGATACTGACGAACACTACTCTGGTGAAAGGCAAAGTCATGATACAAGGATGGAATATGTACAAAAAACTGGACGGCTTGACATATTCACACCTATGATGTGGTAACTAAGCAGAAGGCACTTCAACTAATTAGAAGCACTACAAGATAGACACCATATGGAAGGTACAATCAATATCACTCTGCCAAGTTAAAACTGTCTCGTCATATGTGGCGTTCATCAAACTAGAAGCCCTACATGCTAGAAATCTTATTCAAGAGGCAAACCAATATCACAGTACCAATTTAAAAGGTGTCCCATCATAAGTGACTAATGCAGGATACACAAGAAGAGTAGTGTCGTGTAAGAACATGGTGTGCTGGACACATATAGTATGTACCAAAACTAGGAAGGCGTGTCATATTCACACGTATCATGTGTAAGCTAAGCAGATGCAGTTTACACTAATTAGAAGCAATACAAGCTAGACACCGTATGAAACATGCAACCAGATATCACACTGCCAACTTAGAATAAGCACCTTGGATGATGGAGTAGGGGAGCGGAGACTTGGAACTTGTAATGCACTAGCAGTACAAGGAGAATCCGTACAGATGCTCAATTTACGTTGATGCAGAGGACCACCATCATCGCCTTCCTTACTCTTTTCCTTCCTCTTTTTATTTTTCCCTGTCAAGTCAAACACACAAGAAAAGTAATAAAATTTGATCTTCAGAACTCATTGATGCATGATACTGATGAACACTACTTTCATGTAAGGCGACCGCATGATAGGAGGATGGGATATGTATGAAAAACGGGACGGAATGACATATTGACATGTATGATGTATAAAGTGTAAACTAAGCATAAGGTGTTTGAACTAGTTAGAAGCAATGCAAGCTAGAAACCATATGAAAGATGAAACCAATATCACTCTGCCAAATTATAAGGGTGGCCTCATAAAGTATTTGACCAAATTAGGAGCAATACATGGCAACACGCAGAAATAATATGCAATATGCAATGAACAAAGGTGTCTCATCATAAGTGATTGATGCAGGATACAGAAGAGAGGTAGTTACATGTAAGAACATGGTTAACAGATAGATGTAGTATGTACCAAAAATAGGAAGGCATATCATATTCACAGGTATAATGTGTAAACTAAGCAGATGCAATTTACCCTAATTAGAAGCAATACAAGCTAGACACAGTATGCAACATGCAACCACGTATCACACTGTGAAGTTAGAGCAAGCACCTGTGATCATGGTGTAGGGGAAATGTGGTCTTCAAGTACAGAGCTACGTTCAATATCTTCATTTAGGCTTGTTGTTTCTTGAGAATCATGTGGGGAGGATGAAACTGCACTCTTTATAAGAGTAGCGCGTCTCATACTAACCAACGGGCGTGACTATCTCATCATAAGCGATAGATGCAGGATACACAAGAATAGTAGTTTGATGTAAGAACATGGTGTGATAGGCAGATGTAGTATGTACCAAAAACAGGAAGGCATGTCATATTCACATGTATAATGTGTAAGCTAAGGAGATGCAATTTAACAAATTAGGAGCAATACAAGCTAGGCACCATATGCAACATGCAACCAGATATCACACTGCCATGTTAGAGCAAGCACATGGGGTTGTGGAGTAGGGGAGATGAGATTTGCAACTTGCACTGTAGTAGGAGTAGGCGGAGAATCTGCAGAGATCATCTGTTTTGGTTGCTCCAGAGGACCACCATCATTCCGTGCCTTCATACTTCTAGATTTTGCCTTGTCAAGTAAACACACAAGGAAAAGGAATGAACTTCACACTTCCAAATTCGTTGATGCATGATACTGACAAACACAACTTTTATGTATGGCAACCACATTGTAGGAGGATGGAATATGTACGAAAAACGCTAATCAGAAGGCATTTCAAGAAATTGGAAGCAATGCAATCTAGACACCATATGAAAGATCCAACCAAAATCACTCTACCAAGTTAGAGGTGTCTCATTATAAGTGGAACTTCAACAAATTAGAGGCAATACATGTTTGAAATGGTATGCAAGATGCAACCAATATTACACTGTTAACTTGAAGGTGTCTCGTCAGAAGTGATTGATGAGGGATACACAAGAAAAGTAGTTTGATGTAAGAACATGGTTAATAGAAAGACGTAGTATGTACCAAAAATAGGAAGGCATGTCATATTTACAAGTATAATGTGTTAACTAAGGCATTTAATTTACCTAATTAGAAGCATTACAAGGTAGACACCATATGCAACATGCAACCACATATCACACTGCCAAGTAAGAGCAAGCACCTGCGATGGTGGTGTAGGGGAATTGATGTCATCAACTAGAGAGCTACGTTGACTATCTTCATTTAGCCTTGTTGTTTCTTGAGAATCATGTGGGGAGGATGACACTACACTCTTTAAATGAGTAGCGCGTCTCATGGTAACCCACTGGGTGACTATCTCATCATAAGTGATTGATGAGGGATACAAAAGAGCATTAGTTTGATGTACGAACATGGTTAATAGACATATGTAGTATGTATCAAGAACAGGAAGGCATGTCATTATCAAAGGCATAATGTGTAAAGTAAGCAGATGCAATTTAACCAAATTGGAAGCAATACAAGCTAGGCACCATATGCAACATGCAACCACATTTGATAGGACGAAGTTAAAGCAAGCACCTGGGATGGTTGTATGTGACAATTGAGATCATCAACTGCAGAGCTATGTTTATTGTCTCCATCTGCTGACACTACACCCTTTAGAGTGATGAAACGCTTAGTGCTTATCTTCGAATTACACTGGAGCGACTTCTGTCTTTTCTTTTGTGCGTTCATCAACACCGCGTCAGAGTCTGAAATACCCATGCATAAAGAAACAATAATGTGAGTATGGGTGAAGTGTGTGCACAAGTACTATAGTGTAAAAGTAGCAGATAGCAGGTCGGTGAGAAATAAATGACTGGAGACATATGATAGCTCTACAACATGCATGTCACATGAAATTACTAGATTCTAGGATTTTGAAATATGAGCACAGGGATGGCTGGGAAATGCAGATACTCCTCCAGCACACCATAAGGTGTGGTCCTATGAAAGTAACAGTCGACTGAAAACAAATAGGCTAGTCCTTTTTTCTGCACCGTCCGATGTACAAAGAACGGGCAGATCGCCTTCATCCACCTCCAGCCAGTCAGTGTTGACAATCTTCCTCGAAACACCAGCAACCACCGCCCAGTCCCCTGCCTCCGCCATCCCCTCGACCTCACCAACAGCCCCCCGGCCATCCCTTCAAGCCCCGCCAACTTCCAGATCGGGCGCAAGAAGCTCCTTCACCCCACACCCCTATGATAGACACCGATGATCTGCTACCATGGTGAACAGGCAGACTAGGTGCTCCGCGCGCCTAAGCAGGTGCTGCTTCTTTTAAGTGCAAATCAACTGACCCTGAGTTGAAATCCAGGCGGGCTACTGACCTATAGCCAAGGTGAAATAGTAAATGGGAGGAAACCTTGTGCATTTAGTATCATGAAGAAGACGCAATAAGAAGCGCTCAACTAATTTCTTTCGTGGTATGAATATGGTGTGTGCAGAGACGTAAGATTTGCATGAATAAGGGAAGAGGAGTACCTCCTTCTGCTGGCAGTGCTGTGTCCTCCTTCTGTTTTCCAACGATCTTCATGTGGTTCGCTAGAAACGAGATGTTGTGGAGGACGATGGAGCCTTGGACGAACCCATGGCCAAGTTGTTGAGTGTGGTGCGGTTGTCGTCTGTCGGCGGCGGGGAACCAGACCGGAGGTGGCGAACGACGGCATAGCGGGATCCTCTTAATTCCCTTTTTATCGCTCCAAAATCAGGAAAGTATCTCTCTCCTAATTTCCTATATCTCTCCCTATATCAAAAGAAGGAAACTTTGCCTCTCACGATTACATATATATCTTACTTTCCTGGAATCATTGATTTACTTGCCACTAACCAAGAAATTTGCAAAGGGTATTTTTGTCCTAACACCTTTATAATTGTGCGCGTTGGTCATCGTGCCCAAAACAATACACCTTACATAAAGGAACGGAGGGAGTACAATAGTACAATGTTATACAAGAAAGTTAATTGCATGGTGCATCAAAAATATTTGTTCTGCATTTTGAATGTTTCTCCTAAAATATTAGTCACAGGAAAGAGAAACGAAGGGCATATCTCTCCTTGTCTCCACCGGACACCCCCTCTTTCTACACCACTTTCACGTATGCACACAAACTATCTCTCGGCCCTCTAAAAGTATGCATGCCCCTGACACATTCACGCGTGACTGTCACTGTATTTCAAGCGAAAGCACTATACAGTCACTGAACTTCAGAATATGCTCATTACGGTCACCGTATACATTCTTGTGGTGATCATACGGTATCTAGCTCATGATACGTCTCCGTATTTTGTTGATGACACTGATAGACACTGTATTTGATGCATGCTCCGTATTTTGTTGACGACACTTATGGTCATTGTATTTTAAGAGAAAGCATGATATGGTCACTAGACTTTAGAATAAGCTCATCACTGTCACCACATACATTTTGTGGTGCTAACCAACCTGTGGTTGGATGGTTAGGAGGACAATAGTTTCCCCGGGCCCAACAGGTTTAAAGTCCTGGTGCTCCCATTTATCCTGGATTAATTTTAGTATTTTCCAGCGATGTGCGTTCAGTGGGAGGAGACGTTCCCCTCAACTACGAGGCACCTATGGTGACTTCATAAAATCTCAAGATCATATGCTGGCTCACTCTCTTGAAGGTGCTCATAGGGGTAGGGTCTGCGTGTGTGCGCTTATAACGTTGAGTGTTTGTGCGTATATATGAGCGCTTGCGTCTGTGCCGTGTTAAAAAATACATGTCATGATTATATGGTCACTGGCTCACCCGTACAACTTTGTACTTTGTTGATGACACAATCATTTGACCAGTCAAACGTTCCACGTGGTGCAACTTGTGTTGCACCATCAACGCGCGTAACCGTGGGGCCCACTTGTCAGCGCGTATAGGAAAGAAAGAAATGGTATTTTGAGTCTGTACTATGTAAATAAAATACATTTTATGGTGATCATACGGTCATTGGCTCACCATACAGCTCCGTAACTTGTTGATGACACGATCAATTGACTAGTCAAACGGTCCACATCCAGCAGCGCACATTACCGTAGGACCCACCATCAGCGCGTATATGAAAGACAGAAATGGTAATAAATTAGTGGTCGGTGGGGATTAAAAGTCTTGAGACCTCTGGTTGGCAGTCGCCGGCAGTGGGGGGCGCGGTGATTGGGCGGTGGCATGGGGATCGCCGGAGAAAAAGCTCGGCGTGGGGGGCTTAGAGGTATGGCCACAGCAGCGGTGGACCGGCGCTGGGGAGTGGTTTCGGGGCGGGCAGGGCGGCGGGGGCCGGCGGTTTGGCCGGTGGTGGCTGGCGGCGTAGGGAGTGGAGGTTGAAGATGAACTACAGGCCCTTGATTTCGCATCCAACGGCTGGAAAATCGACTGACCAGAGATGAAAAAGTCAATCGACTGACGTGTGGCCTCACCCTGCACGTACACATGCATGCACGCAACACTCGCACGCATGCAGGCGTGCAACACTGACACGTACACATGCACTCACAAACACACGCACACATGCAGCATGCAACACTAACACGTACACATGCACTCACGAACACACGCACGCACACACACACACATCCGTGCAACACCGTAACGTACACATGCACGCATGCAACACTCGCACACCTGCATGCACACAACACACACTACAAAAAATACAATTCCGTCATGATACGTGTTTGTCACAGTTGGTCACATTTTTTGTCATACATGTACATCCACGACCATTTTACGACAGAATCAAGATAGTCATACCTCTGATGTTGTAGAAGTGTTCCATGACATTACCAAAATTATCACCACGGAAGTATCCACTTCCATGACGATAAATGGTGCGTCATGGAAATGCTTTCGTCAAGGGTAACCGACATGTGGCATCCAGCGTATCTGGTCACCGTTAAGCTATCGGGTTCCGGTTTGGATCCGATAACCAGTTAACAGCCCGAACAAATGGGATTTTCTACGTGTAAAATCATCATTGGCTGGAGGAAACATGTGTCTGCTCCTCGGTGGGCCAAATGTCATCCGTCCAATGGAGGAGACATGCCTATCATATGTCGACAAGTGGCAAGTCCGAACAGAGGCCCATATAGGTTAAAAAGGCCGGCAAAGTCAAAGGCCCGTAGTACTTACTCAGGTACTAGTGGGCCAGCCCAATAACGGCATGTTTAAACATGGCCCATTTACGGCCTAAAGCCAGATCTGGCCTGTTAATTGTTCGCCGAATATTTGGGCCCAATTACGGCCCAGTGACTTTTGGCCTGTTAGAGGCCCGATGTAGACATGGGCCCATTTCAGCCCGATCTGTCTTTCGGCTTGGGAATGGCCCGTGCTGCCCATGGGCCATATATGGTCTGATGCGACATCCGGCCCACTAACGGCCCGTGATAAAGGTGGTAACAGTTCGGTCCAACGTGACTTTGGGCCTGTTAAAGGCCTGTCGTATAATTCGTCCTGTTGATGCCTGTACTAAGCTTTCGGCCTCTTGAAGGCCCATGATATCAGTGGGCCAACTAAGGCTTGAGATATGTTTCGGCCTGGTAATGGCCCGTCATATAACAGGTCCAAAAAAGGCCCGGTCTACATTTCAGCCTGCTGAAGGCCCGTCGACGACTAGTGAAAATTGAGGCCCAACATGCATTTCGGCCTGCTAAAGGCCCATGGTTTGTTCTGGGTCATAACAGGCCAACAAAATATTCAGCCTGTTAATGGCCCAAAGCTACATGGGCCCAACTAAGCACCGGGTCCACTAAAGGCCCAACTAAGTGTTGGGTCCACTAAAGGCCCAACTAAAATTTGGGCCGAATATAGGCTCGAGTAAGTTGTGGGCCTGACGCATAGTGTGAAGGCCCCAATGGCCTTTCAGGCCCAAGAAAGTTGCAAGCCGGCCCAATTGTTGCCCACTAAAAAGCAGGCCAGTTAGAGACGAATGTTTCGGCCCGGTCGACTACATCAGATTTTTTTCAGATAGCAAATGATGGCAGTAACTAGTAGGAATTAAGAACAAACCTACTCTATACAATAAAGAAATTACGACATAGTAACTTAGAATAAACCCACACTATACAATAAAGGATTTCTGGTATATTACATCCACTGGGCATCGAATTACCAGTGATCATAAAGCGCAACGAAGAAGCTTTTTACAAAAACTGGGCACCATTGCAGTGTAACGAGCTAATACTAAACTAAGACCACTTCCAAGATAGTTCAGGAAAGGTTAGCCTTGGGCGGGAACTGCTGCGCAAGCTGTTGAGCAAGGCTATGAGACCGGCCTAGCATGTCGATCATAGCTTCCAGGTGTAGCTGTTTAGCAATGAGGTTCTCATTGGTGTTCTCCACAATCTTCCTTAGAGATAGGACTTCAAGTCAAAGTTGAGTTAGAGAATACCTTTCTACTAGAACTTGGGACTGAAGAAGTCGAACTGATTCAAACAGTGAATTTTGTGAGCTTGTCTGACTGCTAGTCTCAAGTAACTTGAACACTGCATCAAGACAAGACTTTGGGGTTGTCTCGCTATCTTCAAGATGTTTTGCCTTCTTTGATAGAGTATATGTTGGGTTTGGCTCACAGCCTTCAGCAGACTTGTGCATGCCATCAGGCATATCACCCTGAAACAAGCAAAGATATGACATGTTTTGCACGTGTATAAAAAAAGATGATAACTGTGCTGTCAATTCCATCCAATTTCAAATTAGAAAATAAAGAGTAAGTTCAAAATATCAATAGCATAATTTGGCATTGTTCATAATGCAGGGAGCTTCACCACACTACTGGATTACCATGTCAACATAACAAGCATAGATGAAGGGCAAAGAAAATCATTGTATCTATTTTGGTTATTGTGCATGGCATGTTGTTCATATCATCGGCCACATCAGTAAGATAAAACAAGAGATGACAAGGTGCAAACGTGGTCCGCTTCACCACACACTGGATTATAGATCCACAAAAACAAGCATACATATAGGGAGTGTTGAGTAATGTGCATGGTATGAATAAGGAATTTGGTTTTACAAGTAAAACTTGGAACTTATGGTTGTTGCGAACATGCATTTTGATAGAAACAGCAAACTAAACAGTAGTTAACGATAGGGAGTATGAGCAAATTAAACAACAGTTGAGGATAAAGGCTTTAGAAGGACTGACTTACATTAATAGTTAACACCAGCTTTATAATGCCCTTCTACATGTCAAGGGAAGGATAATTTAAGAATTTCAGCACAGAATCTTCTTCATAAGCATTGCATGTACTCTACATTTTGTAGAGAGTAATTATAGATATGATAATACTGGAAGGGATAGAGGATAATGAAGATAAGATGCAGATTGATGCTACATAATCAACTACCAATCCCTGGAAGTACAAGCGTTAAAGGACAAAATGTACTGACAAGAGCAATGGGCTACACTTCTGCACTGGCATTGTCTGTGTATTCAACTTTTTGGTAAGATTAAATATAGATCTGATATTTTTTTAGTAAGTGGTGGGAGAGGGAGATAAGATGCAGAATGCTACACAATGAACCAATCACTCTTCCCATAATATAAGAGTGTTTTGAACACCAGTGTACTGTACAAAACATTCTTATATTATGGGACGGAGGGAGTAGCTGTTAATGTAAGTACAGTGATAGACGACATTCAGTCCTTATAAGAGGATTGCAGAGTTAAACCTCTTCAAAAGCATTGGGTTGATTCTAAATTTATGTAAGAGTCCATATGGATCTTATAATGTCCACCAAATGGACGATAACGAGGCTAACATGTGCAGTGATGCTACATAATCAACCAACTATGAAAGTAAGTATGGTCATACAAGGTAAGAGGTACACACAACAGCAATGCAGTGTGCAGTATAGTTGTAAGATTCTGTGGTCCCTTGAGAATGAACTTCTGCTAACAATTTTCGTACAAGTGAGACGTTAAGGCAAATGAAGAATGTAGTTCAAATTTTGATCTGATATGATAGATAGTACATTACATTGCAGACAAGACCAATGTGTATCAAGATTACTCCAGTCACTGTCTGATAAATGTCGCACCGAAGACTTTACAGAAATTTCGTTTAGAGGCTTGCCATCGAAGTGCGCTTGCCTCAGGTAGGAACGATACTTCATCAACGAGTGCTTGAAAAGGGCAACCAATCCTTTCTTGCCTTGACAATCCAGTTTGGTCCTCGCCTATTTAAAATAATGAAATCTTGTGTCTTCTGTCAGTAGAAACATATATGCAGTAATTACCATGAATAACATTAGTTCATTACTTACGCGTAAGTTGCGGAGGAAGACTGGAAATTATTCTGTGTCTGTGGTATAATCTTTCCATGAAGGAAAGATGTGCGCAAAGTTCCTGACAACAATATAAGCTTTTTCTTCTAAACTGGGAAGAAATGGAATAGGGGTCCTATTTGCTGCAATTGGGGCTCTCTCTGGTTCGAAAAGGAATTTGGCAACTGGATTTGTTGTACTCTTTCCTGGAATGGGGGTTTTGCATTGTAGAGCTGGTTCTATGTCAATTGGCATCATCATACTGTTTGCTGCAGTTAGGGTCTGCTGAGTTGGGGCATCAGAGATGACCAATGTAGTAGGTCTAGAGTCTGCTAGAGTTGGGGTCGTGTTTTGTTGGTCAGGTGATATTGCAACTACACCTAATGGGCTATTTGATTTATCAGGTGTCACTACCTTTTCCAAATACTTTGCTTGTGCTCCTCCGTAATCAACAATCGCTCTCTTCCTTTTGAACATCTGATACACAAGAACAACATTTGAATGGATAAATATGGTATGATGACAGATGGAATAACTGAAAATCGATAGGTAGGGCATATTCACATACACGATGTGTAAAATAAGCTAATAGCAGTGCAAAAAAGTACAAGCAATGCAAAGCATTAGTTGCAAGATATGTGCGACCAATATAACCTTGGAAAGTTAGAGCAAGCACCTTGATGGGTGAATAAGACACTACTAGGAAAAGGGCTATAGATAGGACTGATTCTAATGGCGCACCAGGTAAATAGTGCGCCACTACTATATACTAATGGCGCACTAGTTGCAGGTGCGCCATTAGTGTGGAAGACACTAATGGCGCACCAGACTCACGGTGCGCCACTACTATTGATTTTTTTCCCATTTTTCCATACAAACTAATGGCGCATGATGACAAAGTGCGCCATTACTAGTTAGAAATAGTAATGGCGCACGACCAAGACAGTGCACCATTAGTATATATATTTTTTTACTTTTTTGCAAACCTACTAATGGCGCACCACCTGCAGGTGCGCCATTATTAAACAGGGTTACTAATGGCGCATTATGTGGTGGTGCGCCATTAGTAACCTGGGACCAACAAGATATTTTGGACAGCCCACCTACCCACTCACTTTCCCCACTTCATTCTCTCCACCTCCTCCTCCAAGCTTGTCTCAGCTGCCTCCTCCTCCTCCTCACCTCATTTCCACCATAGATTCATCAAAATTAAGTGGTGAAATTACCTTTTTTTTGATAGGTAAGTAAGGGGAAAGCTATCTTCATGATGTAGATCTACTTTTTTTCTCCCTAGCTCGCTCCAACAACGTGCACATGCACTTTTTCTGGCCTAGCTAGATCTATGTATGTTTGTGGTGTTGCATGTGTTTGTGGTGTTGCATATATGTTTGTGTTTGAAGGTACGGTATTTGAAATGCGATAGTTGCCAATATTTTGCGGAATGTTTTGATTCATTTCCGTCAAGTGAGAATTTTGGCACTATGCATTTTTTTTGTCCTATTTTTAGGAAGGTCATGCCAAATTTTTCTTGGTTCTAAAATATCGTTTTGCTCTACCCGCAAAGCGACCATGGTCCGCACTATGATTTGAAGGCATCATGAATAGGTTTTTGAGCTCATGAAGGCCGAGATGCTTCAAAAGAACGAGACGGAGATAAGATGTCCGTGTCGAAGATGCAAGTGAAGAGCCTTATTGCGGACTGGATTCCGGCAGGTCTTGGGACCACCGCTCTTGCGTGGTTTCATGGATGGCTATCGGTGGCAAGGTGATGAAGATGACTATGAAGTCGTCCAGGGCCGGGCAAGAAATGAGGAAGGGCAACAAGACAAGTACCACCGCGGCGATGTTGTACACAGTCATCATGTAGAAGATGTTGTAAATGATGATGGGGAAGATCAAGACGAAGGGCATGATCATGAAGATGAAGATGCCCGCGCAGACGACGATGGAGGCTGGGTGCAGGACCCTCATATTCAAGAGCTGCTTCTCAAGCAGACGGATAACGCAAGAGCTGCCGCCCGAGAGAAAGCCAAGCTGGATCAACTGGAGATAGACACGGTTACTCCATTGTATGAAGGATGCAGGCCCGAGGATACCCGCCTGAAAGTAACACTCATGGATCTAGAGATGAAGGTAAAACACAAAATGACCGACGCATGCTTCGACGAGAAAATGTCATTCTGGCACGAACGTCTTCCCAAGGGGAACAAGTGCCCGACCAGTTTCGAGGAGGCGAAGAAAATCGTGTGTCCTCTGGATTTACCACACGTGAAATACCATGTGTGCATGAAAAATTGTATCATTTATCGGGACGAGCACGCGGAGTCTACCATATGTTCGGTGTGCGGCGTCACTCGATACAAGAAGAGGAAGAAAGCTCCTCGAAAATCGGTGTGGTACTTTCCGATCACTCCTCGTATGCAGCGGTATTTCGCGGACCCTAATGTAGCAAAGCTCCTGCGTTGGCACGCGGATAGGGAGGAGAAGAAGTGGGAAGATGACGGAAATGATCCGGAGATAAATAAAAAACACAAGATGCCGAGTCACCCTAAGGATGCGAGCCAGTGGCAAGTGTTGAACTTCGAATACCCAGAATTTGGGAAGGATCCAAGGAACATCGTGCTGGGCGCAACCACCGATGGAGTCAATCCATTTGGCAGCCATAGAAGCACACATAGCACCTGGCCTGTGTTTGTGTGGATGTACAACCTTCCCCCCTGGTTGTGCATGAAGAGGAAGTACATTCACATGAGTATGCTAATTGAAGGGCCGAAACAACTAGGAAACGACATCAATCTGTATCTGGGGCTACTGAAGGAGGAGCTAGACACGCTGTGGAAAACGCCAGCCAATACGTGGGACGCTGCAGAGAAAGAATATTTCCGTGAGAGCCGTGACCGCCACGACGGTGCACGACTATCTCGGTTACGGATATCTCGGGGTAGGTAGTCCACGGATTTTCTGGATGCGTAAGGTGCATGGATGACACAACGTATCGCCAGCTAGATAGAGATCCCGGGTCTTCAAAAACCGTGTTCATGGGACATCGAAGGTGGCTTCGCGACGATGACCCGTGGAGGAAACGCAAGGATCTGTTCGATGGTGAAACCGAACCCCGAAAACGCCCGTGTACGAGGAGCGGTGAGGAAATAGACGAGCTGTTGAAAAATTGGAAAGACTGCCCACTGCCGGGAAAGAAGCAAAAGGCACCAGAGCTGGAAAGAAGCGAAAGGCGCCAGAGCCGCTGCTGAAGGTATGGAAAACGAGGTCTGTTTTCTGGGACTTGCCATACTGGAAGATCCACCGTGTGCCTCACAGCCTTGATGTCATGCATATCACGAAGAACGTAAAGCGAGAGTCCGCTTGGTACCTGCTCAACATGCCGAGAGGACCAAAGATGGGCCGAAAGCAAGGTAAGACTTGAAATCAATGGGCATCAGGCAGGAGCTTCACGCTAATGAGATGATGATGATGATGATGATGAGGCGAAGCAGGACACAGAAAGTCGTCGCAAAGGCAAAAAGGCCAAGAAGACCGGAAATGACTACCCTCCCGCGTGCTTCACTCTAAGTCAGGAGGAGATCGAGCAGTATTCCATCTGCCTCCTAGGAGTAAAACTTCCTTACGGTTACGCGGGGAAGATAAGCAGATACCTAGACGCAGCGAAGCAGAAGTTTAGCGGGATGAAGTCTCATGACTGTCATGTCCTGATGACGCAGATACTTCCAGTTGCAATCCATAGGATCATGGATGCGCACGTCCGTGAAACGCTATTTGGCCTATGCAACTTTTTCGACGTCATCTCTTAGAAGTCGATTGGCGTGAGGCAACTCAGAAGGCTACAGGAAGAGATCGTGGTGATACTATGCGAGCTTGAGATGTACTTCCCGCCCGCATTCTTCGATGTTATGGTGCATCTGCTGGTCCATATCGTGGAGGATATCATCCAACTCGTGCCGACGCTCCTGCACAGCATGATGCCATTCGAAAGGATGAATGGTGTCATCAAAGGATACGTTCGCAACATGTCACGTCCAGAGGGAAGTATAGCCAGGGGCTTTTTGACCGAAGAGTGCATCTCCTACGGCACGACTTATCTAGGCATCGAGAACCCGCTGGTCTCCGCCGTCAGCAGCACCTCGGCGGGCTCATTGGATGGGGTCACCGTGAGGGTCGCCGCGAAATGCATGTCGACTTCGAGGGTTGACTCGCCGACTTTGAAAGAGCAAACCTAGTCGCACTACAACACATAGACGTGGTCGATCCTTGGGTGGTAGAGCACAAAACCTTTATTGAGAAGACGTACAATGACCGAGGCCAACAGAGAACGATCGGAGATATACTCAAAGAGCAAAACTCTTGTTTCACGTGTTGGTTCAAGCAGAAGCTTCTGTCGTACCCATTACATGAAGATTCTTCCGCGGAAGAACAACTCATATTCGCCTTGTCACAGGGCACCGAGCACAACCTGACGACCTATGAGGCATACGATATCAACAGCTACACATTCTACACCGAGGACAAGGACATGAAGAGCCATGGTTATCAGAACTCCGGGGTAACAATGGAATCCTACACCGGTAAGGACAAGGACAGATACTACGGAAGGATCGAGGAGATCTGGGAGCTGAGCTACACTGGAGAGAAGGTGCCGATGTTCCGTGTCAGATGGGCCAAGAGCGTCGTAAAAGAAGACCGATGTTTCACCACCATGGTTATACCCGAAGCCAAATCCAAGACCGCGGGCGCAAACGTCATCGCGAAAAATGAGCCATGGGTACTGGCTTCCCAAGTGGACCAATGCTTCTTCATTACCGACTCGTCAAAGCCCGGTCGTGTTGTCGTGAGGACAGCAAAAGGAAGATCATCGAATGGATGGAGTAGCCAATGAGCAAGACTTGACAAAGCACGGCGACCAAGATCGAACATGACGACAACGATGAAGTAGCAGCACACACCACAAGAAGAAGCAGGACCACCCTACCTAAAGGACGTCCGCTCCACGTAAGAACTCCATTTTGTAAAAAGAAGGGCAAGAAGATTGTGAACAGATAGCTAGCTAAGATCGATTGTATTTAAATCGTAGTCTTCATTTCTCGTTTGTATTTCATGGGCACTTTTTGATATCATGAATATTTTTAAATTTCATGGGCACTTTTTGAATTCATGAGGACACTTGATCTCGATCCCCCTCCATCTTGATCTCGATTCCCCCTCCATCTCGATCTCGATCCCCGCACCCTCCCCCGCTCCACCGCCGCCGCCGATGATATTTTCAAGTAACAAATTTGAACATATTTTATAAAAACTTATTACTGTTTTTATAAAAAAAATATAAGTGTTATAATTTAAACAAGTTTGAACATATTAAACACAAATAAATATAAAAAACAGCATTTAAAATGCATAAAAAATATTGGGGAGCCTGGGAATCGAACCCAGGACTTCTTGGTGTGTGTGTGTGCTGCGTGCTGACCAGTCGGGCTAGTGGGTGGGTTCTGTTGTAGATAGGGTTAGGTTGTAGATATGGTTAGTGGGCTAGATTAAAACAAAATTCTAATGGCGCACCGAGGGGAGGTGCGCCATTAGAATAGTCGTACTTATGGCGCACGACTGGACGGTGCGCCATTAGAACCTCCCCCTAGCTATCCTCCCTCTCTCTCGCCAGATCCCCTTTGACCCTCTCTCCCTCGCCACCAGATCCACCCGCACGCTGCCCCGACCCACGACGCCGCCGCCCCGACCCTCACCGGATTCCACCCCGCCGCCCCCGCGCCCCCGCGCCCGCACCCCCGCCGCCCCCGACCCTCGTTGGACTCCTCCTTGCCGTCTGCGCCTTCTTCCACATCCCCCAGGCCTCCGCCGCCGCCGGCCGCCAAGGCACTAACCACCTCCTCGGACGGGGCGCTCTTCCTCACGCTCTCCTCACCAACCACGACGCCGGCCACCTGCTCCTCACCAACCACGACGTCGGCCACCGGCTCCGTCGTCTCCGGCAGAGGTTACTCCACCTAGCTGCAGCACTCGTGCGCTTGGCGGCTAGGGTTTGCCTCCAGCCTCTCCCCTCCCCCATCAACGAGAGGAGCATCCGGTTCCCCCGCCCTCGAGTTCATCGACGGCGTCGTCCTCCAGCCGCAGCCGCCGCAGGTACAGATCCCCCTGTGATCTCCATCTTTCAGATGTTATAGTGTACAGGAGCAACTTTGCACCAATGCATGATTCTAGTTAAAGTGCCAAACATTCTTAAACAAATGAATTTTTCAGATGTTATAGTGTACAGGAGCAACTTTGCACCAATGCATGATTCTAGTTAAAGTGCCAAACATTCTTAAACAAATGATTTTTTTTGCAACATGATTACTTTGATCTTCTAGATGCTTCAGTCTCATTGTAGATTGAATTTGTTCATGCCATACATCTGTGTTGTGCTTCATAGGCAGCAATAGTCGTTCTTATCGATATATGGCCCGTTGATAAAACTGCATTCATATAGATTAGCCCGTTGGGTAGAGAGAGAAGAGTGGGTTTCAGTTTGCTCGGGCGTGATGTGCCCGGAGTAGCCCATTGACATAGCTCATAGTAGTAGGTATTTCAAAATATATGGAGTAATGCATAAATTTGTACTCCAACAAGTTTACTCCAAGACTCGTTTAAAATTCAGTTTATCGTTAAATGACAAGAATTCAGTTTACTATTAAATTTTAGTTTCACAGTGCTAGTTTCCAATAAACAAAGCCTATGCTTATGAAGAATAAATCAGCTGAAATGAGATCTCGATCCTTTTTACTTTGTTTGTTCAGATTGTTGGAAACTTTAAGCTCTCAATCATCAAGGCCATCTGTAGTTCTTTGAATTCAACCATTTAGGTGAGCTACAACTAGGAGGATTTTGGAGTAGTATCAAACTGTTCTTTGTTAGAACATCTTTGTTACATTTGCTGTCGATTAATCGAATCAAGACAAAACTCTTCTATGGAGTTAACCGAAGATCAACAAGCAAATCAAAATCTGCAACACATTTTCTTCAGTCCATAACTAACAACACAATTTGTTCAGTCTAGTGATGCAGCAATTTCTTCAGTCTAGTGTAAATGTAACTGACTACTGGTCAAATACTCTAGTGTATTTAGTGTAAATCTAGTCTGAAACTAGTAGAGCTCTTGGTGATTTGCAAATTCAGTTTAAATAAAAATTTGGTACATGACTACTGATCATGTATGAAAGATGTTGCTACTGGATGAGCACAAGAACTACTCAATAGATAATTGATTTTGTAGAACAAGTCTTGTTGCCAGTCTTGAACCAATAGATAATCTTAATTGAAATTACACCATGTCTTGTTGCCAGCCCTAATGAAAAAAGCAACTGAATTTCCAACAACCTACTAGGTAGAACAATCCATTTCCAACAACCTGTGAGGTAGAACAATCCATTACTACACGATTGCAACTGAATTGTCAACTCTATGTACTATGTATGCTGTGGCATGTGGTGTGGTCCGAGTGATCAGGTTTCAAGTGATTTTGAACTTTTATGATTTTTATGCACATATATGTGTGTATGATGATCCTCCTTTCCTGCAGTAGTATAACTAGGATATATACCAAAAAAGATTGTTATATTCCTCCCTGGTACAATAAATAAAAACGAAAATAGTTCCTGGTACAAAAAGAATAAACTATACATAGTTAATTTCTTCATCTTTGAATTGTTTCAGAAATTGGTATGACCAAAGATGCTATTGTATATAAATGGCCTGCTGTAGAACTGTTCTTCATCTTTACAGTGCTGTTGTATAGAAATATGCTGAATTTTCTGCTCTGATTGTTGCTCAAAGAAATTTAGCAAAAAAATGGGGTCCTGGGAGACGCCGCTGCTGCTTGAGGCCCTTGAGAGGCCCTTCGTGTCGTGATGATTTGCAGGTACCCCGAGAGGCCCTTTAGTTTGCCAGAATGTCGATTAACTTCTGTTCTGGCAAATTCGGGTACTCCATATGTCCTATTTTCAGCAAAGGTCGTGCTGAAATTTTCTGTGAGTTTTAGCATGACTTTGCTAAAAATCGGACATATGAGGTACTTGCTACTAATGCATGGGTCGGGGCATCTTAGTACTTAATTAAGTAGGATCAACTGCCCCTTTATTCTTGCTGTATTAAACCATAGGTGGCAATAGAGCCAAGTGATTAGTGCCAAGTGATTAGGCCCAACCTAGGGTGCCTCGGCATCGATAAACCCTAAATGATGAAAACTTAACTTGGCTGCCCCGGATGCCTCGGTGTCGATGAGAACCTAAATGATGTACGCTTAGGCTTTTAGGGTGCCTCGGCGTCGACAAACCCTAAATGATGAAAGGTTAGGCTTTTAGGGTGCCTCGGTGTCGACAAACCCTAAATGATGAGACCATGTTCTTGTTCCTTGACAATAACCAACTTTTTGACCAAACTTTTTTCCTATATAGAGCAAAACATGGCCCACAACGATGAGGCCGGTGGTTTGGGCGGCAAGCAATTCTGGGAGCTGTCCCAGGAGATGGAGGAACAACCTCACCGCTATGAGGACGCCGCGGAAGACACCGATCCTCATTACACAACCCCTAGTGGCGTCGGGGATGACACCACTGATGGTGCCGCCGAGGATGCCACACTGATGATGGCGGCGCACACACAGATGGCAGCCAATCGAAGAAGCAAAGGAAGGACCGGCGTCCGAATGCACTCCGCACTGTCAAGGAGGAATTCACTCAAGTGGACTCCGACGGGAATCCAACGGAGCCCAAACATATAGTCAAGGGGTACTCGGTTCAGCTCGGGTGCATTCTCCGGAGCACCATCTCGATCAACACCGAGAACCTTAGGCATAAGGACCGAGGGAATTTGCGCAACCTCCTCTTCACAAAGCTGCACGAACGATACAAATTCCCCGCCAAATTTGAAAACACACGCCTCTCAGGGAATAAAGTGAACAGTGCCGCCCTCACGAAGATGAGCACGGCCATGTCTACTTGGAGAAGCGCGGTGAAGAAAATGATTGATAAAGGTGATAGTTATGAGAAGACCAAGGCGAAATATCCTTTGATGAGCGAAGATGAGTACAAGGAGTTCAAGATCAAGTGCTCGAGCAGTGCAACCTCCGAATCAAGTCGGCGGGGGAAAGAAATGCGGGAGTTGAACTTAGGGGAACACAAACTCGGTCCCGGCGGTTACGGAGTGGTGGAGCCTATATGGGACAAGGAGGACGCGGAGCGTGCGGAGCAAGGCCTACCGCCCCGCTTCGAGAAATACAGCGTAACAAGCGCATCAGAACTATGTCGGGGCCGGTACAAGGGCGACCCGATGTGATGCCCCGAGTAATCGTGACACTAATCATGCACGCAACGCGCAACGATCAAGATCGAGGACACACGGAAGATATCACAACACAACTCTAAAAGTAAAATAAGTCATACAAGCATCATAATACAAGCCGGGGCCTCGAGGGATCGAATACAAGTGCTCGATCATAGACGAAGTCAGCGGAAGCAACAATATCTGAGTACGGATATAAGTTAAACAAGTTGCCATAAGATGGCTAGCACAAACTGGGATACAGATCGAAGAGGCGATGCCTCCCGCTCGATCCTCCTAAACTACTCCTCGGTCGCCGCCGCAGAGCTCGCACGTAGTAGTAGGCACCTCCAGTGTAGTAGTCGTCCTCGACGGTGGCCTCGCCTCGATTCCAAGCATCTGGTTGCGACAACCAGAAAGAAAAGGAAAGGTGGAAAAAAGGGAAGGAAGCAACCGTGAGTACTCATCCAAAGTACTCGCAAGCAAGGAGCTACACTACATATGCATGGGTATATGTGTAAAGGGCCATATCGGTGGTGAATCGCAGAATGCCGTAATAAGAGGGGATAGCTAATCCTGTCGAAGACTACGCTTCTGGCAGCCTCCGTCTCGCAGCATGTAGAAGAGAGTAGATTGAAGTCCTTCAAGTAGTATCTCCAAGTAGCATCACCAAGTAGCATCTCCAGTAGCATCGCATAGCATAATCCTACCCGGCAATCCTCTCCTCGTAGCCCTGTTAGAGAGCGATCACCGGGTTGTCTGTGGAACTTGGAAGGGTGTGTTTTATTAAGTATCCGGTTCTAGTTGTCATAAGGTCAAGGTACAACTCCAAGTCGTCCTGTTACCGAGGATCACGGCTATTCGAATAGATTAATCTTCCCTGCAGGGGTGCACCACATAACCCAACACGCTTGATCCCATTTGGCCGGACACACTTTTCGGGGTCATGCCCGCCTCGAAGATCAACACGCCGCAGCCCCACCTAGGCACAACAGAGAGGTCAAGACGCCGGTCTAAACCTAAGCGCGCAGGGTGCGGGCCCATCGCCTCGAGCACACCTTCACGCTTGAGGGCGGCCGAAGCGTAACTAGCCCCTAATACAAGCGCAGCTTACGTTCCAATCCGGCGCGCGCTCGCCGCCGACGCCAAGAAGGCTTCGGTGATACCACGACGCGGGATACCCATAACTACTCCCACGTAGATGGTTAGTGCGTATAGACCAAATGGCCGACTTAGATCAAATACCAAGATCTCGTTAAGCGTGTTAAGTATCCATGAACGCCGAGCAGGCCAGCCCACTGCCTCCTAGGTGGTCTCAACCTGCCCTGCCGCTCCGCCTAAAAGTAACAATGGGGCCGTCGGGAACCCAGGCCCACCTCTAGGGATGGAGCCACTGTCCTTTCAGCCCCTCATCGAGAATCACTTGCGGGTACTCCTCGGTGACCCGACTTTAGTCACCATCTCAGATAGTATGTATGTATGTATAGTATATACCGTGATCACCTCCCAAGTGATCACGGCCCGATAGTATAGCAAGGCGCATCGACAAGAATGTAGGGCCAATGATGATAAGCTAGCATCCTATACTAAGCATTTAGGATTGCGGTAAGGTATCAACAGATGTAGCAACAATGTCGCTATGCATCGAATAGGATCAATCAGAAGCAAGAATATGCTACACTACTCTAATGCAAGCAGATAGAGGAGAATAGGCGATATCTGGTGATCAAGGGGGGGGGGCTTGCCTGGTTGCTCTGGCAAGAAGGATGAGTCGTCAACACCGTAGTCGAACTGGGGGTCGCCGGCAATCTCGGGGTCTATTGGAAAGAAGTAACGAGAGGGACACAATAAATAACAGAGCAATCAAAGCATCACAAAGCGTAACAAGACAATACGCGGTGTTCGGTGTGCCCTAACGCGGTAGTAGGTGATACCGGTGAAGGGGGGAAACATCCGGGAAAGTATCCCCGGTGTTCCGTGTTTTCGGGCATAGGAGCCGGAGGGGGAAAGTTGCGAGTTCGATAGGTTAGGGGGGTGTGGCTGACGAACGGGTTGCGTATCCAGAATCGTGTCGTCGTTCTGAGCAACTTTCATGTTGAAAATAATTTAATCCGAGCTACGGATTAAAAGATATGATTTTCTAAAGATTTTAATAATTTCTGGAATTTAATTAATTATTTAATTTAATTCGAAAATGTATTTATGACATCAGCATGATGTCATGCTGATGTCAGCAGTCAACGGGGGTTGACTGGTCAACCTGACCAGTGGGTCCCACTGGTCAGTGACACATTTTAATTAAACAATTTAATTAACCTAATTAGTATTAATTAGGAGGTGGGCCCCTTGTCATCGATTACTTAACTAACTAATTAACTGATGATGTTAATTAGGTAACTAATGTGTAATTAGTTTAATTAGTTGTTTGATTTAATTAATCAAAATTAATTAAATTAATTATTTCTTTAATTATCTAATTAATTAATTTTATTTTAATTTACGTTTTGGGGCCGGGCCCCACATGTCTATGGCCCCAAGGGCCATAGCGGTTCATTGGCGTCCCGAGTCCACCCGGATGGCTACGGGCGCTTAGGCGGGCGCGCTTCGCAGTGAGTGCTGTGGGCGAGGCGATGGCTGTGGCGGCGCGGTGGTCGGCCGGCATGGGGGACGGAGTCTGCGGGTCGGAGGCGAGCGGACCTTGGCCTGGCTGTGTGAGGCTGCGGGTGAAGCCGGTGTGGAGGGGCGGTAGGGGCGGACGGCGCGACCAGTGAGGCCACGGGTCATGAAGTGGTGAGCACGAGCGATCATGGGAGGAGCACGGCGGGAAGTCGGCTGCCACGGCGTGTGTGGCGGCGTCGCAGCAGAGGCAGGGGGTCGCCATGGCTGTGAGGGCGGGCACGACAGCGTCTGTGATGGCGGGCAAGGCAAGACAGAGGAGGAGAGGGAGGAAGAGGGAGGCAGGTGCGATGCTCACGGCGGGGTGTAGGGTACTGGCAGCGGGCTCGGAGAGGGGTCGAGGAGGTCCGGCGATGCGGCACCGGCGAGGTCCAGGCGGGGCGGCGGTGGTCGTGGCGTCTGCGGCCTTCGGGCGCGGTCTTGAGCAAGGGGGGAGGCGAGGGAGAGACGACGGGACGGCGTCAACGGGTCTCCGGCGCTGGCGGCGACGGGGACGGCGGGGAGGCACGAGGCGTCGGGGCGACGGATCTGGTCGATCCCGATCCAGATCGACAGAGGGAGGAGAGAGCGAGAGGGGGGAGTGGAGGAGGTTACGGGTTAGGGTTTCCCCCACGTGGGGATAAGGCAGGGGCGGTTCGGCCGGCTGGGCCAGGTGGGCCGGCCTGGCCGGTGAGCTGGGCCGTCTGGCCCAGTTGGCCAGGGGGCCTTTTTTTTTCTTTTAGTTTTGTTTTGTATTTTCCTATTGTTTTTTTTTTGTTCTCTTTTATTTTTAGTTTTTGTAAAAATACTAAAGTGGCACCCAAAATAGATGTTACAATTTATACCACAGCCACAAACAACTTAGCACTGAAATAAAATAGTTTTGAAATTGTTTTTCATTTTAAAAGCATTTATATAATTATTAATGCTGCTATTTTATTCCTTTTAGAGTGTTTAAACATTTTATAAAGGTGTGGTTTGACCACCATAATTATCTATGCATTATTTGGCACAACCCGAACATTTTAGTTTTAATCTTTGAAAACTTTTATTGTTTGCCTGATTTTTAAATTGAATTCAAATCGGTTTCAAACTAATGCGAGATTAGCCACAGTAATCGTGGTGACGTGGCATCGTTAACGTGGGATTACTGTAGCATGATTACCCGGGCGTCACAAATCTCCTCCACTACAAGAAATCTCGTCCCGAGATTTAAGAGGGGGACTACGGGGAAAGGTCTGGTTACGAAATTCTAACGATTCTCCTCGGTCTTGGTTGTATTTCTCGAAGAGGTCGATCCATTATATTGACGTCTTCATTCCTCCGCTTCGCAGACTATCATGATGAAGTCGTCATCCTTTCCTCGGGAACTCCATCGTACTTAAGAAAGAATAAGGGGGTATTCCGGGAGAACGGACCTCCGCAAGGTTGACTATCTGGTCGATAACATCGGGAAAGGTGGCAGAAAGTAACTCTCGAATTGAAACTTAAGAAAATATCGAGAGCATGGTAAGAAGGTGCAAAATAGAAGTTTCAAGCGCATAGGCAATCATTCGTTGCCTGAAACAAAGTGTGAAAGGTGTTCGGAGCAATGGGAATAAGTATTGCGTTTGATAGCAGAACTGGTGATCTCTCGGAAGGTGGCTCATAAATTACTTACGAGGCCAAGCGCGAGGAACAACCTTAGAAACAGGGGTGTACAGGAGAGTCAGGTTTCGATCCTGTGGAACTGTTGGTTATGGGCCCACCATGTGGGTTAAAAGTAGGAAGGGCAACGACGTCTTGCATGATAATGTAAGCAAGGCGTGTCAGAGGATAGCCTGTCAGTTATGTCGGCAACAACATCAGTACCAAGGGCGAGGGATGAAGAGAACCATTTTCTTGCTCGTTGAACGAGGCGGACCAATAGGCAAAGTTCTCTTCCATCGGTGGTTACCGGAATGTCATCAACAAAAGTAACAGGGTCTGACTGATAAGGTGGTACACCGAGGTGTTTTCGTAAGCAGGAAAATATTACTGCTTAGATCATATAAACCTCAAGAAAGGTTAAGCTAAACAATGGAAAGGATAATATGATTCTCAAATTAATCAGAACAATGGCAAGGAAAATGTGTTTAAACACATATATCAGGGGTATATCCTCCCCAAAGTCAAGCAGAGGATGATATCCAAGACAGGATATAAAGTAGAAACCCATTTAGGTAATGGGGGAGGAATCTCATGACATTACCCATACAACTATGTTTGGATAATTGAGCAGGAAACATTTAGCATTGGGCTTCAAATGTTCTTGTTGAAAATCGGAGTTCCACAAACATGCTTCGAGATAGCATTGCATGGTCTTCAAGCAAAGGTCAGACTGGATACTCAGAGGATTCATCAGGAATAACTTATAGAATAAGTTTTACAATTTCCTTCAGGAAGAATAGTTATCCTTGCAAAAGAAATTATAATGATAGGTCCTCCACCGGGGGGTGCTAGGCATGACATCATATTACTGGGTCATCAAAGGACCAACATCATATCTCGTGAAAAGTTGTCCCAACCATCATATCCGACTGAGATTCAGATCCGATTGGTGTCATGATACCTCAGACTCAGGATGTCCGAGAAGAAAAGGTGTGACACATATCGACGAGATGACATCGAAGATTCTCGGGAGATGAACCATGGAAGCCAGTTCCAAAACAAGAGTTCATCGGTAAACCAACGAGAGGATGAGGAGGTGGCTGATGGAATCAGCGACAATTCATCGAGATTAACAAAAGATGGATTTCCACAATTATGTGAACAAGGAGATAACATTTGTCAGATCAAATGGTATAATGATGTATGCTCGAGGTAAACATACACAATTAAACATTGGTTGAAAGGTACACCCGAAATATGGGATGGGTTGCACAACCAACGTCAGAATGGTGATTCAATAATCAAGACTAAGAATGAACGGCCGACCATTAACTTCAAAGTAATAGGGTTGCTAGAAGTGCAAGATCCACACAGCACCGTTCACTTGTTGGTACCCCGGTTGGAATCAACACGAGGAGCATGAAAGAATGGTGATGGTGAGAGGTATCACTATACCAAGAATTCTTAAGAGGTGGTGAAATTCTACGACATTATTAACATAAAAGGTGGTGATTCTCCAAGGTAACGAAGAACAATGTTGGGTAGCAAGGAACTTAAGGTATAACGCAAAACACGAACAAGTTGGTGTTGGAGGGAAGGCAATAAAGTGGCCGATGATAACACAACTCATCGAGGGCAAGGATGGTATTTCCCATCATGAATTCAATTGATATCCTGGAAGAGCTCGGAATATTGATAATGATCACGACACATTTGTCGAGAGATTGCCTGAAGATGTAATCGATCCGCGATCACATCAAGTCAAAAGAATGATGAAGCAAGAGGTTATTGGAACCATGGGTACGACACAAACTCAAAACTAAGCTTGTTGTTCAAGGCGAAATAATATGACGATGAGGATCGACGTAAGGTTAGTTCATCGTCGAAAATTGTGCTTCGTGAAGAAGGACCGGTAGCAGCTTAAAATTAGCTCGATAATGATATAGCCGATCGGGCTAGGAATGACTCAAGGATTAATAAATTTGTAAGCGATGAAGGGTTCAAATACTTGTTGAATCGCAATGCGAACTCGATTCGATTATCGGTGTCTTTGAGTTTTTTAATAACTCAGAGCCCGTGAAAAATTTGAATCAGTGAGGAGGTAGTACTTGATGAACTCATAAAAAGTTATGCAGTTCCATGTTAATCTCGAGATATCGGGGTAATACTAAATGATGATCAAAGTAGAGGTTGGATCGGGGATTGCTCTGCGAAGACAAGTGCTTAAACTTGCACGAGAAATGGTATTTAAAGGAGAACATGATCGAACCACGATTGCAAAAGGCGGATCCCGGATATAAGATGATCTTATACCAAGGAATAATTATTATTATTTTTTTTAAAAAGAAGCGATGAGAAGATGTACATCGTGTCCATGGGCATGAACACCAAGTTCAAGGTCGACTCCACTTCTCCAATGCACAACCTTTCATTCACTTCTCGCGTTCAATGAAGTTGTAGTGTTGAAATTTTATCCGCAAAATACCGTAAGAGTACGACTCGTGAAAACTTTCGAGTTCACACATATTGAGGAAGGCATAGGTTCAACCCATCGGGGCATCTTAGAATCATATACCAGAATCTTTAGAAGTAATTAACTCAAGCTCGAAGGCAGAGCATGGTTGAGAAAGCAGAGCATACAATTTACCAAAGGCATTATATACCCATGGAAAGGTTCTCAAGGTTATTCAATATGAAGGACACTGTCGGATAGAATCCAACAAAGGAACCGATGGTCCACAAGGGATCTGATGTGAGCATTGATACTCAACCAGAGGAAGAAACAATACAAATGTATTGAATTATAGGAACAACTCACTAATTCAAAGCTCAATGTAAAGAATCATGATTTCTGATTCAAGGGATCAGGAGCAAACGCTCTGATTAAGGATGGGTAAGCTGAATAGACTTAGGGGTACAATCGACGACAATCTGATTGGTCGATAAACAAATCATGTTCAAAATGATGTCTGAGCCGGAAAGATAATTTAAAAGGATCAACTGATGATTGCGTGCTTTCACACACATGTTGAATCAAAAGGATCAAAATGACGGTGCCTAAGGATACTAGCGAATATTACTAGACATATGGAAAGCATCCATCATGCAAGTAGTCAAGTATTGCAGAGCAATAAGCTACTAAGGATTTTTGGAGGATCGAATAATATTTCGAAGACCATTGTGAAACACATGAACAACTTTGTATTAAACGGATACTCGGCAAGCGAGTAATTAACCGTAGGGGTATTCAGGTGACAAAGAACAGCAAGGTAGTGAGCTCAAAGGATTCTTGGAACAACGGAGAGCGGTTCAGGGCATCTTGTATTAACAAGATCAACTTGGAATAAAATTAAGAACGACGGGTGTAAGTATTTATCCAGAGGGATTTATCGATGGAAGTAAATTGCAAAAACGATGGCACATAGTCTCGAGAGCACATCGTAGAGTATCTTCGGAATCTTCTGGTGCAGCAGGCGGTCATCGGTAACAAGGGGCTCTCCGGGAGGAAGTACTTGCGAGAACCTAAAGTTAGTTTTGTTTTTAGCAAAAGCATTTAACCCGAATAGAAGAGAGCTCAGAGCCCCAGAGTAAAGATCGAGGAGTAAAAGATCCTAATACCACCCAATGGCGACGTGGGCCCGTAAGGCACACAGCCATGTTAGTAAAAGTTTTGCAATGACTAGACTCGACTTCGGCCAAGGAGTATGGAAGGGGGATTCCTACAGGCAGTCGGCTCTGATACCAACTTGTGACGCCCCCGAGTAATCGTACACTAATCATGCACGCAAACGTGTACGATCAAGATCATGGACACACGGGAAGATATCACAACACAACTCTAAAAGTAAAATAAGTCATACAAGCATCATAATACAAGCCAGGGGCCTCGAGGGCTCGAATACAAGTGCTCGATCATAGACGAGTCAGCGGAAGCAACAATATCTGAGTACAGACATAAGTTAAACAAGTTGCCATAAGATGGCTAGCACAAACGGGATACAGATCAAAGAGGCGCAGCCTCCCTGCCTCGATCCTCCTAAACTACTCCCGGTCGTCGCCGCCACCGCACGTAGTAGTAGGCACCTCCAGTGTAGTAGTCCTCCTCGACGGTGGCGTCTGGCTCCTGGACTCCAGCATCTGGTTGCGACAACCAGAAAGAAAAGGAAAGGTGGAAAAAAGGGAAGGAAGCAACCGTGAGTACTCATCCAAAGTACTCGCAAGCAAGGAGCTACACTACATATGCATGGGTATATGTGTAAAGTACCATATCGGTGGACTGAACTGCAGAATGCCAGAATAAGAGGGGGATAGCTAATCCTGTCGAAGACTACGCTTCTGGCAGCCTCCGTCTCGCAGCATGTAGAAGAGAGTAGATTGAAGTCCTTCAAGTAGTATCTCCAAGTAGCATCACCAAGTAGCATCTCCAGTAGCATCGCATAGCATAATCCTACCCGGCAATCCTCTCCTCGTAGCCCTGTTAGAGAGCGATCACGGGTTGTTCGTGGAACTTGGAAGGGTGTGTTTTATTAAGTATCCGGTTCTAGTTGTCATAAGGTCAAGGTACAACTCCAAGTCGTCCTGTTACCGAGGATCACGGCTATTCGAATAGATTAATCTTCCCTGCAGGGGTGCACCACATAACCCAACACGCTTGATCCCATTTGGCCGGACACACTTTTCGGGGTCATGCCCGGCCTCGGAAGATCAACACGTCGCAGCCCCACCTAGGCACAACAGAGAGGTCAAGACGCGGTCTAAACCTAAGCGCAGGGTGCGGGCCCATCGCCCGAGCACACACAAGACGTTGCGAGGCGGCCGGAAGCGTAACTAGCCCCTAATACAAGCGCAGCTTACGTTCCAATCCGGCGCGCGCGCCGATTCGCCGACGTCAAGAAGGCTTGGTGATACCACGACGCCGGGATACCCATAACTACTCCCACGTAGATGGTTAGTGCGTATAGACCAAATGGCGGACTTAGATCAAATACCAAGATCTCGTTAAGCGTGTTAAGTATCCATGAACGCCGATCAGGCCAGCCCACTGCCTCCTAGGTGGTCTCAACCTGCCTGTCGCTCCGCCATTAAAGTAACAATCGGGGCCGTCGGGAACCCGGGCCCACCTCTACCGGGATGGAGCCACTGTCCTTTCAGCCCCTCATCAGAATCACTTGCGGGTACTCCTCGGTGACCCGACTTTAGTCACCATCTGTATAGTATGTATGTATGTATAGTATATACCCGTGATCACCTCCCAAGTGATCACGGCCCGATAGTATAGCAAGGCAGACTGAAAAGAATGTAGGGCCAATGATGATAAGCTAGCATCCTATACTAAGCATTTAGGATTGCAGGTAAGGTATCAACAGATGTAGCAACAATGTCAGGCTATGCATCAGAATAGGATCAATCAGAAGCGATAATATGCTACACTACTCTAATGCAAGCAGTATAGAGGAGAATAGGCGATATCTGGTGATCAAGGGGGGGGGGCTTGCCTGGTTGCTCTGGCAAGAAGGATGAGTCGTCAACACCGTAGTCGAACTGGGGGTCGCCGGCAATCTCGGGGTCTATTGGAAAGAAGTAACGGAGAGGGACACAATAAATAACAGAGCAATCAAAGCATCACAAAGCGTAACAAGACAATACGCGGTGTTCGGTGTGCCCTAACGCGGTAGTAGGTGATACCGGTGAAGGGGGGAAACATCCGGGAAAGTATCCCCGGTGTTCCGTGTTTTCGGGCATAGGAGCCGGAGGGGGAAAGTTGCGAGTTCGATAGGTTAGGGGGGTGTGGCTGACGAACGGTTTGCGTATCCAGAATCGTGTCGTTGTTCTGAGCAACTTTCATGTTGAAAATAATTTAATCCGAGCTACGGATTAAAAGATATGATTTTCTAAAGATTTTAATAATTTCTGGAATTTAATTAATTATTTAATTTAATTGAAAATGTATTATGACATCGGCATGATGTCATGTTGATGTCGCGATCAGCGGGGTTGGTGGTCAACTGACGATGGGTCCCACGGTCGATGACACATTTTAATTAAACAATTTAATTAACCTAATTAGTATTAATTAGGAGGTGGGCCCCACTGTCATTGACTACTTAACTAACTAATTAACTGATGATGTTAATTAGGTAACTAATGTGTAATTAGTTTAATTAGTTGTTTGATTTAATTAATCAAAATTAATTAAATTAATTATTTCTTTAATTATCTAATTAATTAATTTTATTTTAATTTACGTTTTGGGGCCGGGCCCCACATGTCTGTGGCCCCAAGGGCCATAGCGGGTTCGGGCGTGCGCCCGAGTCCACCCGGGACTGGGCTACGGGCGCCTAGGCGGGCTTCGCCCTTGAGAGTCTGTGAGGCGAGGCAGTGGCTGTGGCGGCATGATGGTGGCCGGCATGGGGACAGCGGAGTGCGGGTCGGAGGCGAGCGGACGCGAAGCTGTGTGAGGCTGCAGGTGAAGCCGGTGTGGAGGGGCGAGGCGGACGGCGCGACCAGTGAGGCCACGGGCATGAGCGGTGGTGAGCACGAAGCGATCCATGAGGAGCAGCGGCCGGGTGTGTGATGCGGCCACGGGCGTGGCGGGCAGCAGACGCAGCAGGGGCGGGGGTCGCCATGGCTGTGAGGGCGGGCACGGCAGCGTCTGTGATGCGGGGGCAGCAAGCCAGAAGGAGGAGAGGGAGGAAGAGGGAGGCAGGTGCGATGCTCACGGCGGGTGTAGGGTCTTGGCAGCGGGCTCGGAGAGGGTCGAGGAGGTCGGCGATCGGCACCGGGCGAGGTCCAAAGGGCGGCGGTGGTCGTGGCGTCTGCGGCCTTCGGGCGCGGTCTTGAGCAAGGGGGGAGGCGAGGGAGAGACGACGGGACGGCGTCAACGGGGTCCTGCGAGCGCCTGGCGACGGGGGACGGCGGGGGAGGCCACGGAGCGTCGGGGGCGACGGGATCTGGGTCGATCCCGATCCAGATCGACAGAGGGAGGAGAGAGCGAGAGGGGGGAGTGGAGGAGGTTACGGGTTAGGGTTTCCCCCTCGTGGGGATAAGGCAGGGGCGGTTCGGCCGGCTGGGCCAGGTGGGCCGGCCTGGCCGGTGAGCTGGGCCGTCTGGCCCAGTTGGCCAGGGGGCCTTTTTTTTCTTTTAGTTTTGTTTTGTATTTTCCTGTTGTTTTTTTGTTCTCTTTTATTTTTAGTTTTTGTAAAAATACTAAAGTGGCACCCAAAATAGATGTTACAATTTATACCACAGCCACAAACAACTTAGCACTGAAATAAAATAGTTTTGAAATTGTTTGTCATTTTAAAAGCATTTATATAATTATTAATGCTGCTATTTTATTCCTTTTAGAGTGTTTAAACATTTTATAAAGGTGTGGTTTGACCACCATAATTATCTATGCATTATTTGGCACAACCCGAACATTTTAGTTTTAATCTTTGAAAACTTTTATTGTTTGCCTGATTTTTAAATTGAATTCAAATCGGTTTCAAACTAATGCGAGATTAGCCACAGTAATCGTGGTGACGTGGCATCGTTAACGTGGGATTACTGTAGCATGATTACCCAGGCGTCACACCCGATAACAAAGGAGCTTACCACGGATTCGAAGACCAGGGCGCTTGAGCTTGTTCTGGTAAGGAATACACCCCTGCGTAATTAGCTCCATATGGTTGCACTCTAATTAATCCCCAATATTTCTAAATGGTTCACGTTCCTTTCACAGGAAACTGAAAGCAGTAGCGCGGGGTCGTCTCAGAGCTCCCCTTTCGACACCCCTTTAAATAGGGCGTTGAACATAATGAAAAGCAAGGATAAGCTCACTAAGCCGACGTTAGCTGGTCGTGTGGCTGGCAAAGGCTTGTCCACAAAATGGGGGTCATACTATACCACTGGTGTGCGGAAGGAGAAAAAGGCCAGCTCGGAAAGCCAGACGCGCGAGGTTGAAGCACTCAAGGCACAAGTGGCGCGGATTCGGAGCTTGTCCAAGAGCAAGTGGAACAACAATCGGGAGCGGCTCAACGCCATGGTGCCTACGTTGATTCATGGGTCGACAACGTGGATTGCGGGCGGCCAGCGGGGCCTCCCGGTTCCTAGCTTCACGGCCAAGAATCGCACGGTAGCGCAGCAGCTCCATTGGTGTCTCTGGCGGCACCATTGGTGTCTCCGGCGGCGGCGCCATTGGTGTCTCCAGCGGAGGCGGTATTCGTGTCTCCGGCGCCGGCACGGGCATTGGAGCTTAATGCACCGGTGTCGCCGGCCGGCACTCGCGCGACAAGCGCCCCTCCGTCGATTACCGCCCGCCGTTGGCGGTGCCTCGACATTAGCCGAGCTCGATGGCATCACGGTAACTAAGCCTCTCGGCCGATGAATTCATCTCCTTGCCTTTGACTGGGCATCCCTGACACCCTGTACATGTTTTCGCAAGGCACCGCCGACGTTCCTTGCACTCTTCTGCACTTCGTGGGCGTTGAGTTGGTCGATGTCGCCAAGGGCAGAATCGTTCAACCGGGCAACCGCATGTTCCATGGTAATCCGATGCCACCCACAGTGTATAGGGTTGAAGTGGTTTGGGTGCTGCCAGGCTGCGACGAGCTGTTACCTCCGGTTCGACCCGCTGGGGCCAACAAAGAAGATGAGATGACCCTCGGCGCTGCAGAATCGGCATTGCCGCCAAGAGCCAGATTCGTTTGGGGGCGGGGGACACCACCCCATAGACAAGACCGCCAGTCGTGCCGGCGCCAAGCCATGGCAAGAACGTCGCAATGCTACCGGACCTGCCGGACATCCCTATGTCGGACATCCCTGTGGCACAGGATCCGGACAGCCCTATGGCACAGGATCCGGACGACGATGACAACGACGACGGTACATTTACCAAAGTCGACAAGTACTTTGCCGAACATGGGTACGCTGACGAGTTCTGCGGGCCTCTTTCTCAAGAACCCAACCAAGACGACCGCAATCTAGCTGGTACGACGGAGAAATCCAATTGCAATAGGCGTCGTCTGGCGTTCGGTTCTCGAGCGCCCCAGCTCCGCCTTCACCGAGCCTCAGATAGCTGAGGTGCGAAATATTATCAGCCCCAACACGCTCAAGAAGGCGGTCTATGAGCAGTACTCGGTCCCATTACAGGAGATCAAGAAGAAGGGACGGAAACGAAAGACTAATAAGGGCGTCGGTGCGAGCCCGCCAGCACCAAGTTCAATCCGTGCTCAGGACGGGCCACCTTCACCTAAGGATATCTCGAGGAGGGTGCATGTGGCAGGTAGGGCGATGCTACCGCCAAATATGCTGAATGCTGCAACTGGTGCTATGTAGAGTCTGCACGACAATGTTCTTTCTTTGGAGAAGCAGCGTCTCAGAGAGAAGGATGTTGCATACCCGGTTTTCGTGGCCAAGGTGCCAGAGGGCAACGGCTTTGTGGATGGCGACATCGGGGGTATGATCGTCCTGCGGTTTGATGACATCTTTGCTATGTTTAACCTTCATCCGCTGCACTACACCTTCGTTCGGTTGTTTTCGCTGAGTATGGAGATGCGGATCATTAGAGACAAGACCCCGGACATCGTGATAGTCGACCCCTTCTACATGCGTGCCAAGCACTTGAGCAGCGTTGGGGACCGCCAAGTTGCGAGTTCACACCTCGAAGGCGTCATTCTGGCAAACCCAGATAAGGATAACTTCCTTGTGGCTTACTTTCCCGAGTAAGTCATCCCTTAACCGCCCCGTAACATATGATTTCTTAGATTTTGATCGTTCTTTTTTTTCTAACATTCCGTGTTCTGTGCAGTGACACACATTGCACACTCATCCTCTTAAGCCCGAAATATTCCATGGTCACGTATTTCGACCAGAACCGTAACTCCAAGATAGACTACACAAATGTCAAGAAAGTTCTTGATGATGTTCTCCCCGGCTACGCCAAATCTGGAGGCACCTTCACCAGGGCGTTTCGTAAGTACGGCAAGCACATGTTCACACACAGTATGAAGTTCTGCTGCGTCAAGCAGCCACCTGGCGGTCAGAAGGATGCCTACTACGCCCTCCATCACATGCGGGTGATCGTAGGGGACCATCATCAACTTCTGCTACCAGATAATCTCAAAGGTTGGGCCGCGAACTTGTCGGCAATCCATGACGCGGACCTCAGACAAGAATTCTTTCACATCCAGTTGGACTTTGCGGACATCATCCATCAAGATGTCCTTCATACCTCGGGGCAGTTCTACCTCAGATATCAACCGTCCAACAATGAGTTAGATGGAATGCTACAAATGCAGGGTGACAACGACCGCGATTTCATGACCATCACGACAGACGGCGGCTTCATCCACGCTCCTGTCTGCTGAGTCGAGTCGAAAGTAGTGATTGTAGTTCTGAAACATTGATTGGCTCATGTTGTAATTAAACTTTAATGAATTCGTATGTCTCTTTGGTTTGGACAGTCGTTCAACTTAGATGTAGTCGATGCTATTTATTAGTAGGACCATGAATCGTGCTATTAATGTCTTGCTTTTCTCTTGATCCTTTTGTTGCATACTTACATATTGCTTATGTATTGTCATTGTTTGGCTTGTGCATAGAGATGTAAATATGTGTGTGTACAAGGGTAAGGTTCGAGTCTCTGACGATCGGGAGGAGTGTTGGAGACAGGTTCACCGTTTCAGCGGTAACAGTTACAAAGGGTACACCGCTAGGGTGGAGGCCGAATCTAGATATGCCCGCTATCTAGCGAGAGAGAGGAGGGAGCGTTGGAGGAACCAGATGAAGACCAGTTTGATCGTGATGATGCTCATCGTGATGACCACAACTCTCTTTTATGTGATGGTAGTTTAGATGATCGATATCGACTTGTAATGTGAAGACAAACTCGATACTCGCGGTCTTGAGACTTGTAATGTTTTATCTTTGTTCGGCCTTTTGAATTCGGAGACTAATATGATGAATTGTATTCGGAGACTAATCTTCTATTGTATTCGATGAATCTTCTGTTGTTGCTGTGTGCTTCTGTCCAATAATATATTTTGTAACCTGTGCAAAAATCAGAAAAGCAAAAAAAAACCAAATATTCATACTAATGGTGCATCAAGGCAGAGTGCGCCATTAGTATGCCAAAGGATACTAATGGCGCATCAAGGCAGAGTGCGCCATTAGTGTGACAAAGCACATGGTTACATATGCCCCCCCCGGGAGGCATACTAATGGCGCATGGAGTTACATACTAATGGCGCCTTGCCAGTGCGCCATTAGTATCTCAGATACTAATGGCGCACAGTGGTGCGCCATTAGTAAAAAATTCTAATGGCGTGCTACTAATGGTGCACCGGTAGTGCGCCATTAGTAGGCAAAACCGGTGCGCCATTAGTAGGCCTTTTCCTAGTAGTGAGATAGGGCATCTGCCTCTGACTCCTCCACTAGGGAGCTACATTGACTTAGGTCTCCCTCTAGCTCAGAATCACTATTAGGATCATATTGAGCATGAATCTATAGGTGGAGAGCATTGGCATTGCATTGCATCCAGACTTGATTTCAGTCCCTTAATGCCAAGTTTGACAGCCATGGCGTTGTTCTGCTTTATTCTTTTCATGCGCGCAAGCTCATAATCATTATGATGTTGTTCAGTATATGAGATTCATGAAAACATAAAAAGTAGTCAGATTATCTATGGAATGCATTGCAGACTCAACTCGAAGAGTGTCTCCCTATAAATCCCTACATATGCAAAGTTCACGCCAACCGTGCTGACCAGACCACACATAGAACTACAAACCTCTTATGTCTCTATAACAGGCAGACACACATTTCAAAGCTGAAGTAGAAACATTAGAATCATGTCGAATTCGTATTTGAACAAATAAACTAAGGAATTACTAGTATGTATACACGTGCAATGCACGTCTTAATTTAATAGAGTGATTTTATAAGAAACCATAGATTTGCAAATAGATTAAAGGCAAAAGGAAAAATATAGCAATGTATGAATGCAGATATTAATTAATTGTAATTAATTAGTATTATAAAGGTACAGGAAGTCGTATGTTTTTTTTGCACATCTAGAACTGCACGTTACTTTATGTTCTCTTCCTCCCAGTTTTCCTCTCAAACAACCTCCCTTGGGCTCAAATGTCCATGCGCTCAAGTAGCAGATATGGGCTTCTTCATTTTTCTGGAAGGGCCACGTGATTGTCCCAAAACACAATAGAAGTAGTAGGAGTCTACTGTTCATGCGAATGCTGATGATCTCAGCCGTTGGATTTAGGTGACCAACGGCTATGATTGATGCTCTAGGTCTAATTCAAAATTGATACACTATATAGTATATAGATGAGTGGCATAATGTTTAGCTTCAAGGGTGGAGTGTTGGTAATCCGACACAAAGCAAGTAGGCAGATTGTATTCCATGTAAAAGATCTTAGTCTATGTAAAAGGTGCAAATGACACTTTCTTTCTATACAATGCAGTGTTCGTGGCCCACACATGATGGAAGAGATCACGGAGAGAAATACTATTCACGCATGTCTGCGGTTCCAGTATTTTGAAACAGGGTGGTCCACCCTAAAAGAATATTCACAACAAATATGACAAGGCAAGCATAGATGTAGTGAACAATCATTACTTGTGAGCTTACTAGGACAAGTATGTAGAATTGTAACTGCAGTAGGAGGCCGTCCAAAATCTGAATCAAGAAGTTGGTCTAGCACTTATTGTTTGCAACTAATCGACGTGAGTAATTGGATATCATACCGAATGAGTAAGAAAGACAAGTAAAATTGTCAACAAACCTAGCCTGCAGTATTAATCTGGGTCAATGTCACTACGACCAACAATCCAAAATGACTAGTGCCTGTTCCTAGGGCTAGAACTTGAAAATCCTTTGAATTTTACAGGTACTAAAGATTACTGAAATAAATCTGAACCATTAAGTGTACGTAGCACTTAGTACACAACAAACCCTAATGACAATCCTACCTAATGAGTAATGAATCAATTAGAAAATGAGTGGTGAGGAGTGGCTGCTGAGTGTTGAGGACGTATCTCAGGATAAATTGGGTTGGCTTAGTGGTTGCTGCACACCTGAGCCCTGAAACAGACTAGGAAGGTAGGCACGGTGGTGCGCCCGAGCAGCAGTGACGCTATTTGGTGAGGGGCTCCTGACCTCTAGTTAGTCCGGCATCTCCTAGAGTCATGTCGTTCGGGGACGGCAGGTCGCCAGCGAGGCAGGCGGCTGGGGGTGAGTAGAGATCGGAAGTGCAACAGAACATAGGGGAATCAGGGCCTGGGCCAACCCAAAGTCCCAGGGTGGGCCGCGGCCCACCGTTGGCACCCTATAGAGATACACACTCGAGCGGCGTACATGCATTTTCAAAACTAAATTAGGAACATTTAGCTGACCAATTCAACGACTCTGTTTTAATAATATCATATTCATATTTGAACAACTGAGCTAGTTTAGCTTGATGGGTGGAGCAGTGCAATTATGACATGAAGCATGTATGCTGATCGTATAGAGGGGGAAACCCTAAGCATTTATTGAGCAAAAGAGGGTTTCCCCTCCGATTTCTATTAAAGAAACCACCACGGAACCAACATGATCAATTAAACCCTAATCATGATCAACTAAACCCTATTATGACTATGCCGTGGCAGATTTAAAGCCGCAAACCGAAGAAATGCTATTTAGCATCCATTGTTTGCTTCAAACTAAGAACTAAATTCTAAGAGATGAAAAGAAAGTACAGTAACCAAGCTATTTTCTGGTTGAGATCAAAAAGTTGAGGAGATATGAAGTACCACCTCTCTTGCGGCGCCATGTAGGAATCGGGGGTGCGATGGCTTTCGGTGGCATTGAAGCAGATCTGTGACAGTAGACGGGTGCATCGGGGGATAAGTCCCGTGCGGTGGACAAGAAGGTCGTGTGAGCGGCTCCGACAAAGAGGACGACGGCGCCGATGAAGCGAGAGTACGTGATGCAAGGATCTTGGTCCGTCGTCGTGGATGAGAAATGTCCACGTCTAGCAGTGGACAACACGGTCTTGGTAGGCGCTCTGCTACGTCTTGAGCTTGCGTTGGTTTTCCTCAAATTGGAGAGGGTGATGCAGCAAAGTGTAGCATAAGTATTTCCCTCAGTTTTGAGAACCAAGGTATCAATCCAGTAGGAGGCTCCTCAAAAGTCCCACGCACCTACACAAACAAACTGAGAACTCGCAACCAATGCAATAAAGGGGTTGTCAATCCCTTCACGGCCACTTGCGAAAGTGAGATCTAATAAAGATAGTATGATAAGATAAATATATTTTTGGTATTTTTGATATAGATGCAAAATGTAAAGATGTAAATAAAGGTAAATTGAAAGCAAATATGATAAGAGATAGACCAGGGGGCCATAGGTTTCACTAGATGCTTCTCTCAAGTTAGCATAAGTATTACGGTGTGTGAACAAATTACTGTCGAGCAATTGATAGAAAAGCGCATAGTTATGAGATTATCTAGGCATGATCATGTATATAGGCATCACGTCCATAACAAGTAGACCGACTCCTGCCTGCATCTACTACTATTACTCCACACATTGATCGACTCCTGCATGCATCTAGAGTATTAAGTTCATAAGAATAGAGCAACGCATTAAGCAAGATGACATGATGTAGAGGGATAAACACATGCAATATGCTATAAATCCCATATTGTTATCCTCGATGGAAACAATACAATACGTGTCTTGCAACCCTTTCTGTCACTAGGTAAGAACACCGCAAGATTGAACCCAAAGCTAAAAACTTTTCCCATGGCAAGAAAGACCAATCTAGTAGGCCAAACCAAACTGATAATTCGAAGAGACTTGCAAAGATAACTCAATCATACATAAAATAATTTAGAGAAGATTCAAATATTATTCATAGATAAACTTGATCATAAACCCACAATTCATCGGATCTCGACAAACACACCGCAAAAAGAGTTTACATCGAATAGATCTCCACAAGAGAGGGGGAGAACATTGTATTGAGATACAAAAAGAGAGAAGAAGCCATCTAGCTAATAACTATGGACCCGTAGGTCTGTGGTAAACTACTCACAACTCATCAGAGGGGCAAGGATGTTGATGTAGAGGCCCTCCGTGGTTGCTTCCCCCTCTGGCAGAGTGCCGACAAGGGCTCCAAGATGGGATCTCACAGATACAGAAGGTTACGGCGGTGGAAATTGTGTTTTGTGGTGCTCCTGGATGTTTTCGGGGTACGTAGGTATATATAGGAGGAAGAAGTACGTCGGTGGCCGCCTGAGGAGCCCATGAGACAGGGGGCGCGCCCTACAGGGTGGTGCGCCCTCCTATCTCGTGGGGCCCTCGGAGCTTTCTTGATTTGCACTCCAGGCTCTCCGGATCAGATTTGTTCCAAAAATAACGCTCCCGAAGGTTTCATTCCGTTTGGATTCCATTTGATATTCCCTTTCTTTGAAATACTGAAATAGGCAAAAAACAGCAATATGGGCTGGGCCTTCTGTTAGTAGGTTAGTCCCAAAAATGATATAAATGTGTAAAATAAAGCCCATAAACATCCAAAAGAGGTAATATAATAGCATGGAACAATAAAAAATTATAGATACGTTGGAGACGTATCAAGCATCCCCAAGCTTAATTCCTGCTCGTCCTTGAGTAGGTAAATGATAAAAAGAGAATTTTTGATGTGGAATGCTACCTAGCATAATTCATAATGTAATTTTATTTATGTTGGCATGAATGTTCAGATCCAAATGAATACAAAATAGAAGTTCATATTGACATAAGAAACGGTAATACTTCAAGCATACTAATCAAAGTAATCATGTCTTCTCAAAATAACATGGCTAAAGAAAGTTATCCCTACAAAATCATATAGTCTGGCTATGCTCTATCTTCATCACACAAAGTATTTAATCATGGACAATCCCGACGACAAGCCAAGCAATTGTTTCATACTTTAATAATCTCAAACTTTTTCAACTTTCACGCAATACATGAGCGTGAGCCATGGACATAGCACTATATGTGGAATAGAAGGGTGGTTGTGGAGAAGACAAAAAGGAGAAGATAGTCTCACATCAACTAGGCGTATCAACGGGCTATGGAGATGCCCATTCATAGATATCAATGTGAGTGAGTAGGGATTGTCATGCAACGGATGCACTTGAGCAATAAATATATGAAAGCTCAATAATAGAAACTAAGTGGGGTGCATCCAACTTGCTCGCTCACGAAGACCTAGGGCACTTTTGAGGAGGCCCATCATTGGAATATACAAGCCAAGTTCTATAATAAAAAATTCCCACTAGTATATGAAAGTGACAACATATGAGACTCTCTATCATGAAGATCATGGTGCTATTTTGAAGCACAAGTGTGGAAAAAGAGATAGTAGCATTGTCCCTTCTCGCTTTTTCTCTCATTTTATTTATTTTTTTCTTTCTCTTTTTTTCTTTTTTTCTCTTTTTTTTTCTTCGGCCTTTCTTTTTTTCTTTTTTTCTTTTTTTTTCTTTTTGTAAAGTCCGAAGTCTCATCCCGACTTGTGGGGGAATCATTGTCTTCATCATCCTTTCCTCACTAGGACAATGCACTAATAATGAAGATCATCACACTTTTATGGATTTACAACTCAAAGGTAGAACAATATATGACTCTATATGAATGCCTCCGGCGGTGTACCGGGATATGCAATGAATCAAGAGCGACATGTATGAAAATTATGTAGGTGGCCTTGCCACAAATACAATGTCAACTACATAATCATGCAAAAAGCAATAACAAAAGTAATGCGTGTGATATGAACGGAATGGTGGAAAGTTGCATGGAAATATATCTCGGGATGGCTATGGAAATGCCGTAATACGTAGGTATGGTGGATGTTTTGAGGAAGGAGTATGGTGGGTGTATGGTACCGGCGAAAATTGCACGGTACAAGAGAGGCTAGCAATGGTGGAAGGGTGAAAGAGTGCGTATAATCCATGGACTCAACATTAATCAAAGGACCTCATATACTTGTTGCAAAAATTTCGAAGTCATCAAAAACCAAAGTACTACACGCATGCTCCTAGGGGGATAGATTGGTAGGAAAATACCATCACTTGTCCCCGACCGCCACTCATAAGAAAGACAATCAATAAATAAAATTGTGCTCCAACTTCATCACAAAGCGGTTCACCATACGTGCATGCTACGGGAATCACAAGCTTCACCACAAGCATTCTTTAAATTCATAATCACCCAACTAACATGACTTTAATATCACTACCTTCATATCTCAAAACAATTATCAAGCATCAAATTGATCATAGCATCCAATTCACTTTTCTATGATAGTTTTTATTATACCCAACTTGGATGCTCATCATTCTAGGACCAACTTTATGATAATAGCAAATACCATGCTGTTCTAAAAGACTCTCAAATGAGAGACTAGCAATTTCTTCAAAATTAAGACACCACCGTGCTTTAAAAGATATAAGTGAAGCACTAGAGCAAAAACTATCAAGCTCAAAAGATATAAGTGAAGCACATAGAGTATTCTAGCAAATCCTAATCAAATAGGCTTCTCCAAAAAGGTGTGTACAGCAAGGATGATTGTGGTAAACTAAAAAAGCAAAGACTAATATAATACACGACGCTCCAAGCAAAACACATATCATATGGCGAATAAAAATATAGCTCCAAGTAAAGTTACCAATGAACGAAGATGAAAGAGGGGATGCCTTCCCGGGCATCCCCAAGCTTAGGCTTTTGGCTATTCTTGAATATATTGGGGTGCCATGGGCATCCCCAAGCTTAGGCTCTTGCCACTCCTTATTCCATAGTCCACAAAAGCTTTACCCAAAACTTGAAAACTTCACAACACAAAACTCAATAGAAAATCTTATATGCTCCGTTAGTGAAAGAAAACAAAACCACCACATAATGTACGGCCATGAACTAATTCTTTATTTAATTTGGTGTTAAACCTACTGTATTCCAACTTCTTTATGGTTCATAAACTAATTTACTAGCCATAGATGCATTGAAATAAGCAAACAACACACGAAAAACAGAATCTGTCAAAAACAGAACAATCTGTAGCAATCTGTAACTAACGCAAACTTCTGGAACTCTAAAAATCCTACCAAAAGAGGAAGTCCTGGAAATTTTGTGTATTAAACAGCAGCAAAAAGAATCAACACAAAAGCACATTCGTGTGATTTAAAAAAATTATATTCGTGCGCGCAAAGCTTCTGTTTTTCAGCAGAATCAAATCAACTATCATCGTAGGTTATCCTATAGGTTCTACTTGGCACAAACACTAATTAAAAGATAAAAACACATCTAACCAGAAGGTAGATGCAAGATTTATTACTAAACAAGAGCAAAAACAAAATACATAAAGAAAATTGGGTTGCCTCCCAACTAGCGCTATTGTTTAACGCCCCTAGCTAGTCATAAAAACAAAGATAGATATAACGAGTGCCATCTTTGGCACTAAATTTATAAGTAGAGAGATTGTGATCTCTAGGGATTTCTCCCTTTTCAGTAATAGCTAAATCTTTAGGCAAAAATTCAAGAAATTCATTGGTAGCAAAAGGTTTCTTAACGATAGAGAGACAATTTGGAAGAACACTTATGGATTTGAGATCCGCGTCTTCCTTACTAGAAGATTCACCCTTATTTTTAGGAACATAAATAAACTTGGCAGTTTTAGTAGGGGGTTTTGCAGTGTTTTTCATGGGGGGAAATGCGGAACCTAAGTTTGTAATGATATCCTCAAGTTTACCAATTCTAGCAGAGTCTAGATCTATTTTTTCATTGACTATAGGTTCTTTTTCTTTAAGATTTTTCAAAGTAACTCCAACCATAGATCCAAATCGGGTAAGGTGATTATGAATCTTTTTATCCAAATTCTCAATCAACTCAACAGTGGCAATTTTATTTTCAATAATATCAAGCCGTTGCATCACATGTTCTAGAGTTAAAACTGTTCCATTAACCAAAAGGGGTGGTGGGCCAAACAAATCTAACATAGCATTATAAGCATCAAAAGTATGGCTACTCATAAAATCACCTCCAGTAGCAATATCAAGAACACATCTATTCCAAGGAGTAATGCCTACATAAAAATTGCGGAGAAGAACGGAAGTAGCAAGCTTCCTAGTGGCTTTGTATTGGGCATTCCAAATTCTATGCCAAGCATCTTTTAAACTTTCCCTCTCCCTTTGCTTAAAATTGTGAATTTCTTGTTCGGGAGTGAGAATAAAGATAGGAGGACTAGCCATGACAACAAGGTAAACGAACTAACACACGAGCAGACAGAAAAAGGCAAGCGAAAAAGAGAGGAGGAGATTGGGAAAGAGAGGGCGAATAAAACGGCAAGGGTGAAGTGGGGGAGAGGAAAACGAGAGGCAAATGGCAAATAATGTAAACTAGCGGGTGCGCCCGCGCATTTGCGCGGCTAGAATATTTTTTTATTGGACAATTTTTTATTTATTTAGTACCTCTATATCGTGATGTTTAGATTTCTAGGACTATACATTTTTATGTTATCTTCAAGAGTATTATATTCATATGTTTTTTTAGTTTGTTCATCGATGTTTTTTGTTCTTACTTTGTCTATTCAATGGCCTTTGTTCTATTAGGATGATATAAGCCCGGTGGTTATGATTTATAGACTCTTTTGATTTTCTAAGAGAACAATATAGTTTTGTCCATGTAAAATCACACTTAGTGTCTCAGAGAGAAATTTTGATTCTGACATTTACGGTGCTTCCCCAAGAGTAACGAACTTGTTTTGCTGGGTCTTAGGTCACTGACAGCGGGCCAACAATGTCATATGGTGATGAGAGACTGATAATGCATGACACGCGTCAGATTTGTGGCAAATGATACACATGGTAAGGAAATTGATGGAGAAATATAAACATGTGAAGAGCATCGACAACATAAGTTAGATTTTGATTTATTTTATACTGTTGATAAATTTCCATTTATTGTTTCGATCATGTTGATTTTCTTTCCGAGATCTTGCACATATGTCTAAATTATTATCTGTTTGAAACTTCCATATTTAATTTTTTTAGCTTCAAATGTAGTTTTTTTCTTTAAATTGTCTTATCTATTATTTTAGTTGCGAATCCATTTATTTCTTTTTTCCTCTAGAAATACATGTCCAGATCCATCGATGTTGTACTAAATTTTGTAGCTATTAGACCCAGCTGTGTACGGACTGTATGAACTTCTCGAGTTGAGTAATACATTTTTCACCCGCAAAAAAGAAAGCTGTGTACGAAATGAAACATAAAGTTGCATATATCTTTTTTACCAATGGTGCACGTGCTTCCCATCCCACCATGCGTATGTCTCTGTTTTTTTTTTGAAGAAATGTGTACGTATTCTTCTGAAAGGGTAAAACACATAAATGGAAATCGAGGCTGCTGCCCCAAATCTGAGTGCCCCTTCCCATGTATGACCAAAGCCTATTGTACAACCCGTACATGTCCATCTACGGAGAACTCTCCTATTTTTTTAAAGACGAAAAATCCTCTCCTTATCCATCCACTCACATGCACCACCTCCTCCGATTAGCGGCCGCTGGATGAAGATGTCACGGCTGACAGACCCAATTTCCAAGCCATCCCAACTCCAGTTCTCGATTCCTTCCTTCCAATTTCTCTTCGTCGAGGTACTGGCGCAGTTCGCCGTTTGCGCGGAGTGCGTGGATGCGTTCGTCGCATTCTGAAGGATATTGATCCTCGACGACCTCGTCGACTATGGCGGAGCGGCCATGGGGAGGAGCAGGGTAAAAACGATGTCTTCACTGTTGAACCTCTTCATGGCCAACGGCTAGAGTGCCGTGGCAGAGGTGTTGTTGTTTGGCCCTGTGGAGGAGGCTGTGAGGGAACTCACGAATCACCGACTAGTGCTGATTGTTGGATCTGGCATTTGAGGCACGGGACACAAGCTGGCCTTGCTGCGGGCAATAGGAGCAGCTTAGAGCATTACTAGTAGAACCCTCAAATCCTCAAATCCTTAAAGCACTTTTAAGGATTGAGAAGTGTCACTTTTTGACACTTTTAAGGGTTGAAAAACAGGGGCAAATACTAGAACCCTCAAACCCAACCCTTTAACTGCTTTAAGGATTAGATTTGAGGGTTCTAGTCTTTGCCTCGACCCCAACCTTTAAATCTATCATTTGACATCTCACAATTTATGACAACAAGAACACAATCAACTTCCAAACAAACTACCAAATGACAATTATTGATGCATGGTTTAATAGTTTACATCACAAAATCATGATCTTCCTCCTCTCATCGGCACCATCACCCAAAGTTGCACCCCGGCGCCATCTCCTAGACCACAAGCGGGCTCCATCAAGCATCTCCATCGGCACCGGTGGAGTCGTACACACCGCCATCGCCACAACTACTCATCGGAGTGTCACCTCGAAAAGTAGAACCCACAACACGGAACATCCTCTTCCTCTCTGCGATGTCCTCCTTGTAGTCCTTCCACCATTGCAATTGGTCTTGATCCATGTCCTTCTTGGACATCATCATGTGCTCTTTCTCTTCCACCATGAGTTCTTTCCATACCTTTGCCTCTTTGAGCTTGATCATCCTCTCCTCCAACTCGGCCTTGCGCTTTGCTTCTTCACGCTTTGCTTCAACTTGTGCAAGCTTGACCTCTTTCTACTTCTCGGTGATAAGAAGCTTCATCTCCAATGTCTTCGTTGTCAATTCCTCTCTTGCCTTCATCATGTGGTCCATCTTCTCCCTTAGGCTTGACGCCTCTTCTTCCATCTTCACCCTTAGCTTGCCCTTCTTGTTTTCCTCGGGCTTGCCCACGTTCCTCTCCTCCTCATCTTCACTATCGTCCATCCTTAGCATTGCCGACTTCTTGGGTGCGGTCTCTTGATCCCTCAACTTCCACTTATCAAAGGTTTGAAGAATTGACCAAACATGCTTAAATGGGAATGGCTTGCCCTTGGAAGCGGCCATCTCCTTGTACCTCAAGCCGGCAATTGTCTCCTATCAACCACACATAAATCACATAAGAACCCACCAATAGCATAGTGCACACACATAATCAAAATAGTGAAGAAATATGTACTCACATAGTCACTCTCCACGGTTCCACTAGGTGGTGCATCCCTCACTTGGTCCATGGCCGCACTCCAACGAGAACAAGCGGGCTTGATCAACTCCCACCGTCCTTGAAGCGACCAGAAAGTACGATGGATGAACCTACTATTCTTCGGCTTGATCCTACAATAGACGTCCTCGATCCTTTGCCAATACAGTTTACCGGTTTGATCGGTGCCGGTGGTTGCATCCATTCCCACAGTTGCCCAAGCACGAACCAAGAGGACATCTTCCGCCTCGGTGTAGTTTGTCGACCGCGCGTGTGGGCGGGAAGCGGCGGTGAATGCCTCCACCCCTATCTCGGCCACCCCCTCCTCGTCATCCCCTTCATCCTCCTCATCTTCGTCCTTTTCTTCCAAGTCGTCACCAACCCTAAAGGGGTATAGAGGCGGAGCTACGAGGTCCACTTCCGCGTTTAGGAGGAGGTCCATGAACGAGGATGGGGTTGACATTTCCTCGAACACCTCGTGCGCGGCGGGAGGAGGTTCGGCGACGGTGGCGGGCGGGGCCGCGGCCGCGGCGGCGGGCTTCTTCCACGGCTTCTTCACGGCCGGGGACGAGCCGACGACCTTGGAGGAAGCCCTCGAGGCCTGACGGCCGCCTTGGCCGGCTCTTCTTGGGGGGCGCGCGGCGGTGGCGGGGTGGGCGCCGGGCGGGGGACGGGCCGTGGCGGGAGCCGGAAGGCGAGAGGAGGCACGGCGAGGCCCGCCCGCCGCCGCTGGCCCGACGTGGGTCGCCGCCACCACGTCGGCCACGGTCGGGTGGGCAGGGGCCCGGCCGGGCGGGCGAGGCGGCGGGGCGCGGCGGCCGTGGCGGGCGAGGCGGGCGGGCGGGCGAGGCGGCTCGGGCAGGCGGGCGGCGGCGGGGCCCTCCATGGCCGGCGCGGCAAGAGGCGGCGGGAGAAGGCGGCCGGGAGGAGGAGCAGTTGGCTCCCGCGCGAGCGAGGAGCGAGCGAGGAGGAGGAGTGCGGGTTGGGGGGGGCGATTTTCCTCTCAACCCCTACTTCTACGGATTGCAAACTGGTTTGAGGGTTGGACCTCTAATTTTTTTTACGAGTTTGAGGGTTTAGAGGTTCTAGTCTACGGCGTTTTTTCCGCGAAAACTGTAGAAAAGCAGTTATTTTTAGGGGTTTGAGGGTTTGAGGGCTCTACTAGTAATGCTCTTAGTATAAGTACGTAGATCATGGAATATAGAGCAACAGATGACCGTCAGATGCTGGCCTCTTCATTATTGGTGCTATCAGACTACTACCAAATGTAATTAAGTGCCAACTGATGTTATGCATCCTCTGTAATGAAGATTATCTCTTGTACTTTATCCGTAGCATTGTTGTACTCATAGTATTTTTAATTTTCTGTTAGCAAGAAATGATTTATATATTCATCATGCCTTTTCTTTGGAAAAAGGCTTTATGAACCGGAAGCTGGTTCATATGTTTCAATAAGATTTATTTATGTTCATTATTTTCATACACTATAAAGGCCTTATGAGATAGAAGTTCTGTTACTGAGAACAAATAACTGAAATAAGTGCATGTATGAATGTATTTATAAATTTTACAATATGAACTGCTTTTGATAGTCATGTATCCATGTATTTTCATGCTATTTGAGTTTTTAAGAAACATTTTACCAAAATTAGTTTGATGGATTATTATACTCTGCTTTGGTAATTATATTACCTTTTGTGTGTTAATATGATACCTTGGATATTAATTTGGGTATAGGTTTGTTGAGCAGAAGCTCGAATGTTGAATTTTCTAAAGTAACTTCTGGTCACCCCATCAACCTCCGAAAAACAATCTTCCATTTTCCAGCAAAATTTTTGCGACCTAAAAAATTAAAGTGATTTGATAGTGGGTTTGCTTTGCTGGCAAGTCTAAATGTCAGAATGTTGTTTTGGTCAGAATGGCGGCGTCGGGCAGACCTAGCGGTATGTACAACAGCGGAGACACCGTTGATTTGCTAATATCCGGTTCTACTATTATAAGTTATTAAAGCAAGGTATGTTCCTGTCTATTGCGATGGCCTCATATAGATTTGCCAAAGTATAATTTCTTCAAATTGTGAACTGAATCCTTACGTGTCAAATTCTGGTCTTCTAGTATGTTCCTATATACGTGCTGGCCTCGTACAGATTTGGCTAAACTATCATGTACATAAAGGAAACTACATAATAAAATTTTTCAATTTGTTTTGGTTCACACGGTTAATAAAATAAGCATCCTTTTTATCCTTGTCGATGTCAATTACCCTTTCTTACCTGGGCCGATACAAATAGACTGTCGTACTGTTTATTTTTAAGCTACTAATCCACTGATTATCTAGACAACATCCTCATTCTCCCAGGCTTTGCTTTCCATACTTCGTCTTCATCTTCAAGCATTGTATTTTTTGGCTTTTGCTTTAACATGTCTCTTATTCCCGCGGACCCCTTTTCCCTATCTGGGAAATTTGTCTCATTGCATTTATCGGTTTATCCTCATGTGATATCACAATAGATCTCAGTATCCTTTTTATTGCCATTGGAGCTCACGTGCTGCTGATGATGATATTTTGTCTTGTCGCCCATCTTTGTTTAATGTAGTCCAATTACTGTCATGTGGTTCCTCTTTCACACGCACCAGTTCGCATGAAAGTTTGCCAGATGAAACTTTATTATTCTGTGACTACATACATATAACTTTTAAAAATCAATCACATTTTTATCTGGCATGTTCTGCTTCTTCATTAACATGGTGTCCACCTCATCATCCATCAATTCCTGTGCAACATGTGTCAGATGAATTAGTTCAAGAATTATAAAGATACTATATATTTTGAAAAAAAGAGTTGATGTACCTTTAGCTCCTAGGCTTTATCGTTCAAGTTTAGAGCATCTCAATTCTATCATCAGGCACAATTGTTCTTTTACTACATAGTTTTGTCTGCCAAAGGTGAGATTATTACTATCATTGAGCTTAAATGGGAATATAAGTATTTTTCCACATAATTGTTGAATAATCTTTGGCGCTTCTTCTGATTTCCCATCCACTGGGTTCAGCAAGTTAGATGCAGATGTATTAAGCAATATTGTAGCCTCCTCGCCAAATAAAGTGCAACTTGTAGTAGATGTATGGTCACTAATTTGGAGTCAAATACGATACATAACATACCATTCATGTTAGTGGAGAGTAAATATAATACTCCCTAGGATTGGAATTAATTGATGTAGCCTCTATACAATGTTCTCTAATCCAAATTAATTGACGCAACCTTTATACATGAAGTAAATAAGGATATACAATCTTGAATAATGTGATTCACAATTCATAAGTTGAAAAATAGAAATTGGTGGTATTTCATATCTGTCAAGAAGTTCTTGTCTTTCTGGTATATCCAGATCTATATATATTCTTGTGGCACTGGTTGACTTTCTCGTCCATCGGTGGCTACCGGAATGTCATCAACAGTAGAAACGGGGTCTCACTGACAGAGTTGTACATTGAGGTGTTTACATAAGCAGTGAATTATTACTGCTTAGATTATATAGAACACAAGAAAGGTCAAACAGACCAATGGAAAGGAAAATGTGATCATTAGGTTAAACAGAACAATGTAAAGGAAAAATGTGCTTAAACACATATTTCAGGGGTATATCCTTCCCAAGGACAAGCAGAGCATGATATCCACGATAGGATATAACGTAGAAAATCCTCTAGGTGAGGGGAGAGAATTTCATGACGTTACCCATTCAACAGTGTTTGGATAATTGAGCAGGAAACATTTAGCATTGGGCTTCAAATGTTCTTTTTGAAAATCAGAGTACAACCGACATGCTTCGAGATAGCATTGACATGGTCATCAGGTGAAGATCATACTTTGGAAACTCAAAGGATCCATCAGGAACAACTTATAGAATAAGTCTTACAATTTTCTCCAGGAAGAATGGTTATCCTTGCAAAAGAAATTATAATGATAGGTCCTCCGGCCAGGGGGTGCTAGGCATGACGTCATATTACCGGGTCATCAAAGGACCAACATCATAACTCCTGGAAAGTTGTCCCAGCCATCATATCTGACCGAGATTCAGATCCGATTGATGTCATGATACCTCAGACTCAGGATGTCCGAGAAGAAAAGATGCAACACAATTCGACGAAATGACATTGCAAGATTCCCGGGAAATGAACTATGGGAGCGAGTTCCTGAAACAGTAGCTCATCAATAAACCAAGGAGGGGATGAGAAGGTGGCTGATGGTCTCAGCGACAATTCATCGAGAATTCCAAACGGATGGATTTCCACAATAATGTGAACAAGAAGATGACACTTGTCAATTTAAATGATATAATGTTGTATGCTCTTGGGAAACATACACCATCAATCATTAGTTGAAAGGTGTGCTCGAAATATGACCTTAGGCAGCCAGATCAATGTTAGAGTGACGATCCAGTAATCAACGGTCTAAGAACGAACTGTCGATCGTTAACTTCAAAGCAATAGGGTTGCTAGAAGTACAGAACTTAAACAACATCTATTGGTATGCTGGTTAAAAACAACACGGGGACCAAGGAAGAATGGTGATGGTGAGATGTATCACCATACCAAGAATTCTTAAGAAGTGGTGAAATTTCCCACGACATCTTGTCATAAAAGGTGGTAATATTCCAAGGTAAAGAAGAACAATGTTGGATAGCAAGGCACTCAAGGTATAACACAAAACACAATCAAGTTTGTGTTGGAAGGAAGGCAATAAAGTGGTCGATGATAACACAAATCATCGAGGGCAAGGATGGTATTTCCCATCATGAATTCGATTGATATCATGGAAGAGCTCATAAGGTTGATGATGATCACGACACATTTGTCGAGAGGTTTGAAGAAGATGTAATCAACCAGCGACGACATCAAGTCAAAGGAATGATGAAACGAAAGGTTATTGGAACCATGGGTACGACACAACTCGAAATCAAGTTTGTTGTTCAAGGCAAAATGATATGATGAGGAAAATCGACGTAAGCTTAGCTCATCGTCGAAAATTGTGCTCCAGGAAGAAGGACCAGGTAGCACAGTTAAAAAGTTGCACGATAATGATATAGCCGATCAGGCTAGGAATGATATGATCGGGTACAAACTCGTACTTAAAGAAGATTACTGAAGAGTTGTTGAACCGTAGTGCGGACTTGCTTCAGTTATCGGTGTCTCTGAGTGTTTAATAATTCAGAACCCTGGGGGAAATCTGAAAATGGTGAGAAGCAATACTAGGTGAAGACTCATAGGAATCAACACAGCTCTTTGATATTCTCGAGATACCATAGGGTATACTCTAAGGTAGAGCAGAATAGAGGTCGAATAGGTGTATTGATTTGTAGAAGACAAGTACTTCGACTTGTGCAAGAAATGGGATCAAGGAAGAACAATATGGTCGGAACCACGATCGCAAAAGACCAGATCCCAAATATAAGATGAACTTATAACAAGGAAATAATTAATTTTAAGAGAAGCTTCCATGATAAGATCTACATCGTGTCCATGGGCATGAACACAAATTCAAGGTCGACTCCCACTTTTCCAATGCATAACCTTTCATTCACTGCTCTATTCAAAATGATTTGTGTGCGAAGAGCTACCTGGTGAATTACCAGAGGAGTATGAACCTTGAAAACTTCCGAGTTCACACATATTAAGGAAGGCATAGGTTCAACCCATCAGGGCATCTTAGGAACATATACCACAAACTTCGGGGGTAAATAATACAAGCTCGAAAGTAGAGCACTGTTCAAAAGCAGACAATACAATTTACCAAAAGCATTATATACCCATGGAAAGGCTCTCAAGGTTATTCAATATGAAGGACGTTGTCGGATAAAATCCAACAGAGGAACCGATGGTCCACAGGGGATCTGATGTGAGCATTGGTACTCAGCCAGAGGAAGAAGAATGCACATGCATCATATTATAGAACAACTGAATAATTCGATGCTTAGATAACAAAGGAATTATGATTTCCAAAACAAAGGATCAGAAGCAGTCACTCTGATCAAGGATGGATAAGTTGGATAGACCAGAGTCACAATTGACGACAAATAGTTTGGTCGAGAACCAGCTCATATTCAAAAATGATGTCTGAGCCGGAAAGATAATTTAGAAGGGTTGATAGATGATTGTGTGCATTTGCACACATGTTGAATCAATAGGATCAAAATGACGGTGTCAAAAGATACAAGTGAATATTGCCAGATATATGGGAAGCATCCATAATGCTAGTAGAGAAGTATTTGCAGAGCAATAAAGCTGCTAAGGATTTTCGGAGGATTGAATAGTATCTCAAAGACTTTTGTGAAACACCTGAATAACTGGGGATGTGCGGATGCTCGGAAACTGCGAGAAATTATTCTTAGGGGTATTCATGTGGCAAAGAAATGCAAGGCAGTAGGCACAAAATATTCTAGGGGTATCTTGTAATAACAAGGTCGACTGGGAATAAAAGTAAGCACGACAGGTGTAAGTATTTATCCATAGGGATATTTCGGTGGAAGGGAATTACAAATGCAACGGGCACAAGGTCTCGAGAGAAAATCAGAGAGTATCTTCGAAATCTCCTGGTGCAGCCGACGATCAACTGGACTGAAGGGGCTCTCCGGGAGAAAGTATTTTCAAGAAGCTAAAGTTAGATTTTAGTAAAAAATCGTTAAACCCGAATAGAAGAGAGTTCAGAATCCCAGAGTAAAGATTGAGGAGTAAAAGATCCTAATACCACCCAATGGCGACGTGGGCCCATGGGCCGCACAGCCATGTTAGTAAAAGTTTTGCAACGTCTAGACTCGACTTCGGCCAAGGAGTGTGGAAGGGGGATTCCTACAGGCAGTCGGCTCTGATACCAACTTGTGACACCCCCGATTCAATCGTACACTAATCATGCACGCAAACGTGTACGATCAAGATCAGGGACTCACGGGAAGATATCACAACACAACTCTAAAAACATAAATAAGTCATACAAGCATCATAATACAAGCCAGGGGCCTCGAGGGCTCGAATACAAGTGCTCGATCGAGGCGAGTCGTGGAAGCAACAATATCTGAGTCTGAGACACAAGTTAAACAAGTTTGCCTTAAGAAGGCTAGCACAAACCGGGATCAGATCGAAGAGGCGCGGGCCTCTGCTCGGGATCCTCCTAAACTACTCCTGGTCATCTTCAGCAGCCTGCACGTAGTAGTAGGCACCTCCAGTGTAGTAGTCATCGTCAACGGTGGCGTCTGGCTCCTGGGCTCCAGCATCTGGTTGCGACAACCAGAAAGAAAGAAAAGGGGGAAAAGGGGGGAGAAAGCAACCGTCAGTACTCATCCAAAGTACTCACAAGCAAGGAGCTACACTACATATGCATGGGTATATGTCTAAGGAGGCCATATCAGTGAACTGAACTACAGAATGCCAGAATAAGAGGGGGATAGCTAATCCTGTTGAAGACTACGCTTCTGGCAGCCTCCGTTTTGCAGCATGTAGAAGAAGTAGATTGAAGTCCTCCAAGTAGCATCGCATAGCATAATCCTACCCGGCGATCCTCCCCTCCTCGCCCTGTGGAAAAGCGATCATCGGGTTGTCTGTGGAACTTGTCTGGGTGTGTTTAAGTATCCGGTTCTAGTTGTCATAAGGTCAAGGTACAACTCCGGGTCGTCCTTTTACCGAGGGACACGGCTATTCGAATAGATAAACTTCCCTGCAGGGGTGCACCACATAACCCAACACGCTCGATCCCATTTGGCCGGACACACTTTCCTGGGTCATGCCCGGCCTCGGAAGATCAACACATCGCAGCCCCACCTAGGCCTAACAGAGAGGTCAGCACGCCGGTCTAACTCCTATGGCGCAGGGTGCAGGCCCATCGCCTTTGCACACCAAGACGTTGCGTGGGCGGCAAAGCGTAACTATCCCCTAATACAAGAGTAGGCTTACGTTCCAATCCGGCGCGCGCTCGATCGCCGACGTCTAGAAGGCTTCGGCTGATACCATGACGTCGAGTGCCCATATCTTTCCCACGTAGTTGGTTAGTGCGTATAGACCAAATGGCGGACTCGGATCAAATACCAAGATCTCGTTAAGCGTGTTATTATGAAGCAACCGCAGAGCGCCGACCAGGCCAGGCCCACCTCTCGCCTAGGTGGTCTCAACTCTGCCTGTCGCTCCGCCACAAAGATCCACACAGAGGGCCGTCGGGACAAAGGTCCTTTCAGCCCCCAATCCGTGAATCACTCGCGGGTACTCTTTGAGCGGACCCGACTTTAGTCACCATCTGTAGTATGTATATATGTATAGCATATACCCGTGATCACCTCCTGAGTGATCACGGCCCAATAGTATAGCAAGGCAGACTGACACAAATGTAGGGCCAATGGTGATAAACTAGCATCCTATACTAAGCATTTAGGATTGCGGGTAAGGTATCAATGACTGTAGCAACAATGACAGGCTATGCAACAGAATAGGTGTAACCGAACAGTAACATGCTACACTACTCTAATGCAAGCAGTATTGAGAAGAGTAGGTGATATCTTGTGATCAGGGGGGGGCTTGCCTGGTTGCTCTGGCCAGAGAGAGGGGTCGTCAACTCCGTAGTCGAACTAGGCAGCACCAGCGTCGGTATCGGTGTCTAGCGAGAGAAGAGGAGGAAGAAACAATAAATATTTAAGCAAGCAGGTGCATGACATGACAAGTATCGGTGCTAGAGGTACCCTAACGCGGTATGAGGTGATAACGGTGAAGGGGGGCAACATCTGGGGAGGTATCCCCAGGGTTCCGTGTTTTTGGGCAGAGGAGCCGGAGGGGGAAAGTTGCTACTTCGATAGGTTAGGGGGGTGTGACGAACGAACGGGTTGCGTATCCGGAATCGTCTCGTCGTTCTGAGCAACTTTCATGTAGAAAGTATTTTCATCCGAGTTACGGATTAAAACATATGATTTTCTAAAGATTTAAATCATTTTCTGATTTTAATTAGTTATTTAATTCCAACATTATCCAAAAATAGTGAATGATGACGCAGGCATGACATCAGAGTGATGTCAGCAGGTCAACTGGTCGGTTGACCAGTCAAACCAGACAGGTGGGTCCAGTGGGACCCACATGTCATTCACAGGGTACTAACATGGGGGTTTAGATTAATTAAATGGATTAATTAGTGGGTGGGACCTAGTAGTCAGTGACTGTTTAGTTAATTAAATTAATTAATGAAATAATTAGCATTTTATCTATTTACAAAATGTTTTAACTGACGCGGGCACGCATGTCAGTGGCAGTAGCTGCCACATCAGCGTAGTTGACCCGGTCAACTTGGCCAGTTGGGGCCCCTAGGCCCACAGGCAGTGACCCAGGGAGTGGACCCCACGCATGCCACATCAGCCGGCCGACGTTTAGACGCCGGCGAGACCGTTTCCGCGGCAGCGCGGCTCGGGAGAGTGCCGGGTTTCGCCCATAGGGCACCAAATCGAGCGGGACCGGTCGCGTTCGAACGGCAAGACGACGGCGGAGTGAGTGGGGGTGGTTGTAGAGGCGGTGGTGGCCGGAGTCGAGCGCCACGGGCTCGTCAGCGGCGAGGTGGTTCGGGCGTGAGATGAAGACAGCGTCGCAGCGTGCTTCAGGGCTGACGGAAAGGCTAGGGTGGAGCTGCGCGACGTGCTGAGCACAAAGGGCTCGGTCCGGTGACCATTTGGTCACCGGAAGAAGCGCCGCGCGGCAGCAGCGGCGGCGTAGTCGGGTCCCCGACGAAATGCGCTAGTAAACGCGGAAGGCTATTGCTTGGCGCGTTGGGCTCCTAGGAACCTCGTGGAGTGCAACGGCGAGTTGAGCGTCGCGGACGGCGATCGTGGGCCACGACGGCGAGGTACGCCGCGGCGACCAGAGCCTTGGCAATGGCGGCGGCTGGCTACAGAGCGCTAGGGGGGCTAACGAAGAGCAGCAGGGGGAGGAGAAGCTCACCGTGCGGCACGCAAGGTGGCCCGTGGCGGTTTAGTAGCAGCAGAGGCGTCGACGGAGATGAAGAAGAACGGCGGCGACGTTTGTCAGAGCAGAGGAAGAAGATGGCGGCGTCGGGGGCGTTGCGGTGACTCCGGTCTCCAACGGGTTGCGCCAGACGAGGGAGCGGACGACGGCGGCCCTTGGAGACACCGTGGGGTGGTGAGGTGGGCTCGGTGGCCGTGGTTAGGCCGGAGCCATGGCGTCGGTGGCGTCCGGATGCGAGGGGAACGAGGGGGAGAGGCGCGGTGGATCTGGAGGGGCGGAGGAAATATCTGCGGGGGGAGGGGGATCTGACGAGGCCGAGAGGGGGCCGTGGCGGACTTATCCTCCCCCGTCGCTGGCGAGCGGTTCCGGTGGCGACCGCGCCCTGTAGCGGCGCGCGTCCGAGGAACAGGAAGGGGGGGTGCGGTGTGAGGAGCTGGGCCGGCTGGGCCGGCCAGGCTGGCTGCGGGCCAGGGGCATGGGCTGTGGCCGTGCGGGTGGTTTGGGCTGGCTGGTCCTAGGGGCTTCCCCCCCTTTTTTGTTTTTTTTGCAATTTCTTTCTTTTATTTATTTTCCCTTTCTGTTTTATTTAGTCTTAGGGCATTTAGGCATTTTATAAAAAAAAGTGTTTGCTTCACCATAATTACCAGTGCAATATTTGGCAACCCCCGAACATTTTTGCTTTGACTTTTTGAAAATCTTTACCGTTTGACTTTATTTTAAGTTTGAATTTCGAATTGATTTTGAACTAACACGAGATTAACATCAGTAACCGTAGTGACGTGGCATCATTAACGTGGGATTACTGTAGCCTAATTACCCGGGCGTCACAGTGCCATGTTGTACTACTTGTACATGTAGATATGTTTACGTAATGTTTGCATCTTTTAATCTCAGCCGTTAATATCTAAAATTAAGGATCAAGATAATTTAATCTATGTGGACGCACGTGATGGCTTATTTTCCTTTTGTTTTAATTAAATAATAGATAGATGTGAGGGAGATGGGTTTGTGATGGGTACTTGGTATGTCTTGACTTGAGCGAAGACCTCCCGGCTACGGTGCTAGAAATCCTTCTTGCTACGTCTTGAGCTTGTGTTGGTTTTCCTCGAAGACGAGAGGGTGATGCAGCAAAGTGTAGCATAAGTATTTCCCTCAGTTTTGAGAACCAAGGTATCAATCCAGTAGGAGGCTCCTCAAAAGTCCCACGCACCTACACAAACAAACTGAGAACTCGCAACCAACGCAATAAAGGGGTTGTCAATCCCTTCACGGCCATTTGCGAAAGTGAGATCTAATAAAGATAGTATGATAAGATAAATATATTTTTGGTATTTTTGATATAGATGCAAAAAGTGAAGATGCAAATAAAGGTAAATTGAAAGCAAATATGATAAGAGATAGACCCAGGGTCCATAGGTTTCACTAGAGGCTTCTCTCAAGTTAGCATAAGTATTACGGTGGGTGAACAAATTACTGTCGAGAAATTGATAGAAAAGCGCATAGTTATGTGATTATATAGGCATGATCATGTATATAGTCATCACGTCCATAACAAGTAGACCGACTCCTGCCTGCATCTACTACTATTACTCCACACATCGACCGACTCCTGCCTGCATCTAGAGTATTAAGTTCATAAGAACAGAGCAACGCATTAAGCAAGATGACATGATGTAGAGGGATAAACACATGCAATATGATATAAACCCCATCTTGTTATCCTCGATGGCAACAATACAATACGTGTCTTGGAACCCTTTCTTTCACTGGGTAAGAACACCGCAAGATTGAACCCAAAGCTAAGCACTTCTCCCATGGCAAGAAAGACCAATCTAGTAGGCCAAACCAAACTGATAATTCGAAGAGACTTGCAAAGATAACTCAATCATACATAAAAGAATTCAGAGAAGATTCAAATATTATTCATAGATAAACTTGATCATAAACCCACAATTCATCGGATCTCGACAAACACACCGCAAAAAGAGTTTATATCGAATAGATCGCCACAAGAGAGGGGGAGAACATTGTATTGAGATCCAAAAAGAGAGAAGAAGCCATCTAGCTAATAAATATGGACCCGTAGGTCTGTCGTAAACTACTCACAACTCATCGGAGGGGCAAGGATGTTGATGTAGAGGCCCTCCGTGGTTGCTTCCCCCTATGGCAGAGTGCTGCCAAGGGCTCCAAGATGGGATCTCGCGGATATAGAAGGTTACGGCGGTGGAAATTGTGTTTCGTGGTGCTCCTTGATATTTTAGGGGTACGTAGGTATATATAGGAGGAAGAAGTACATCGGTGGCCGCCTGGGGGGCCCACGAGACAGGGGGCGCGCCCTACAGGGGGGACGCACCCTCCTATCTCGTGGGGCCCTCGGAGCTTTCTTGACTTGCACTCCAGGCTCTCTGGATCAGATTTGTTCCAAAAATAACGCTCCCAAAGGTTTCATTCCATTTGGACTCCGTTTGATATTCCTTTTCTTCGAAATACTAAAATAGGCAAAAAAACAGCAATATGGGCTGGGCCTCCGGTTAGTAGGTTAGTCCCAAAAATGATATAAATGTGTAAAATAAAGCCCAAAAACATCCAAAAGAGGTAATATAATAGCATGGAACAATCAAAAATTATAGATACGTTGGAGACGTATCACACTCCAACATGGTGGAGGACAATGGCGATGGATGGGGTGGAGGATGGCGGCGATGGATAGGGTGGCGGACGAAGGAGGCTGGTGTGGGGATGGTGTTCTAGCGCGGACGGTGTATGAATGGGAAAATGGAGGGAGAGGTACAGGGAACCATGTTTTTGGGAAGCGCCTGTCTGAAATATGGGAAAGTTACAAACTTAGCCCTCGTTTAGAATTTGGACGTCTCGTTGGTTGGGGATAGGACGGTAATCTCGCATCTCGCCAATATTTGCCCGGAGCGATTTCGAGCGAGGAGAGGGTGTTTTGGTGCCCACGGTTGGCGCCCATGGTGTATGAATAGGGCTGCCAGGTAGGGCGGTTGTGTCATGTGTGAGTGAAGTTACAAACCTCTCCCTATTGAAAATATTTGCCTACATCAATTTCGGCCAAGTCGAGTTTGTTTTGCTGCCCACCATGTATGAATGGGATAATTGATGGAGAGACAGAGGTCTTTCGGACGATCTTGAATCAAATGTATTTTTCCGCCCATGTTAGGCGCCCACCGTGTCGGAATGGGATTAGAGGCGGTCGTGTCACGTCTAATTGAAGTTACGAACCTACCCCTATTGAGAGCAGTGAAATCGGGCCGATGTATTATCCTTGTAAGGGGTAGATAGTAATTTCCATCTCGCAACCACTTGGCTTCGGGCAGCTGATGTGGGAGTGGACATTTTGCGGCTTCTTTCGAATTTTGGGACAATAAGCATCCACGTTTACCCTGGCAACTAAATTCGAATCCATTTTGTATTCTTATACAAATCTTTATAAATCATTCTATGTGTTTTTATATATCTTCAAAAGCACGACAAAGATGTATTCCATTGTCATATATGAATATGATTTACAAATGCTGATACTCGAATTCGGAAGCTAGAATCCGGTTTAAGGTGAATTCGAATATTTCAAACCACTTTATGTCCAACTCAAGTGTCACACGCAACATAATGTGTACTCCCTTTAGATATGTACACAAGCGATGTATCAAGATTCAAATACCGAGTCAATCAACCAATAATGTACAAAACTAACAGACATACAAACACTTATAGAGTATATGGATCAATAATATCAACTAACATACATAAGCCAGGTCGCTGTACTTTTTTTTGCTAGAAGAGCATCCTTTTTTAGCGAAGCTAGTACAACATCTTGGCCCTTTCCGATGCGTGCCACTTAAGGTCCAAATATTCTACTATTATTGCTGAATGCACATTCAGCCCGATTGGCATATTTGTAGGTCTGGCACAGCAATCAAAATGAAATGTCTCAGAGTCTTATCAATTAATACAGACTTTTGCCAAAAAATTACAAAAAAATAACAATTATTACATGATATCTATAACAAATGGTTTGATCGATTACATGAACAAACAACACAAAGGTTATTCAACGATGGAAATAACATTTCTCCTATGATTTACCAAGTGGAAATTTAATTTCCATTTTTCCTTCAGGACCTTAACACTGCGGTCAGTCTCAGTTTGCTTCGTTTTGAAATCCACCAAATATTAAATGGTTGTCTTGAGTACTGCTTGTGATTGTGTTGTTTGCTTCCACAACATGTCAACTTCATCTCTAAGTGCACAAGGAGAATCTCTTTGTACTAATAGTTTAGCCTCTGGAGCATCTGCAGTTAGCAATTCATGATGCACGATTGGGCCGGTGCCACTGCTGTGGGATGATACAATGTCCATGGGGACCTCACTCTTTGATCTTGGGCTAACCTGTTTTGCCATTAAAGTTCCGATTTGATTCCGAAAAGTTGAAGTTAGCAAAACATCTCAACTGGGAGTTATAACAGCAAAGGCAAACAAGTTTTGTAAAAGATACCTATCGTGGCATTGGAGTTTCTCTTGGATCCTGAAAAGTTGAGTAGCCAGTAACATGATTAGAGCAAACGGTTGCAACACCAAAGCAGTTAAACAAACAAGTTTTGCAAAAGGAACCTGGTGTGGCATTGGAGTTTCTCTTGGATCCTGAAAAGTTGAGTAGTCAGTAACTTGATTCGAGCAACTAGTTACAACAGCAAACCTGTTACACAAATATATTTTTGAAAATGTACCTGCTATGCAATTGGACTTCCAATTGGATCCTGAAAACTTGAAGTTGGTAAGATGATTACAGCAACAAGTTACAGCAGCAAACCAGGTAAACAAGGAAGTTTCAGAAAACATACCTGTTGTGCCAATGGAGTTTCAGTTGGATCCTGCAAACTGGAATGTTAGCAATCATAAATAAAGTGTTGCAAGAGCCATAATAAACTAACATCAAACCAGTAAAACTAACCAGTTTTGGCAACGTATTTAATTACACATGAACTAGTAAAACTAACAAGTTCTTGGCAATCTATTAAAGTAACAAGTCGGTACTGTTTACCAGCAACACAGACATCTGCAAATTTCTTTAATGTAAGCAAAATGATTCCAACACATATATAAGTTAAAAGACGGTGTCACTCATATAAACCTGATAGTTGTCTATCTATGAACATGCAAACACTACTAGTGCTACAAGTGATAACAACAAACCATTTAAACAAATAGGGTATCAGAACATAAATTACACATGAATTCTACTGCACCCTAGAAGTACATATGACCAGCTATCAGCGTGCTTAAGTAACTATTTAACTTCAAGCAAACAGGTAATTCTTAACAGTAAGTATCAACACATAGATAGGCACAGTCTATAATAGGATTAATAGGCTATGGCATTATGTAATCAGTAGCAAACTAAATTAAGCCAAGCAACGTAATTGAACAATTTTGCAATAAGTGGCTAACTGAAATTCCGAGAAGCGGGTAACTGAACTTACGCTAGCTCTTTGTACAGGCACATTGCAACTTCTTTCTCGCTTACAAGGTTCTATAAAGGAGTCCATGGCATCAATTGCCTGGATACGCAGTCCCAATACTTCTTTCTTCCCACACTGCATTGGTAAGTCGAATGGTTAATCTGATAAGATGGTGCGTCCTTGATATGTTATATGAGGACAGGTTGTCAGACTAGTTGTAGCCACACACATCACACTGGCTTTTACTGTATATTTCATGTGATTACATTTGGCATATCGAGATCTAAGCAATATACAATGGGATGAAAAGACTGGCATCCTTCACATTATTGGTGAACTTAGTTCACAGAAACAAGCAATTCAACCATTCTGTGGGTAAATCAAAAGCGCCACTAGAATATTTTTCACTACCCCAATTATACATGCAAAACTGTCAGGACCCCGACTCAATATCACATCGATCTAGCCTGTAACACCTCATATCACTTTGCGGCCTCACGCACGGTATCCCCACGGGTGTCGCCTTACCTTTGCCCGGGACCGTTTGCGCCTTTTGGCACACGTATATGATAGTGTCGCTAGCATCCATATGAAAAGGATCCCGGGCTGACATGGCTAGTCGTAAACCCAAAGTGGCACAGACTTACGAGGACAGCATCCATGACCCAAACATCGAGCGTGTCGGTCATCGCAAGTGAGTTCGGGCTGTAGCACTAGGCTAGCAGGACTCGATAAACCGGGCTGTAGCGGGCTAACAGGACTCCGGTACTCAACGCGTGACATTTCCCGAAGGACGTATATGTGAGCGAAGAAGGACACATGCCGGCCAGCCTAAGTGTTCCGGAGCAGTAGCAAGCTACCATGGCTCAGTGGAAACACTAGGAGACATTTCCCGGTAAGAGAGGCTACTAAAGATAAACAACTAGATAGTCAGATCCCACACATACCAAGCATTTCAATAACATACACACAATATGCTCGATATGTGCAAATACAACATGGCATCACAACATGACTCTACGACTCAAGTATGTATTCATTAGGCTCCGAGGAGCGAGATATTACAAACAAGGGTCTCATGACCCAACATTCAGAGCATACAAATCAAGGCACACGCGGAAGCTAGTATGTCTGAGTACAGACATCTACAAATGAAAAAGGCTGGAAAGCCTGACTATCTACCAGATCCTGCCGAGGGCACAAGATCGTAGCTGAGGTAACAAGCTAAACGTCGAAGTCCATGTAGAACTACTAGCGAGACTGAAGTCTCTCTGCAAAAACATAAAATAGGCAAACATGAGTACAAATGTACCCAGCAAGACTTACATCAGAAGTAACTACATATGCATCATTATCAACAAAGGGGATGGTGGAGTTTAACAGCAGCAAGCCAGCTTTGACTCGGTGGCTATCCTAAACTACGACTGCAAGTAACTCTTTTGAGGTGGCGCACACGAGTCCACATATTCACCATATCAATACACCACTATGGATCCGCTCCCGTCTCCCTACGAGAACGCCATCCATAGCACTCACGCTTATCTTGCGTATTTTAGAGTATCCACTTTCACTTGTCTATGAACTGAGATAAGCAACCCAGAAGTCCTTTTCCGCGGACACGGCTATTCGAATAGATGATATTAACCCTGCAGGGGTGTACTTCTTCATACATGTTTCCACCACTTAGCGTCGCAGACACGACATGTGCTCGGCAGACTTCAGCTTAAAGCCGGCGTGGGTGTAGACCACGACCTACCTAGACACTCAAGTCTCTAGTCCAGGTTTATCGCCTATTTGGTTTCCATCTATGAGGAGTTCGGCAAGTTTCGCTCACAGCCCCAAGCGATGTGAACAGGGTTCCGAGACACCAAGCAGGCGCCGGTTTACCCGCCACGTGCCTACCGTGCATCACAGCCCACCCCTACGGTCAAGACCTTGACGGCCTCCGACATACTACAAACACGAAACTACTTGCAACTCTGGACAGAGGACAAGGGTGAATAAGAAGTCGGCGGGGTCATATTTCAGGGCCCAATGCATGGTAGTAGCTGTATCATGGATCACAAACACAGAACTCAGTTCCTAAGGACGGCTTCAATGAGACAACCCACCATGTACTCCTACATGGCCTGTCACCGCTACCTTTACCAAATCGTGTTCACACACTTAGCTCACACACAATAGGACATGTTCACACACCTCTGATTCATCCTCGATGAATCAGACCGACTCAACTCTAAGCAGTAGCAGGCATGACAAACAAACATGAATGAGTAGGCACAACAGGGCTCAAACAACTCCTACTCATGCTAGTGGGTTTCATCTATTTACTGTGGAATGACAGGTCATGTAGAGGATAAAGGGGTTCAACTACCGCAGCAAGTAACAAATGAATCGTTGTTGTCCTAATGCAGTAAAAGAGAGCAGGAGCGAGAGAGTGGGATTATATCGGAATGAACAAGGGGGTTTTGCTTGCCTGGCACTTCTGAAGATAATATAGTTCTTCATCGGTGTCATCGACCTCATCGTCGAAACCACGTAGCGGTCACGTAGACAAGCTCAGCGGGCTCGGGGGCGTCCAGCGTGCGGCGAATCGCCGACGGCGATCACCGGACAGGGACGAGGAAGATGGCGACGATGGCGGCTACACAGGGCCTCCACGTTAGCTTTCTTCGATGGAGAGACGTGGTGCGAGGTGGCAGAGGTGCTGGACTGATCGGGGAGGCAAGGCATCGGCGGTGGGCGCGGCAGCAACGACGGCGGCGATGGTGGTGCTCGGGTTCAAGCGAGAACGAAGAGGGAGAGGGGAAAATGGCCAGGGAAGAAGGGGGGGTCGGCACGGCCTCGTCCACGTCACCTGGCGCGGGGTTGGGGGGAAGGAGGCGTCGACACGGCGAAGCAGGAGGTGGCCGGGCGCGCCTGCGTGCGTCGGCCACGCGCGCCCGTCCCTCTGGCAAGAGGAAGACGACAGGGGAAGGCTAGGTGGGCTGGGCACGACTGGTGTTGGGCTCTGAGGCGCCTGTAAGAAAGCCTGTGAGTCTCTCTGCTCTGTTTTAATTTTTGTTCTGTTTCTCTTTTTATTTTATTTTGCCACTGTTTTCAAATTCAAAAATAATTTCAAACAGTGCCAAGACATTCTGAAATATTTTATTTTACCTCTCCAGGCTATTCCAAAAGTACATAAAACATTTCAAAGTATTTGAAAATATACTCATTATATACTATGAATATATCCCCAAATTCAAATAGATTATTGATTTAAATTCAGAGACCAAATAATTCCTTAAAAATGTTCCAGAATTTTGGTTTGATATATAACTCTTGCCAAAATTCACAAAACTATTTTTAGGGCATTTGGATTCACAGAATGCAATTTAAAGGGTGCTTGCCCTTCTTTTAATTAGATTTCTGAGGTTTCAACAATCCTCAATTCAAGTTTCAGAATCTAGACATGATGCAGGAGGCTCTCAAATGCAACTAATACAAGCAAAGTCTAGGGTTGTGACAACTCACCCCCACTAAACAAGAATCTCGCCCCGAGATTCAAGACGTGAGGTAAGAGGAAAGGGGGGTCACAAAATTATTACAATCTTCACGATCCAAGTTGCACCTCAAATGAACGTTGATTCGATCACCATCTTTGTCTCGAGGTCTTGCTCTGGGGACTCCAATCAACATGACAACGAGAGGGAAAGAAACTCTAGAGGGATCGATCTTCCCGAAGATCAAACAACTTAGGATCAGCTCACGGGGTGAGTCATGGCAACATCTCTCGAGCCGAGACACGAAGCACACATCTAGAGGAATGGAGTGGAACGGATGGCGAAGGTTCACTAGGTAGACAACAATTCCACACTTAAGAGGGTGGTGAATGGTTGTCAACGTAGCGAGCAGTTAGGTTACCATGATACCATAATGAGACATCTTGGAGGAGGGTGATTCATAGAATTATTACCTTAAGTGGAAAAAAAAATTACCTTTGATTCAGAGATCATCGAAATTCTTTGTACCAGCCTAAGGCAATCACAATTGATCATTTGAAGGAGTCCGAAAGAATGACATTCTCGGGCCAGAATGGATGATGTGGATTACCTTGTTGAAGACAACACAAGGGATGATTTTGCTTATCATCGGAAATGGATGGGACCCAAGATAGGATGGCACAATGACGGTGCAAGCTGGGAACAAAACACAAATGCTGGAATGATTCTAGTAACTGGGGAGAAACCCATCAGTAGAGAGTGATTCCACTATTGGAATGGTTATAGCATAACCGAGGAAACTGAGAGGAATCCCAGTTAGTGCCGGCGATAATACATAGTGCTTGTGCGTGCTCTCAAGAACTTGAGCATTTCAATATTCATCAAGGTTTTACCAACATCCGTGTCAAGGGTGCTGACAACACAACATACCACCATGATGAATAGTGACGGACGATGCAGATGCAAAGGAAGATAACACTTTCTCAGATTTCACCTTAGCGGGGCCAAGGAAACAATATCTGGATGGTCGACTGAGAAACATTTAGCACTCCGCTTCTAATGTTCTCCTTGATGTGCTAGTGTATCCCATCCATTGAAATGGTCTGGTACCTAGAACATCAAGTTACAGGTCGGTCTTCGGGAGCTCAAGAATACATAAGGAACAACTACTAGAATAAATTCTACGAGATCCTTATGGGGAGGTGGCCAACTTCTTCAAACAAGATACTACAATAATAGGTCTTCCGGCGGGGTGTGTTGGCCATGACATCCGCTTTACCGGTTATCGCGGGACCAATATTATAGTTCTTGGGAAATGTTCCAACCATCATATCTGCCTGAGATTCAGATCTGGTTGGTGTCAGAATAATCTAGAATCATCGAGTCTAGAAAGAAAAATGAAAGTTTGCAACACAAGTCGACGAGATGACGTTGCGAGATTCTCGGGAAATGAACTACGATAGCAAGCTCCAAAACATGAGGTGGTTCTGCTACAAACCTGTGAACACGCTGTCCAAGACAAGCATGACCACATAGTAGTCTTATAATAAAACACTAGCGAGTTCAGGAGGGAAACCATCATCTAGGATATCGAAGTCCTGGCATAAGTCTCGAGCCTACGAAGGAACTTCTTCTCCTTGAACAAATCAATCAGTGGCTTGGTGTGCTAGGAACACATATGGAGTGGAGGTAATTAATCTACCAAACCATAGAATACTTAAATGCGTATGCATGACTGATTTGGGATGATTCCAAAGGAAGCAACATTGACTTTCTCGAATTCACGGCGGCAACTTGCATCAAATGTACATGAACTAGAGGAAGTCACTTCTTACATCCGAACATATGCTTCATGAGCTAGCATGAACAAATGCTTTAGAAAGTTTCCAACACTAGCTTAATGTTCAACAAAACTATGGAGAAGACAAGGATGTTGTCGATGGGCTCAACAACAATTTATCCAGACTCCCATGGAGATGGAATTCCATAACTATGTGAACAAGGTGATAGTATTGGTCAGACCCAAAAGACATAATGGTGTATGCTCGAGGTAAATCCACGAGTAAGACAACATTACGAACATCGTTGGTTCTGATTTGATTTGAGAATAGCCCATTCTCAAATCAAAGTTTTGGCAAGACAATAGCTCCAACAACTGGTCTCGAGGATCAATTGATGAAGATATCATCTTTCTTCAACACACACACAAGATATCCCTTGGAGATGAACTAAGTCAGGTGAGCTTTTATCTTCCAACTCTCCAAGTTGTTGTTTAGCTTAACCAACTAGCCCAGGGGTATGCAACACAGATTCTTGGAGAAGGGGTGGTTACAAGAAACCAACTTGATCACGAACTCAACATAGAGGTCAGGTGACAACCTGGTAATACTTCCGAGAAGATAAACGGAAAATCACGAACCACCGGTATGTCACTAAGCTCGAGAACAATCTTGCCTTTCGGGGCAAGATGATATGATCATATAAGCAAGGGATTGAATAATCATAACTAATTGATCGAAGAGTGCACCAGAAATAAGGACTAGGTAGCACAATCAGTCTTAGAGTGATGATTCAAAATCAACACGCTAAGAATGAGGTTATCGCCCATTTAGCTACCAAGCAACGGAGTTGCTAGCAGTATTGATTTCACACATCATGGTTCACTTGTCAGCATTCCGGTTACGACAACACGGATCCGAGGAATGAGTAATGATGGCGAGAAGTATTACTGCATCAAGAATTCATAAGAAATGGTGCAATTCTCATGACAATCCTGACATAAAGGGGGTAATACTCCGAGGTAGAACAGAATCAAAAGCTAGATTAGCAATTTGATCTGCAGAGTACAACTGCTTTGACCCAATCCTAGAAATGGACAAGGTGCTGGAGTTTGTTTCTCCTAGTCATTCCGGAATAGAATGACTTGACGGACCACAGAAGTAAAAGGCATCGATGAACACGAATGCACGACTACTCCTGACTATCAATCGATAGACGAAAATCAGGATACAACTAAAGGAGGACAACTCAAAGGACATACGATTTTCTGAGTTGTGGATGCATAGATTAGTATGTCGAACCAAGTTCAACATATTTCTTCCAGATAACCCATGCAGAAAGGTAGATCTGGCAGATTCACAATTATGAATGGAAAACTCTTCAAGAGTACTCTGATTGTGATCTTTTGGTTCAAAGAACTTTTGCCATAAACGGTTCATAGTATTGGAAGAAGGGAATACCATGGACCTCGAGGACTAATGCAAAAGTTACTAATAACCTAAAGGAACTAGCAAACACTACCAACACGAAGTGAGTAAGGTGAATATCGGGTTCAAAACTCACGAGTAGAATACCTACTAACTAAATTGCATCACGGGATGCTTTCGGGAATATAGGCCAGAATCTTCACACTAGGATACAAATCATGGCTAGATTACTAGGTGACTCCCTAAAACACCTAGGGTCATAATAATAGCTCCAACATATATGTCAAGGCAATCAATTACCTCAACGCACCGGTTAGTGTGATTAACTTGGCCTATAAGGACATCAGGAACGGGAGGAAGGGATTTGCAAATGCATCAGACTATTTAGAAACCTGGGATTACTCGGACAGCATAACGGCTGTAAATGCTCAAAAAGATTGGAGGCATGCTACAAAAATGGTGGCATAGCCACTTAACATCACAATATCAAAGTTCCGAGATCAATAGGTAACATACGGAAGTAGTAGGAACAGAACTGAGGCTTGAATCCAACAATTCTATAAGTCTATGAATTAGTAACACGTCATCCTAATAGATAGATGAGAAGGCCTAGTTCTTAATCCCCGTAGAAGAGAAGAGGATGACTCAGATCAGAAGGCCATGAGGTATAAGGAGTAAAAAGAGCCTTACGTTCCCATCCCACAATCAATTCCCCTACATATAACTAAAGCATTTCTAGACTCAACTTCGACCAGTTTGGCTTGGTAATCCTACTGAGCGATCGGGCTCGATACCAAAGCTGTCAGACCCGACTCAATATCACATCGATCTAGCTCTGTAACACCTCATATCACTTTGCGGCCTCACGCACGGTATCCCCACGGGTGTCGCCTTACCTTTGCCCGGGACCGTTTGCGTCTTTTGGCACACGTATATGATAGTGTCGCTAGCATCCATATGAAAAGGAGCTCGGGCTGACATGGCTAGTCGTAAACCCAAAGTGGCACAGACTTACGAGGACAGCATCCATGACCCAAACATCGAGCGTGTCGGTCATCACGAAAGTGAGTTCGGGCTGTAGCACTAGGCTAGCAGACTCGATAAACCGGGCTGTGGCGGGCTAACAGACTCCGGTACTCAACGCGTGACATTTCCCGAAGGACAGAACCTGAGAGCGAAGAAGGACACATGCGGCCAGCCTAAGTGTTCGGAGCAGTAGCAAGCTACCATGGCTCGGTGGAAACACTAGGAGACATTTCCGTAAGAGAGGCTACTAAAGATAAACAACTAGATAGTCGATCCACACATACCAAGCATTTCAATAACATACACACAATATGCTCGATATGTGCAAATACAACATGGCATCACAACATGACTCTCGACTCAAGTATGTATTCATTAGGCTCGAGGAGCGAGATATTACAAACAAGGGTCTCATGACCCAACATTTGAGCATACAAATCAAGGCACACGCGGAAGCTAGTATGTCCGAGTACGAGACATCTACAAATGAAAAATTTGGAAAGCGACTATCTACCGAGATCTGCCGAGGGCACAAGATCGTAGCTGAGGTAACAAGCTAAGCGTCAAGTCCATGTAGAACTACTAGCGAGACTGAAGTCTCTCTGCAAAAACATAAAATAGGCAAGCGTGAGTACAAATGTACCCACAAGACTTACATCAGAACTAACTACATATGCATCATTATCAACAAAGGGATGGTGGAGTTTAACATGACAAGCCAGCTTTGACTCGGTGGCTATCCTAAACTACATTTGCAAGTAACTCTTTTGAGGTGGCGCTACGAGTCCACATATTCACCATATCAATACACCACTATGGATCCGCTCCGTCTCCCTACGAGAACGCCATCCATAGCACTCACGCTTATCTTGCGTATTTTAGAGTATCCACTTTCACTTGTCTATGAACTGATATAAGCAACCCAGAAGTCCTTTTCCGCGGACACGGCTATTGAATAGATGATATTAACCTGCAGGGTGTACTTCTTCATACATGTTTCCACCACTTAGCGTGCACACACGACATGTGCTCGGCAGACTTCAGCTTAAAGCCGGCGTGGGTGTAGACCACGACCTACCTAGACACTCAAGTCTCTAGTCCAGGTTTATCGCCTATTTGGGTTCCATCTATGAGGAGTTCGGCTGAAGCTTCGCTCACATCCCCAAGCGATGTGAGCAGGGTTCCGTGACACCAAGCAGGCGCCGGTTTACCCTGCCACGTGCCTACCGCATCACAGCCCACCCTCACGGTCAAGCCTTGCGCCGGCCTCCAGCATACTACAAACACCAGAAACTACTTGCAACTCCTGGACAGAGGACAAGGGTGAATAAGAAGTCGAGCGGGGTCATATTTCAGGGCCCAATGCATGGTAGTAGCTGTATCATGGATCACAAACACAGAACTCAGTTCCTAAGGACGGCTTCAATGAGACAACCCACCATGTACTCCTACATGGCCTGTCACCGCTACCTTTACCAAATCGTGTTCACACACTTAGCTCACACACAATAGGACATGTTCACACACCTCTGATTCATCCTCGATGAATCAGACCGACTCAACTCTAAGCAGTAGCAGGCATGACAAACAAACATGAATGAGTAGGCACAACAGGGCTCAAACAACTCCTACTCATGCTAGTGGGTTTCATCTATTTACTGTGGAATGATAGGTCATGCAGAGGATAAAGGGGTTCAACTACCGCAGCAAGTAACAAATGAATCGTTGTTGTCCTAATGCAGTAAAAGAGAGCAGGAGCGAGAGAGTGGGATTATATCGGAATGAACAAGGGGGTTGTGCTTGCCTGGCACTTCTGAAGATAATATAGTTCTTCATCGGTGTCATCGACCTCATCGTCCAAACCACGTAGCGGTCACGTAGACAAGCTCAGCGGGCTCGGGGGCGTCCAGCGTGCGGCGAATCGCCGACGGCGATCACCGGACAGGGACGAGGAAGATGGCGGCGATAAGGCTACTTCTGAGGCCTCGCGTTAGCTTTCTTCGATGGAGAGCGTGGTGCGAGGTGGCGGAGGTCTGGACTGATCGGGAGGCAAGGCATCGGCGGTGGGCGGCAAAGAACGACGGCGGCGGCGGTGGCGCTTCGGGTTCAAGCGAGAACGAAGAGGAGAGGGAAAATGGCGAGGAAGAAGGGGGTCGGCACGGCCTCGTCCACGTCGGGCGCGGGTTGGGGGAAGGAGGCGCCGACACGGCGAAGCAGGAGGTGGCAGGCGCGCTGCGGCGCCGTCGCCACGCGCGCCGCCCCTCCGCAAGAGGAAGACGACGAGGAAGGCTAGGTGGGCTGGGCCGACGGTGTTGGGCTCTGAGGCGCCAGTAAGAAAGCCTGTGAGTCTCTCTGCTCTGTTTTAATTTTTGTTCATTTCTCTTTTTATTTTATTTTGCCACTGTTTTCAAATTCAAAAATAATTTCAAAGCAGTGCCAAGACATTCTGAAATATTTTATGTTACCTCTCGAGGCTATTCCAAAAGTACATAAAACATTTCAAAGTATTTGAAAATATACTCATTATATACTATGAATATATCCCCAAATTCAAATAGATTATTGATTTAAATTCAGAGACCAGATAATTCCATAAAAATATTCCAGAATTTTGGTTTGATATATAACTCTTGCCAAAATTCACAAAACTATTTTTAGGGCATTTGGATTCACAGAATGCAATTTAAAGGGTGCTTGCCCTTCTTTTAATTAGATTTTTGAGGTTTCAACAATCCTCAATTCAAGTTTCAGAATCTAGACATGATGCAGGAGGCTCTCAAATGCAACTAATACAAGCAAAGTCTAGGGTTGTGACAAAAACGGAGCGACGCCATTGTAGGGGCTGGTATGGGAAGCCGCCTCGGGTGGCTGGAAAATGTGCACCGAGTTTGAGTCATCCAGGTTGGCCCAGGCTAGTTCGTTTCGTCCCAACACACGAGCAAGAAATGTAAAAATTGAAGAAAAACGTTTCAATTTGGATGGGCCAATAAAGTAAGTGCAAGGAAGGCCCTATAGCTGGCTCGCGGCACAAACGAGCGTCTCCCATGTCGATCGACAGCAGGAAAAATCCCAATTCGTTAACTCCAGCCTCCAGCCTGGTTTGCTCCAAACCTAACCGCTGCTGGACAGACCGACACAGCACTTCCTCGTGCCCTCGTTGGAGGGCGGTCATCAGGCTTCAAGCGAATGAAAGGACAAGAAGATGAAGATCCAACCCTGGGTGTAGCCTGCGTGGGAGGCAGCGGCGGCAGCACGGGCATGGCATCGAGCTTACACAAATGGACAGTCGCAGCTTGCAATAGCAGCATGTCCAACGAGCAGGTACATCACATCCCTGATTATATCTAATTCAACTGTTCAATTTCTGGCCAATAGTTAAACCTGGCGGTGTTGTAAATCTGCTTGTATGTAAGGAATCTATGAAAAAATGAAACCAATTTCTGCTTACTTTATAATTCCCCCAATCAATACTGAACGACTGAACTTAATGTACCTAATCAAGTTTCCGGTGCAAACATACAAGCTCATGTTGTTCTTGAGCCCGAAGTGTCTAATGAACAGACTGCTAATGAAGGATTTGATGCAAACATTTTACTTGCTCCCGGTGATGAACATATAGTGTCTAATGAGGGATCTAATTCAAGCATTTTGCAAGCTCCCATTGAAGGATTTAGTGTCTAATGATGATCTGCTATGTTGAGAGAGACATAGAGATTTGCAGGAATTGTTGACAAGCAAATTATAATACATTTTCATGGCTTGAGGAACGTCGAGGCCATCTACCAGAAAATCCATGTATCATGACAACGTAGCATAAATACTTTTCTGATCTGTTGTTTGAAATTATTGCCATACTTGTGCAGGATACATATATTGATATGCAGTTTGCGCACTAGTTATAGGTGAAATTACACTTCGATATTTTCAGCCAGAGAATGAATAATTCAATCATGTATAGACCATGTTAGTAGTCCATGTACACCATGTTGCATTTTGTGTTTTTTGGTGCTTACATCATTTACTGTTTTATAATCTGAACTACTTTGGATCATTAGTTGGTTTTCAAAGTGCATGCAGCTTCACATTTCTCAAATTATGTTGATTTCCGAAGTGCAAGTGCCTTCGTATTTTTTAATTTCAAATTTTCGCCCCTGGTAACTTGAATTCATGGATCTTCCACTTCACACAAATCATACACGCAGGCCAGTACGAATTACATGAAATGCAGGGACTTACGCTAGCTCGTTGTCCAGGCTCAATACAGCTCTGCTTGCGCTTGGGATGTTCCATGTGCCCCTTGCATCCCCCTCTGCATTTTTGACATGATGAATGGTTGATCAAATAAGAGAAATCGCCCTTGTTGTTGTATCGGAGGATAGATACTTACAAGGTTATACAGGTGTGCAGGATGTGTACCAGATCCCGTAGTGCCATCATTCTTTGCTAAAAGATGGTTTTTCTAGTTTCAGATGATATCTCCGGAAGAAATAAGAGTTGAAGTCAGAGTTGCATAGGCGTGTAAGCTAAGAGAGGAGTGGAAGGATATCCAAACATCGTCAGTATAGTGCACAAGGGAGTGATATGTGGATACCTAGTTCGGGCCGGTGTTTGGGCATGCTCGCGTAGCTAGAGTGTGGGTCACTTCAGAGCCATTAAGGGTGATGCACTGGCGTTGGCTGGCCGCGCACGGATGCAGATCTTGAGTGGCAGCGGAGCACTGCGATGTAGTGGACGAGACCATTGGTGACGCCCCAAGGGCCTCAGGGGGCAGAGGTGCGACGATGTGCTCGGTGATGTAGCCCCGGTGAGGTGGGAGACGGCATCGGTGAAGCGCACCTGATGCGGTGGAAGTCGGTGTCTGTGAGGCACGTTGGTTGCGGTGGCCGACGTTGTCGGTGGACCACCCGGTGCAGTGAACGAGGGCGTAGATGAGGTAGCTCCGGTGCGGTGGTGAAGCGCAACCATCGTCTTCGTCGTCGTCGTCGTCCGGCACAGAGGTGGGGAAAGAGACGAGACGAGGGGCGATTCGAACTTTGCTTGGGTTGGCGGTGAATTAGGGATTTGAGCAATCTGGGCGCGGAAGGGGACTGTGGAGAAGGGAGATTTTGGAGGACTAGAATTGGGGCCGCCAGATATTTCAATCCGAAACATGGAAGCACGAACTTATTTTGTCGTCGTTCTTTTTTGCGGGGGGGGGGGGGAGGGAGGGGGTGGCTGGCTGGGTGCTAGCCTCCGTACGACACACGCGACCACCACGACACGACCCTGGTCTGCCTGGTGTGCCTACATTTGAGAATGCAAACGAATCTTCTTCCATTTGCAAACGAATCTGTATGTATTACCATGCCCGTGTTTTCCTTGCAAATAATTAGTCATTCGAAACGAGATACTATAAATTAATTAATGAGGAGTTATTTGAATTAGAGTGTGTGTCACATAGCGATCTCCAATTCTAACGAGGATTTGACATTTCACGGTATCCATGATACTTTTTAATACAAATTCATATGTATATGATGAACACCATGGTAGTGAGAAAACTTTGGATGGATTCAAACATATGACCTACAAAATAGACCAACAATCGAGTCAATGTCAACTTTTCCAAACCTAGTATGGCACGAATTCAAAATAATTACCCATATGCATGGTCCTCAGTTCAAATCTTACAATGTACACTAAATTGAAACATCGATATTAAGTCTTGTACTATCTATATTCAAATGTTGTTTTTAGCCCCCCCCCTCGGCACACATGCTACATACTTGTTGTATCAGTCAATCTTCCTCTCCTAACCACCTTCGGAAGCTATCGGTTTCCGACACATGTTCATTCTTTCTTTCCATGTTTCCATCTCTAACTCTCTCAACTACACAACCCCCCTTTTCCACTCTGTTACCAAATGTATCTACCTCACACACCCTCCATTACACCCCATGCCGATCTCTCTCTCTCCCTCCCACCCTCTCTCGCTAGATACATGCATTTCCTATCTAGCCCCCCGACCTCTCATACACACGCATGCACGTTGTCTATCTAGGTCACTCCCTCGAGACTATCTCACTCTTTCTTCCGCACGGCGGGCCACACTAGCTCAATCTTGCTCTCCTTATCCGAGTCTCAATTAACCTCGCTTTCTTTCACAAACAAATGATATATCTCTCTGTTCGGGCCTTGGTCGACACACTCTATACTCTCTCACGCAGGTTGTCTATCTAGGTCAGTCCATCCAACCCGCCCCCACTCTTTCCACCTCATGGCAGGCCACGCTCGCTCAATCTCTCTCTGCCTCTCTCTCTCTCTCTCTCTCTCTCTCTCTTTGTGTGTCTTGATTGACCTCACTCTTTCTCGGGTACAAATGATATATCTCCATGTTTGATCCCAGTTCGACATATTCATATTGTATACTCTCTCATGCACATTGTGTATCTAGGTCACTCTCTCCAACCCGACTCACTCTTTTAATGACACGACAACCCACACTCGCTCAATATCTCTCCCTTTATATATGTAATCGATTGACCTTGCTTCCTCCCATGCACAAAATATATCTACATGTTTGTGACTGGATCATCTCTCAAGCTCTATCTTACAGCCCTCACCCTTCCCGAAAGCTCAATTGGACAATATCTCCCAAGAGCATATATACCTTTTCAATGAATGTCAGACCACACTCACTTTGTCTCTCTATCTTTCTGTGTCTCGTCTGACCTCGCTTTCTCACGCCGTATCTTCCAGACATTGTAGCTACCTCTCCATCCCTTGCAAAGCCGGAGCTATTTACATTGCGAGCGGGACTCCAAACTTGGATTATTTTGTGTAGGCATTTATTTCGATGGGTTTAGATTATATTTTCGTAGCATTCGGCCCACAACTACTCCAAACGCCGTTGCAACCCCCGCACCTCCCCCAATTGATTTCCCTCTGGCTCGGTCATCGATCTCTCGCACGTCCTTTCTCGCCTTCAACGTCGCACCATGGTATTTTTGCAAAAAAACTCTGTTGTTCTCTTTAATTATTACAAATAAGCTACAAAACTACACACCGATAGTCCACCTATAATGGAACAAATTTTGACCCACAAATTATAGTGCTACAAACTACACATCGAAGGGCGCCCACCTGTGATGAAACAAATTTGGACCCATGTATAAATTAAAAATTAAAAAGTACGAGGATCGAACATGCGACCAGGGCCTTCAAGCCGCACGTCAATAGGCAACATACGTAGTACATCTATGTTTGTTGTACCCCCCTTTGTTCATATAATGTTTTTATATTACCACAACCTATTTAATGGATAAAATGTAATGTTATTTTTAGTATATTAGTGGGACCGGCTCGTTAGCACGTACTATTTGCCTTCACTTACTGGTGGGTTCCATGTCTGCTCTCTCTCTCCTCCCCTTCTACATTTAGACGCACGGGCAAACATGAAGAACTCGCGGGCGATGTTGCCGTTGACCATATCTGGACGCGTTCACAAGTTACGGCACCAGTTTCATGTACTAGTAGTACTAGTCAATGTGTATGTGCAATGCACGTTAATTTGGAAGTATATTAAGTGCATGAGGATATTAAGTAGGATATTATTTGCGAGTTATTATGTGATTAGCACTATTTTTGGCATGAAATTAACTGCACGCTAAACATGTTGTGCGCTCAACATTGAAGCAGTCTAGGTCATTGGATTAGAAGGAATACATGTGGCTTGATGACGTTTTATATTTAATTTGATACGGCTCTAGCAAAACATTCAATTGATCAAACCATAGATTTCATTTTGTTTGACTCCGACTTTCCATTCATACGACTATCGATCTAAAATAAACAGAAATGATAAACGTTCGGATTTCAAGTATGGCAATCCGAACATTTTTCATGGCAAATTTGGATTATGCAGCGGCGGCGGGGGCGTCTTGGAGTGGGATGCGGCTCCTCTGGTGTCGTCGGGCCACTGACCTATGGTGACCGCGATGGCGGCGTCTTGCACCGTCGTTGGCGTACTCCTGGATGTTGGCCCTAGCTTCAAGGAAGGCCACAATGTTTTGGACTTTGGTCTCCAGGAGCGAGTCAACTGGTGGGAGGAGGCGACTTGCATTGGTGCAAGGAAGCGGTCAATGGCGGCCATCCATGCCGCTCAGGGGGGCTCTGGAACCCGCGCGGGGACAAGCACTGGCAACGGCGCGGCAGAGACATTCATGTGCACGGGCACCGGCACAGGCGCGCGCGTCAGTGCACGCGCATGTGAAGGCACTAGCAGGTGCACGGGCACCGGCTCGGGCGCGCGCATCAATGCACGCGCAAGCTCATGCGCGTGAAAGTCGACGGGGACCTCGTGGAACCCCGTGACATAAAGCACATCCACAATGTGCAGCTCCCAGCCCATCAATGCCACGGGGATGGGCGCTGGTGCAGTCGGGGCAAAGGGAGCCAGAACGGGAGTAGGGACAGGCGTGGGGTCTTCTTGCAAGGCCGGTTCAAGCTCGTCCCAAAGCACCTTATGTTTTTGAGACTCCGGCTGGGTGTCTTCCTCAGGAAACTGGAAGACTAAGGGCAGACCATCATGATGCGACATGGCGTATGGTTAGGTCAGGCTGGTTGGAGGTAGACGACAGGAGAATCTGAGAGGAAGAGAGAAGATTGTAGCGATACAGGGTAGTGCGGTGTTGATTTTAAACTACGGCACCGGCGTCATTAAAAGTGGGGGCAGTTGGGAAGAAGGTGGGCAGCGGAGCCTGGTCAAAGGGCTCGCCTCCCGATGAGCCTGCACAGCGGTCTTCTCGCATGCCTCCCGGTCAGCCGGCATAGCGGTCTACTCGCATGCCTCCCGTCGACTCACACGCTTGCTTGGATGGCACCTGCCGATGAGAAGCGGAACTCGTGACGGCATGTAAACGCCCACGGTTTGAATACTGAAAGCGTTTGCCTTAATGTGATAGGTCTTTGTTCCAAAATAGCTTGGCTCTTCATTTGTTCAACTTCTCATAAGCAGCTTGTCTCAAATTGAAGAAAAAAATTACATAGCAATATTTGTGCCATATCATGAGACCATGCTCAGTTTCATGAATTTCCGGTCACTTTTGGATTTTCTGAAATTTAAAATGCAGGATTCGAAACAATATCATTTCCAGTTGTATTTCTTAAGAAAGGATTTGGTCAAACATTATGCTTAGTTAGACTTCAGACAAGTTATATATCCAGAGTAAAAGGATAATCCCTCTGTACTAGTGCATTGCCTGATATATGAACTCAAGTACTAGGCACGAACAAACGGGCTCAATTCTGTGCTCATCCTGGTGTAGTACTCCTATTAGTACTAGGCAATGGAGTTGAAGGGTGGCCTTGGGTAGCGGCGACCGGGGGAATTGAACCATGCTCGGCATGGTAGGTAACGTTGTCTAGTTACTAAAGCATCTCTCCATTGTTTCGGTAGTCATTATGGACCGGGGACATGAGGAGGATTTCCTAGGGCTAGAATTCTGGCCGCCAGATATTTCGACTCGAAACGCAGAGGCTCCACTGGTTGGGGTTGGCTAATGTGCGTACCACACACGCCAATAGAAGTACACGAGTCTGTTTTTTAGGATCAACACGAGCTAGGGTCTGGCTGGTACACTATTGGGTCCTACCATTCAATAATATGAAAGGATTCTTTTAAATTGCCGAACGAATCTATGTGTATTACAATGCCCGTATTTTCCTTGCAAATAGTAATCTCAACATGGTAATTGATTTATGACGAGTGCTTACATTAGAGTGAGTTTATGATATAATGATCTCAACGTGGATTTCACATTTCATGGTATCCCTAGTAAGTTTTTCATTGCAAATTCCAAATTTAAAAGATGAATGGTATGGTGGTGAGAAAACTTTGTATGTATCAAGCATATGACCACGCACACACACACACGCGCGTGTATACAACAACAATCTAGTAAGTACAGTGCATCTATTTTTCCAAACCATACAAGTATGACATGAATTCAAAAATACTGCTTACGTTCCTAAATATTTGTCTGCTAGAGATTTCAACAAGTGACTACATACGGAGCAAAATGAGCAAATCTACACTCTAAAATATGTCTATATACATTCGTATGTGGCAGTCCATTTGAACTCTCTAAAAAGACTAATATTTAGGAACGAATGGAGTAAAATGTAAGACATGCATGATCCTCAATTCAATATTTAAAATGAACAGGAAAATGAAACATGGATACTAAGTCTAGTACTACATACATGCAAATGTTGTGTTTAGGCGGAGCTATGTAGATTGTCAGGGGTTAACCCCTCGACCTTAGATAAAATTGTGATGCTCTGTTTAGGATTGTTTAGATTGTATTATTTGAACATTATATTTGTCCCCACCCTCCCAAACACCGATTGGTTGTGCACCCCCTCCTCCCCGGGAGAATATCATGTGCCCCCACACCTCAGATGATATATGCTTATACGAGTTGCTTGGAGCTTGTAGATCTGAGATATAGCAGCTCACATGATGTCTTGATACTTTTGCAGGAAACCTTAATGAGTTTAAGAATTGCACACAATTTGTACAAAAACTACTCAGATGCCCTTGGATCCCATATCCAACGACCTCGAAGCTCATATTACCGTAGCATCTAAGATGAAGGAGGACCTCATATTCTCCTGTATGTAAGAATATCATGTGCAACCACACCTTAGATGCTTTGGTGATACAAGCTCTTCGGAGCCGTTGGATTTGTGATACAACAACTCCTCGGTGGTTCGAATATCTTTTTTTGCAAAAAGGCCCCCAAAGAGTTCGACCACTGCTTACAAGCACAAAGCTCATATCACCGTAGCATCCAAGCTGCGAGAGCACCTATGATTTCTTGTACGGGAGAATATGAGCTGCTCCCGGACCATAGATTCTATGGTGATACGAGTTCCCGGAGATCTAACAGCTCACAGTAGGAGGTTTGAATGGGAATTGCGTAGAAAGTACAAATACTACGCATGTGGCATCTGATCACAGATCATACGACCTAGATGCTCGTATCACCGTAGCGGCTAATTAAGATACGGGGAGCACCTAATATGAGCAACGAGGAGCCGTTGGAACCAAGATGCAGTGGCACACACGAGGCTTGAATGTCTTATTTGCAAAAAGAAAAACCTTGGAGAGTTTGGAAATTGCGCATAACTACAAAGACTACTCCCAAGCCATTGGATCTCAGTTCCAACAACGCAAAAACTCGTATCACCATATCATCTAAGCTGCGGTGTGGATGTGATATTCTATGTTGCTGTCATTTTCAATCCTAAACTTGCAAAATACGTGTAACTCGTGTCGTTACTTGTCTAATCGCGCAAAGTGTTTGTTCAAAAAAAAACCATCATACACTAAAATATCGGAACAACACACGGGGGTCCCACTTGTCATTGATCAAACTCGTACCTAAAACTAACAAATCTGAAAGACGAGATTCGAACTCGCAACCTGGACTACAAAGCGTAAGTCAATAGCCTGAAACAACAATGTTTGTTGGCTTTGTCCCGTAACTTGATTTTATACAGTATTACGTTGAGTAGAGTAGAGGGTGTGGCTCGTCAACACGTGCATGACCGTTGACTCACTTACTGTTGGGTCTCACGTCTGCAATCTCTCTCTTCTCTCCATCGTCCAACCTTTAGATGCACGGGCACACACGAAGAGCGGCACTAGCTTGCCATGGTGTTATTATAACTAAAAAAATCTTGGAAAATAGAAGAATCACCTAGAACAATAGACATTGTGGCTGGTCGAGACGGAGCTAACCACACCTATCCTCCATGCCACATTAGCATGATGAAGCTTTGTGGCTAGTGGGGTGTTTTCGACCGACTAGCTGGGTCCCGAGGTCGAACCATAGGTAGTACGTCTGATACAGTATATTTTTACATGCACATTTTTCCTCCGTGCCGAGACGTGGCACACCCTACCGCGTGGTTTTTGGGTCCTCCCGGGTGGTGCATGATGTCTACTATGCAACTTTATCCTTGTAGACATTGTTGGGCCTCCAAGGGCAGAGTTTTGTAGGACAGTAGCAAATATCCCTCAAGTGAATGACCTATGGTTTATCAATCCGTGGGAGGCGTAGGTTGAAGATGGTCTCTTTCAAGCAACCCTGCAACCAAATAACAAAGAGTCTGTTGTGTCCCAACACCCCCAATACAATGGTAAATTTTATAGGTGCATTAGTTCGGCGAAGAGATGGTGATACAAGTGCAATATGGATATTAGATATAAGTTTTTGTAATCTGAAAATATAAAAACAGCAAGGTAACAAGTGGTAAAAGTGAGCGAAAACGGTACTGCAATGCTTAGAAACAAGGCCTAGGGTTCATACTTTCACTAGTGCAAGTTCTCTCAATAATGATAACATAATTAGATCATATAACAATCCCTCAACGTGCAACAAAGAGTCACTCCAAAGTCACTAATAGCAGGAACAACGAAGAGATTATTGTAGGGTACGAAACCAACTCAAAGTTATTCTTTCTGATCGATCTATTGGGATATTCCTATAAGTGTCACAAACAGCCCTAGAGTTCATACTAAAATAACACCTTAAGACACACATCAACCAAAACCCTAATGTCACCCAGATACTCCAATGTCACCGCAAGTATCCGAGGGTTTGATTATACGATATGCATCACACAATCTCAGATTCATCTATTCAAACCAAACAAAGAACTTCAAAGAGTGCCCAAAAGTTTCTACCAGAGAGTCAAGACGAAAACGTGTGCCAGCCCCTATGAATAAGTTCACAAGGTCACAGAACCCGCAAGTTGATCACCAAAACATACATCAAGTAGATCATGCGAATATCCCATTGTCACCATAGATAAGCATATGCAAGACATACATCAAGTGTTCTCAAATCCTTAAAGACTCAATCCGATAAGATAACTTCAAAGGGAAAACTCAACCCATTATAAGAAGGTAGAGGGGTAGAAACATCATAAGATCCAACTATAATAGCAAAGCTCGCGGTACATCAAGATCATGCCAAATCAAGAACATGAGAGAGAGAGAGAGAGAGAGAGAGAGAGAGAGATCAAACACATAGCTACTGGTACAAACCCTCATCCCCGATGGTGAACTACTTCCTCCTCGTCATGGAGAGCGTCGGGATGATGAAGATGGCCACTAGTGATGATTTCCCCCTCTGGTGGGGTACCGGAATCGGGACCTGATTGGTTTTTGGTGGCTACAGAGGCTTGCGGTGGCGGAACTCTCGATCTCGGTTTCTTTTTGGGGGTTTCTATATTTATAGGATTTTTTAGCATCAGTTTCATGTCAGGGGGATCCAGGAGTCAACGACAAGGATGGAGGACGCGCCCGGGGGGGGGGGGGAGGGTGCGCCCTCCACCCTTTTGGTTGGCTCGGGACTCTTCTGGCCCAACTCTTTTGCTTTGGGGGCTTCTTCTAGTCCATAAAAAATCACCGTAAATGTTCAGCTTGTTTGGACTCCGTTTGATATTCCTTTTCTGTGGAACTCAAAAACAAGGAAAAAAAGAAACTAGCACTGGCTCTAGGTTAATAGGTTAGTCCCAAAAATCATATAAAATAGCATATAAAACATCCAAGATAGATAATATAATAGCATGGAACAATCAAAAAATTATAGATACGTTGGAGACGTATCAAGCATCCCCAAGCATAATTACTGCTCGTTCTCAAGTAGGTAAATGATAAAAATAGATTTTTTTTGATTTGGAATGCTATCAAGTGCACAAGTTTGCTCAATGATAATTTCAATCACTTTTTCTAGCATCATTGTATATCATAACTGTAGCTCATATCATAAAACTTCTCATGATCAAGTAGCAAGCTATTCACATGTTAAAGCATAGATCATAAACTTTCTTGAAAACTAACCAACTATGTTCTCAGTCATCAAACAATTGCAATTCATCTTATTTTTAGGAAGGGTCTATGTAAGAGCTTTGATTTAGCAAAGTCCACATACTCAATTATCATATAGTCTTCCATGATTGCTACCACACAAAGCATATTTTTAGAACAAATAGCATCCATCAAACACAGAGAAAGATAGGGTCTTAACGTTTCGCCTCCCAACTTATTTATCATACAAATAATTGTCAACAATAATAATTGATGATCAAATATATTTGAATGGCCATATATGCTTGGATATTTCCCCATCACATGATGCTTGCCAACTGAAGAGTAGTTTGGAATGAGAAGGAATACTACTGACTCTTGCATAAAAGTAAAAGATAGGCTCTTGAGGCGCATGACACAGGAGCTCCAGGCCAAGGATGCGGAGCTCAGGGCCAAGGACGTGGAGCTCTGTGAGCTCAAGGAGGAGAGGAGTGCCATGCTCCTCCTTTATGTGCGGGAGTTCACGGAGCTTCAAAAGCGACAGGCGTCCACCACAAAGATTCTTGAGGCGTCGGTGGCGTTGCTGCAGAAAGTGGGAGATACGATAGGCCGTCAGGCGAGCCGGCTGGAGCGCGAGCAGGCCGCTCGTGACGAGGTCCAGGATCGCCTCAGCCACTTGGTGGACCATGTTGCCACACACGTGTTGTGGTTGCCCGATGCCTACCGTCATGCTAGCGCGACCATGCTGGCCATCGGGCTAAACCCGTTCAACCACCCGGTCGACTTCAATGAGCTGCGGCTTCCTGACCTGGTCTCCTTCTTCACCTATATCTCCGAGGAGCTGAGCCGTCTCTGCGCGATGGTGGGGGCGGAGCTGGACAAGGAGGGGTTGCGGGCTACCATCGTCGTTGTTGGGCGAATGCTCACAGGGCTCCATCACCGGAATCCATTCATGCCATTGGACGCCGTCTTTGACGAGCGGGCTCCCGTCGACCGGGAGCGGGCTCTATGGGCAGTTGCACCCTTGTCATAGCCCTAGAATTTCTTGTAACTAATTGCATCAAAGCATTCATGTCATCATGTTTAAATTCAAGAAACTTGAAATGGGGACTGATAAACCCTAGAAACAAATGAAATTCAAATAGGGTCAAACTAAAATCTTTTTCAATGAACCCAAAATGTCCTTCAAAAATGTTCATGATTTATGGAAAAAGTTGAAAACCTTAACCAGAGATGATCCACATTTTTCCAAGACATTTTCGGTCTTTGAATTAAATCAATACTTATTTGAATTGGAGATATAAAATTCCTATAAATACTTTTATAACTCCAATAATTCTGAAAACTTGTGAGTGGCTCTGAATACTTTGCATCAGGTCACATAATAATTTTCAGAAGCTACATAAATGATTTCGTTTAGAAACTAAATCAAAACAAAAAATAAAATAGCAAAACGGAAACAAAAGACAAAGAGGAGAGAAACCTCAGCTGGGCCTTACCTGGCAGAAGAGGCCCAGCCCACATGGCGACTTGCCAATCGTTTTCAACTCAACGCCAGTCAGACGCCGAGCGCATGCCCGACGCGTGCGCAAGCACAACGCACCACACGAGCTACATGTCTGCGTCCCCAGGACAGCGCGACTCCACGGATCTTCTCCTCGGTGTCGTCCCGATCGAGTCGGCCCTCTCATTCCCTGCCATGCTCTCCTTCCCCCCTAACGCCATGGCCGACGCGTGCTCGAGCTCGCCATCGCCATAGCCGCACCCACCATGCACCCCTCGCTTCCCCACCTGGTCTGAAATCTCCGCCAACATCTGCTACATTGATCCAGAGGAGTGCCGAGCACTCGGACGCGCTGAAGCGACCGCCACGACCTCACCTTCCATCATCGGGTGCCGAGATCGCCTCCGCCGCCCCATTCACTCCGGTCCTCCTCCGAGCTTGCTGTCTGCACCGCTGCAACCGCCATGAGCTTCTCCCTCGAACCACCCTCTCCGTTATCTCGTTTGCATGCCGTAGCTGCCACTTCGCTGACGACCGAGAACCGTCACCGCCTGAGCTCGTCGCTGATGCAGCTTCGGTGACCCAATGGTCACCCTGGCATGCCTAACATGGTCGCCACCTTGCATAGAGTCTCCCTAGTGCAAAACCCCGTCCTTTGGCACGCTGCGGCCTTGATCCCGAGCTCACCCGAGCTCCGGCCGCCGCCGAGGTCGACGCCGTGCCCAACTCCGGTCACCTCGCGCCCTCCCCCTGCCATCATCGGATGTGCGCGTGCTCCAGCTCCTCGTAGAATGGCTCGGCCGTCGATTTGGTCACCGTAGGGCAAATCCCGAGCCCCTCCACCGTGTCTGGCCTCACCGGCGATGAGCTGTGGATCAACGCCGACGAGTTTGACTCGTTTGACCAGGGGACTCCCGGGTCATTAACATGTGGGCCCAGGCCCCTGCTAATTTTGGTTAAGTTCTTATTAAAATTAATTAGCCTCTGTGTCACTGACATGTGGGCCCAGGCCCTAATTAACTTAGGTTAGTATTTAACTTAGCCCTAATTAACTTTTTTAATTAGTTGTGACACTGACATGCTGGCCCCACTGGTTAAGTTTGACCTGGACCACGCCTGTTGACGTCACACCGACATCATGCTGGCGCAGTAATGCTTTTCTAGGATTTTAGAGAAATCATTAATGATTTATTTATTTCAGAAAATGCTTTAAACTTCTAAATATCATAGAAAATAATCTATTGCTCAGATTGAAATGTTCTATATATGAAACATTATCAGAAAAATTCAAGGAATCTGTTTACGGCATTTCCATGCATGTTTAAACAACTTCATCTACTGATGATGCCAAATCAAATAAAGGGCACTTTAAATGCTTCTTTTGAAGTTTGAATTTGAATCTTTGATTCAAATGAACTTCAACTAACCTGGTAGTGATTTGTATTAGCTCAAATCATAGCATATTGCCATGTCACATTCATGCATCATATTGTTGTATTACATTGATTGTGTTCCCTCTTGTTTGCCGGTCTTTGTCCCCTCTTAGTAGACGTTGTTCCGACGATGAGTTCGATGACACCGATGAAGAGCTATATCATCTTTAGAGGTGACAGGCAAGCAAAAACCCCTTTGAGGATTCCGATACAATCCCACTCTCCCACTCCTGCTCTCTTTTACTGCATTAGGACAACAACGATTCAACTGTTACATGCTGCGGTAGTTGAACCCTTTTCCTCCCATGACCTGTCTTTGCCACAATAAATAGTTGAAACCCACTAGCATGAGTAGGAGTTGTTTGAGCCCGTATGTGCCTACTCATCTATGCTTGCTTTTTATGGCTGCTATGCTTAGAGTTGCATCAGGTTTGATTCATCTAGGATGGATTGGAATGGTGTGAACATGTCCTACTATTGAGAGCTAAGTGTGTGAACATGATTTGGTAAAGGTAGCAATGAGAGTCCATGTAGCAGTACATGGTGGGTTGTCTCATTGAATCCGTCCTCAGGAACTGAGTTCTATGTTTATGATCCAAGAAAAGCTACTACCACATGTTAGGCACTAAATATGACTCCGCTCGACTTATTAAACCCATGTCGTCTGTCCAGGAGTTGCAAGTAGTTTCTGGTGTTTGTAGTGTGCTGGAGGCCATGAGGGGTGGGCTATGATGTGGTAGGCAAGTGGACCAGTGTACCGAGTCGCCTGTTTGGGGCCTCGGGAACCCTGCAGACGTCATTCGGGGCCGTAGTGGAAACCTCGGCCAGACTCCCTGCGGATGGAACCGGAATAGGCGAGAAACCTGGACTAGAGACTTGTGTGGTTAGTCAGGTCGTGGTCTACACCCACGTCGGCATTTGCTTGAAGTCTGCCGAGCACATGTCGTGTGCAGATGCTAATTGGTGGAAACATGTGTGAAGAAGTACAACCCTGTAGGGTTATAAATGATCTATTCAAATAGTCGCGTCCGCGGTAATGGACTACTGGTTTGCTTATGCAGGTCATAGACAAGTGAAAGTGGATACTCTAAAACACGCAAGATAAGCGTTATTGCTATGGATGGCCTTCTCGTAGGGAGATGAGAGTGGATCCATAGTGGTGTATTGATACGGTGAATATGTGGACTCGTGTGCACCACCTCATAGAGTTACCAACAGTCGTAGTACAAGATAGCCATTGAGTCAAAGCTGGCTTGCTGTAGTTAAACTCCACCACCCCTTTGTTGATACTAATGCATATGTAGCTAGTTCTGATGTAAGTCTTGCTGGGTACATTTGTACTCACAGTTGCTTAATTTATGTTTTGTAGAGAGACTTCAGTCTCACTAGTAGTTCCGCGTGGACTTCGACATTTAGTTTGTTGCCTCAGTTATGATCTTGTACCCTTGGGAGGGTCTTGCAGATAGTCAGGCTTCTCAGCCTTTTTCATTGTAGTTATCTAAACTCAGACATGTTATGCTTCAGTTGCATGTATGCTCTGTATGTTGGGTCATGTGACCCATGATTGTAATTATTACTATGTATGACTCTTCGGAGCTTTCTGAATAAATACTTGTCATAGAGTTTTGTTGTGATGCCATGTTGTATTTAAACATATCGAGCAAATTGTGTGTATGATATTGAAATGCTTAGCATGTGTGGGATCCGACAATCTAGTTGTTTATTCGTGGTAGCCTCTCTTATGGGGAAATGTCTCCTAGTGCTTCCACTGAGCCATGGTAGCTTGCTACTGCTCCGGAACACATGGGATGATCGCCATGTGTCCTTTTTTGCTCCTGTGTCTGTCCCTTCAGGGAAATGTCATGTGTTGTTCCTTTAAGTCCTTGTAGCTTGCTACGACTTTGGTTCGTACGTTGATGACTGACACGTGCATTGCTGGGTCATGCATGCCTATCTCTGTAAGTTAGTGCCACCTTGGGTTTATGACTAGTCATGTAGGCCCGGGTTCTCTATCATATGGATGCTAGCAACACTATGATATACGTGAACCAAAAGGCACAAACGGTCCCGGGCCAAGTAATTTGGCACCCATGGGGGTACCCTGGGTGATGCCACAAATTGATATGATGTGTTACATGCTAGATCAGTGTGACTTAGGATCGGAATCCTGACAACCTTTCATCACCAACGTCATGCGCCTCGAGAAGCAGAGGGACTTCGGTGGTGTTTAGGCATCCTCTACATGGGCATGTCCATGTCTCAGTGCAACATGACCATTGGATCAAACTCAGACGGTGCAGATCAGTCACTATAGCACAAAGCGTGTGGGTGTGTTTGGTTGCATTCTCATTTCAATATAGTTGTTCCCTTTTCGTGCATGCTCATCTCAGCACCCCTCTTCATGCATGCTCCTAGTGTATTTGTGTTAACCTACTAGTGTGGACTCATGCACCCTTCACGCACTCTGCCAAACACCCAAAACTGGGTCGAGAAGGGAACTTTTTCTCCCATCCTGTGCACCCTTCATACAGCCTGCCTAACAACACAGCTCCCCACATTTCCTTTCTATTCTTATAGGATTCAAGTGGGCAGGGCACTACAAATCCTATTCCTATGTTTACAAAATCCTACGAATCAAAGAGGCTCAAAGTGTCCATCACAACCAACCGTATAGACCTCTACACTGCAAATTTCCCTGCTCATCTTCAGTACAAGGAATATATTGTACTACTATCAGACTCCCTCCGTTCCAAAATATAAGTCCTGGTAGAGATTTCCACTATGGATCATATACAGATGTATCCAGATACATTTTAGAGTGTAGATTCACTCATTTTTCTCCATATGTAGTCCATGGTGGAATCTATACAAAGACTTGTATTTAGGAACGGAGAGTGTACATATTAAAGAAGAATGAAAGAGGAATATGGTAAAGAAGAGCAAGCAGATTTTGGATAATAAAATGTTGGTTGCACAGTGCCCACACATGATGAACCAGAGCGCATTAAGGATGCAACTCCTAGCTGTCTCTCGACCATTTCAGGCGGTTGGATGAAGATCCTATGTCTCCTAACCCTTCTTCTTCCTCGTCTCTGATTCTTCCCATACATAACACTGCACGAGCCGCCGGCCGGACCACCGGCCCCCACCGCCTGTGTTCCTCCGGCACCCCCACCCCCACCCCCGCCCCAACCCCCACCCGCATCAAGTTTTCTTCATTTGGCGAGGCCCCACAACCACCCGAGCCCTTTTATTCGCACCGGCGTACTCCGGCGAGCTCTGAAAAATCGACTGACCCAATTTTGAAATTTAGTCTACTGTGATTTAACTAGTGTGGAATCTAAAAGCAGAAAACCATAAGCACTGGGAGTATAGTGTTGAGCGTGCCATGGCGGATCTGAAGGTGCAAACCGGACAAAGGCAACTTCGCAACCAAGACAAGAAATCAGAGTAAAGCAGTGGCGATCTATTTGCTCGCTGCGATAAATAAGTTGAGCAGATACGAAAGAGTACCGCCTCTGGTGCGGCGCCGTTTATGCATCTGCTGAGAATTTGACGGTGCTGCGGTAGCGATGGCTGTCGGGAGCGTGGTAGCAGATCTAGGAGGGTAGACGGTGGCGGGAGGGCGCGGTGGACGAGATGGTCGTAGGAGCGGCGCCGTCGAGGTGGATGACGGCGTGGATGAAGCGGGAGGACGGGATGCAAGGATCTCGGTCCGAAGCCGTGGATGAGAGAGGTCGATCTCTTTTAATGGACGGCGGCATCAGCATATCAGCTCCGGCATGGTGGAGGAGGACGGCGGTGGATGGGGTGGCGGACGGCGGCGGACGGAGGAGGGTGCGGTGGAGAGGGTGTTTTGGTGCCCACGGATTACGAATGGGGAAAAGGGAGGTAGAGAGGAAGGGGGGAACCATGTATTCAGGGTGCGCTTGTCTCAAATGTGAGGAAATTTACAAACTTAGCCCCCGTTTCAAATTTCCTACATCACAGCAATATTAGTCGGTTGGGGATAGGACGGTAATCTCGCATACACCGAATATTTGCCCATGAGAGTTTGTTTTTGGCGCCCACCGTGTATGAATATGAATCAGGGAGGGAGTCGATTTCGGCTGAGGACACACTATGTTTTGGCGCCCACCGTGTATGAATACGGGTGAGAGGTGGTTACGTCATGTTTGGGTGAAATTACAAACCTACCCCTATCGAAACCTATAGAAATCCAGCAGATAGGCTTTGCGTGGCAGGGATAGGCAGTAGTAATTTCCATCTCGCAGATTTTGGTTTCGAGTGGTTACTGTGACTTTCCCCGCTTTGTTCAAATTTTGCAGAGTGCACGTTTACCGTGCCAAATCAATTTGAATTCCGTTTGTATTCTATTTTTTTCGGGCGGGATCCATTTTCAATTGGAATTACATTCTATATACATCATTTTTTATATATACTTTCAAAAGCACAACACCATTTATACATAAATATGGTTTACAAATGGCATGATCTCAGATTCATAAGGTTGTATGCATCAATTTGGATTTTCAAATATTTGAAACCACTTTATGTTGAAATACAATGTATGCATTCCTCGCTAACTGTCTCCAATTAATGTGTGTTTCATGCGGGTATTTTTTACTTCTCAAACATGTATAATGTGTTTCACACACGCAACATATAGTGTAATCCCGTTTAGACATTAATTGCATATAAACCATGCATTGTTTGTAATTTAAGAATCTATGGATCACCAATATTGATAAACTATATAGCATTACACGTGTGCCCAAATTCAAATGAATATGCATGTTTGATACACCAATTTGCGTTATGATATTATCGATGTCGTGATCTCCAGTTTAAATATTTGAATCCCCTTCAATCGAGATATTCATCTCATATAGCTATCACTCATGCTTATATAGGACTATCTCTCTGGACCTATACACGTTCATCGTCTCTCAGCTATCTCTCGTGCGATCTGTATGTCGACAATGATCTTTTATCTTCGTAACACACTGATGGTACTCTCTCCCTCAACCTTCATCACTCTATGTCTCTCTAAGTATATCTCGCTCCCTTCTATGTGTCTCTAACTATGATTCTCCATGTGGAATCTCTTTCGCTCACACAAACACAAAATTTGTCTCCCGGGGTCTCATTTCTCTCTACTATTCCCATGTGTGCCACTCAAGACACCCCTCATCTGAGAGATGTCTTTCGCCCTTAGATATGAGAACCCACGACTCTTCCTCTTAAATATCTCTTTCTCACACAAAACACAAACTCACAACCAGTGGTCTCATATTTCTCCATTGTTCTCTTGTATGTCGCTCACACACACTCTCTCTCCCTAGAGATATCTTATTCCCTCATATGTCTCTCTAGCTATCACTCTCGTTGCTAGAAATATCTTTCTCTCTCTGAGACACAAAACTCCGTTTTCGGGATCTCATTTCTCTCGATATCTGTTTGTATGTGACTCACATGCACCTCTCTCTATCTCTCTCACACCCACACACATAACTCAGCCTTCTGATCCACTCGACTCCTATCTCTAACGCACACTAGCTAGCATCTTTATCTTTCTATTTATCTGTTTCTCCATCAACCTTCTTTCTCGCCCTCACACTTGATTCCTATCACGCACACTACATATGTTTCTCTCTACATGCAGTCAAGTGCCCTCTCACACACATATATAACTTCACCCTCCGAACCACCCGGCGGTCATCTCCAGCACCCAAACTAGCGGATGTCCCTCTAGCTAGCATCTCCATCCCTGTATCTATCTGTAGTTTCTCTGTCAACATTTATTTCTCACACGGAGTCTTGCTTCCTATCACCCACACTATATATGTGTCTCCATACATATGCATTTATAGGTTGATCTCTTTTGCACAATCGTTGTGCCTCACTCCCTCTGCTCGCCATAGATGCATGCTCCAGCCCACGCCACTATCTCTTAAAGACAAAAACACATGCTCAATTGTCGGGCCTTCTTCCCTGCATTCTTACATGCATGCATGTTGTCATACCGATCCGTCTCTCCCATGTTGTTGATCTTATGACTAATGTCTTCTTTCTTTTATCTCGATCATGCGCGCGCGCACACACACATCCCACATATACATGTATACCTCTCACACATGCACGTTCAAGGTCTCTATGTCTCCATACGTAGTTAATTACACTCAATCCTAACGCCACATCGAATCGTTCTCCTCTTGTGTGCACATAACTTCCGCCTGGATGGGTAAAACACACATTCACACTTAACAATCTCCTTCTAGCTACCCCCGCCCCCCCCCCCCCGCCTCCCACTCTTCGCCTATATCCCCGGAACCAATAAGACCATCTGTCGGTGTCAAAACCGGCGGATCTCGGGTAGGGGGTCTCGAACTGTGCGTCTAGGCAGATGGTAATAGGAGACAAGGGACACGATGTTTTTACCCAGGTTTGGGCCCTCTCGATGGAGGTAAAACCCTACTCCTGCTTGATTGATATTGATGATATGGGTAGTACAAGCGTCGATCTACCACGAGATCAAGGAGGCTAAACCCTAGAAGCTAGCCTATGGTATGATTGTTGTTATGGTTGTTGTCCTACGAACTAAAACCTTCCGGTTTATATAGACATCGGAGAGGGCTAGGGTTACAGAGAGTCGGTTACAATGGTAGGAGATCTACATATCCGTATTGCCAAGCTTGCCTTCCACGCCAAGGAAAGTCCCATCCGGACACGGGACGAAGTCTTCAATCTTGTATCTTCATAGTCTTGGAGTCCGGCCGATGATGATAGTTCGGCTATCTGGACACCCCCTAGTCCGGGACTCCCTCAGTAGCCCCTGAACCAGGCTTCAATGACGACAAGTCTAGTGCGCATATTGTCTTCGGCATTGCAAGGCGGGTTCCTCCTCTGAATAATTCATAGAATATTGTGAACATCAGGATAGTGTCCGGCTCTGTAAAATAAATTCCACATACCACCGAGAGAGAATAATATTTACACAAGTTCAATCACGACGATTTTGTGGCGTGATGTCACAACACTACCAAGCCTTTACTCAAATCGTTTTATTATACCACCTCGGCAAGATTTAGCGAAGCGGTTTCTTGGCACGCCTTGTCGAGCGAGATCGTGTTCCCCTTATTCTGGGATTCCCATCAATACGAACGTGGGTAACCCAACCGCGCCCGTTGCCATGCCCCCTCCATCGACGGCGAGTTCCAAATGGTCACGGGGACGGCTCTTGGTATTCTCCCTCTTTATAATGAGACCAAGGCTCGTTCTTTTTCTTCAATCTTCAATCGCATCCGCCCCTCGCCCCGAGTTCCAACACTCAGGCCTCCAGATCCGAGCGCTTCGTACCTTCGACAATGTCTAGCTCCAACCTACAGGGCCGGTGGATGCCCTCCTCTGTCACGGAAGAGGATGTGCTAAAGCTGAGAGAAGCCAGGTACTTAACCTATGAGATTTCGCATAGGTTGCCTGCCCAAGGGCAAGTCATTCCTACTCCCGAGCCTGGCGAGAGCGTCGTGTTCATGTCTCACCTCCGTCGGGGTTTAGGCTTCCCGATGGATCCCTTCGTCAGGGGGCTCATGTTTTACTATAGGTTGGAATTCCATGACTTGGCTCCGGAGTCCATCCTCCATATCTCATCATTTAAAGTCGTCTGTGAAGCCTTCCTCCGCATTACCCCCCCCCCCCACTTCGGTTTGTGGCTCGAAACCTTCAACGTGGAGCCGAAGATGATTGAGGGGCGCCAGGAAGAGTGCGGCGGGGCGGTCATAAGCAAGAGGGTCGATGCTCCATGGCCCGAGGGCTCTTTTCAGGAGGAGCTCGGCTTGTGGCAACAGGGGTGGTTCTATATTACCGCTCCCAGGGGCAGCAGGCAGAGGCCGCCGCCCGTCTTTCGCTCGGGTCCTCCAGTACGGCTGATGTCATGGGTCAGCAAAGGGCTTGACTGGGGGCCATCCAAGGATGTACCCGTATTGCAGGGCCGGATTCGAGACCTCCAAGAGAGGGAGATCAATCTGGTTGTGGTGACGCAGGTTATGCTGATTCGGCGTCTTCTGCCCTGCAAATGTCGCCTTCTCCGCCTGTGGGAATTCAATCCGGAGGGACCGCTAGCTCTCAAACACTTCATGGGTACGACACCCGTGGAGATGTACAAACTGTTCTTCGGATCACGAGAGAAATGTCCGGACTTGACCGAGGACGCCGGCCTAAGCTGCAATCGCCTGGATACTCAAGTAAGTAGCCCTGTGTCTGGACATATCGTCCATTTATATTATGGATTTGCCTTTTAACCCGCTATCCCTTGGACAGGATTGGATAGCGCAAGCAAAACTGATACGGTGTCTAGCCCCCCTCCCTGAGACCACGCCGGATCCCGTGTTAGTCAAGATGTTGGAGGTTGCGCCTTCAGAAGAGGGCAAAGGGGAAAACAGAGAAACTACCGCTTCCACTAAGGAGGCTTTCAAGAAAGGGGGGATCGAGAATCCCTCCTTCCAGGGGGAGAAGAGGACAGCTTCCGAAGATCCGGAGGCTAAAGCCTCAAAGCGGGGGAAGAAATCTTCACCAGAGGGTTCTGCGCCAGGAGAAGCCCCGGCCGCACTATCTCCCCAAAGGAATCATCCCTCCAGCGAGCCGTAAGTAGAAAAAGGAGAGTTTTGTAATAAGGGACATCCCTATTTTTGCTTCTGAGGATAATAGAAGTATTTACCTTGTAGTTCGGATCTCCGCCCTTCTCAGCTGTGCTCATCTTCAGGGGACCTTCGTCCGGAGATGATGGAGAGCGAGACGCCTCCATCTACCGCACCGTCAGGCGGGGTGGATGACCCTGAGGTGTCGTCGCGGAGGGTCTCCCCGAGTCCGGCAGGGCCGGAGAGTTCGGCACCAGCTGGTGTACGGCCGGGGGAGCTGAAGGATCTGCTCGAGAGGGCGTCTATCTCAGAAGATCACTCTACATTAATGAGTACGGTGATTGGAAGAATTTCATCCGCTGAGAGCGGGTTGCATGATGCCGTCAGAAGTTTACTGGCAGGGTTTGAGGTACGTAAAAATGGCATGCCTTTTGACTGTTTTGCACATAAAGTGCGCCCTGTATAGATAGTAGCCTCGAGACTCGCACGCTGTCGGCGACAACGCGCAAGGATCATAATCTCGATTTTAATATGCCGCCATTCCTGCTCAGGGGCGGATCGCTCGCGGCCAGTTGATCGATAGAGTTGCCGAACTAAAGCGGCAACTGGATGTTGCGGATGCGGACATCGCGCTGGTCAATAGGCGACTTGATGAGTCACAAGGTGAGTGGTTTCTCCGTGATCACCTGGTAAGGGAGCTAACGCCCATTCCTTACAACATGTATGCTTGATGCAGATGTTGACGCTGCTGTGGAAAACCTTCGGGCAGAGCTTGCCCGAGCCAAGGAGCAAGCCAGAAAAAGTGATGCGGCTGCCTCGAAGGCAGCCGAAGAGCTAAAAGCTGAAAAGGCTGCTCACTGCCGAAGCAGGGAAGAGATGGCCGAAATGGCCATAAAGCTGAAAGATGCTACCGACCGCTTTGAGGTTCTTGAAAGAGAATGCCAAGTGGAGCAAGAGGACCTGAAGAAGGCCACCGCCGAAGTCAAGGATGCCCATTCTGCAATGCGGCTATAAAGGAGGAGCTGCGTCAGGCAGGAGAGATTGCGGCTGGAAAGCCCTTCCTGCTGCGTAGGAAGTTCACGGATCAGAAGTATGCTCAATTAGGCCAGTAGTGGGGTGCAGAGGATCCTTATCTGGATTTGGCAGCGAGTGCGGCGGACGCAGCCGTGCACTTCCGAAGCCAAAAGGATCATGAGATGGAAGAGCTTTTTTGGTCTCAATTCCATAGTCCGGAGCGTTCCCTTCCGTTAACCGATCGGTTGGCTGAGTGGGCTGAGCTGAATAGGCTGTTCGGACTTGCCATGAAGGATGTCGTGGATCATCTTTGGCCGGAAAGGCCCAAGCCGAAGAGTTATTTTGGCTTAGTGCAGCAATTCCTTGATGCAGTGCCGCATATCAAGGCGATGAAGCGGTCGGCATGCATAGAGGTTGCTCGGATGGCTCTCGCCCGTGTCAAAACATACTGGGCAGAGATGGATGCCACCGGCGTTGCATCCCGGGATTCGGATAGTAGCCGATTACCCGCCGAGCACTATTTTGAGGAAGTCCTGCGGGGCGCTCGTTTAGTAGAGTCGTAGTGCTCAAAAAATGTTATGTTCAAATGACATGTATGATTTGGTGAAACCATATTTATAATGCAACCTCTTTTTATACTTGTGCATTTAAGTATTGAAATATCTCCTGTGCGGCCGTTAATGTATATGTGTATATAACCTGAAAGATGGCAGTCTTTGGCTTCAGCCCCCACGCACATGGTGCGGGGGTGTTTGCAAAAGGGCGCATTTTCACACTTAATCCAACGTCTTGGTCCTGTGAAGGAGGTGGTAGCGAGCAAACTAGGCAACCGGACTATAATGCTTTATCACTTTCACTTAGCCATAGGAGTTCAAGGTGGGCTACGATATAGCCCCTAGGGGCACCGCGCCTCCAATTCGGGCGCGTGTGTGCTCGACCGAAATGGTCCTTCGTCAAAGCGGAGGAAGTCTAGACATTCCGGTAGTCGATCGAGTGGTTGACCAGTCTCTCGCTATATCATGACAGTCAGTTTTCGGCTTTCTCTACTAAGGTGCTCGCCCGGCCGAACCGGGGCACAATCGCAGTAGTTCTCCTGGTGCCGCGTTAGCCAATGATACGGAACGTAAGGCAACAAAACACAGGAGCCGGGTAAACCCAACATTTGACCAAAGACATGATTCGGAGCTGATGCATATAAGGCCTAACTCGAGACGCCGAACACTCCCTGAGGTATTCGGTCTTTATGGTAACGGGCAGAACAATGCCCTAAGCCCCTAGTGTCCAGGTACGCGCGAAATCTTCTGACGCGGCCGATGCCAAAACGTCAGCCTCCTCCTTGGTTATGGTAAGAAACCAGGGGATGTATAGCAACAAGAGACAGTAAAAAAGGTTTATGCAGGGTCTTAATCTAAAAAGAATCCTTGTAACGGGTCCCTGCTGCACGTCTGCGCATGTGTCTCCGTTGTGCTGTATCCTGGACGGGTGTAGCATGTTGTTCATCTGTAAAAGAGAAGAACTTAGTTTGAAAAGATATCGTGCAAAAAATGTATTTAAAACAGAGTATGATTTAAAAAATGAATAAGGTTGAGGTTTATTGGCTCTCATTGTCCGTCCTTGCAGCCCCTTGTAAAGGGGTATGCGGCTAGTAAGCCCCTAGTTTATTTATGCCGGACTCGTCTAACCGTGTCCGGGGTCTATACGACCTGTTTTGTAGGGGCTTTGATTAGCAAGGCCGGTTTAGTGTGTGGCTGTCAAGGTAGTCTCATGTTCTTCCGTGGCCGAGGAACACTCGAAGTTACCTTTTAATGAGATGATGCCGCGTGGACCGGGCATTTTAAGTGTAAGAGACGCGTAATGCAGTATTGCGTTAAAGCAGGCGAAAGCTTCGCGTCCCAATAGTGATTGATGGATACTTTTAAATGGGGCGATATGGAAGATTAGCTTTTCGCAACGGAAGTTGTCGGATGAACCGAACACAACTTCTAGTAGTAAGGAGCCCGTACTATTGGCATAAGAGCCTAGCGTCGCTCCTTTAAAGGAAGTGCCGCTATGGCGAATTTTGGTAGGGTCTATCCCCATTCTGCGGATGGTGTCTGGTATAACAGGTTTATATCAATGCCGCCGTCCATTAGGACTTGTGTGAATTGTAGTCCGTCGATTATAGGATCCAATATTGTAGTTCGTCGATTATAGGATCCAATATCAAAGCAGTCCATCCTGCTTTTGGAATACTTCTGGAGTAATCCAGATGGTCGAAAGTAATTGGTTTTGACATCCAATCTCGGGATTGCGCTGGGGTGGACCGTGCGACGCGTACTTTAGTAGGTGCCGTACTATTGTTCCGTGTTATCACGTGAAGTGAGTTCACTGTTTTGACTTCTTGTGGGAAAGACTTTTGTTTTCCGGCGCTCTGCTTGTGGGGTTCGTCATTGTCTTTGCTTGGTGTGTCGAGCCCCTTGTGTTCGGCGTTAAGTCGGCCAGACTGTTTGAAGACCCAGCAATCTCGATGGGTATGGTTTGCAGGCTTCCCGGGGGTACTGTGGATTTGACATATCCTATCCGAAATTTTGTTTAGGTTGGAGAGCTCGTCACTGTTGTCCTTAAGAGGCAGTGATTTGTTGTTCGGCCGAGAGCTTTTGAACCCGGCGTTGACCGCCGTGCTCAAGATACCGGCCATTTTCCTTATTCCGGCGCTGATCTTTTCTGCGTCGTGATTTCCCATTTCCATCTCTGACCTCGGATGTACTCGGGTCGCTGGTGCTGCATCTTGCTAGCCAACTATCTTGTCCTGCGCAAAAGCGGGTCATAAGGCTCGTTAGCGCGGCCATTGTTCTTGGTTTTTCCTGGCCGAGGTGTCTGGCGAGCCATTCGTCTCGGACGTTATGTTTAAAAGCCGCTAAGACTTTGGCGTCCGGATAGTCGACTATTTGGTTCTTTATGGTGAGTAACCTATTCCAGAATTTGCGTGCTGACTCTCCTGGCTGTTGAGTTATGTGACTTAAATCGTCTGCATCCGGAGGGCGGACATAAGTCCCTTGAAAATTTGCTCGAAACGCATCCTCGAGCTCTTCCCAACTTCCAATGGTATTTTCTGGGAGGATTTTGAACCAATGCCGAGCTGGACGTTTGAGCTTGAGGGGTAGGTATTTTATGGCATGGAGATCGTCTCCTCTAGCCATATGTATGTGTAGGATGTAATCCTCAATCCAGCATCTGGGTCTGTTGTTCCGTCAGATGCCTCTATGTTTATGGGCTTGAATCCGGTGGAAACTCATGATCCAAGACTCATCGGTGAAACATAGTGGGTGTCTGGCGCTCAGATTTAGGTGTGCCCTTATCTTAGAACACTCGGCGTGTTGTGTTGCTTCCTGGAGCCTTCATTTTTGGCCCATAGATGGACCTGACCGGGCCATCCTTTTTGCTGGGATCCTTATGTGGATCGTGTGCCGGCTTGTGTGCGGCGCCGCCTGCCGTTCTTAGCCTGTCATCTGGTCGTCTATCCGGCCAGGCGGCCTCTTCGTTTTTTTACTGTGGGGGTTCTACAGCCTCCTCGTCAAATTCAGGCAGCAGTTTGCACTTGGGGTAGCTCTTTGCTTGGTGACTACCGCCGTAATTATCTGCGGTCTTGAGTACTTTGCGCCATCTCAATCTGAGTACGTCTTCCGCTGTTTTGAGCTTTCGCTTCTGCTTCTTCAAGCTTCTTGCAGTGGCGACGAACCATTTGTGAAGGTTCTTATGCTCCGTTGATGTGTCCGGCGTGAGATCGTCTGGACTGTTGCTTTCGTCGGGGATGGGTTGCTCGTCCAATTCATCCTGTTCCGATGATTTCTTGGTGGCATGTTTGTCATCCACTAGTTCGTCCTGCTCTACGGCTGGGCTAGTATGGGTGCTGTTGTTGTCGAGGCGGGACATTGGGCGGCGCTTGCGTCGCCGTTTTGGTTGCTTTTCGTGGGAGTTATCCTTCACCGCTTCCCGTTGTTCCTCATTATCGCTTCCTTTTGGTTTATCCACCATGTATACGTCATATGACGAGGTGGCTTTCCAGTGCCCAGATGGCGCTGGTTCTTGGTTGTCTCCGGCATCGTCGTCCATACCGTCGATGTCTTCGGAGTCGAAGTCTAGCATGTCGGTTAGATCGTCAACAATGGCTACTAAGTGGGTGGTGGGTGGGGTTTGAATTTCTTCGTCGTCCGCATCCCCACCGTCCTGACCGCGATCCGGCCAGTTCTCTCCTGATAGCAAGAGATACTTTAGCGAATTCAGAATGTCGGCGAAAGATGGGTGCTGAAAGATGTCCACAGCGGTGAACTCCGTGATCGGCGCCCAATCAGATTCGATTGGCAGGGGCGCAGGAGGTTCGGAGTCCGGCGAGGAGTCCGGCACCTCGGAGTCATGAGCTTTACAGGGGACAAGGTCAGTATTCGGCTCCATCGCCATAGAGGTTACAGCCCCCGAGGCGGTGTCTAGCCACCCATCCTCAATCTGCGCAGTCGGCTCCGAATTAGGGATCGGAGCGGACTCGTGTGCGGCCTCCAGGACACTATCCGGTAGCAGAGCTAAATCGTGCCCATCGTGACAGTGTGGCGCGCTCGGCTGTGGCTCGAATCCATCGAAGATCAAGTCTCCGCGGATGTCCACCGTGAAGTTTAAACTTCCAAATCTGACATGACGGCCAGGGTCGTAGCTTTCGATCTGCTCCAGATGGGCAAGCGAATTGGCCCGCAGTGCAAAGCCGCCGAATACGAAGGTCTGTCCGGGGAGAAAAGTCTCACCCTAGACTGCTTTGTTTGTGATGATCGAAGGAGCCATCGGGCCTATATGCGACGGCATAGAGGAACTCTCAATGAAAGCACCAATGTCGGTGTCAAAACCGGCGGATCTCGGGTAGGGGGTCCCGAACTGTGCGTCTAGGCGGATGGTAACAGGAGACAAGGGACACGATGTTTTTACCCAGGTTCGGGCCCTCTCGATGGAGGTAAAACCCTACTCCCGCTTGATTGATATTGATGATATGGGTAGTACAAGAGTGGATCTACCACGAGATCAAGGAGGCTAAACCTAGAAGCTAGCCTATGGTATGATTGTTGTTATGGTTGTTGTCCCACGGACTAAAACCCTCCGGTTTATATAGACACGGAGAGGGCTAGGGTTACACGAGTCGGCCACAATGGTAGGAGATCTACATATCCGTATTGTCAAGCTTGCCTTCCACGCCAAGGAAAGTCCCATCCGGACACGGGACGAAGTCTTCAATCTTGTATCTTCATAGTCTTGGAGTCCGGCCGATGATGATAGTTCTGCTATCCGGACACCCCCTAGTCCGGGACTCCCTCACCATCCCTTTGTTTAATTCCCGCCTACATGCACCATCGATATATAGTAGTCTTCCTCGGTGTCTCTCGAACAAACACGTTCTCTCGATGTCGACTCCTCTCACGTGCACACACCTTCTCTTCCCTCTCTACGGGCATTTTCTCTCTCGCACCCCATCGTTGCTGGCCTGTGCCATACACATTACCTCTCTATGATGAAGCCATTCACACTTAAATTACATCCGCCACAAAGGACCCCGTGACACACACACACACACAAAGACACACACACGCACGCACGCACGCTCCCCCCACACAAAGACGCCATCTCTCTCTCTCTCACACACACACGCACACCCACCCACCCCCCACACACACTAAGACTCCATCTCTCTCTCTCTCTCTCACACACACACACTAAGACTCCATCTCTCTCTCTCTCTCACACACACACACACAGCCCACACACACACACTAAGACTCCATTTCACATACACATGCTCTAGGTGGAGCATTTGTTCCTACCACCCTTCATCCAACCTTACCCGTATGATAAACAATCACCTTAATTTACTTGCATAACATGGACAAATTCCACTTTACTTTAGTAGTTAGCAAACTTATCATTTGTACCCTTATAAAAAACGATTTGGCGATGATTGTGTGCCTGCCATCTTGTAATATAGACTGTATGATCTATATCTGACGGGTAGAAAGCAAACTATGATAATTTTACAAAAGATACCCGCACCTCTCTCCACATCCTTATCTCCCACAACCTCATTGCTTAGCAATTAAAAAAGGAAGTCTCTGGAACAATCTAGCATGGTGGCCGCTGCCGCCTGCCGATGCCACCCATCCCCATGCCTCCGCCCATTCCGACCACCAGTCACCACCACGCTGCACTCCTCGCCTTATCTCTCATCTTTCATTTTTCCGATGACATTCTCAAGATACCAGTTTTCCAATAAAATTCTCAAGATATCATTAGTTTTTACACATGGGATTACTCCTGCATGGGTCAATCACAACAGGTGTTTTGTAAAAAAATGCATATTGATGATCCGTGCAATGCACGAGAATCTTGCTTGTAATTATATAAAACAAATCACGAGCAGGAAGTGACATTTTTATGACACAACCACGTTAACATGGCCACGTAAATCACTAGCTAAAGTAAATACCATTATACTTATATCCCGATGCAAAAGGTTGAGTACATGTCCAAAGAGTAGAGTCGCAGACATGCACTCTGTCTCTCAGAATCTCTCTCGCACACACACCAGTTACGCGACGCCCACTTAAGCAGACACGTATGTTAAATTTGTGCACCCGCGGGTACACGTGATGCTGCGCATTTATTTAAGCCGTAAGGCGAACCCAAACTGTAGCTGCATTCATTCCCCTCCCGCCGCCTCTTCTCTGGTCACCGTCGCCCGGTAGCCATGGCCCGACCGAACGTAACAACATACGCCATACTCCCGCTGGCGCGGCGCTTTAATATGGAAATTTTAGTGGTCATGCATGCATCTTTTTGTGCTAGCACTCCTATATAAGGGTTGACCGGTCGCTTCCCGCGGACGTGCGCGGGCAGTGGAAGAGGAAGCAGAAGGGAAGCGGGCTGTGGAGTAACGTTTATTACCATAATTTCTTAGGAAACTGAGTGCAATAATTGAGTAGTTTTGCAAACTACGAGTACTACACCTGAAACAGTTCGAAAGCTATACTCCCTTGCCAGCGCGCGCTTCCCGCGTGAAACGGTCAGCGTCGCCCTAGAGCGTCAGTGCCGCATTAATGCCCAGCCATAGCGGAGGCGACCTCTCACTGGTGCCGGCTTTGAAGTGGCGCAACGGCCGAGAGAGCACCGCTTCCCGGTGCACGCGACTGCTCCGCGTCGAGACTGGCCATAGGCCCTGTTTGGATCCATGGGTTAGAGTTAATTTGATCTAGTTGGGGCTCAAATAGCCGTAAAGTATCCAATCATGAGGGTTTAAATTGGAGCAAGTTCCACCGAACCCACCAAAAAAATCCCACCCAAGAGGTGCTAACTGGAGATAGTTCTCATTGGGACCACTGAAAAATCACTTTTCTCTCTCCATCAAGTGCATTTATTGTCAATCTTACCCTGTCACCCAAACACCTCTTTGGCTAAAGTTAGTTCAGGGTTAGTAATGAGTTAGTCTAACCTCTAGCTAAGTTAGACTATCAAACAGGAGCAGTATAGGACATGCAAGTTGCTTAAAGCATACAGTCAAATTCGTATGTGAAAGGATTTTTTTTCTTTTTGAAAACGGAACGTGAAAGGAATTTTTTTAGAATGCTCTTGGCATGTCGCTAACATGTGCTGAGTTAACCGACCTCAATAGATAGCAAAAATGCCAGCCCGCCGCACTTTGATAGAGACGGGGAGGGAGAAGCGATACAGGCTGCTAGATTACTAGAGATAGGTGTCGCACGGAAGCCAAGAAATATGGTGATAGCGTGGGTTAGCCATATACTAGTATGATGTAACTACACTGGGATGCCGTGTTTCGTACTCTTCCAGTCCACTGTGGAGATGGTTGGTTGATTTTATATCGCTGAATAATATTAAATATTATGAGTGCAGACGCTCCATCACGAGGTTCCTTGCTCCTTCTTGGTCGTCGGGAATCTATTTTCTTCCACTCTATTTTTTTACGTGAGCTTTGTTCATCCTTTTGCTAACACGCGAGACATCTAGCATCAAGGTGCACATGTTATGCAAGGATCGTTAAATCTATATGAAGAACATGTGGGACTGGAACTACGAGACGGACATGTACCCAGGAGTGGACGTACGAACCTGAGTAATGTAGCTCAGTAAGTGAAGTAGAAAGGCACAAATGGTATGAACATGCGTGGCATATAGGGTGTGTTTGGTTGCGTTCTCGTCTCAGCATAGTTGTTCCCTCTTCATGCATGCTTCTAGTGTATTTGTGCTAAACTAGTGTGGACTCATGCACCCTCCATACACTCTACCAAACACCCAAAAGTAGGTCGAGAAGGGAAGTCTTGGGCGGCATTTGTCTCTTACTACGTACTACCACTAAATTTTGTACGTGCAATGCATGGTGATGTTATGGAGTATGTGCCTAAGTACTCTACTACTACTATATTAGTTGGAGGCACATATTAACTTTTATATTTGTTTACGTGTATGCCCCGAGACCTTACAACTAGATGTGTCTTTCTCTCCAGGTTGCACTTTGTATCGTTCATACCATTAAGTACTACTACGTGTGGTCTCCGACCCATGGAAGAAGTGGAGACGCTCTACCACGCTGTTTTTTACGCTGGGCTCTACCACGCTGTTCATGTCCCACTCCTTTCACTGACGTGTGGGACATCCAGCACGTGCCATGTTTGGCACTCTTCGTCGTAAGAGTTGAAACGCTAACATTCATCAGAAATAAAAAATAATTATAAATCAGCAGTGATACTATTTTTTGAGAACCAATCACCAGTGATACTATACCACGCGGTTTCCTTCCTCCTCGATATCGGAAAGAATACTTCCGTTCGCCAACATGTGGGACGTCGACCATCCTGGTCCACTTGCCATGCACGCAGAACTCCAAGGGAGAGTCACCCCGGTCGTTGCACCGCAGTAATAATGACTAATGAGCCGTCATATCACAGGCCCACTTCCCACTTTGAAGTTGCTCGGACGAAGGAACCATCATGACTTCGTTGAATTCCACTTCTTGAAGAAAACTACTGTACCGGTAGTACTACTAGCTACAGTAGTTACTCCAATAGAGGCCTCCTTTCGTTCATAGGATAGGAATTTTATAGGATATGAAAATCATAGGAAGTGAGATGATATGCATCTCAATTCCTATAGAGAAAGAGATGCAATTTGATGCATAGGATAGGGATTTTTCCATTTAGTCTAGGCTAATGTACTGGTAATTTGCTCTAAAAACTATAGTAGTAACTAGTAGTACTGGTGCATGCTCGTACTCAGACACATACACACACACTAACTACTAGTACTAATACTTCTCACATGCTGGCCAGACGCCGTCGTTCTCCTTCCCGGCTTTGTCGGCGACACCCCACCGTGCTTGGATCTCCGCCAACCTCTTCGTAGTAGCGCATGCGTCCTTTTCTTTCTTGCGGCAGCAGGCCTCTCTTTTCTTGAGTGCTTTTTGACTTTTCCGCTCCCTCTATGCGGCTTTGGCCGCCTCTTGCTCTACCGCTCATTCGGCCTTGGCATCTTAAAATTCCTCCCACATATTCGTGAGGTTGCTGTCGGTTCAATATCCGGCGTATCTCGTAGTAGGGGTCCTAAGCTAGGCGTCTTGGAGCGATGGTAACATGGACACGGATTTTACCCAGGTTCGGGCCCTCTTGATGGAGGTAAAACCCTACGTCCTACTTTTGATTGTATTCATATGGGGATAGTACAGAGTACATTATCTACCATGAGATGATAGTAATGAATATGAGATTGTCTATTGACTAGCCTGGCCCCGATTTATATAAGATAACGGAGGCCTAGGGTTTAGGAGAGTCCTTGTCTTTGCCGCCAAGTCTTGTGGAGTCTTCCTTGTATGCGGCAGGGGTCGTCCGAACTGGCCCACGAGTATACGTCCATGGGGGTCCTCGGCCCAACCCAACTGATCGGGAGACGACATGGTGAATACCCCCTAGTCTAGGACACCGTCAGTAGCCTCCTGAACCGCTCTTCAAGTTGGGGACGCTCCTCGATTCGTCCGAACTGTTCTTCACCTTCGGTCGTCGGTCTTGAAAACTGGTTCAACAAATCTTTCCAGCTTCGATCTTGAGGATCGCCAAAGTGAATCCGAAGAGTTTACACGTCGGGTATCCGAGGAGCCTCTTTAAGTTTCTGGCCTTTATCAATGCCTTGTTAATTTTATGCCACATCTCGGGTTCGAACTTGTTCCCGGGAGGCAGTGTCCTCTTGTGTCCGAGCTCCAACGCCGGACTGCATTCGAGGTATCTTTTGCAGCCAAGCACCAACGCCGGACCGCTTCCGAGCTCCAACGCCGGAATGTGTCCAAGCTCCAACGCTGGACTATGTCCAAGCTCCAACGCCGGACTATGTCCGAGGGGTCATAGATCACCTTGGTTAAAAAAAGTTGAAGGAGTTTAGCCGAGCTTAATGCCCGAAATGCCCTCTACGGAGCCAGCCACTAGCGTCCGAGCTTTATGCCGGACTGCTTCCGGGGTCTCTATTGTAGTCGAGCACCAATGCCGGACTGTATCCAAGGTGGTGCACCACCTCGGCCATGGGCTGACTTTTATGAATTTAATTCCGAATTATGCGATGTAATCTCTGCCGAGATGTATAGCCAGTAGCCCTCAAGGTGCGTGTTGGCCTAATATCCGGGATGCACCTGAAGGAAAAAATCAAACCGCTGACCCTAGTAGCCCCTGAGACTCAGGTCGATTCATAAATTCAGCCTGAGGAACAATTCCCAGCTTGGCAGCATACTTAGGAATAGAAACGCGCTGTGCAAAGTCCTCGAGACTCAGGTTGGGTGCGGCCGACCAACCTGAGGATAATAATCTCCTCAAAATCTATATTGCGCTTTAAATTTTCTGCATTGGATTGTCGATGCAGTAGCCCCCGAGACACTGGTCGGGTGGCGACACTATATCAGGGGATCGATGTGCCCTTTTAATATTTGTAAATAATAAGCCCGAAGCCTAGTAGCCCCCGAGCCTTAATGCGGGCACGGGAGGCCGAATTAAGGATCGATATCCATAGTAAAATCATAAATTATGTACAATGACGCTATGTATTGTGGGAACCCCGACTCATAAGTCGTGATCGCCGAATGCACGTGTACAGTGATCCCAGAGATCAATGCTCACTGAACACACAGAAGCTGAATAACAAGAGTCTTACATCCATACATACCGTATTACACAAGTAAGACCATTATGGTCGAGTCTTGATTCTAACATCGTAGCGGAAAAACTTCGTCGATAACTTGGACCCATGCCATCTGCCTTAACCCTACAGGCATTTTGACTGGGAAGCGTCCTAGCTCGCGTGCTCGTCACCGAAGAGTTCTTCATCACGTCCTGTTCTTTCATGCCTGGTCAATAAAATAACCAGTGGCAAGCCAATGAGTACTTTGAATGTACTCGCAAGCAACCCATGTTTTGGTTCAAGGTACAACAATGCATGGCATAGGTAAATTTTGCATAAAGCTAGTTTGGAGTGCATTGACATGTTCAACATCCTATAAAGCATGCATCAAGAGAATTCAAGTAACCATGAGAACTGGTCACAGATATCAACATAAATTGAATGGGCACCAACCCATTTATCATAAACAGAGTGGGCACCAACCCATCTCAATCGTGTCAAGTTCTTTGACTTGACCCAAGTCCTCTCCATCATCACACACACACTGGGTTTGAAAACAAGTGGACGAGCCCAAGAGCGGTTACCTAACTGTCCATGACCGTGGACACGGCTATTCAATAGTTTTACACTCTGCAGAGGTTGCACACTTTACCCACTAGATCCGGGAACTTCCGTGTCATCCACGACCAGCGGTACCTCAAGTACCGGGGTAAGCACCGATCACTACCTTTCCCTAGACGACACTAACATGGAGTCCACTCGATTAGCGATAACCCCGTGCCCAACATTTCACATAACATTTTCGTGGAGCCTTGCTCCCATATTCATCACATACCACCGCACGGGTACCAACGGTGTGTCCGGTGCCCCATAAAGATGGTCATGGCCGCCCTACCTGGCATGACCCCGTCCCAAGAGAGAGCACCAACTCTCCCCCGTCACTAGTAATGCGGGCTCCAAGCTAGTATCGGTCTAGGTACTCAATAATGCCCTTTCCCATATAAGGGTAGAGTGGTCGCACATGTAAGGTTGGAATAACGGTCGCAACTCCGACCAATCCGTTTTGAAAACAACACACACTTTCCTTGGCACACCACTTCGTCATCAAGTGGTCACCCATCTCATCATCTCCCTCGAGCATAAGTGGCACCCGACGGGGTTTTCGAAAAGACTTTTGAAATCACATTGCCTCCTTCACCATGCACAAACCCATCCCATTTGCGTAGCATCTACATTTGCATCCTATCTACTCCCACCGGCATAACCCTCATAAGAAGTTAGGGCCATGCACAATGCAAGTATCAACGAGGAATGTAATCGTGGCAACCAACCCACGTGGTTCACCATCTCATCATGATTCCGATGCATCATTAATAAAGAGCTAAAAATGACATGCATATAAAGGGTATCATAGTCATGGTCAAAGGGCTGCTTGCTGTTTCATCGAGTCTTGAAATCTTCGGTCCTTCTCCAAGTACTCCGCCTACTTCGTCAACTAACGCCGGAAACAAACACAATAAGCAACACAACAAGGCAAGAATAAATGTGCTCTAAAAATGTGAAGTTGACTTTTATTGGATACCTCTGGTCACATGAGGAATGACCAAAGTGATTTCATTGGAAGTGGATCAATGGACATCTCCAAACATTTCAATATGATGGAATCAAGAGGTTTATGGATTTGCTAGAAGTGTACAGAAATATATTTTTGAAAAATGAGCAAAGGCACCCATTTGACAAAGCATGATTTTAGAAGCATCTAGGAATTGGTTTCACTGGATTTGGAGTTCAAATGAATTTCCTATGAATTTGCAAAGCTGATAAATATGAAGAAATAGCTCAATAATTTATGTGGTATAGAAAGCATCAAGAAAAATGTTCATAAACTAGGTTATGAGCTTAGATTCATCTAGGAATTGGAATCATGGCATTTGGATCAATATTGTGCTCTCTGTGATTTTATAAAGTTCATCACAGAATTAGGAAAACAAGATTTGATAAATGTTTGTGAGGAAAAAGTCTCGAAAATGTGCATGTTGCACAAACAGGTAGAGCATGATTTATGAAGTCTCTAGAAATTTGAACCATCAAATTTGGAGTTGATTTGACTTGTTTATGGATTTATGAAACTGCATGAAAAGAAAAAGGGGAAAAGGGTTCTACCCAAATGGGCTGGATCTGGCGGCGGCGACGCTGCCGGGCGGAGTTTAGCGAGGCTCCACCGGGCCGCCCAGTGGCTCGGCTGCTGTGGTGTCGGGCGACGTCGAAGGCGCCCGGCTGGAGTACGCGCCGCTGCGGGACGCGGAGAAGCTGAATGCGCCCACTTGCCAGCGTGGCCCGTGGCTGGGCCATCGACGCAGCGGGCCCTTTGTCGAGTTCGCCGTCTTCCTCCGCGCTTGCTCGGACGAGGGAGCAGAGAGCCCCGACGACGATCGCCGGCGCTACGGAGCACCTCCGCAGCGCTCGCTATGGATGAGCTTCGGCGTCAAGCGCCGCGATCCATTCGTGTATGCCACGGCTGCCGGGACGGTCGAGGCGACGGCGGCTTGATGCGGGCGGACGGTGGCGTCGGCGAGTTTGGGCATGGCGCTACTGAAGGCCCCGGACGAGGGAAAGAGCGTCGACTCCGCCTTGCTCTGGGGAGGCTGCTGGTGGAGAGGGGAGAGGAGAGGAGCTCGGGCTCGGCTGAATTTAGGTGGAGGCGGCGGCGGATCTCCGCCATGGAGGGATATGGAGGCGCGAGAGGAGGAGTGAGTTGGTCCGGGGTGCAAGGGAGAGAGGGAGATCAAATGGAGCAGAGAGGAGGGCTGGGCGGCCTTTAGTAGCCAGCCCGTGGCTCACCGTGGGCGTGGCGCACGGGTGGCAGCAGCAACGGCTCGGGCGGCTGAGGAGGAGGGAGTGAGGTTGCCTATGGCGTTCGTGGGCGAGTCCAAGTCGGGGAGAAGGAAAGGGGAGCGGGCGAGGTCGAGGAGGCGCTGTGTGAGCATGCCCATTGGAGCTCTCGGGCGGGCGGGCTGGAGGCAGGCAGGAGGGAGAAGGAGGTGGGCCACCTCGGTGTAGTGTTGCGGACGCCGAGGAGCATCGACAGCGCGAGGGGAGGCTCGAGGTGGTCGGGAGTGCCGTGTCAACGGTCGGGAGCACGCCTGACGTGCTCCAGAGCGCCAGCAAATGGCCGGCACCCGCAGCTTTTTATGCAAGACCAAGGCCCACTTAAGGCCTGGTAGCTGCAGGGGGATAAACAAAGGTGAAAGAAGCTTTGGATGCTCTGCAACATGCCAGGAGTGCGAGAGAGATGACAAAGGAAGGAAAAAGTGGATGTCCAGAGAAGAAAAATGGAGCCCTTCCCTCCTTAATCATTGCCTCTCGGGCAAGGAAGCACACCAGAGGTAGAGGGGAACTAGGAGGGGCTGTGGTAAAAAGGAGAAGTCATGGAGATTAGTGGAAGGGGTCAAAATAGTGATTTTTGCAAAATGCCAGAAGGTGTTCGATGTTGGTTTGGGCAAGAAGATGATTCCCATTTGTCATGAGGTTCCACAGGGTGAAATGACACATATAATTAGGGCCTTCCACCAATTTGGAGCTCAATTGAAGGAAGTTGACAATGCAACTTTGGTAAACCCTAAAATGAACAGAAATGGGTTTTCCAAGGTTTAGTCATGAAAATATGTTCTCCTCGATGCACCACTTGGTGTAGTGTCATCATTTGATCATGTTAACATGCTCACAAAAGTTGGTGTCAAGGAGAGAAAGTTGGTAATGCAAAGTTGTTCAAATATGGTTCTGGACAGAAAGGGTTTTGGGGAACTTTGATCAAGTTAACTTGCTCTCCAACTTGTGCCATTTGGTCTAGATGAATTATTAGACCATTTGAGCAAGTTCACAAGGTTTGGGAACATTCGGACATGTTTGGCAATGTAAAGTTGCTCAAACTTCAAAATGGGCAGAAATGGTTTTGAGGGGTTTTGATGATGCTATCTTGTTCTCCAAGTCATGAGACTTGGCAAGATCACCAAATATGTCATATGTGACATGATAGAATTTTGTTGGAATATTTGGAGAATATTTCCTTTGTAAATATTTCAAAAGCTTGAAATATCCAGAAAGGGTTTATGAGGGGTTTGACCAATATTTTGATCATAACCATGTGTTGAAACTCTTATATATGGACTATATATGTCCTATGAGTTTCCCTAAATTTTGGCAAATATTTCGAAGCAATAAAATAATTTTTCCTATTAAAGACCATTTCTGGACATAAGAAAAAGCTTATAAATAAAATAGGAAAATAACCTTTAAAATTATATTTTTGTGGTTTCGGGAATACTATATCTAATAGGAGTCAAATATATTTTTAGAAAGATTTTTACTGCCCTTAATTAAGTACTTGCAAAGGCAAACCTCAATTCAGGGGTTTTGAAAAACTAATTTTGAAAATACTATTTGGACAAATTATTTTGTAAGAAAATATTTTTATGTCCTATACACATGGCATGATCATTGGCTCAAGGGTTTGGAGCAAGGAGATGAAGTATAGGAGTTGGAGGATTTATTTTATTTTTAGAGCACTTGCAAACAAGAGACAAAAATCAAATCAAGCAAAGTCCAAAACACTCAAAAGTTTTTGTCAAACCACATTTTGCATGATTAAGAGCTTAAGTGCTGTGCTATGAAAATCAAGGTGTGACAGACCTACCCCCCTTACAAGAATCTCGTCCCCGAGATTCCTAGACTAGGCGCGGAAGGGATCTGAAACTTGTATCCGGGGTAGTCTTCAAGTCTTCATGTTGCTTACCTTCCGTGTAGTGCTCCTTGAGATTGAAGTACTTGATGGTGTGGCCGTGTATTACGCCTCGGTTGATCCAGTTGCTTGAGGGTCTCTTATGTTAGGTCGGGTTGGACTAGGGTCGGTGGCTCGGTGGTCAACGCCCTTATAGAGATCGGGCAAGTTAGGAAGTTGGAAACACTTCCGGGGTTGGGATGCATGGAAAGCGTTGCGCACCCCATGTAGCTCAGGTGGCAACTCCAGCTGGTAGCCGTCTATTCTACGTCTTGTAGAGATCTCGGAAGGGGTTCTTAAATCTTGGAGTGATCTCAAGAAGGCCGATGGATCTTGGGCGAGCTTTCCTTTGACATGGAAGTGCTGGGTTCCTTTGAGAGGGTGACCGGAGATAAACATGGCCTCCAACCGGAAGGTCATGTCTCGACGACGTGAGTCAAGATAGTTCTTTTGTCTTGACTTGGCAGTCCTCCAACGCCTCCGACAAGCTGGACTTGCTCTTCGGTTTCACGGAGGATATCGGGCCCAAAGACAAGTCCTTCTCGGTTTCGACCAATTGAGGGGTATCGGCACTTCCGTCAGATAACACTTCAAATGGTGCCACCAAGGCTTGACTTCAAGGTTAGTTAAGAATCTGGTGCAACCAGTTCCAACCCAAGCTTTCAAGTTCTTCATACAAGGCGGGCAGCTTGTCCTTAAGCATAGCATTCAAGGAACAAGCCTTTCGCTTAATGCATCTGCTACCACATTAGCCTTTCGTGGTGGTATTGAACACCGAGGTCATAATCTTTGATTAAGTCTAGCCATCTTCTTTGCCTCGTGTTCAATCCCTTTTGAGTGAAAATATACTTGGACCTTCGTGATCCGTGTATATCTCACATCCCTTCCGAAGAGATAATGTCGCCATGTCTTCGTGGCATGAACCCTCGCTGCTAGCTCAAGGTCATGAGTAGCATAGTTTTCTTCATGAGGCCGTAGTTGCCTTTGGGAGGAGTGGCTTGCAGATATGCACAGTCTTCAATGCGGAAGCTCACTCCTTGACGACGGTGGTTGGTATAGTGCTTCCTCCTTGACCTGGCGGTCTTCGGGTGTTCCCTAACCAGCTGATCAACTCTTCTTCCATCTTCGTGCGGACATTCATGTCCTCAAGTAAGGATGATGATCACTTTCCCAAGTACTCTATGAAGTATTTGGGGTACGTAGAGTGGGTTGAGGTACTGGTGAGGGTCCTGGTTGAGCATTGGTCAAAATCTTATTGATCTAGAGCCAAGGCCCAAGGTCATGATCCAACCGTGTTGTGGCTTGGTAGGGCATAAGGGTTTCAAGGATTCTAGTGTGCGAATGAACATTTATCCTCCTATCTTTAAGCACGGTTTCTGAGATGCCAATAGTCTATCTAGTCCTCCAAACAGATCACCTCATACTATTGAAAGCATCATTAGTATAGGTCAACTCCAGTCATCACTCATGCTAATCATATCCTCATGACTCCCAAGAGGAGGTCTAACAAAATCATATATGTCTACGATCGCCAAACTCATGTGTGTAGCTACCCCTAAAAATCCATGGGTAGAACATACAAGCTTGGATTTAATATCCACCATCCAAGTGCTCATCTATTGACCCAAGGTCCATCTTGGTGCATCTCTATCCTAAGGAAACACGTCATATGCCACTCCAAGATCTTGTTTCCTTCCTATGAATCAACTCCAACAACCTGTTAACTTCCGTTAATCACTGATAATCCATTAATTCTGCAAATCCAATGCCTATCTTTGGTGTTCCACATGATCTCCTAAAGTCCTTATAATCCCCAATACATGAAAGGGCTGCCTTACTATAGTGAGTCCACCAATTTCCATTATCATGGTCAAGTAACCTCCAAGGTCAAGTTTATATCAACTCCGACAATTAATCCAAATCTGCTAGTTTATTATCCACTGAGAAATATGGTATCATGGTCGAGATCATCAGCCTAAATCCAATTTACTCCGAACCATGTAGACATACTCAGCATCTATATTCAACTAGAATCACCTTCTTAAATCCAAATCCCATGTCCAACGAGAATTCCTACACTTTCCCCCAAGTCATTACCGTAATATCAACTATCACCTATCGTTACCATCTGATCAAGTCAAATCCTTGCACTTCCAGGGGTTTCAGCTTGCGAACACAACTATCCTGCTAAATCCAATTTACTCAGGGGTATTGAAAAGCTATGCTAATCTATACTTATGATCCCACCAAGTTCATCTACCAGCGTCAAAGCCTCCTAATCCAGCAAATAGTCTCATATAATTCCTCAAGGTCACTGAAATAAACTCACCAAGTCCTTGCCCTCTGTCCCTATCTCCTTGAATTGGTCTCCCTATGGCATCGTCAGTTTTGGTGCGATCTTAGGAAGATAATGTGCTCATTCACTATGTCCACTAGTTCCATAATGAACCCAGTGATAAGCAAGGTTATGAAGGCTTAACAGGTTCTCTTGCAATTCCGTTGGTTAAGCTCATGGTTAAGGTTTCGGGCTGGGGTATCTCGTGGAGCCTCAAAGGGTCTAGGAATGGGTTTCTAATCTTGAGGGTTAAACATAATTCTACGGGGTTGCACTTGGTCGAGGAGGCTGTAGTAAAAGTCATCAACGCTTGCTGATCGCCGAGGTGAAATCCTTGGTGCATATTGTCTTGCTTGTCTTGGTTGAGGAGAGAGATGAGAGGGGAAGTAGCATAGAGGAGGGAATGCCTAAAGGGGTTCTATAGTGCAAGTCTTGAACAAACAAGCGCCAAAAAGGGTCAAACACAAACAACAAAATAAGGCAGGTGATATAGTCGCATACTTGTTGCCTAGGGCAAAAGTGCGACTTATATCAAAACATAAACAAATAAAAACAAGCAACACACAATCATGGTTCTACTCGAACCATCATACGGACTCGACTGCGCATAGGGGGTACACGACTCATCCTACCCTAGGGGTTCTCGGACTCCATAGTCGTGCCTTGTGCCTCATGTAGTCTCCCGGGTTTTCCTCAGGTGTTGCTATGTCTCTTGTAGTTGTTTGATGGGATGATCCCGGTTGAGCTTGAAGAGCCTTCAACAACTTCTTGCCTGTTGAAGTGATGGGGTGAAGGTGGCTTCTCATAGCAGGCATTGACTCGGTCTTCTGTTGTCTTCTTAATCATGACGATCCCTTCTTGCCTTCTAAGGTGTCGAAGGTACTAGGTAGGTAATCCCTTATGCAATGACATTATCAAGGCGTAATAGAGGTCCATCATGTCGGTTACGTTGATGATAACATCGACACCAAGAGCGGGGGATGAGGAGAACCGTTTTCCTGCTCACTATAGTGAGGCGGACCAAATGGCTAGGTTCTCATCCACTGGTGGTTGCCGATACAACAATGGTAGTGACAGGGTTACTCTATTAGCGATGCATATCATGCTCTTGCATAACCTATGCCCTGGTCGTCGTAGGCTAAGGTTGCATCATCTTGGAGCAGTGTCAAGGGTGTCTCCATTTCCTGGGTCTTCGGGTCCTCATCCCTTGAGGATGCATCTTCTGTTGGTATCTTCTTGTTGTGATGTCGCCAATCTTGTGTTCGGAGATGTGGGTGAATGTCCGCAAGGCAACTTCCTTCTTGATTATCCACGAGGATTACAAGGAATCCAGTGGCTAGGGACATAAGGGTTCTAGCGACCATTAAATTTCGAAGGGGAAGAGGAAAGTATATCTTAGCTTTCGAAAAAAAAACTCAGAAGGGGAAGAGAAGCATAGATAGTTTTGAAAACTAGTAGTAGTTTTGGAAATAGTTTTACCCTAACTAACGACCATGCTAACTAAGGCTTCCTACAGTCAGGATGGCTCTGATACCAGCTCTGTGGGGACCCCGACTCATAAGTCGTGATCGCCGAATGCACGTGTATAGTGATCCCAGAGATCAATGCTCACTGAACACACAGAAGCTGAATAACAAGAGTCTTACATCCATACATACCGTATTACACAAGTAAGACCATTATGGTCGAGTCTTTAGTCTAACATCGCAGCGGAAAAACCTCGTCGATAACTTGGACCCATGACATCTGCCTTAACCCTACAGGCATTCTGACTGGGAAGCGTCCTAGCTCGCGTGCTCGTCACCGAAGAGTTCTTCATCACGTCTTGTTCTTTCATGCCTGGTCAATAAAATAACCAGTGGCAAGCCAATGAGTACTTTGAATGTACTCGCAAGCAACCCATGTTTTGGTTCAAGGTACAACAATGCATGGCATAGGTAAATTTTTGCATAAAGCTAGTTTGGAGTGCATTGACATGTTCAACATCCTATAAAGCATGCATCAAGAGAATTCAAGTAACCATGAGAACTGGTCACAGATATCAACATAAATTGAATGGGCACCAACCCATTTATCATAAACAGAGTGGGCACCAACCCATCTCAATCGTGTCAAGTTCTTTGACTTGACCCAAGTCCTCTCCATCATCACACACACACTGGGTTTGAAAACAAGTGGACGTAGCCCAAGAGCGGTTACCCAACTGTCCATGACCGTGGACACGGCTATTCGAATAGTTTTACACTCTGCAGAGGTTGCACACTTTACCCACTAGATCCGGGAACTTCCGTGTCATCCACGACCAGCGGTACCTCAAGTACCGGGGTAAGCACCGATCACTACCTTTCCTAGACGACACTAACATGGAGTCCACTCGATTGGCAGTAACCCCCGTGCCCAACATTTCACATAACATTTTCGTGGAGCCTTGCTCCCATATTCATCACATACCACTGGCACGGGGTACCAACGGTGTGTCCGGTGCCCCATAAAGATGGTCATGGCCGCCCTACCTGGCATGACCCCGTCCCAAGAGAGAGCACCAACTCTCCACCGTCACTAGTAATGCGGGCTCCAAGCTAGTATCGGTCTAGGTACTCAATAATGCCCTTTCCCATATAAGGGTAGAGTGGTCGCGCATGTAAGGTTGGAATAACTGTCGCAACTCCGACCAATCCGTTTTGAAAACAACACACACTTTCCTTGGCACACCACTTCGTCATCAAGTGGTCACCCATCTCATCATCTCCCTCGGGCATAAGTGGCACCCGACGGGGTTTTCGAAAAGACTTTTGAAATCACATTGCCTCCTTCACCATGCACAAACCCATCCCATTTGCGTAGCATCTACATTTGCATCCTATCTACTCCCACCGGCATAACCCTCATAAGAAGTTAGGGCCATGCACAATGCAAGTATCAACGAGGAATGTAATCGTGGCAACCAACCCACGTGGTTCACCATCTCATCATGATTCCGATGCATCATTAATAAAGAGCTAAAATGACATGCATATAAAGGGGTATCATAGTCATGGTCAAAGGGCTGCTTACTGTTTCATCAGAGTCTTGAAATCTTCTGGTCCTTCTCCAAGTACTCCGTCTACTTCGTCAACTAACGTCGGAAACAAACACAATAAGCAACACAACAAGGCAAGAATAAATGTGCTCTAAAAATGTGAAGTTGACTTTTATTGGATACCTCTGGTCACATGAGGAATGACCAAAGTGATTTCATTGGAAGTGGATCAATGGACATCTCCAAACATTTCAATATGATGGAATCAAGAGGTTTATGGATTTGCTAGAAGTGTACAGAAATATATTTTTGAAAAATGAGCAAAGGCACCCATTTGACAAAGCATGATTTTAGAAGCATCTAGGAATTGGTTTCACTGGATTTGGAGTTCAAATGAATTTCCTATGAATTTGCAAAGCTGATAAATATGAAGAAATGGCTCAATAATTTATGTGGTACAGAAAGCATCAAGAAAAATGTTCATAAACTAGGTTATGAGCTTAGATTCATCTAGGAATTGGAATCATGGCATTTGGATCAATATTGTGCTCTCTGTGATTTTATAAAGTTCATCACAGAATTAGGAAAAGAAGATTTGATAAATGTGTGTGAGGAAAAAGTCTCTGGAAAAATGTGCATGTTGCACCAACAGGTAGAGCATGATTTATGAAGTCTCTAGAAATTTGAACCATCAAATTTGGAGTTGATTTGACTTGTTTATGGATTTATGAAACTGTACAGAAAAGAAAAAGGGGAAAAAGGGTTCTACCCAAATGGGCTGGATCTGGGCGGCGGCGACGCGCGCTGGGCGGAGTTTAGCAGCAGGGCTCCACTGGGCCGGCCCAGTGGCTCGGCTGCGCGGGTGTCAGGGGCGACGTCGAAGGCGCCCAGCTGGAGTACGCCTTCGCTGCGGGGACGCGGGAGAAGCTGAATGCGCCTCCACTTGCCAGCGTGGCCCCGTGGCTGGGCCATCACGCAGCGGCCCCGCTGTCGGGTTCGCCGTCTTCCTCCCGCTTGCTGGCCGAGGAGCAGAGAGCCCCGACGACGATCGCCGGCGCTACTGAGCACCTCGGCAGCGCTCGCTATGGATGAGCTTCGGCGTCGAGCGCCGCATCCATTCGTGTATGCCACGGCTGCCGGGACGGTCGAGGCGGCGACGGCTTGATGCCGGCGGACGGTGGCGTCGGGCGAGTTTGGGCATGGCGCCACGGTGCATCCCGGACGAGGAAAGAGCGTCGAGCTCCGCCTTGCTCGGGGAGGCTGCTGGTGGAGAGGGAGAGGAGAGGAGCTCGGGCTCGGCTGAATTTAGGTGGAGGCCGACGGCGGATCTCCGGCCATGGAGGGCTATGGAGGGCGCGAGAGGAGGAGTGAGTTGGTCCGGGGGGTGCAAGGGAGAGAGGGAGATCAAATGGAGCAGAGAGGAGGGCCTGGGGCGGCCTTTAGTAGCCAGCCCGTGGCTCACCGTGGACGTGGCGCACGTGGCGCCAGGAGGGAGGGAGTGAGGTTGCCTACGGCGTTCGTGGGCGTAGTCCAAGTCGGGGGAGAAGGAAAGGGGGAGCGGGCGAGGTCAGAGGCGCGCGCGTGTGAGCATGCCCATTGGAGCTCTCGGGCGGCCGGCGCGCGTGCGAAGGGAGGCAGCAGGAGGGAGAAGGAGGAGTGGGCCACCTCGGTGTCGTGTTGCGGACGTCGAGGAGCATCGACTGGCGCGAGGGGGAGGCTCGAGGTGGTCGGGAGTGCCGTGTCAACGGTCGGGAGCACGCTGACGTGCTCCAGAGCGCGCAAATGGCCGGCACCCGCAGCTTTTTGCGCGCACCCGCGCGTCCACTTGCGTCTGGTAGCTGCAGGGGGGATAAACAAAGGTGAAAGAAGCTTTGGATGCTCTGCAACATGCCAGGAGTGCGAGAGAGATGACAAAGGAAGGAAAAAGTGGATGTCCAGAGAAGAAAAATGGAGCCCTTCCCTCCTTAATCATTGCCTCTCGGGCAGGGAAGCACACCAGAGGTAGAGGGGAACTAGGAGGGGCTGTGGTAAAAATGAGAAGTCATGGAGATTAGTGGAAGGGGTCAAAATAGTGATTTTTGCAAAATGCCAGAAGGTGTTTGATGTTGGTTTGGGCAAGAATATGATTCCCATTTGTCATGAGGTTCCACAGGGTGAAATGACACATATAATTAGGGCCTTCCACCAATTTGGAGCTCAATTGAAGGAAGTTGACAATGCAACTTTGGTAAACCCTAAAAATGAACAGAAATGGGTTTTCCAAGATTTAGTCATGAAAATATGTTCTCCTTGATGCACCACTTGGTGTAGTGTCATCATTTGATCATGTTAACATGCTCACAAAAGTTGGTGTCAATGAGAGAAAGTTGGTAATGCAAAGTTGTTCAAATATGGTTCTGGACAGAAAGGGTTTTGGGGCACTTTGATCAAGTTAACTTGCTCTCCAACTTGTGCCATTTGGTCTAGATGAATTATTAGACCATTTGAGCAAGTTCACAAGGTTTGGGAACATTTGGACATGTTTGGCAATGTAAAGTTGCTCAAACTTCAAAATGGGCAGAAATGGTTTTGAGGGGTTTTGATGATGCTATCTTGTTCTCCAAGTCATGAGACTTGGCAAGATCACCAAATATGTCATATGTGACATGACAGAATTTTGTTGGAATATTTGGAGAATATTTCCTTTGTAAATATTTCAAAAGCTTGAAATATCCAGAAAGGGTTTATGAGGGGTTTGACCAATATTTTGATCATAACCATGTGTTGAAACTCTTATATATGGACTATATATGTCCTATGAGTTTCCCTAAATTTTGGCAAATATTTCTGAAGCAATAAAATAATTTTTCCTATTAAAGACCATTTCTGGACTTAAGAAAAGCTTATAAATAAAATAGGAAAATAACCTTTAAAATTATATATTTTGTGGTTTCGGGAATACTATATCTAATAGGAGTCAAATATATTTTAGAAAGATTTTACTGCCCTTAATTAAGTACTTGCAAATGCAAACCTCAATTCAGGGGTTTTGAAAAACTAATTTTTGAAAATACTATTTGGCCAAATTATTTTTGTAAGAAAATATTTTTATGTCCTATACACATGGCATGATCATTGGCTCAAGGGTTTGGAGCAAGGAGATGAAGTATAGGAGTTGGAGGATTTATTTTATTTTTAGAGCACTTGCAAACAGCAAACAAAAATCAAATCAAGCAAAGTCCAAAACACTCAAAAGTTTTTGTCAAACCACATTTTTGCATGATTAAGAGCTTAAGTGCTGTGCTATGAAAATCAGGGTGTGACATGTATCCAGGTACTTTACATCATTAATGCTCGAATCCGCATTGTACAAAACTTTGTTGACCGACCATCAGCTTCAACCTCCTCGTCCAGCAGCCGAGGAGTGTTTGTCCTACTTTATAAAGCCTTTATGAGGGCAAAGATTTACGGCAAACAAGGCAATCCTGCCATAGGGTTTTATAAACAAAGGTACGCAGAGAGACGTGTTATATTATTGTTTAACATAAGGAAGTGGTTAACACTGCGGCCAATGTGATGAACGGGCCGTCATTTAACATAGTCATCGGATCGCTGACCAGTTCACGCTTATTGTGAAAGTCAGTTTTCGGCTTTCTCCACCGAGGTGCTTAACCATGCGAGCTGGGAGCACAATCGCAGTGGTTCTCCTTTTGCACACCTAACCGAACTAAGTGAAATGTAGGAGGCAAGCACAGGAGGCGGGCAACCCAACTATTGACCGAAGACACAATTCGGAACTGATGCATATATAGCAATATCCGAGAAGTTTTGCCGAATCTCTGAAGATGTCCGGCGTTGCACTGCGAGACTTACGCGAGAAACACAAAAATGGTTGAAAAGTTCCATAGGATTGGAAAACCAAAAAACGTTAGTAAAAATCGACGTCCGAACTAGATCAATTGTTCGGTGCCTATCAGAAAATTGGTCTTAGAAAAAAAAGAATTGTACTTCTGTCATGCTTTAACATGACACATTCTATCTCAAGATTTCAAGCGGGTCAGCCTACGGCTTTAACCTCCTATCCCGAAGGCGGAGTACTTCTCGTTAGGCCAGTTTAGCAAACTTTAGCGGCTTTGAGAGAGAAATTTGGCTACTCGGCTATTAACCGCACACTCGCGTCGAAAAAAGGAGTGATAGAAAAAAGACTTTGCAACGACTAAGAAGAAGAACACTTACTATAAAACAGCTCACATAAATTTAAGAGCCCCCGAGTGACTTGGGTAAAAAGAATTTTATGTATAGCAATCGTATGTACCGAAGTACTCAAATCATATTTGTGTTCACCCGAACTTTATACGCGTCTTAACCGACCGTCGGCTTCTCCCTCTTCGGTCAAGGACCGAAAAGTGTTATGTACTCCACCTGTCGAGAATATCGACGCTGTTTTCGATAACTAGGCAATCAGGCCATAAGGCTGTAACAAACAGATCGCGCTCAGGTTACTTATGCTATATTACCGACGAAGTGTAAGAAGCATCTTCGAAGAAAATAGTACCCCCACCGATACCTTTCTTCGGTTGCTCACTATGAGACTTGTGCAATAGATTTTTTGTATTCATGAGTCCTGTTGTGTGCCGACCATTATTAAAAACAGTAAGAGCGCTAGCTTTCGGCTTCACCCAGTCTGAGGTCCGGCTCGGGTGACCCGATCATGACAATCGCAGAGGTGCTCCCTTTACTCCCTATGTGACGCCCGGATAATCAAGCTACAGTAATCCCCTACTAATGATGACACGTAACCCCTGTCACTGTAGTTAATCTCGGATTAATTCGAAACCGTTTCAAATTTAAATCCTAAATCAATCAAACGACAAAAGTTTTCAAAATATTAAACTAAAATGTTTGGGTTGTGCCAAAAATGGCATAGGTAATTATAGTGCAGTAAACACATTTTTATAAATTGCCTAAATACTTTTAAATGAATTAAAATAGAAAACAAATAATAAAAGAAAATACAAAAGAGAAAAAAAGGAAAAAAACCCCGGGCTCGGCCCAAGAAAAGCCCTAAACTGGCCTCGACCTGCCAGGCCGGCCCAGCTCCCCCTTGGCCCAACCGGCCTCCCCATAACCCCCTGGACGTAGAAACCCTAACCCACTCCCCACACACTCCCCCCCACTCCCCGATCCCTTATGGATCGGGCTTGATCACACCACGATGCGCGACGCCCGCTTCGCTCCCCATCGCCTCGACCCGACGGTGCACCCGTCGCCGTCTGTCGCCTTCAGACCGCCGCCGCCTGCGGCTCGCCGCCCCACGCCAAGACGCCGCCACCTCGCCGTCCTTCCTCCACTCCGTCGCTCGTCCCCGTCGGCCTCCCCAAGCTTCCCCGAGCCCGCAGCCCTTGCCCTACAATCCCCATGTGAGGCCCCCTCCTCCTCTCTCCTCAAGACGCTGCCAGACCGCCAAGGCCACCGCTGCCACCCGGCGTTCCCCACAAGACGCTACAAGATGCGAAGGTAACCGCGCCCCTCGTCGCGCCCCAAGTCCCTTGCACACACTCCGCCCACACCCGCCTAGTCGTCGTGCCCACGCCCGCTTGACCCTCACTTTTCGCGCTTCACGGCAAGCTCTCTTCTTCTTCTTTGCTGCTCGGTTGCCGCTTCTCTACCTCCCCGACCACGCCGCCCCATCTTCTTCTTTGTTTCTACTCATTGTCGTCCCGCAATGTCCTCTACAGCCCAGCTCGCCCTACTCGTGCTGGATCCGCCTTGGTCGCGCCCGGCCTTTTCCTTGCTCCGCCCACACATCGCCCGCCGTGGCCTACGACCACCACTTCCGCCCGCACTGGTCGCGCCCTTGGCGCCCCACCTCGCCTGGCCGCTCCTCCCATGCCTCCCCGTCTCAGGCACCGCGGCCACCGGCGCCCTGACACGCCAGGCTATGGCCTCTGCTTATCAACGAGCGCCCACACCCGCTAACCACCGCTCCGTTGGGCCCCCTTTGCCTATGACAGTGGGGCCCAGCCACAGAACGTTTTTATTAAAAAAAGAGAATAAAAAGAATAAAAAAATGTTAGGATTAATTAATTAATTAAATTAATTAATGAGTTAATTAAGTTAATTAATCATGTTTAACTAATCTAATTAATATAAATTAGCCTAATCACTTAGTTAGTCTAATTAATCCAGTTTAGTTAACCTGAGTCTATGTCTAGTGGGACCCGTGTCAACTTGACGGTCGGCGATCGAGTTGATCTGCGATGTCATCTTGACGTCATAAATGCAATTTCGAATTAAAATAATCTTTTAATTCTAGAAAATTGATTAAACCTTTAAAAAAAATTAATATTAAATAAGCCGTAGCTCAGATGGAAAAACTTTGTACATGAAAGTTGCTCAGAACGACGAGACAAACCCGGATACGCAGCCCGTTCGTCCACAACACACCCCTAACATATCAAACACGCAACTTTCCCCCTCCGGTTTACCGGTCTGAAAACGCGAAACACCGGGAATACTTTCCCGGATGTTTCCCCCCTTCGTCGGTATCACCTACTACCGCAATTGGGCACACCCAGCATCGTTACTTGTCATGTCATGCATCGATATGCATCTGTTTGCATTGTATTCATTGTTTCTTCCCCCTCTTCTCTCCGATAGACTACGAGACCGACGCTGCTGCTGCCCAATACGACTACGGAGTTGACGATCCCTCTCTCTTGCCAGAGCAACCAGGCAAGCCCCCTCCCCCTTGATCACCAGATATCGCCTATTCTCCTCTATACTGCTTGCATTAGAGTAGTGTATCATGTTACTGCTTTCCGTTGATCCTATTCTGATGCATAGCCTGACATTGTTGTTACATCTGTTGATACCTTACCTGCAATCCTAAATGCTTAGTATAGGATGCTAGTTTATCATCATTGGCCCTACATTCTTGTCGACCGCCTTGCTATACTATCGGGCCGTGATCACTTGGGAGGTGATCACGGTATATACTATACATACATACATACTATCTGAGATGTTGACTAAAGTCGGGTCACTCAAGAGTACCCATGAGTAATTCACGGATTGGGGCTGAAAGGACCTTTGTCCCGACGGCCCTCTGTGTGGATCTTTGTGGCGGAGCGACAGGGCAGGTTGAGACCACCTAGGCGAGAGGTGGGTCTGGCCCTGGTCGGCGTCCGTGGTTGCTTCATAATAACACGCTTAACGAGATCTTGGTATTTGATCTGAGTCTGGCCATTTGGTCTATACGCACTAACCATCTACGCGGGAGTAGTTATGGGTATCCCGACGTCGTGGTATCATCCAAATCCTTCTAGACGTCAGCAACTGAGCGGCGCGCGCCGGATTGGAACGTAAGCCTGCTCTTGTATTAGGGGGCTAGTTTTGCTTCCGGCCGCCCATGCAACGTGCAGGCGTGCTCAGGGCGATGGGCCCAGACCCCTGCGCGCTTAGGTTTAGACCGGCGTGCTGACCTCTCTGTTGTGCCTAGGTGGGGCTGCGACGTGTTGATCTTCCGAGTCCGGGCATGACCAAGGAAAGTGTGTCCGGCCAAATGGGATCAAGCATGTTGGGTTATGTGGTGCACCCCTGTAGGGAAGTTAATCTATTCGAATAGCCGTGTCCCTCGGTAAAAGGACGACCCGGAGTTGTACCTTGACCTTATGACAACTAGAACCGGATACTTAATAAAACACACCCTTCCAAGTGCCAGATACAACCCGGTGATCGCTCTCTAACAGGGCGACGAGGAGAGGATCGCCGGGTAGGATTATGCTATGCGATGCTACTTGGAAATGCTACTTGGCGATGCTACTTGGAGGACTTGATCTACTCTCTTCTACATCTTTGCAAGGCGGAGGCTGCGAGCGTAGTCTTGACGGGATTAGCTATCCCCTCTTATTACGGCATTCTCGCATTCGGTCCACCGATATGGCCCTTTACACATATACCCATGCATATGTAGTGTAGATCCTTGCTTGCAGTACTTTGGATGAGTACTCACGGTTGCTTTCTCCCCTTTTCCCCCTTTCCTTTCTTTACGGTTGTCGCAACCAGATGCTGAAACCAGAGGCAGACGCCACCGTCGATGACGACTACTACACTGGAGGTGCCTACTACTACGTGCAGCCCGCTAACGACGACCGAGGAGTAGTTTAGGAGGATCGAGGCGGAGGCTGCGCCTCTTCGTCTGTATCCCAGTTTGTGCTAGCCTTCTTAAGGCAAACTTGTTTAACTTATGTCTGTACTCAGATATTGTTGCTTCCGCTGACTCGTCTATGATCAAGCACTTGTATTCGAGCCCTCGAGGCCCCTGGCTTGTATTAAGATGCTTGTATGACTTATTTTACTTTTAGAGTTGTGTTGTGATATCTTCCCGTGAGTCCCTGATCTTGATCGTACATGTTTGCGTGCATGATTAGTGTACGATTAAATCGGGGGCGTCACAAGTTGGTATCAGAGCCGACTGCCTGTAGGAATCCCCCTTTCCAACTCCTTGGCCGAAGTCGAGTCTAGACGTTGCAAAAACTTTTACTAATATGGCTGTGTGTCTTACCGGCACACGTCGCCATTGGGTGGTAGTAGGATCTTTTATTTCTCGTCTATACTCTGGGATTCTGATCTCTCTTCTATTCGGGTTAAATGATTTTACTAAATCTAACTCTAGGTTCTCGTAACTACTTCCTCCCGGAGAGCCACTCGATACAGGTGATCGCCCGATGCACTAGAAGATTCCAAAGTTACTCTCCGATGTTCCCTCGATACTTGTGCCCACCGCCTTTGCAAATTCCCTGCCAGTGTATATCATTATGGATAACTACATACACTTGCCCTTTCAATCCAATTGATCTTGTTATTACAAGATACGCCGAAAATTCTCTATTGCTTCGAGAATACTTTGTGCCTACTGCCTTGCAGTTCTAAGCCACCCGAATACCCCTACGGATAATTCCTCGCACTTATCGAATATCCGCCCATCCCCAGTTGTTTACGTGTTTCGCAAAAGTCTTCAAGATACTATTCAATCCTTCGAAAATCCTTAGCAGCTTTATTGCTCTGCAAATACTTGTCTACTAGCATTATGGATGCTTCCCATATATCTGGCAATATACACTAGTATCTTTTGACACCGTCATTTTGATCCTATTGATTCAACATGTGTGCGAATGCACACAATCATCTATCAACCCTTCTAAATTATCTTTCCAGCTCAAACATCATTTTTGAACATGAGTTGGTTCTCGACCAAACTATTTGTCGTCAATAGTGCCTCTGGTCTATCCAACTTATCCATCCTTGATCAGAGCGACTGCTTCTGATCCTTTGTTTTGGAAATAGTAATTCCTTTGTTATCTAAGCATCGAATTATTCCGATGTTCTATAATATGATGCTCGTGCATTCTTTCTTCCTCTGATGGATTACCGATACTCACATCAGCTCCATTGTGGATCACCCAATCCATTGTTGGATTGTTATCCGACAGTGTCCTTCATAGTCAATCACCTTGTGAGTTCTTCCCCTGATACATAGTGCCTTTGGTAAATTGTATTATCTGCTTGGCCAACCATTCTCTGCTTTCGAGCTGGTAGTATTTACTATTGAAGCTTGTGGTATATGTTTCCACGATACCCTGACGGGTTGAACCTATGCCTTCCTTTATATGTGTGAACTCGGAAGTTTTCACGAGTCATACTCATCTGGTATTTCACCAGGTAAAACTTTCAACACTAATGCCTTTATCAAAGCGAGTAGTGAATGGAAGGTTATACATTGAAGAAGTGGGAGTCGACCTTGAACTTTGTGTTCATGCCCATGGACACGATGTAGATCCTATCATGGAAGCTTCTTGTAATAATAACTATTTCCTTGTTATAATATCATTTGGAATCTGTGAATTGATCCTTTGCAATCATGGATCCGACCATATTTTCTACTTGATTCCATTTCTCGGACAAGTTAAACCACTTGTCCTCTATAGATCAATACACCCATCCAACCTCTATTTTGATCTACCTTCGAGTACTAACCCCCTAGTATCTCGAGGATATCAACCGATTGCACTATATCTTATACATTTCCCCGTCATAGTCACTCCACGGGTTCTGGGTTGTCGTCAACCGAGGACACCGATTAGCGAATCGAATCCCCCCTGTGATTCAGTACTCCTAGTACATTGTGGATGAGAAGTTTAATACTCCATCACGTCATTCCTAGCCTGATCGGCTATATCATTTTGTGCTAAATTTTAACTATACTACCTGGTCCTTTCTTCCCGGAGCACAATTTTCGACGATGAGCTAAGCTTACGTTGATTTTCCTCGTCATATCATTTCACCTTGAACAACAAGCCTGATTTCAAGTTTGTGTCGTACTAATGGTTGAAATAACCTTTTGCTTCATAATTCCTTTAACTTGATGTCATCGCCGATGGATTACATCTTCGTGGAGCCTCTCGACAAAATTTGTCGTGATCATCATCAACATCTTGACTCCTTCCTGGATATCAATTGAATTCATGATGAGAAATACCATCCTTGCCTTCGATGATTTGTGTTGGCATCGACCACTTTAATGCCTCCCCTCCAACACAAACTTGTTCGTGTTCTGTGTTGTACCTTGAGATCCTTGCTACCCAACTTATGTTATGTTCTACCTTGGAGTATTGATATCTTCTATGTCAAGAATGTCATGAGAAATTCACCACCCTTAAGAATTATTGATACAAGTGATACTTATTAACATCACCATTCTTTTCTTGGTCCTCGTGTTGTTTCTAACCGGAATACCTACAAATGGTATGTGATGTGTAAATTCTAAACTTCTAGCAACCCTATTGCTTTGAAGTTATTGGTCTATAGTTTCATTCTACGTCTATGGCTTATTGAATCATTGTAGGATCGTTGAAGGCAAGAGTGTCTAGAGGGGGGGTGATTAGACAACTCGACAAGATAAAAGTTTATGCCTTTTGATTAACACAAGTTTTTAGCAAGTTCACAATAGGGATCAAATCAAGCATCATGCAAACAGGTCGAGCAACATACTACACATGCAATTCTAGAGTATGGGGCAGCGGAAAGTAAATTGCATAAATAGTAAGTGAGAGATTGTGAAGGGCAAACGCAATTTGGAGACACGGAGATTTTTCTCGTGGTTCCGATAGGTGGTGCTATCGTCAATCCACGTTGATGGAGACTTCAACCCACGGAGGGTAACGGCTGCGAGAGTCCACGGAGGGCTCCACCCACGAAGGGTCCACGAAGAAGCAACCTTGTCTATGCCATCATGGCCTACGTCCACGGAGGACTAGCCTTACTCGGGGTAGATCTTCACGAAGTAGGCGATCTCCTTGCCCTTACAAACTTCTTGGTTCAACTCCACATCATGACGGAGGCTCCTAAGCGACACCTAACCAATCTAGGAGGCACCACCTCCAAAAGGTAATAGATGGTGTTGGTGATGATGAACTCCTTGCTCTTGTGCTTCAAATGATAATCTCCCCAACACTCAACTCTCCTCACTGATTTGGCTGTGGTGGAAGAAAGGATTGAGTGGAAAGCAACTTGGGAAGGCTAGAAATCAAGTTTCATATGGTAGGAGTGGAGCAACTTGATCTCAACACAAGGGTAGGTAGTTTTCTTCTCGAAATGTAAGGTAGGAGTGGTAGTTCTTTCGATGGCTCTCTCCACGAATGAAGAGGAGGTGGAGGGTATTTATAGCCTCCACACAAAATCCAACCGTTACACACATTTGACCAATCTCGGTCAGACCGAAGTTGACAACTCGGTGAGACCGAAAGTTCAAATCTTGTGAACGTTGGGATTTTCGGTGGGACCGAAAATACAATCTCGGTTAGTCCGATTCTTCCAAAGACTAGGGTTTGCTAATCTCGGTGGGACCGACTTTCTCATCTCGGTGACACCATTTTGAGTACAGAAGGTTACAGAAGCTTGGCAACACCAATTTCGGTATGACCGAGTTTGGAATCGGAAAATCCGAAATTATTAGGGTTTGGCTATATGGCTGAAGTGGTTCATCTCGGTGTGACTGGGTTTGCAATCGGTGGGACCGAGATTACTTATGGGTTTATGTTGGAATGAAAGATTGCTGATAGTTTGAGAGATAAATCACTAAGCACTTAGAGCAACCAGATCATCATCATAACCTCATCCCCTTTTAATAGTATTGGCTTTCCTATGGACTCAATGTGATCTTGGATCACTAAACCAAAAATGGAGTCTTGAGCTTTTGCCAATCCTTTCCTTAGCATCTTAGGGGTTCACCTCTTGATCCTTTTGCCATGCCGAGTGATTGACTTTCTGAAACATACTTGATAAAAGCATTAGTCCAACCACAAAGTATGTTGTCATTAATTACCAAAACCACCTAGGGAGCAAATGTGCTTTCAATCTCCCCCTTTTTGGTAATTGATGGCAACACACGAATAAGATATCAAAGCTTCTTGAAAGAAAGACAGGATTATCATTAAAGCTTTGACAAACATGTAGTACAGGCTCCCCTACAAGTGTGCAAGATTTTAGATTTTGGTTTTGGACTACCACAAGCACACATGAGAGAAAAGCAAGATGTGCTACATGCAGCTTGGCTATATGCATCAGAGCAGATGAGGATAAATGAGAGATGATGCATATGTGCATGGTGATTTCTTGCAAACAAGTATTCACAAACAAGTCACCGTCATGCACATTCTGCAAGATGCATATACTTACCTTGGAGTTCCTTGGTATTGTACCTGAAGAAATAAACTTGGGAAAACAAGGTTAGATAACACAAGAGTAGTTCTTCAACCAATAGCAAGAACATCAAGAGTACCAAGCCAGGGATGACATGTATAAGGAGTGTCTCATGTTGAGCACTAGCTTGAATCAGCCAACATGTCTCCCAAGACTAAAAGATTTTCAATGAGCTCTGAGAGAATTTTGCTTTTCATAAGATACCAATTGTGCTTTTCAGAAGATACCAATAGTGAGAGCAAGAGAAGCAAAATCAAGAGAATGTGGCAAAGCTTTGATGTGATCCTCTCCCCCTTAAGGTAAGATTTCTCCCCTTATCCTCCAATCTCCCCTTAAGCTCCCCCTAAATCTTCTCCCCCTTTGACATCAAGTGCCGAAAAGGACAGTAAACCAGGAAGGACAGGAAGGATGGAAGGAAAGAAGTGGGTTCATTAAGAATCACAACTGAGCAAATTAAGTATGCAGAAGAAATCATTTAGATGAGCTGTAGAAGATGATATCCTGGTGAATGTAAATCGGTGACACCGAATTGATATGGATCGGTGAGTCTGAAAGTCAGAGACTTAGGGCAGATCCTTTTTCGGTCAGACCGAAGTGATTGAGTCGGTGACGCCGAGTTTAATTCCAAGGCAATCCAGAAATAATTCAGCTCACATTGCAAGGAATGTTTCAGAAGATTTGCAATGAATTTGTAAATGATTTTCAGGGAATTTATCAGAGCTAAAAGGATATACACAAGAACAGAAGAAATAGAAGTAAAAAAAAAGATTGCTAGTTAAAGGAAAAAACTCAACAAGAGAATCAAAAGAGACAATGGCAAAACTCCAAAACATATGTACTTCATCTAGATAGGGGTCGGCGACTAGGTCACCTATGTTTGAGTACATTGACTTAGGAGTCAAATGAGAACATTTGATCATAGGTCATACTCATCGTTTAAGCTCAAAATGGGGTTACCATTTTTCGATTAAGCATTTGATGTGATCACATCTTTTGAAGCTGCTTGTACTCATGACTTTGAGCAAAACTTCTTCAAGATGTGAAAAACATACCTTGGGCTTGTTGTTGCTTGTTCTCATGTAGGTGAACTTGATGTAGATGCTCATAGAATGTGAAGTTGGAGCACCATTTCCAATTGTATAGTTCATCTTCCTACATGGGTTAGGCAAGCAAGGAAACACTCAAGAATATCCAATATGACATGAGTGAAGTACTAGAAGTATATGGTGTCAAAAAGGATATGTGGAATTTTGTTCCTTGAACTCAACATCCCAAAGGGCTAGATACTTGGTCAATGACAAGATTACTCATGATTTGAGTGAGTGTGATAATCTTGTAGAATGTAGATCATCCAAGTACCTGCAAGGAGTTAGATGCAACACAAGGGGGCAAATGTGTCCAAGACATATGATCATCATCATAAGAGAAATATCAAGGATTAGTCAATTATGCTCATGCCTTGCATGCATCGATGAAGTTTTCACTCCAAGTTTGAAGCATCAATGATGTTCAACTCACTCCTCAAGCGACAAAACACTTTCTCATCAAGTGGTTTTGTGAAGATATCTGCAAGCTGTTTGTCAGTACGAACATGCTTAAGATCAATGTCACCCTTAGCAATGTGATCACGAATAAAATGGTGACGAACTTCAATGTTTTTAAATGCGAGAGTGTTGCACGGATTGTGTCCAATCTTAATCGCACTCTCATTGTCACAAAGCAAAGGAACATGTCTCGCATGTATCCCATAATCCTTAAGCATTTGTTTCATCCATAGCAACTGAGCACAACACGAACCAGCAGCAATATATTACGCTTGGCGAGAGATAATGATATCGAATTTTGTTTCTTGGATGACCAAGATACAAGGGATCGACCGAGAAATTGACACGTACCCGAAGTTGACTTTCTATCAATCTTGTCTCCGGCATAGTCCGAGTCGGAATAGCCAACAAGATCGAAAGAAGCCCTCTTAGGATACCAAATGCCAAAGTTAGGTGTGTGTATCAAATATCTCACAATCCTTTTAACAGCTTTAAGATGACATTCTTTAGGAGCAGCTTGATATCGAGCACACATGCATACACTCAACATTATGTCAGGATGAGAAGCACAGAGATATAGTAGAGAACCAATCATGGATCAATAAACCTTTTGATCAACAGGTTCTCCATCTTTAGTCAAGTCATTATGTCCATTAGTAGGCATGGGGGTTCTCATACCTTTGCTCTCTTGCATGTTGAACTTCTTGAAGAGATCCTTAGTGTACTTTGTTTGTGAGACAAAAGTACCCTCCTTAGATTGCTTGATTTGCAACCCAAGGAAGAACTTGAGTTCACTCATCATGGACATCTCATACTTCTCCGACATAAGCTTTCCAAACTTCTCACTAAAATCAGGGTTAGTTGAACCAAAGATAATATCATCAACATATATTTGGCACACAAATAGTTCACCGTCAACCCTTTTCGTGAATAGCGTTGAGTCAATTTTACCAATCTCAAATCCTTTTTCAAGAAGAAAGCTAGTCAAGCATTTGTACCAAGCTCTAGGAGCTTGTTTAAGACCATAAAGAGCTTTGTGCAATTTGTAAACATGATTAGGCTTTTTAGGATTCACAAATCCGGGAGGTTGTTTCACAAATACTTCCTCCTCAATCTCACCATTTAGGAAAGCACTTTTAATGTCCATTTGATAGAGAGTAATGTCATGGTGGTTGGCATAAGCAAGAAGAATCTGAATGGACTCAAGTCTAGCAACGGGGCATAGGTCTCACCATAGTCCATACCTTCGACTTGTGTGTAACCTTGTGCTACGAGACGAGCCTTGTTGCGGATGATTTGTCCATCTTCATCTTGCTTGTTCCGAAACACCCATTTGGTTCCAATGATGTTTTGGTCATCATTGGGCTTCTCTACCAAAGACCAAACGTTGTTCCTCTCGAAGTTGTGTAGCTCTTCATGCATAGCGTTCACCCAATCCGGGTCTTCAAGCGCTTCTTCTACCTTCATAGGTTCAAGGCTGGAAATGAATGAGTAATGCTCACAAAAGTTAGCTAAACGAGTTTTAGAGCGAGTGATTCTCCCAGAGTCGATGTCATTCATCATTTGTTCCACGGGATGGTCCTTCTTGACTCTTGCTCGAACTCGGGATAGCTTTTGTCGTGGTCGTGGCTGAGCTTCCTCATCATCCTCATCTTCTTCTTCATCAGTGTTGTTGGTGTTGTCTTGAGGTGGTGGAGAAGGAGGTTGTGGTGGATCTTCTTGTCGCACTTCCTCATCTTGGTGAGTTCCACTTGTGGAGGCCTCCATGTTGCCTTGAGGTTCACCTTGCCGTGAGGTAGGGGCTCCACATATGTAGATGAGGTACTCTCCTTCACTTCCATGGGACGAATCTTTCCAATGGATAAATCTTGAATGGCTTCCGATGGGTCCTTGTCTCCTACATCAATAGGCATTTGCTCTACTTGCGAGCCATTAGATTCATCAAACTTCACATCTACCGTCTCTTCAACCTTTCGGGTGAAATTATTGTAGACACGGTAGGTGTGAGAGTTTGATCCATAACCGAGGAAAAAGCCTTCATGAGTTTTAGGAGCAAATTTAGACCGACGATGCTTATCAAGGATATAGCATTTTGAACCAAAGACACGAAAATATCCCACTTGGGGTTTGTTACCCGTAAGGAGCTCGTATGAAGTCCTGCCGAGGAGCTTGTGAAGATAAAGTCTGTTGATGGCATGACAAGCTGTCTCGATGGCTTCACCCCAGAAGTGTTTCGGTGTCTTGTATTCATCAAGCATTGTTCTCGCCATCTCAATGAGCGTTCGGTTCTTCCTCTCAACAACTCCATTTTGTTGAGGTGTGTACGTAGCTGAGAACTCATGTAGAATCCCTTCCTCATCGAGAAAAGAGTCTACATGGGCGTTCTTGAATTCCGTTCCGTTGTCACTCCAAACCTTCTTGATCTTCACCTCAAATTGATTCTGAGCCTTTCTAGCAAAGGTTTTGAAGATTTTCTGAACCTGCGATTTGTCATCAAGGAAAAATACCCGTAAATCTGGAAAAATCATCAACAATAACTAGACCAAAGGAGTTACCACCAAGGCTTTTGTAAGCATTGGGACGAAGAGATCCATATGAAGAAGCTCAAGCGGTCTCCTTGTGGTCATGATATTCTTCACGGATGACTTCCGCCTACTTGTTTTCTGCTTGACATGCTTTGCAGAGTCTATCTTTGTCAAAGAAAACATCTTTAACACCAAGAATGTGATCACCTTTGATTAGCTTATCTAGATTTCGCATACCAACATGTCCAAGTCTTCTATGCCATAACCAACCTTTAGCAGATTTAGCAATGAAGCAAGTTCTAGGTTGAGCTTTCTTAGTGAAATCGACAATGTATAGGTCACCTCTACGAGTACCGGTAAAAACCATGTTATGATTGTCACTACGAAAAACTTGGCAATCTACTTTGGTGAATAGCACGTTGAATCCAAAGTCCGCTAATCTAGACACGGAAAGTAAATTGTATCCAAGAGATTCAACAAGCATGACATTTTTAATGGAGCTATCATGAGATATGGCAACCTTACCAAGGCCAAGTACCTTACCCTTGGAGTTGTCTCCAAAAGTCACATACTTGCGTGGACCATCGTTCTTTGCAAGCTCTCGAAACATGTCTTCATCTCCGGTCATATGATCGGTGCATCCACTATCAAGAATCCACTCTTTTCCACCGGATATGTAGTCTCTCAGATTTGCCATAAGATTGAGACTCTTCATGATCTTGTCTAGCTCGGTGTCCGAATCGGAGTAATCGTCATCATGATCATGCTCATCATCATATTGACCCATGGATAATTCATCATCAATACCTAGGTCAATTTGACAATGACTTGCATCAGTTTTATCAATGTGATAATAATCATCGGAATGCAATACAAGAGCATTTCTAACTAGAACATTGATAAGTCCGGAATCACCCTTCCGTTTCATAAGATCACGAAGCTCAAAGAAGCATTTATCAAAGTTGGGATCATTAAAGCATCATATCAAATTCAACAGTCTTGTATAGAATTTCATCAAGACCTCTCAAAGAGTAGTCCGGATAAAGTTCTTCCAAGAACTTCCACATAGCATGGGCGCACTCAAAGTTTGTGACAAGCTCAAGCAAGTTATCGGCAAACCTCTAATGATAAGATTGACAGTTCTAAGGTTACGAAGCAAATCAAGCTCTTCATCCATAGTGGGGTGCAAGGGGTCGAATGGTGGTACATATGGGGTTTCAACATATTTTGCATAAGTTGTACATCTTAAAGATAGCAAGCATTTCAATCCTCCACGAGTTATAGGACACTCCATCAAGAATAGGCACTCTATGACTAACACTCCCAAGCGTGAACACGTCCATCTTCCTCCAATGGTGTGCAAACCAAAGCAATGGAGACCAAAGCTCTGATACCAATTGTAGGATCGTTGAAGGCAAGAGTGTCTAGAGGGGGGGTGATTAGACAACTCGACAAGATAAAAGTTTATGCCTTTTGATTAACACAAGTTTTTAGCAAGTTCACAATAGGGATCAAATCAAGCATCATGCAAACAGGTCGAGCAACATACTACACATGCAATTCTAGAGTATGGGGCAGCGGAAAGTAAATTGCATAAATAGTAAGTGAGAGATTGTGAAGGGCAAACGCAATTTGGAGACACGGAGATTTTTCTCGTGGTTCCGATAGGTGGTGCTATCGTCAATCCACGTTGATGGAGACTTCAACCCACGGAGGGTAACGACTGCGAGAGTCCACGGAGGGCTCCACCCACGAAGGGTCCACGAAGAAGCAACCTTGTCTATGCCATCATGGCCTACGTCCATGGAGGACTAGCCTTACTCGGGGTAGATCTTCACGAAGTAGGCGATCTCCTTGCCCTTACAAACTTCTTGGTTCAACTCCACATCATGACGGAGGCTCCCAAGCGACACCTAACCAATCTAGGAGGCACCACCCTCCAAAAGGTAATAGATGGTGTTGGTGATGATGAACTCCTTGCTCTTGTGCTTCAAATGATAATCTGCCCAACACTCAACTCTCCTCACTGATTTGGCTGTGGTGGAAGAAAGGATTGAGTGGAAAGCAACTTGGGAAGGCTAGAAATCAAGTTTCATATGGTAGGAGTGGAGCAACTTGATCTCAACACAAGGGTAGGTAGTTTTCTTCTCGAAATGTAAGGTAGGAGTGGTAGTTCTTTACGATGGCTCTCTCATGAATGAAGAGGAGGTGGAGGGTATTTATAGCATCCACACAAAATCCAACCGTACACACATTTGACCAATCTCGGTCGGACCGAAGTTGACAACTCGGTGAGACCGAAAGTTCAAATCTTGTGAGCGTTGGGATTTTCGTGGGACCGAAAATACAATCTCGGTTAGTCCGATTCTTCCAAAGACTAGGGTTTGCCAATCTCGGTGGGACCGACTTTCTCATCTCGGTGACACCGATTTGAGTCTGAATTCTGAAGCTTGGCAACACCAATTTCGGTATGACCGAGTTTGGAATCGGAAAATCCGAAATTATTAGGGTTTGGCTATATGGCTGAGGTGGTTCATCTCGGTGTGACTGGGTTTGCAATCGGTGGGATCGAGATTACTTATGGGTTTATGTTGGAATGAAAGATTGCTGATAGTTTGAGAGATAAATCACTAAGCACTTAGAGCAACCAGATCATCATCATAACCTCATCCCCTTTTAATAGTATTGGCTTTCCTATGGACTCAATGTGATCTTGGATCACTAAACCAAAAATGGAGTCTTGAGCTTTTGCCAATCCTTTCCTTAGCATCTTAGGGGTTCACCTCTTCAGTCCTTTTGCCATGCCAGAGTGATTGACTTTCCTGAAACATACTTGATAAAAGCATTAGTCCAACCACAAAGTATGTTGTCATTAATTACCAAAACCACCTAGGGAGCAAATGTGCTTTCAATCATCATTCAAACATTTATCGTGCAACCCATCCCATATTTCGGGTGCACCTATGAACCAAGGTTTAATTGTGGATGTTTTTCTCGAACATACATCATTATATCATTTGATCTGACAATTGGTATCTCCTTGTTCACATAATTGTGGAAATCCATCTTTTGGAAACCTCGATGAATTGTCGCTGAGTTCATCAGCTACCACCTTATCCCTTCATTTGTTTAATGATGAGCTCCTATTTCGGAACTTGCTGCCATAGTTCATTTCCCGAGAATCTTACAATGACATCTCGTCAATCTGTGTTGCACCTTTCTTCTCAGGCATCCTGTGTCTGAGTTATCCTAACACCAATCAGATCTGAATCTCGGTCAGATATGGTGGTTGGAACATATTTCCAGGAGTTATAACATCTTTATATGACCCGGTAAGGTGATGTCATGCCTAGCACACCTGGCCGGAGGACTTATGGTTATAGTTCATCCTTTTTAGCAAGGTTATCCATTCTTCCATGAGGAAAGTGTAAGACTTATTCTACAAGTTGTTCTGATGGATCCTTTTGTTTCAAAGTCTGATTTTCACTGTTGACCATGTCAATGCTATCTCGAAGCATGTCTATGGTACTCCGTTCTTCAACCAGAACACTTGAAGCCCAATGCTAATTGTTTCTTGCTGAACTATCCAAACACCGTTGTATGGATAATGTCATGAAAAATTCTCTCCCCTCACCTAGAGGCTTTTCTACTTAATATCATGTCATGGTTATCATGCTATGCTTGTCCTTGGGAAGGATATACCCCCTGAAATATCTGATAATCCTATTTTTCCTTTCCATTACTTGGTTTACCCTTTCTGGTGATCATTATGGTCTAAGCAGTAATATTCTCCTGCTTTTGTAAACACCTCAGTGTACAATTCTGTTAGAAAGACCCTGTTACTTTTGATTGATGACATTCCGGCAACCACCAATGGACGAGAACTTTGCCAATTGGTTCGCCTCGTTCAGCAAGTAGGAAAATTGCTCTCTTCGTTCCCTGTCCTTGGTACCGACATTGTTGCCGGCATAGCTGACAAGCTATTCACTAACATGCCTCCTTGTCGCGGCTGTGTAAGATGTCACCACCCTTCCTACTTTCAACCCATATGGTGGGCCCATAAACCACAGGTCCACTTGATCGAAACCTGACTCTTCTTTACAACCCGGATTCTAATGTATCCTTTGCACCTGGCTTTGTATGTGATTGACGAGCTAAATTCTATACCATTATTCATCCTGGAATCAAACACCATGTTATTCTCGTTGTTCAAGCCCCCATTCCAGCTTCTGTCTAGGCATCGAATGATTGCCTACCCATTTGAAATTTTGGTACCATCATATATTGCACTCAACGAATTCACTGAAATACAACTCGTGGGGTACCTCGTGTATTTCCCATTGAGTTCACCGTCTGATACCCAGCTTTGTGGAGATGCGTTCTTCCGGAGTAATTCCCCCTGGTCGCGTTCGTAGGACGATGGAGATCCTGAAGAAAGGATGACGACTTGATCATGGTGACTTGAAGCAGAGAAATGAAGACCTCAATGAAAGGGATCAACCTCTTCGGAAGGGCAGCCAAGACCGAGAAGACTCGTTAGGTTTTTCGCTACCAGCACCTCACCCCTTACTCCACCCCTTAAATCTCGGGACGAGATTTCTTGTAGTGGAGGAGAATTGTGACGCCCGGATAATCAAGCAACAGTAATCCCCTACTAATGATGACACGTCACCCCTGTCACTGTAGTTACTCTCGGATTAATTCGAAACCGTTTCAAATTTAAATCCTAAATCAATCAAACGACAAAAGTTTTCAAAATATTAAACTAAAATGTTCGGGTTGTGCCAAAAATGGCATAGGTAATTATAGTGCAGTAAACACATTTTTATAAATTGCCTAAATACTTTTAAATGAATTAAAACAGAAAACAAATAATAAAAGAAAATACAAAAGAGAAAAAAAGGAAAAGAAACCCCCCGGGCTCCGGCCCAGCAGGCCACCGACCCAACTGGGCCACGACCTGCCAGGCCGGCCCAGCTCCCCCTTGGCCCAACCGGCCTCCCCATAACCCCCTGGACGCAGAAACCCTAACCCACTCCCCACACTCCCCCTCCAATCCCGATCCCTTGGATCGGGCTTGACCGCGCCCACGATAGGCGGCCTTGGCGCCCGCTCCCCATCGCCTCGACCCGACGACTGCACCTGTCGCCGTCCGTCGCCCGCCAGAGACAGCGCCGCCGCCCGGGCTCGCCGCCCACGCCAGGACGCCGCCACCTCGCCGTCCTTCCTCCACTCCGTCGCTCGTCCCCGTTGGCCTCCCCAAGCTTCCCCGAGCCCGCTTCCCTTGCCCTACAATCCCCATGTGAGGCCCCCTCCTCCTCTCTCCCCCGCACGCGCCTGCACCGGCCGCGCTCACCGCGGCCACCCGGCGTTTCCCCCCTCGCGCACACGCGCATGCGAGCGGTAACCGCGCCCCTCGTCGCGCCCCAGGTCCCTTGCACACACTCCGCCCACACCCGCCTAGTCGTCGTGCCCACGCCCCGCTTCGACCCTCCGCACTCGCGCCCGCCGGCGCACTGCTGTACTGTTGTTGCTGCGTGGCTGCTGCTTCTCTACCTCCCTGACCACGTCGGCCCCATGCTGCTGATGTTTCTACTCCGCTGTCGTCCCGCAATGTCCTCTACAGCCCAGCTCGCCCTACTCGCGCTGGATCCGCCTTGGTCGCGCCCGGCCTTTTCCTTGCTCCGCCCACACATCGCCCGCCGTGGCCTACGACCACCACTTCCGCCAAGACTGTCGCGCCCTTGGCGCCCACCTCGCTGGCCGCTCCTCCCATGCCTCCCGTCTCAGCATCATGACACCGGCGCTACGACACGCCAGGCTATCGCCTCTGCTTATCAACGAGCGCCCACACCCGCTAACCACCGCTTCGTTGGGCCCCCTTTGCCTATGACAGTGGGGCCCAGCCACAGAACGTTTTTATTAAAAAAAAGAGAATAAAAAGAATAAAAAAAATGTTAGGATTAATTAAATTAATTAATTAATTAATGAGTTTATTAAGTTAATTAATCCTGTTTAACTAATCTAATTAATATAAATTAGCCTAATCACTTAGTTAGTCTAATTAATCCGGTTTAGTTAACCTTAGTCTATGTCTAGTGGGACCCACGTGTCAGCTTGACCAGTCAACAGTCAGAGTTGACTGCTGATGTCATGCTGACGTCATAAATGCAATTTCGAATTAAAATAATCTTTTAATTCTAGAAAATTGATTAAACCTTTAAAAAAAATTAATATTAAATAAGCCGTAGCTCAGATGGAAAAACTTTGTACATGAAAGTTGCTCGAGCAGCGAGACAAACCCGGATACGCAGCTCGTTCGTCCACCACACACCCCTAACATATCAAACACGCAACTTTCCCCTCCGGTTCACCGTCTGAAAACGCTGAAACACCGGAATACTTTCCGGATGTTTTCCCCTTCGTCGGTATCACCTACTACGCGATTGGGCACACCAACATCGTTACTTGTCATGTCATGCATCGATATGCATCTGTTTGCATTGTATTCATTGTTTCTTCCCCTCTTCTCTCCGATAGACTACGAGACCGACGCTGCCGCCTAATACGACTACGGAGTTGGCGACCCTCTCTCTTGCGAGAGCAACCAGGCAAGCCCCCCCTTGATCACCAGATATCACCTATTCTCCTCTATCTGCTTGCATTAGAGTAGTGTAGCATGTTACAGACTTCGATTGATCCTATTACGATGCATAGCGACATTGTTGTTACATCTGTTGATACCTTACCTGCAATCCTAAATGCTTAGTATAGGATGCTAGTTTATAATCATTGGCCCTACATTCTTGTCAGTCTGCCTTGCTATACTATCGGGCCGTGATCACTTGGGAGGTGATCACGTGTATATACTATACATACATACATACTATACAGATGTTGACTAAAGTCGGGTCAGCTCGAAGAGTACCCGCGAGTGATTCACGGATTGGGGGCTGAAAGGACCTTTGTCCCGACGGCCCTCTGTGTGGATCTTTGTGGCGGAGCGACAGGGCAGGTTGAGACCACCTAGGTGAGAGGTGGGCCTGGCCGTGGTCGGCGTCCGTGGTTGCTTCATAATAACACGCTTAACGAGATCTTGGTATTTGATCTGTGTCTGGCCATTTGGTCTATACGCACTAACCATCTACGCGGGAGTAGTTATGGGTATCCCGCGTCGTGGTGTCACGAAGCCTTCTAGGCGTCCAAGAATCGAGCGGCACGCGCCCGGATTGACGTAAGCCTGCTCTTGTATTAGGGGCTAGTTACGCTTCCGGCGCCCACATAACGTCTTGTGTGTGCTCGAGGCGATGGGCCCGGACCCTGCGCTTAGGTTTAGACCGGCGTCTTGACCTCTCTGTTGTGCCTAGGTGGGGCTGCGGCGTGTTGATCTTCCGAGGCGGGCATGACCCAGAAAGTGTGTCGGCCAAATGGGATCAAGCGTGTTGGGTTATGTGGTGCACCCTGCGGGAAGTTAATCTATTGAATAGCCGTGTCCCTCGGTAAAGGATGACCGGAGTTGTACCTTGACCTTATGACAACTAGAACCGGATACTTAATAAAACACACCCTTCCAAGTGCGGATACAACCCGGTGATCGCTCTCTAACAGGCGACGAGGAGAGGATCGCCGGGTAGGATATGCTATGCGATGCTACTTGGAGATGCTACTTGGCGATGCTACTTGGAGGACTTGATCTACTCTCTTCTACATCTTTGCAAGGCGGAGGCTGCGAGCGTAGTCTTGACGTGATTAGCTATCCCCTCTTATTACGGCATTCTGCATTCGGTCCACCGATATGGCCCTTTACACATATACCCATGCATATGTAGTGTAGATCCTTGCTTGCAGTACTTTGGATGAGTACTCACGGTTGCTTTCTCCCCTTTTCCCCCTTTCCTTCTTTACGGCTGTCGCAACGGATGCTAGAGCCCAGAGCAGACGCCACCGTCGATGGCGACTACTACTTTGGAGGTGCCTACTACTACGTGCAGCCGCCGGCGGCGACCGTGAGTAGTTTAGGAGGATCCGAGGCGGGAGGCCTGCGCCTCTTCGATCAGATCCCGGTTTGTGCTAGCCTTCTTAAGGCAAACTTGTTTAACTTATGTACGTACTCAGATATTGTTGCTTCCGCTGACTCGTCTATGATCGAGCACTTGTATTCGAGCCCTCGAGGCCCCTGGCTTGTATTAAGATGCTTGTATGACTTATTTTACTTTTAGAGTTGTGTTGTGATATCTTCCCGTGAGTCCCTGATCTTGATCGTACACGTTTGCGTGCATGATTAGTGTACGATTAAATCGGGGGCGTCACACCCTAGCCGAACAATCGGGAACGTAGGGCTAAACACAGGAGCGAGGCAACCTAGCTTGCAAATCACTTAGGTCAATATGGTGCGTATTGTGGCGTAATACACGAACAAGGAATGAAGCCGTACAAGTATAATCATATGCAAGAGGAAAAGCTCCAGCAAGGGAGCCCCCAAGTAAATGGGGTATTTGAATTTATGTGTCACAAACAAAGTTTGGACAAGGAAGTTTTTCACAAACAACTTTTTGCTAAAAAAAGTATAATGCTTGGTCGGACCGAACAAAATTTAAAGTTTTAAAACTTTGAGCATGAAAATGACTTAGTTGGTTAATGTGTTCGGCATTGATGACGCGGTCCGAGCTTACGGCGTCACAAGGTCCCAGCCCCCAAGCCGGTCCCGAGGTGGCGGAGCGAAGAGCTCGGGAATCTGAAGTGGTGACACAGTACGACCAATGCAGGCCAACAGAGTGACGCCGAAGTCCCCGGCGTGGGGTAACGAAGTGTTGATGATGCCCCCCATCCAGCCGAGATGACGTAGTATGTCAGTACGCCGAGGTGGCAACACTGCCCGACCCGGATCGTTTTCCTGTGCACAAAAAATAGTGCGAACTGGAGATAATAGTAATAAAAAAAAGTTAGTGCATAATAAATGATTCATGCAAAGTGAGTAATAAAAGAAATATGGCATGTGCGCCGAACACTCGATGAGGTGGAGCTTTTTCGGCGATGTTGAAGTCCCCGAGGCAACCGAACACATCGGTATGGCAACGCGACCAACAAGTTGATCATGCGAGCCGGTTTATGCCGATTGGGACGACGACGACGGCTTGCCGAAGTGACGCAGACGAAGTAGATTTCTTGCTCACATGGAAATAGTGCAAACCAAAAATAATAACAATTAAGAAATTACATAATTTATTTATGCGAAGTTGATAATATGAAGGAATATAGCCTGGGCACCGAGGACGATGTCGACGCGGGTTAATGACGCCACAGTGAGGATACGAGGAAGCATAAATTCATAGGGCGGTCCGAATTCCAGATGCCGCGTTCATCAGGCCACGAACATGAAGTTGATCGGACTGCCGCATAGGCCGTACAACGATCTATATACTCACAACAATACAAACCTGGGAGAAAATATGATGGCACAAAGAATTTATACTGTGCGTAATTAATAGGAAGAATAGCACCTGATGTCTTGTGCGGCAATCAGCAGATGATGTAGTAATCAACGTCAGATCCAAATCAATATGGTGTTGGAGGTATAGCATCTCACGCAGGTAATAGCACAGCACTCTTATCTTAAAAAAGGGGAGGATTTATCTCCCTGTGGGTTGTCGCATAGCTGAATTTGTGGTTGCTACGGGCGCTGTCCTGCATGGACTGTACGGAGTCATGCTCGTCCTCCTCGGTTGGATGGTGCTCCTCGACTATGTAGAGAAACTAACACTGGCAGTAGTACGAGAGATCGGGCGAATCAAAGACAGACGAAGCGAAGTCTATGAAAAGTTGTCCGGCCGTAGACGCAGAGTTGGTCTGATCACAGGTTGTAAGCGATAAAGCCGTCTGCCAGATGAGGTGGTGACACAGACCAGTTCATTTACCTATGCACTAAAATTAGTGCGAACCAAAAGTAATAAAAATAATTACAATAATAATAATACTTTTTTTCAGAAAAGAAAAATCTTCTACTTAATCAACTTAAGTGAAGTGAAAAAAATATAGCCTGATTGCCGAGGTCGGTCCGGTCGAGTGGCGGCACGGAAACGTTAGCGCGGGTCAGAGTTCGACGAATCATCGGTGACGACGCGTTTCTGCCGATGTCTTGATGAAGTTCCGGTGCATAGCATACCGTATTTGCCGACCTGCGGACAAGAATCCAGACTCCAAATTGCGTACAATTAGCACACTTCCATTATAGGCAAGAGATGTATAAGGCGACTAGTAGTGATACGTGCAGGAAAAAGCAAACTAGACTACTAGTAGTTACAGGCGTACATGGCTCCTTTAGGTAAACAATAAAGAAAAGGAAGGGTCATATCTCCCAGTGGCTTGCCGCGTGATCGGTCTATGTCCGATCGTGACTCTTTAACTGGAGGTCCTTGATGGATTTGTTTTCTGTCTTAGATTTGCACATAGTGCCGCCTGTCTCCTCGGGACTTCCATGCCATGTGCATGTCTAGTAAGAATAGCTCAGGTCCGGCGTAATGGCAGGTGCAGGGTACGGCCGTCGACGTCTGCGACCAAAGCAGTACGGAGCCAGCGGCAATGATTTGAAAATAAAAATAAAAAGGATAATTACATAGAACAGATCTAACTGAAAAGATATGACCTGATCTTCTCATCAATCCACGGCGATCACCTAGCAGGCTCTCAATGGAAGCACCAATGTCCGTTCACTATACGGCGTATCTCGTAGTAGGGGTCCTAAGCTAGGCGTCTTGGAGCGATGGTAACATGGACACGGATTTTACCCAGGTTCGGGCCCTCTTGATGGACGTAAAACCCTACGTCCTGCTTTTGATTGTATTCATATGGGGATAGTACAGAGTACATGTATCTACCACAAACTAGCCCGCCTAGGTCATCTATTTTGGAACGGAGGGAGTACGTCTCTGCACTGCTATGATTTTGTGTTGTATGTCTCTGTACTTTTGCTGCGATTTTCTTACCCTATGAACCAAATGAGGCCTGAATGTATCCGTGTCGACTATTGTCTGATCGATCGCTAAGCCTACAATTAGGGGCTAGGGCTATTGGTCGATCGACGACGGATAAGTATATGCGTACCACGAGCTCATCAGCCCCAACGTTTCTCTTCGGTGAGTGTTTTGCAAGTACTATAGCTCGCACAGTAGCTAGCCTACTAACACCAAGAATCATCAAACAAGACCTGCTGATATGATAAACAGTTCAAACTTACATCTAAGCATGCCATGTATTACATCAAAAGCTGGTGAGGATACATCTATTTCCATAACTCGGAGAGGGTTCGCATGATTCACTATCAAAAAAAAGTAGCAAGTACCGCCCACACAAGACAGTGCACTAGCCCTAAGATGGTTTGATAACACACATCGTTCTGGTAATTAAACACAGGGCAATGCAAACTACCCTGAAGGATTAGCGTGACCAACTATTTCCTGTCATTAATCTCTCAGTCAATGACCACAACACGGACAGCCGCATGGGAATCGATCCCTGGGGCGATGTCCACAGGATGGACAGCGGCATCGGATTCGATCTCCGGGGTGATGCCAACAGGACAAGCCACGACAACGGAATCATCAAGGACGTCCACCAGCACCTGCACAACCCTAACATATTAGCAAGCACATTGCAAATAATCAAAAACCACAACTATTGTAACAAGCCATTATTTTTTACCTTGTGCAGCTCACCGGGGGATCTGATCACTCCAGAGGCCATCTCCTCGTCCTCGATGGGGGCCATCACCTTGCCAGGGGAATACTGCTTCTCAACGGCGACTATCTACTCAAACTCGGCCTTGAGCCTCGCATAGGTGGCCATCAGAGTTCCTGGGGTAGGTGATACGCCTCCAACGTATCTATAATTTTTGATTGTTCCATGCTATTATATTATCTGTTTTGGATGTTTATGGGCTTTACTTTACACATTTATATCATTTTTGGGACTAACCTACTAACCGGAGGCCCAACCCGTATTGCTGTTTTTTTTGCCTATTTCAGTATTTCGAAGAAAAGGAATATCAAACGGAGTCCATATGCAATGAAACCTTCGGGAGCGTGATTTTGGGAACGAACGTGATCCAGAGAACTTGGAGTGCAAGTCAAGAAGCAGCCGAGGCGGCCACGAGGGTGGATGGCGTGTCCACCCCTACAGGGCACGCCCCTATCTCGTGGGCCCCTCGGGCGGCCACCGACCTACTTCTTCCTCCTATATATACCCACGTACCCCGAGAACATCAGAACAAGCCATGAAAACATAGTTCCACTGCTGTAACCTTGTGTATCCGTGAGATCCCATCCTGGAGCCTTCGCCGACGCTCCGCCAGAGGGGGAATCGGCCATGGAAGGCTTCTACATCAACACCATAGCCCCTCTGATGAGTTGTGAGTAGTTTACCACAGACCTTCGTGTAACACCCCAGATGCATCATGTCCCATTTTGGCAATATATCAACTTGACCTTCATCCATTTCTTGTGGGTTTTATCATGTTTGGCCTCATCTTGTTTCGTGGTGTGGTTTTATTCTTTTCATTGTCATATTCCTTTTAGCCATATTGCATTTGTGCCTCTTGTCATTTTGCATTCATCCTCGTCATATATTGCACCTTCATCTCATGCCATCTCATGTTGCATGTTGTAATTCATGTTGTTGCCATGAGCATCATGGGCATGACCTTGTCCCCCCCCCCCCTTCCAACCATGGCACCTTCACTTCTCCTCCTTTCCTTCTCTTATCAAGTGCCATTTTTTTTCTTTCTCTATTAATGTTCATCTTCTCCCTGTTAATCTTGCTCCTTGCCCTAAACCTCTCTCCCAAAGATATCCTTATTTGAAGTTGTTTTGGTCAGGTTCAAAAATGACACAAGTTTGAAAATATTTCAAACTTGTCTTATATTTCTACCTCTAAAAATGCCCAATGCAATTTATTAAAATAGTGGATAATTCCAGGAGTTGGAGAGTATTTTCCTTATGCTCTAACTCCTCTCCCTTTTTCTGAGATTTTACTGTTTCTATTTACATTTATTTTAAATAGAAAGCAGGCAGACTTCTTGACCAGTGCAGCACCCCACAGGCCTCGGCCTCCCAGGCCCGCCCGGCTAGCGCCCAAGACCGCCCGGCCCAGCCCAGCCAGTAGCGCCGATCGGCCGCTCGCGCCCTCATCTTTTCTCACCCACGCAAGCGCGCACCCCCGCTAGACCCTCGACACGTGTACAGGTCGGCCCCGCTCGTCAGCGCCTTCCCTGTTTCTCGCACCCACCTTTTCCCTCTCCTCTCGCCATCGCCATGGGGACCGCGAGCACGAGCGCGCGTGAGCTCGTCCGCTCACCCTAGCCCTTTTAAGCCCCAGCTCCCGTGTCCCTCGCGTCGTCTAGGGTTTCGCTCGTCCGCCGCCGCCGTTTTCTGGTAAGTTTAGCCACCAGATCCATCGCGCCATCGCCATCCCGAACGCATCAGAGAGCGCGTCCTCGTCGTTGGCGTGCTCTCCTTCGGCCTCTACCCCGCCTAGCGTGTCCATCTTCTTCCCCGTCGTCCACTACGTCCCCGTCGTCGACTACGTGGGCGGAGCCCTACGCAACGCTTCTTCCTCGTCTTCGAACCCGGCCGCCGACGTGTTCGACCACCACCATCGCCGTCTTCGTCCACCTCCGTGCTTGTGGTGAGCACACCCGGCTTCCTGGCCTTTTTCCCCCTCGTTTGCATGCTCTAACCACGGCCGCCGCGGGCGCCCGATCTCGTCGCCGTCGGACCTCGTCTCCGGCGAGTGCTCCGTTTTCCTTAGCGTCTCTGTGTATGTCCATCGGCGTCTTCATATCGCGTAGGATAGAACCGTGCTCCCGGCCGCTTGTTAAACCCAGCGCCTCGTCGTGGTCGAGTTCGTCGCCGCCCGCTCTGGACCTCGTCGCCGGCAGCGTTTCCATCGCCGTTGGGCGTCGTGCGTTCCAGGCGCGAGCGCGGGATTCTCTTGCGATCTCGTAGCACCCATCCGCCACTCCGTTAGGGCGCCAGAGCTGCTCCGGTGATCCCTCTGCCGCCTCTGGCCGCGCCGGTGCTCCCCGCTGTGTTCCTCTGTTTTGGGCATCGCCGTGGCAGTTGGCAGGAGGAAGAAAACCCTCCTCTGTCAGCCATCATTGGCTAGCCTAGTGGCTCGAGCTGCTCGGTTGCAACCCAGCGTCCCGGGTTCGATCCCCCGCGGGCGCAAGTTAAACCCAAACCCCACCTTTTGTTCTGGTTATATGCGCGTGTGTGTGTATGACAGTGTGGCCCCACCTGTCATCCTCCCTTAGCCTCTGTTTTCTTTTTATATTTATTTATTTATTTATTTATTTATTTATTTTATTCCCCAGCGAATATTCCATTTCTGGCATGTAGAACCTTTCCATTTCGGGCAAGTCCTTTTCTGGACGTTTCCAATTATGGAAAAATGCCATTTCTGTCATATTCCATTTTAGGCAGGTTTTGACTTAATGCACTTGTGAATATTTTTCTACAGCAACTGTAGGATCGGAAGTATGTCTAGAGGGGGGGTGATTAGACTACTTGACAATTTAAAAGTTTAGCCTTTTGATTAGGGCAAGTTTTTAGCAAGTTCACAATGATGAGCAAGTCAAGTATCACCCTACACATGCAATTCTAGAGTTATGGCAGCGGAAAGTAAATTGCACATGTAGGAAATAGAGGTGGAGAAGAGCAAGCGCAGATTTGGAACACGGAGATTTTTCTCGTGGTTCCGATAGGTGGTGCTATCGTCAATCCACGTTGATGGAGACTTCAACCCACGGAGGGTAGCAGCCTGCGAGAGTCCACGGAGGGCTCCACCCATGAAGGGTCCACGAAGAAGCAACCTTGTCTATGCCATCATGGCTTACGCCCACGGAGGACTAGCCTTACTCGGGGTAGATCTTCATGAAGTAGGCGATCTCCTTGCCCTTACAAACTTCTTGGTTCAACTCCACATCTTGACGGAGGCTCCCAAGCGACACCTAACTAATCTAGGAGGCACCACCCTCCAAAAGGTAATAGATGGTGTTGGTGATGATGAACTCCTTGCTCTTGTGCTTCAAATGATAATCTCCCCAACACTCAACTCTCCTCACTGATTTGGCTGTGGTGGAAGAAGGGATTGAGTGGAAAGCAACTTGGGAAGGCTAGAGATCAAGTTTCATATGGTGGGAGTGGAGCAACTTGATCTCAACACAAGGGTAGGTAGTTTTCTTCTCGAAATGTAAGGTAGGAGTGGTAGTTCTTTACGATGGCTCTCTCCACGAATGAAGAGGAGGTGGAGGGTATTTATAGCCTCCACAAAAATCCAACCGTTACACACATTTGACCAATCTCGGTCGGACCGAAGTTGACAACTCGGTGAGACCGAAAGTTCAAATCTTGTGAGCGTTGAGATTTTCGGTGGGACCGAAAATACAATCTCGGTTAGTCCGATTCTTCCAAAGTCTAGGGTTTGCCAATCTCGGTGGGACCGACTTTCTCATCTCGGTGACACCGATTTGAGTCTGAAGGTCCTGAAGGTTAGCAACACCAATTCGGTAAGACCGAGTTTGGAATCGGAAAATCCGAAATTACTAGGGTTTGGCTATATGGTGAGGTGGTTCATCTCGGTGTGGTGAGTTTATGGAATCGGTGGGACCGAGATTACTTATGAGCATATGTTGGAATGAAAGATTGCGATAGTTTGAGAGATAAATCACTAAGCACTTTGAGCAACGGATCATCATCATAACCTCATCCCTTTTAATAGTATTGGCTTTCCTATGGACTCAATGTGATCTTGGATCACTAAACCAAAAATGGAGTCTTGAGCTTTTGCCAATCCTTTCCTTAGCATTTTGAGGGTCCACATCATCGACCATTGCCATACCCATATCATTGAACTTTCGAAATATTCTCAAGAAACAATTAGTTCAATGATATATATGTTGTTATTAATTACCAAAACCACCCGGGATTAGTTGCACTTTCAATCTCCCCTTTTGGTAATTGATGACAACATATAGATCAAAACTTCGACAAATGATATAATCAATGAATGATATAAATCGCTTTGAGAAGTATGTGATAAGCAAGAGCTCCCCTAAATTTGTGCATTATTTAAGATTTGCGTTTGAATGCAAATGCACAATCGATTAGGATCATGGGTCACTCTTCCATGTCACATACATCTTGGTGGAGCGCACAAAATGATAAGAATGAATAGCATGCACCCAATCACCAAGACATGAGTAAATGATCATACAAAGCATGAATAGCATGTGATAAGCATTAAGCACACATTAAGCATAGTATGATCAAGCACTCATCAAAGATAGAACAAGCGTAGTATCAAACACACGAAATGTCTCGAAGAACTCAAAAGTATCTCAAGGAAAACCATAAGCGAAAGAGCAAAAGCGAGCACTCTCTCTCTCGAAGTCCTATGATCTATACAATTTCTCCCCTTTGGCAACAAGTTACCAAAAGTTCGAAGGTATAGAGCTAAGCGTCACTAGGGACTCTGCTGGCGGCTCTGTGCAGGTCGATGGAGTGGAGATAGCTGCATCTGCAAAGGCTTGCTGAAGTCGTGGAGCTGGAGGAGTGGACACCGGAGCTGGGCGAGGAACCGATGGAGCTGTGGGAGGTCTTGATGTAGTAGCCACAGGGTCATCCTTTGGAATAGCGGTGATCTGGGCTTTGTGGGAACTGAGCAGGGCTGCTCGTAATCATCTGGACTAGATCATCTTCCATCTCCTTCATGAGCTCTGCCTTCTCCCTCTTGGCTTCCTCAATGTACGCCTCAAGCTTGTTGGCGGTGACCAAGCACTTGATCGACTTGACATCCGAGCATGGAACTTGTCTTCAACTATCCTCTCACGACTCTCCCGAGGCGCACTATCTTTGGCGGCGTAGTTCAATCCTCTGGGTAGCTTCAAGAAGTTGTTCTCCAACGCTCTTGGGTTTTTCTTCTTCTTCTTTGCTTCCTTCTCAGCTTTAGCTTGTTTGGCAGACTTCGGACTTAGCGTGTCCTTCAGCAGATGTGGGAGCATCCTCGGTCATCACAACTTCATTATCTTCATGTTCAGGGCTGCGGTGGCAAGTGGGGTCTATCCAACGGTAGGTGTCCGTGCCAAACTTGGCATTGATGAGCATCTGAATGTGCGGAGCAAACCCACATGACCTCTTACAGTCTGCTGCATTGTCCTCTTGATAGTCTCAACTATCGGGTCCATCACCTTAAAAGGTGTCTTGATCTAGAATATGTAGCATGTTGATAGAATAGCCTCTTATCATGCGATGGCCTCCTGACTTGGGCATCAAAGTATGCCTCAGAATGGTGTTAGTGGTTGGGAGACCTGCTGAAGATGATAAACTGATCCAAGCTTCCATATCTCAACATCCTTATGCGGTACCTCATTGTACATGTTCTTCATAGACTCGTGATTCTTCTTTGGAATGCCATAAACATCTACATCATCATCTCTTGATCTTTGGAGCATTCAGATGCTCTCCATTCTTCAACTGTTGAAGAGAATCTACGGCCTTGATCATCCATACAATTACGCCATCTGGATAGAAATGTGTTGTGGCATAGAAGCGCATGATCATCTCATCATTCCATCTTTGTCGTTTCGACCAACGAACTCTGCAACACCACATGCGGTGAAGCTCTCATGCACATGTGGGAAGTAGTCTCTGTGCTTTTCTTTGTCGATGTATTCCCGATCAACATACCTAGTGTCAAGCAACAATTGGTTTCTTGTCCATGAGCACTGTCTCATAGAAATCTTGTTGCTCTCGGGTGTGGAATCTTGAGTCAACAAGCTGTCCTTCTCTGGTGGCATATGGATCAACTTGCCTCCATAGCTCGAGACCTTTGTCCTTCCTTTCCTTCATATTTTCAGCTCGAGGATGAGCATCATTATGAGCGGCAGTTTCATCGAAGCTTGACAATACATGTGCCTCTTCATCGACTCGGTGGTGGCACATTGTCCTTCTTCTTCTCTGAAGCGGGGATATTTCTCACTGTTTTCTTTGGCTTGGCGTGAGGTTTGGCTTGAGCTGCCTTTCTTTGGAGCTGATGGCTTAGATTTGGTAGGTGCTCTGCCTCGATGGCATCTCCCATCAACTTAGGCTTCGAGGAGGTGGGGTGCTTCCTCATCGAGAATCATCATCGGCTTCATCATGTACTAGCCTCTTCCTCTTGGAAGTTTTCTTTACCTTCTTTGGAGGTTTCTTCTTCCATGCTCGGCTTCTTTGCAGCTGTGGACTTCTTCACTTTCTTTGGTGCCTTTCTTGGTGTGTTGCCCTTGATAGTCTTTGGCAACCACTTTTCTCTTAGGTTTGGAAGTGATCTCCTCCAAGCAACAAAGTCGAGTCCTCTTCATCGAATTTCTCTTCTTCACAGCCCCAGTGGCGGCAGCGAGCAAACCACTTGGGGTGCTTCTCTCACCATCATCGAAAAAGCTGCTGGCTTCGGGACTAGTAGCGCCTCTGGAATCTCAAGCGGTGATTCGGACTGTTCGGCTGTCACTTGCATCGACATGATTGACAACTTTGTGAATAGAGTAGGTATAGGCAGAATAGAAGAGTTATCACAAAGCTGCAGAAGATTTTGCAAAATGAATGAGTTCAAATCTTAGTTTTAAGTTTTCACAGAATGCATTTTGGTCGACCGAGTCTAAAATTCGGTGAATCCAAGTGCCTAAACAGAACCAATCACACCACTTTCGGTTGGTCCGAAATGGGTTTCAGTCTAGCCGAGAGCACTAGGGTTTCACTAAATACTCATTTCGGTCTTACCGATTTGCACAACTTCGGTTGGACCGAAAAGTGCATGCAATGGCGGAGGGCAAATCGGTCGATCGAGAATGTAGAATCGGTCACACCGAGATGTGTTCGGCGGAAACCTAACCCTAAAATTTTCACTCAAATTTCGTTCTAAGATCTAATCTGCTGGATAGGAAGATTTCAAACATGGCAAGAAGCTAGGCAAAACCTATCGTGCATTGAATCAGAGGTTGAAGCACGAGAGGATGAAACTCACCCAACTTGGTGGAGTTTCACTGCGGCGGCTGGCGCGATGAGATTGACCGTTGACGGCGATGGAGACCAGCGGCGAGGGCGCCTGAGCGACGGCGGAGGCGATCCGAAGACCACGGCGGCGGCAGCGAAGGGTTTGGGGCGAGGCGTTTTGAAGGAATAATCAACGCGCGCTGCCCTCGTATATATACCCTTACCTTCTTTGTCGGTGGGACCGAGTTGGAAAACTTCGGTGGCACCGAGATGGTTAACTACAAGCGATTACTCACATCGGTCACGCCGAAATTTAACTTCGGTTTCACCGAGGTGAAAACCTAGATCAATCAAGTGATTTGATGCGTCCGATTTGAGTATATTGGTTTGACCGAAAGTACTTAGAAGGTTTTGGAAGTTAAGCTTTTGACGGATCGGTGGCTCCGAGTGCTCCTCACTCGGTCTGTCCGAAAAAGACTTGATCAAAGTTTGTGATATAAGCATGAATAGAGTTTGAGGCAAGAAAGCATAGATAGCTAGGGGAGGAACTTAGGCATTCTTGTCCATCCATTTGGTCAAAAAGAGATAAAATCCAAAAGACCAAAGCAACAAATGGATGTCCTCGAATGGATAAAATTATGCATCCAACATGCTCACACAATAAGATATCAAATGGAATATGTGTCAAACATGCACAAACAAAACTCTAGCAACTAGCACACAATTTGGCGATGACTAGGTCATCTATATATGAGTATATTGACTTAGGAGTCAAATGAGAACATTTGATCATAGGTCATACTCATCGTTTTAAGCACAAGTGGGGTTACCACTTTTACATAAAGCATTAATGTGTTCACATCATTTGAAGATGCTTTAGCTCAATTCTTTAGAGCAAAGCTCCCCCTTGATGTGAGAACCCCTTTTAAAGGGTCAAACTAACCTTGAGTTGTCGTTGAAGACTTCATGTAGATGTTGAAGATGTGGATGCTCAATGTTGATGAAGATCATCAAGAGTTGGGAGCAATCCTTTGGATTCGGGCACTTTCAATACCTACATGGGTTAGTCCCACAAGGAACAAACAAGGATATCCATGGACATAGATTGAAGTACACAATAGATGATGTCCATGAAAGCAATGATTACCTTGTCCCTTGACTTACCAACATGAGGGTTTGTGACTCCATGAACTAGTGCAAGATGTGGAAGTTGATTGCACAAGTTCTTTGCCAAAATGAATGTGAGTGAAGTATGTTGGCGGAGTCACCCTCAAGAACTCTCTAGTTCTTCTTCTTGGGATCCACATCATCTTGATGGGAATCCTTGGGGTAGTAGTTGAGCTTGTCAAGTAGAACTTGAAGTTTCCTTGGGAACCCACTTGACCATGGCCTTGGGTGCTTCAATGAATGCATCAATCTCCTCTTGAAGCTTGTCCTTGCCTTTTAGCTTGTGGTCTTGTGGTGGAAGGTCATCTTGAGCTTGTTCCACATTGGAAGAAGTAGGATCATACTTCTCCTTTTGAGAAACAAACTTTGGAGTGGAATATTGACCTTCTTCCCATTCAACACCCTCGGCGTTGAACTTTCGCTCAAAACCAATTCCTTGATTCTTCGGTGCCTTCCTTGCTTGCGAACAATTTCCTCAAAGTTCTTGCTTCGGCAAGGCTCTTGTAGACACCTTTCTCTATAATCCCTTTCAATAAACTATTTTCTTGCTCAAGTGAAACTTGGCTTGAAACATTGTTAGTGGAATCAAGAGAATTACTAGAAGTAACAACATTTGATTTAGCATGATTATTGTTACTACTAGATGAAGAATTTTTCTTATGCTTGTCATGCTTAGTTTTAATAGGTGGCAAGAAATTAGACAAGAGAAGTCGTTTGGTAAGATATGAAGAACTCTTCTTTCGAAGATCGTCATTGATAGCTTTTAGGAACTCATGTTCTTGCTCTAGATTGAGCTTCTCGAAGCGTAGCTTCTCATGAGATCTTAGGAGCTCTCTATGATCTTCTTGAGTTGTTTCATGAGCTAACTTAAGAGTGTTTAGTTCTTTAGTTAGACGCTCAATCTCCTTCATAGCATTGTCATTCGACTCTTCTCGACTATAAAGACTACTAGCATGTTCATCATTACTAGGCTCACTGGATTTATCATGTAAAAGCTCATCTTCACCAAGCAAGTCATCCTCATCACTATCAAAGTCAATGAATTCAGGGTGTGATACCTTGGGGCCTTTTGCCATGAAGCATCTTCCAATTCCCTCATTTGGTGAATCAAATATGTCATAGGAGTTGAAGTTGGAGGATACGAGAGCAAGACCGGCAACACCTTCATCTTGACTGTATTCGGAGTTGGAGTGATAGCTTCTTTCGGAGTGATTGTTGAGTCGGGCCGGAGACCCATTCCTAAACATGAGCTTGATGTTTTCTTCTTGTGTAGCTCCTTGATGACTTGTCTTTCCTTTCCGAATCCTTGCTTCTCCGAGAGGATCTTCGTTCATAACGATCATCTCTACTCCTTCTCTCTTTTCGAGGCGACTCTTCTCTTGAGCTTCATCTTCTTGGAGATTCTTCTCTTCTCTTGTGGGAGTCGAACACTCATTTGAGTAATGTCCGGTCTTCCACAATTGTAGCAGATTTCGATCACGACTAGAAGATCTCTTTTCATCATATGATCTAGACTTTGAGCTTCTTTCCTTGCTTCTACTCTTGTAGAATTTGTTGAAGTTCTTCACCATTAGGCTTATCTCTTCATTGGAAACTAGCTTGTCACTTGAGGTTGTGGGAGCTTCAACTGCAGCTTTGTAAGCACCACTTGACTTGTTGTGAAGCTCTTCCTTGTCTTTAAGTGTCATCTCATGAGCAACAATCCTTCCAATGACTTGGTAGGCTTGAGATCCTTGTAGTTTGGCATCATTTGGATCAAAGTGCACACGGTGTCATACTTTCCATCCAAAGCTCTGAGAATCTTCTTGATGATGAATCGGTCGGTCATTTCTTCGCTTCCTAAGCCTGCCATCTCATTTGTGATGAGAGCAAGCCTAGAGTACATTTCAATGACTCCTTCACCTTCCTTCATCTTGAACTTGTCAAGTGACCTTGAAGAACATCTAGCTTTGATTCCTTCATGGACTCGGTACCTTCGTGCATTTCGACCAAAGTATCCCAAATCTCTTTTGCATTCTCAAGGCGGTGATCTTGTTGAACTCCTCGGGACACAAAGCATTGAAGAGAATGTCACAAGCTTGAGCATTGTTACGTAACATCCGCAACTCATCCATTGTAGTTTCCCGATCCGGAACTTTTCCTTCCTCGAAGAACTCACCTTGCAAGCCAACACAAATAATGCCCCATCTTGGCGGGGTTATGTCCAAGAATATGCATTTTCATTTTGTGCTTCCAACTAGCAAAATTTGAACCATCAAAGTAAGGACCTCTCGAAAATTACCCTCACTAGGCGCCATACTCTCCTAGGTTGTGAAACCAAGCTTATGGAGTCCAATGCAATGAAAACCAATCCAATGGAGACCAAAGCTCTGATACCACTTGTAGGATCGGAAGTATGTCTAGAGGGGGGGGGGGTGATTAGACTACTTGACAATTTAAAAGTTTAGCCTTTTGATTAGGGCAAGTTTTTAGCAAGTTCACAATGATGAGCAAGTCAAGTATCACCCTACACATGCAATTCTAGAGTTATGGCAGCGGAAAGTAAATTGCACATGTAGTAAATAGAGGTGGAGAAGAGCAAACGCAGTTTGGAGACACGGAGATTTTTCTCGTGGTTCCGATAGGTGGTGCTATCGTCAATCCACGTTGATGGAGACTTCAACCCACGGAGGTAGCAGCTGCGAGAGTCCACGGAGGGCTCCACCCATGAAGGGTCCACGAAGAAGCAACCTTGTCTATGCCATCATGGCTTACGCCCACGGAGGACTAGCCTTACTGGGGTAGATCTTCACGAAGTAGGCGATCTCCTTGCCCTTACAAACTTCTTGGTTCAACTCCACATCTTGACGGAGGCTCCCAAGCGACACCTAACTAATCTAGGAGGCACCACCCTCCAAAAGGTAATAGATGGTGTTGGTGATGATGAACTCCTTGCTCTTGTGCTTCAAATGATAATCTCCCCAACACTCAACTCTCCTCACCGATTTGGCTGTGGTGGAAGAAGGGATTGAGTGGAAAGCAACTTGGGAAGGCTAGAGATCAAGTTTCATATGGTGGGAGTGGAGCAACTTGATCTCAACACAAGGGTAGGTAGTTTTCTTCTCGAGAAATGTAAGGTAGGAGTGGTAGTTCTTTCGATGGCTCTCTCCACGAATGAAGAGGAGGTGGAGGGTATTTATAGCCTCCACACAAAATCCAACCGTTACACACATTTGACCAATCTCGGTCAGACCGAAGTTGACAACTCGGTGAGACCGAAAGTTCAAATCTTGTGAATGTTGGGATTTTCGGTGGGACCGAAAATACAATCTCGGTTAGTCCCATTCTTCCAAAGTCTAGGGTTTGCCAATCTCGGTGGGACCGACTTTCTCATCTCGGTGACACCGATTTGAGTACAGAAGGTTACAGAAGGTTGGCAACACCAATTTCGGTAAGACCGAGTTTGGAATCGGAAAATCCGAAATTACTAGGGTTTGGCTATATGGTGAGGTGGTTCATCTTGGTGTGGTGAGTTTATGGAATCGGTGGGACCGAGATTACTTATGAGCATATGTTGGAATGAAAGATTGCGATAGTTTGAGAGATAAATCACTAAGCACTTTGAGCAACGGATCATCATCATAACCTCATCCCTTTTAATAGTATTGGCTTTCCTATGGACTCAATGTGATCTTGGATCACTAAACCAAAAATGGAGTCTTGAGCTTTTGCCAATGCTTTCCTTAGCATTTTGAGGGGTCCACATCATCAGTCATTGCCATACCCATATCACTGAACTTTCTGAAATATTCTAAGGAAAAAATTAGTTCAATGATATATATGTTGTTATTAATTACCAAAACCACCCGGGGATTAGTTGCACTTTCAGCAACCCTAACATATTATATATGTTTTTGGGGTAGAAAAATCCCACCAATCCAGTGGTGGCATTAGTTTCTGCATTTGAGCAAGTTCATGAACATGTCATTTTACATCATGATGTTGTCTTGTCATTTTTGTGTGTTTTATTTCAAGCATGCTATGAGCTTGTTTTGCACAAGGATAGCTTCATTTTCATGCCTACTTCATGCTAGTACGTGTTCCATGCCATGATATGCCTGGTAGTGAGTTAATCAAGCTTGTAAAGATGCCATGTTGAATCTGTTTTTGCCATGTCCTGAAATTTCACCAAGTCTGGAACTGTTAATAAAACTTGCTATGTTTACATGGGTGCCACCATTTCTTATGGTCCTTTTTGGCTTATGGTTAGTAAGGGACTTTTGATCTATGCTTTGAGTAGAATCATGTCGTGCCTTGTTTTGCTATTATAAGTTCCTGTAGCTTGTTGTTTGCTTGCTCTAAACATGCCTTCCTGATGTTAATTTCTGGCACACTAGTATTTTCACTAAGTCTGTGAACCTGATATTTTTTGCACTTTCACCATGCTTGTTTGAACCTGTTATGATGTGATTTAGCTGTAGCTCAGTGTTCCTCTTTTGTTAAGCGTCTCCTGTAGATCACTGCCATATGCTTTGTTTTTATGTTGGCGTGCTGTAGCATAGTTTCTTGTTGCATGCTAAGTAGCATCGTGCTGTTAAACGCAGATTTGTGCCATTATTGTTTGGCTTGCCATTTGCAAACCGTGCATCCTATTCCGGTGATCTTTATATCGATTTCAACCGAAATCATCTCATCTTTCCAGCGGCATACTTGGTTTGCCAAGTGGATGCCCGGTTCATCATTTTCCTTCCGGAGCACACATATGCATTGCATATCACATCTCGCATAGCATGTCATGTACTGCATCATATTGCTTGTGCATTGTTCCTTGTTTGATTGTGGTTCCGTTGCTTGTGTTCTTGCTTTGGGTAGAGCCGGGAGACGAGTACGTGAATGAGGAACCTATTGAGAATGCCTACGAGGATCAAGCCTTCGACAACTCTGAGAACCTTGCAGGCAAGATGACCATACCTTCGAAATCACTTCTATCTTTGCTTGCTAGATGCTCGCTCTTTTGCTATGCCTATGCTGCGATACCTACCACTTGCTTTATCATGTCACCCATATTGCCATGTCAAACCTCTAACCACCCATGTCCTAGTAAACCGTTGATTGGCTATGTTACCGCTTTGCTCAACCCCTCTTATAGCGTTGATAGTAGCAGGTGAAGATGAAGTTTGTTCCTTATTGGAACACGGTTATTTTGGGATATCACCATATCTATTGTTTTAATTAATGCATCTATATACTTGGTAAAGGGTGGAAGGCTCGGCCTTATGCCTGGTGTTTTGTTCCACTCTAGCCACCCTAGTTTCCGTCAAACCAGTGTTATGTTCCTTGATTTTGCGTTCCTTACGCGGTTGGGTGATTTATGGGACCCTCGTGACAGTTCGCTTTGAATAAAACTCCTCCAGCAAGGCCCAACCTTGGTTTTACCATTTGCCACCTAAGCCTTTTTCCCTTGGGTTTTCGCGAGCCCAAGGGTCATCTTTATTCAACCCCCCGGGCCAATGCTCCTCTGAGTGTTGGTCCAAACTAGAACCACTTGTGGTGCCATACGAGGCAACTTGGGGTATCCTCGGTTCTTGTCAGACGTCTTGCTCATCGGTGTGCCCTGAGAACGAGATATGTGCAGCTCCTATCGGGATTTGTCGGCACATTCGAGAGGCTTTGCTCGTCTTGTTTTACCATTGTCGAAATGTCATGCGAACCGGGATTCCGAGACTGATCGGGTCTTCCCGGGAGAAGGTTTATTCCTTCGTTGACTGTGAGAGCTTGTGATGGGCTAAGTTGGGACACCCTTCGAGGGTATTATCTTTCGAAAGCCGTGCCCGCGGTTATGAGGCAGATGGGAATTTGTTAATGTCCGGTTGTAGAAAACCCGAAGTTGACCTTAATTAAAATACATCAACCGTGTGTGTGTGTAACCGTGATGGTCCCTTCTCGGTGGAGTCCAGGAAGTGAACACGGTGTTGGAGTTATGTTTGACGTAAGTCGTTCAGGATCACTTCTTGATCGCTACTAGCTTCACGACCGTGCCTTGCTTCTCTTCTCGCTCTCTTTTGCGTGCGTAGACACCATATATGCTAGTCGCTTGCTGCAGCTCCACCTCATTACACCAGCCTTCCCTTAAGCTTAAATAGTCTTGATCTCGCGGGTGTGAGATTGCTGAGTCCCCGTGACTCACAGATTCTACCAAAACAGATGCAGGTACCGATGATACCGGTAGCAGATGGCGAAGCCCGAAGTGAAGTGGGAATTTGATGAGGCCCTTGGTCGTTACTATGTTTCATTTCCAGACGATCAGTAGTGGAGTCCAGTTGGGACGATCGGGGATCTGTGTTGCACTTGGGGTAGTCTTCTTTTATTTTGGTTCCGTAGTCGGACCTTGAGTGTAAACTGAATGAAGGATGTTTATTTATGTATTGTGTGAAGTGGCGACTGTAAGCCAGCTATGTATCTCTTTTCCCTTATGTATTACATGGGTTGTGCGAAGATTACCTCACTTGCGACATTGCTTTCAATGCGGTTATGCCTCTAAGTCGTGCTTCGACACGTGGGAGATATAGCTGCATCGAGGGCGTTACACTTCGGGTCCATAGTTATTAGCTAGATGGCTTCTTCTCTCTTTTTGGATCTCAATACCATGTTCTCCTCGATCTTCTTGGAGATCTATTCGATGTAACTCTTTTTGCGATATGTTTGTCGAGATCCGATGAATTGTGGGTGTATGATCAAGTTTATCTATGAGAAATATTTGAATCTCCTCTGAATTCTTTTATGGATGATTGAGTTATCTTTGCATGTCTCTTTGAATAATCAGTTTGGTTTGGCCTACTAGATTGATCTTTCTTGCAATGGAAGAAGTGCTTAGCTTTGGGTTCAATCATGCGGTGTCCTTTCTCATTGACAGCAGGGGCAGCAACGCACGTATTATATTGTTGCCATCGAGGATAAAAAGATGGGATTTATATCATATTGCATGAGTTTATCCTCTACATCATGTCATCTTTCTTAATGAGTTACTCTTTTCTTATGAAATTAATACTCTAGATGCATGCTGGATAGCGGTCGATGTGTGGAGTATTAGTAGTAGATGCAGGCATGAGTCGGTCTACTTGTCATGATCGTGATGCCTATATACATGATCATGCCTAGATAATCTCATAATTATTCGCTTTTCTATCAATTGCTTGACAGTAATTTGTTCACCCACCGTAATACTTATGGTATCTTGAGAGAAGCCACTAGTGAAACCTATGGTTCCCGGGTCTCTTTTATCATATAAGCTTTCCATATACTCTTATTTTGCATCTTTACTTTTCCAATCTATATCAAAAATACCAAAAATATATCTATCTTATCATACTATCTCTACCAGATCTCACTTTCGCAAGTGGCCGTGAAGGGATTGACAACCCCTTTATTGCGTTGGTTGCGAGTTCTTTGTTTGTTTGTGTAGGTGTGTGGGACTTTTGAGGAGCCTCCTACTGGATTGATACCTTGGTTCTCAAAAACTGAGGGAAATACTTACGCTACTATTGCTGCATCACCCTTTCCTCTTCAAGGAAAACCAACGCAAGCTCAAGACGTAGCAGGAAGGATTTCTGGTGCCGTTGCCGGGGTAGTCTTCGCTCAAGTCAAGACATACCAAGTACCCATCACAAACTCATCTCCCTCGCATTTACATTATTTGCCATTTGCCTCTCGTTTTCCTCTCCCCCACTTCACCCTTGCCGTTTTATTCGCCCTCTCTTTCCCAATCTCCTCTCTCTTTCGCTTGCCTTTTTCTGTTTGCTTGTGTGTTGGATTACTTGTCGGCATGGCGCAAGATAATACCAAATTGTGTGATTTCTTCAATACCAATAATAACGATTTCCTTAGTACTCCGATTGCTCCTCTTAATGATGTTGAGTCTTGTGAAATCAATCTCGCTTTCTTTGAATCTTGTTATGAAAGATCAATTCGCCGACTGTGGCGCCCCGATTCAATCGTACACTAATCATGCACGCAAACATATACGATCAAGATCGAGGACTCACGGAAGATATCACAACACAACTCTAAAAGTAAAACAAGTCATATAAGCATCATATTACAAGCCGGGGGCTTCGAGGGCTCGAATACAAGTGCTCGACATAAACAAGTCGTGAGCAACAATATCTGAGTACGGACATAAGTTAAACAAGTTGCCATAAGATGGCTAGCACAACTGGGATACAGATCGAAGAGGCGCGGGCCTCTGCTGGATCCTCCTAAACTACTCTGAGTGGTCGTCGGGGGCACTTGCGTAGTAGTAGGCACCTCCGATGTAGTAGGAGTAAATCGTCGACAGTGGCGTCAACCACAGGCTCCAGCATCTGGTTGCGACAAGCGGTAGAAGGAAAGGGGAAAAGAGGGAGAAAAGCAACCGTGAGTACTCGTCCAAAGTACTCGCAAGCAAGGATCTACACTACATATGCATGGGTATATGTGTAAAGAGGCAATATCGGTGGACTGAACTGCAGAATGTCAGAATAAGAGGGGGATAGCTAGTCCTATCGAAGACTACGCTTCTGGCAGCCTCCGTCTTGTAGCATGCAGAAGAGAGTAGATTGAAGTCCTCTAAGTAGCATTGCATAGCATAATCCTACCCGGCGATCCTCCCCTCATCGCCCTGTGGAAAAGCGATCACCGGATTGTTTGTGAAACTTGTCTGGGTGTGTTTTATTAAGTATCCGGTTCTAGTTGTCATAAGGTCAATTTACAACTCCGAGTCGTCCTTTTACCGAGGGACACGGCTATTCGAATAGATAATCTTCCCTGCAGGGGTGCACCACATAACCCAACACGCTCGATCCCATTTGCCCACACACACTTTCCTGGGTCATGCCCGGCGTCGGAAGATCAACACGTCGCAGCCCCACCTAGGCACAACAGAGAGGTCGAGACGTTGGTCTAAATCCTATCTTGCAGGGTGCAGGCCCATCACCCATTGCACACCTGCACGTTGCGTACGCAGCTGGTGAGCATACCTATCAACCTCCATTACAAAGGAAGTTGCGTTAACACAGTCCAACCCGGCGCGCGCCGCTCAGTCGCTGATGTCACGAAGGCTTTGGCTGATACCACGACATCGAGTGCCCATAACTGTTCCCGCGTAGTTGGTTAGTGCGTATAGGCTAGTGGCCAGACTCAGATCAAATACCAAGATCTTGTTAAGCGTGTTGTTATGAAGTAACCGCGAACGCTGACTAGGGCCAGGCCCACCTGTCTCCTAGGTGCTCTCAAGCTGCCCTGTCGCTCCACCACAAAGTAAGAGTCGGGGGCCGTCGGGAACCCAGGCCCACCTCTACCGGGATGGAGCCACCTGTCCTTCCATCCCCCACATCGGAATCACTTGCGGGTACTCAATGAGCTGACCCGACTTTAGTCTCCACCTGAATAGTATGTATGTATAGTATATACCCATGATCACCTCCCGAGTGATCACGGCCCGATAGTATAGCATGACAGATTGACAAGAATGTAGGGCCACTAATGGTAAACTAGCATCCTATACTAAGCATTTAGGATTGCAGGTAAGGTATCAACAGATGTAGCAACAATGACAGTCTATGCAGCAGAATAGGATTAATCGAAACAGTAACATGCTACACTACTCTAATGCAAGCAGTAGAGGGTAGAATAGGCGATATCGATATCTGGTGATCAAAGGGAGGGCTTGCCTGGTTGCTCTGGCAAGAAGGAGGGGGTCATCAACACCGTAGTCGAACTGGGGGTCGCCGGCAGTCTCGGGGTCTATCGAAAAGAAGTAACGGAGAGGGAACACAATAAATAAGAGAGCAATCAAAGCATCACAAAGCATAACAAGACAATACGCGATGTTCGGTGTGCCCTAACGCGGTAGTAGGTGATACCGGTGAAGGGGGGAAACATTCGGGAAAGTATCCCCGGTGTTTCGCGTTTTCGGACTAATGAACCGGAGGGGGAAAGTTGCGTGTTTGCTATTCTAGTGATGTGTGGCGGTCGAACGGGCTGCGTATCCGGATTCGTCTCGTCGTTCTGACCAACTTTCATGTATAAAGTTTTTTCATATGAGTTGCGGATTATTTTATATTATTTTCAAAGTCTTAATAATATTTTGGAATTGTTTTAATTATTCAATTCGAATTAAAAACAGTAAATACTTATGTCACCTAGTGCTACTCTAGCATGTGTGTATGACAGTGGGGCCAGTGGGGTTGGGTTGACCCAGTCAAAGGTTGACTGGTCAACATATGAATAGCATAAGTGGGCCCTGAGTGTCATTGTATTATACTTCAATTAGATGATTTTAGCCATTTTGTTTAGACAGCAAGGCCCAGCGTTAGTGACTATTAGTACTAAGATAGCACTAAGAGTGATTGGCCTTTATAATCTAATTAAGCCCAGCCCCATAGGTATGGCGTGGCACTAGCTAGCCATGGTGTGGATGTACGTGAAGCCCACGCACAAGCACACACCAACGGCGCTGGTGGCCATGGCCAAGCAGCATCAGCAGCAACTAGCGGCACTAGTAGAGCTGCAACAACGCAAAGGCAGCAGCAGTAGTGCACACTGCACAACATAGAGCAGGAGTAGCAACGAGCAATAGAGGAGCAGTAGTAGAGTAGCGAGCAGCAGCGCAATACCAACAGCAGAGCAGCACCCGTAGCAGTACGGGGCACGAGTGGCAGCGGGCGACAGTTTCAGCAGAAGCAGCAGCAATTACCAGTGCAGCAGCAGGGGCGTGGCCCGGGCGGACACACGCGCGAGGGCGCGGCCTGGGGCGGCCAGAGCCTCGGGGGAGCACGGCCACAAGTGCAGCGAGCGTGCGCGGGGCTGTCGGGAGCAGCGGGCAAACGACGGCGGACATTGATGACTACGGGAGCTCGAGGAGTTCGACAATTTAGCTCGGGTTCGAGCTATCTAGGGGCTCTGGCCGCATCACTGAGATGCCCTGAGCATGCTGACGTGCCCAGCTGGCCATGGGAATAAACGGCAATAACAACAACAAGTTCGGCAGCGACGATTGGAGCAGGACCAATGGCAACCGCAACTAGGAGCTCTAGAACGAGCGCGAGGAGCAGGGGAAGGGAGCAGGAGCTCACCGGGGAGCGCACGAAAGGCTCGGTGAGCGGCTTAGGAGCTGCAGAGGCAATGGATTCGGTGAGGAACTCCGGCAACCGAAGCGGGAAGAAGCCGTCGATCCCGAAGCTTGACGGCGCCCCAGCTCATTCTGGTGGTCGTATTCGAAGTAGACGAGGCCGACGCGTCTCCTGGCGAAGTTTCAGCCGGCGGGGATGGCAGTGGCCACGACGACGACGGCGAAGCGGTGACGGCTACGTTCGGATGCGGGTTCTAGATCGAACGAGGAAAGGGGAGATAGAATTAGGAGCTAGGGTTTTGGTCGAGGGGTGCGGCGGTGTTTTGTAGGGCACCGGGGTGTGCTAGATGGCCGCCACGCACGGCATGGCGCGGCCATGCCGGTGGATGGCCGCCACGATCCCCTTGCCTCCTGTAGCAAGAGGAAGAGGACAAGTGGGGGTGGGCTAGGCCTATTTTTGCTAAATGGGCCAGGGGTCCAGTAGTTTAGGTCCCTTTTTCGTTTTACTACTATTTTTCCACTTCCTTTTCTATTTACTTATTTAGCTACTGTTTTGTACTTATCTTAAATAGCAAATAGGTTTAGTAAAATAGGAAACTTGTCCCCATAATTCACATTCCAAAATTAGACAATGCCACAAAAAGTTTGATCCCAAAATAATATAGTTGAACATTTTATAATTAATAAAAGGCCTTTATTAAATTGGTTATGCTGGTGTTTCATTCCCATTTGAGCATTTAAACATTTTATAAAAGTGTGGCTTCTCCACCATAATTACCTATGCACTATTTGGTTCACTTTGAACATTTTAGTTTTAATGTTTGAAACTTTTGTTGTTTAACTTGATTTCGAATTTGAATTTGAATCGTTTTTGAACTAATGCGAGATTAACAAGAGTAATCGATGTGACATGGCACCATTAGTAGAGGTTCACTATAGCTTAAGTATCCGGGCGTCACACGGCGTTCCTAGTGAAGATGCCGCTACCTATCTAAACAACTTTGTTGATTTGTGTGATATGCAAAAGAAGAAAGAGTACGGAAAATGTATTGTTAAATTGAAGTTATTTCCTTTTTCCCTTAGAGATCGTGCTAAAGTTTGGTTTTCATCTTTGGCTAAAAATAGTATTGATTCTTGGAACAAGTGCAAAGATGCTTTTATCTCCAAGTATTTTCCTCCCGCTAAGATCATCACTCTTAGGAACGATATTATGAATTTTAAACAACTTGATCATGAGCATGTTGCCCAATCTTGGGAAAGAATGAAATTGATGATTCGCAATTGCCCTACTCATGGTTTGAATTGGACGATCATACAAAAAATTTATGCTGGATTGAATTTTTCTTCTAGAAATCTTTTAGATTCGGCCGCGGGAGGCACGTTTATGGAAATCACTTTGGGAGATGCTACAAAACTTCTTGATAATATTATGGCAAATTATTCTCAATGGCACACCGAAATATCTTCTAGTAAAAAAGTGCATGCTATAGAAGAAATTAATGTTTTGAGTGGAAAGATGGATGAACTTATGAAATTATTTGCTACTAAGAGTGCTCCTCTTGATCCCAATGAGATGTCGTTGTCTACTTTGATTGAGAATAATAATGAATCTATGGATGTGAATTTTGTTGGTAGGAATAGTTTCAGTAACAATGCTTATAGAGGAAACTTTAATCCTAGACCGTTCCCTAATAATTCCTCCAGTAATTATGGAAATTCCTACAATAATTCTTATGGTAATTTTAATAAGATGCCCTCTGATTTTGAGAATACTGTGAAAGAATTTATGATCTCTCAAAAGAATTTTAATGCCTTGCTTGAAGAAAAATTGCTCAAAGTTGATGATTTGGCTAGGAACGTTGATAGAATCTTGCTTGATGTTGATTCTTTGAAACTTAGATCTACTTCTCATAAGCATGATATCAATGAGTTTTTCAAAGCCATGAGAATTTCCATTGATGAGTGCAAAGAAAGAACCGCTAGATTGCGTGCTAAGAAAGATTGCTTTGTAAAGGCGTGTTCTTCTAGTTTCCATGAAAATAATGATGAAGATCTATTGATGTGTCCCCTATTAGATCCTTGTTCTGCAATATGAATCTTAATAATAATGGGACTGGAGATGAGTCAACTTTAGTTAAAAGGCGTCCCAATAATTTGGAGTTTTTAGATCTTGATGCTAAATTTGGTACAAGTGGGATTGGAGAGGTCAAGACTTTAAATAGCATTGAACCCACTATCTTGGATTTCAAGGAATTTGATTATGCTAATTGTTATTTAGAAGGTTGTATTTCCTTGTTGCAATCTGTTGTAAATTCTCCTCATGCTTATAGTCAAAATAAAGCTTTTACCAAACTATCGTTGATGTCTTGATGCAATCTTATGATGAAAAACTTAATTTGGAAGTTTCTATACCTAGAAAACATAATGGTGAGTGGGAACCTACAATAAAGATTAAAATTAAAGACCATGAATGTTTTGCTTTACGTGATTGGGGTGCTAGTGTTTCCACGATTCCGAAAACTTTATGTGATATTCTAGGTTTTCATGATCTTGATGATTGCTCTTTAAATTTGTACCTTGCGGATTCCACCATTAAGAAGCCAATGGGAAGGATCAATGATGTTGTCATTGTTGCAAATAGAAATTTGGTGCCCATAGATTTTATCGTTCTTGATATAGATTGCAATCTTTCTTGCCCTATTATTCTTGGTAGACCTTTCCTTAGAACGATTGGCGCGATTATTGATATGAAGGAAGGGAATATTAGATTCCAATTTCCATTAAGGAAAGGCAAGGAGAACTTTCCAAGAAGTAAAATTAAATTACATTATGAATCTATCATGCGGGCTACTTATGAATTGAGTGCCAAAGATGGCACTACTTAGATCTATCCTCGCTTTTAAGCCTAGCTATGGGCGTTAAACGATAGCGCTAGTTGGGAGGCAACCCAATTTTATTTGTGTTTTTAGTTTTTGTTCCTGTTTAGTAATAAATTTTGCATATACCTTCTGTTTAGATGTGTTTTTATGTTTTAGTTAGTGTTTGTGCCAAGTAGAACCTATAGGATAACCTATGGTGATAGTTAATTTGATTGCCCTCTTTCGTCTTTGTTTGTCGGTAACTTTACTTGGAGCTATATTTTTATTCGCCACATGATATGTGTTTTGCTTGGAGCGTCTTGTATGATATTATTTTTTTGATTTTTAGTTTACCACAATCATCCTTGTTGTACACACCTTTTGGGAGAAGCCCACTTGATTAAAATTTATAAGAATACTCTATGTGCTTCACTTATATCTTTTGAGCTTGATAGTTTTTGCTCTAGTGCGTCACTTATATCTTTTAGAGCACGGCGGTGGCTTAATTTTGTAGACATTACTAGTCTCTCATGCTTCACTTATACTCCCTCCATCCCGAAAAACATGTCGCTAGGGCAATTTTTCAAAAATCCCCTCTAGTTTCTCCCGACCAAACCCGCGCTCCTCGTCGTCCTCCTCCGACACAAGCCCTAGTTGCGCCGCTCCCCCGCTGCCGCAGCTTCCCTGCTACCCCGCCCAGCTGCCCTTCTCCCCACCACCGCGGCTCACCTGCTCCCCCCGCTCCCTTGCCGCAGCTGCCTCCTGCTCCGCCGCTGCAGCTGCCGCTCGCCTGCGTCCCCAAGCTCCCCTTCCTCGTAAAAATCTTTGATTTCCCCAGCTACCGCCGCGCTCTGCTCCGGATGCATAGGAACCGGCGTAAGTGAGCCCGGAGGTGATGGATCCTGACCACCACCAACAATCTAAAGGTCGATGAGGCCGTGAGCCTGACGACGACAGGAGATGCAACAAGCTAAATGTGGATGAGCCCGAAGACGACAACAAGCTAAAGCTCGTGGATTTGCGTGTGTGGAAGATGGCGACGACAGCTCCACTAGGAATACGACTGCGGCGACTTCTTCTTTGTTGTTTCTCTGGTTGGAGACCCACGCCTGTGACACCGCAGCAGCAACAGCGGTTGTCCAGTGGGTCATGCCTGCTCACTTGGTAGCGGTGGCGGCTACAAATCTTCTCCAGAAGCTCCAAGTCCTACAGCCTGGGTAATCTCCGCCACCAATGCCTACAGCCTGGGTACGAACCTCTCTTCTCTACTTCATCTTTATTGAATGTATTGAATGTGCGTAGTCTCTGAACCATTTATTCTCTGTCTACTGAATTTTAGTGAATGTGAGATGTACTCCTGTAAACTGAGAATGTACTATTGTAAAGTGTGCTGTCAACTTGTGAATTTTAGTGATTGTGAGTAAAAGTTACTCCACAGTGATCCTCCTTGCATGTTGAGCAAGTTACTGGCTTCAGAAACAAACCTCTTTTTTGAAACATGGGTTATCATTAGCTTGCTTGGTAAAAACAAAAAAACTTCATATGGCTACAGGTATAGTTTTTGCACAATCTGTAATCAAAGGTAGCCATTGGTTGCCTGTTGTGTCAGTACACGCTATATATTGGTTACTATCAGCAGAGAGTCTCACTTTCTTATCCTCTCGGTGGACTCACACACACACACAAAGGCTGCTCGATGGATTGGCTGGACAAACAGAGGAGTTCTAGCAGAGAAAATAAGAATAGCAGAGACACACACACACTTTTGGTTTTCAGGCAACGATTGCCCTTCTGATAGTTTTGCTGGCTAGCAACTCATGCCAGGACTTGACATTGTTGGCTGGTTACAGAAACTCACCCAACCACTACTCTGCACACATAGTGCATGGTCTAGCCTAACTGATGTGCACAAAGCACACTATGCTCGTTAGGCCCTTACACACACGGTACACCAACACATGGGCACTTCATACATATCAAGAGGAAAAAATACTGATGTGACAAGATTAACTTCTTTACATAGCCATTGATTCAAATTCTTTACATAGCCATTGATTCAAATTCTTTACATTGCCATTCAAATTCTTTAACTATGTACTACTAGTAGGAGTACACAGTTCTCCTAGTTTACAAGAGCCTCTAGATTACAAGAGCCTCTAGATTTTCAACACTTTTGCACTAGTTCTGCTAGATTATCAACACTTCTGCACTAGTTCTACTAGTTCTGCTAGGAAAATGACCAATATGCAGGTGGTATCAAGAACACTATAAATTCAATCATCTACTACCTCTGTCCCTAAATATAAGACGTTTTTGTAGTTATTTGAACTACAAAAACGTCTTATATTCAGGGATGGAGGGAGTACAGAATTAGCATCAGTGTTAGTTTGCTTTCTGTTTTCAGGGTGCTGAATTTTCACCTCAACTTCATAGTGTTGTTTTGCAAAAGAACACCGATATCGACCATTAAAAAAATAGTTCGGATAGTATGTGCAATTCAAAGTGATGTGCTGTTGTTTGTGGTCCAACTCATGTTAATTTCAGAAAGAATGCCAATCCATCATGGTGTGTGCATATAGTTAATTGATCTCCAGATTGTGGAGTCATGCTGTTAATTGTCACTCTATAGAGTATGTCTAATTGTTCACATCATGGAGTAATCCTGTTAGTTGTCCCTGTCTACAATCTTGTTTATTGTGGAGCAGTAAGGAACATTGTGACCTTAATGCCATTGTGAACAAAATTAGGAATAGTACAGTACAGGTTCTTCACACCTTGTTGATCACACCTTGTTGAACACCTCTTTTCAAATAACTAGTGTGAATAATAGCCTGAACATATGTTTGGTTGATAGCCTTGTAGAGGATCCTATCCAGGACGAGCTTAGTGGCGTCCATGAATTTTTTCTATTGACAGTACAAGTCCAAACCTGTATTGACAATACATGTTCTAGTTTTAATCCAAATTATCAAATAAATTAAAATATTTTAAATTAATTCAAATAACTAAAATTAATCTAAATCAATTCAAATAATTCAAATAAATCCAAATAACCCAAATTAATCCAAATCAATTCAAATAAATCCAAATAACCCAAATTAATCCAAATCAATTCAAATAAATCAAATCCAAATAACCCAGATAGTTCCAATAAATTCCAACAAGGAGTTGATCTACAAGGATTAGACAAGGCATACACAAGGACATGACATAAGGTCTTCTTTGTCCCCTCTTGACACAAGATTACACAAGACATACACAAGGAGCACTTGGTATCAACAACTACCTGACTACATGACATAAGGGCCTCTTTGTCCCCTCTTGGCTACATTATTTTTCTTTCTCTGGCCATTTCTTCACTTCCCTTCCCTTCCCTTCTCTTTACTTTTCTTTCTTTTCCCTTCTTTAGCTAATTCTTTCCTTTCATTTTTGAAAAGCGACATCATTGGGAAGGACATGAGGCTTTGCGTTATCCTGTTGGATGAATATTGTTGCTCCCTCATCATCGTCAGGCCACTTATCCTGAATTGCCAGGATAACCTTATTGATTAGATAATCTCTGCACACAGGCCTGGTTACTTTCACTGATGTCAACACTCTTGTTCCCTTTGTTCTGTTCTGACTTGTCTGCTTCGCCTCAGTCTCTTCGACGAATGCCCAAATGCCGATCTTCCCATCGAATGTTAGCTCCCCCTCATTGTTATATCGAGGCCTGGCAACAGCTATTAGGAACATTACCTTCCCAATGTTGTGAGTGTTTGACACGGTGCGCTTCAGTTCAGGTTCTCCTAGAAGTACATAGTAACTATTCTTCACTCTCGTCATGTCAAACAACTTTTCATTGATGTGAACCATATTGTCATTGGTTTAAACATAGCCCAAGAAGTTGAGATCGAATTGTCATCGACCATGGACATACAAAATTTCAATCTCGCAAGCTTGTTCTCTAGCTTGAGGTGAGGCTTCACGGTGCTTGTGATGCGGTTGAGCTCATTCAACTGGAACCTCCTATGTAGGGTCGATCGGGCCACACCTAGAGACCGTGCCAGAGACCGAATTGTCCTTCTTTTATTCAGTGGGATTGTTGAGGTCCTCGCTAGATCCAGCTCTTTTCTCTTTCGGCTAGATCTTCGTGGCTTCTTGCTTGAGACATCTACTTCTTTGCCATCGGCAATTTGCTTTTTGGCGTCTTCCCAGATTCTTTCAACAGATCGTACACTTATGTCCAACAAGTTTGAGACTAGCAGCTTATCGTTTGGTTGAACAGACCCATCTCTGAGCTCGATTACTACCACGACAAAGTAAACACCATTCCTCTCCTTATCTGACAATTCTCTTCTTTTCTCTTGAAGTATCCAATTCATAACTTCATCCTCTTTCTCTTGAGCTTCACCCTCTTGCCCTTCATCTTGTTGAGGCATCCAAATCATAGCTTCATCGTCTTCCTCTTGAGGCATCAAGTTCAAATCCATAGCTCCATTATCTGCCACTTGACGTTCCTCCTCTTTAGGGATCCAATTCAAATTAATACCTTCACCGTCTTCCTCTTGAGGCATCAAGTTCAAATCCATAGTTATGTGTTCCTGCCAAATGACAAAAGATGAGTACACCATAACAAGAATATACACACACAAAATGAGTATGCAAGTCAAATAAGAAATGCTGCCATGGCACCATTTCTAGTTTGGTTGCCATGGCAGCCAAACAATTTGCTCTAACCATATGCCATTTTACTCTAGTTTGGGGTATTTTTTGTAGCAGTACCACATGATCAGCAATACACAAACTTTCAAGCTGCATTTGTGCACTGCATTTGGATAGGTTCATAACTGCATTTTCTGTGTAGTAGTTTAAATGAATTCTAGGGAGTATCATGTTTATTGAAAAATTTGCAAACATAGATCATGGCAGCAAAACATCCATGCTCAGTATGACATCAATCTTGTGCATCCATGCTCAATAGTCTAATTTTACTGTCAAAACTGAGCATTTTTAGACTAAAGTTTACTGCCAGTAGATGAGTACTGAAATTACTTTATGCTAAGATTCAGACTAAAGTTTAATGTCAAAACTGTCAAAATTTACTCCTGTTATGACTGATTTTAGCTCAAGTTCCATTGCTATGCACTGAAGTTCCAACATGCATGTGTTTGATGAATCCCCTCCATCACTAAAAAGAATTCAGTTAACACTATTTTTGCAGAATTGTTGTTTTCAGTTAACTGAAATTACAGTGATTATCTCCCTAGCTACTGTTCTGGTAGAATTATTGTTTTTTTCAGAATTATTGTTTTTGCAAAATTGTTGTTTACACTACAATTTTTAGTTAACTAAACTGGCAAAGATTATGACATGACAAGTGTCAAACAGTTCAATGTATCTTGCAAGTACAATTTGACCAGATTATATACTGCAATTTTGTTTCAATTAGATGGAGCTTCTTTCGAGTCTGATTAATGAAGCACCAAAACGACATACAACACACAACATGCTTAGTCCCTCTTTAGTTCATTCACTTCACATCATTCAACTTTGGAGTTGTGATTCATGATTTGGACATATGGGTGCCCTCTCCTTTCTTTGTAATTTTAATTGGGAGTAAATGACAAAATTACAGGTCATTTTGAGAGTGGACTGTTTTCCATTATGTTTCGCTTCAATCTGAATACCATCTTAATGTCATCTCTGAATGAGTCTTGTATTAATGATCATTATTACAGAAGCAACAAAGAGCCCAATGAGATTACATGGATGTCTACCCTTATGCTTGCAACAACAACATCACTAAGAGATTACAACAAGGAACAACAGCAGTTGCTACAGATCAATCTACAAATCAGAGATTACACTGTACCTTCTTCTTCAGAGATGATCAGCAGCGAAGAATAGCAGCCAGCGCGAGCACGAGCTCCACCGGCAAGCATGGAGCATGGGCGAGTGTGCACGCACCCGAGCTTGGGTGGCGGCGGCGCTGGTTTTTGGTCACTGGAGGAGCTACTAACGAGCTCCAATGGTAGGGAGCGGCAGACCACCACGGCCTGGAGAACCAGCAACCAATCGACAACGGAAAAGAGACCTGGAGGACCCGAAGATCACCCTGAAGCTATTGAGCAGCTCGAGAAAGCCAGAGGAGGAGCGATGGCGTTCAGCTCGTGTGCGGAATCGGCGGCAGGAGTGGGAGGAGACGGGATCGATTCCATCGATCCACGGCCTCCCAGCAGGCGTGGCTCAAGGAGGACGTATGTATTGGCGAGGCGGAGCTCTTGGTATGCGCGGGGAGGACTAAGGAGGTGCGACGGTGCCGAGCTCCTTTGCCGAGGCCGCTGCCGGCGTGGGAGGAGACGAGCTCGTTTTTGGAGTGTGGGGGGAGCTCCTGTGCGGAAGCAGCGACCGGCGGCAGGGGAGAAGCAGCGTCCGACCGACAGCAGCAACGACAGGAGATCCACCGGCCTGGAGCCTGGTCGGCGGCAGGATCTTCCCACGCCTGGAGCCTGCGTGCGGGTTGATTTTAGAGGATTCAAAGTTGCGGAGGAGTGTTTTTGTAAAAAGTGTGATAGTTCAAATTTGAAACCCCCTGCAACATGTTTTTCGGGACGGAAGGAGTATTATTTTGAGAGTCTCTTAGAACAGCATGGTATTTGCTATGGTTATAAAATTGGTCCTAGAATGGTAGGCACCCAAGTTGGCTATAATAAAAACTATCATAGAAAGTGAATTGGATGCTATGATCAATTTGACACTTGATAATTGTTTTTAGATATGGAGGCAGTGATATTAAAGTCATGCTAGTTGTGTGATTATGAATTTAAAGAATGCTTGTGTTGAAGTTTGTGATTGCCGTAGCATGCACATATGGTGAACCGCTTTGTGATGAAGTTTGAGCAAAATTTTATTTATTGATTGTCTTCCTTATGAGTGGCGGTCGGGGACGAGCGATGGTCTTTTCCTACCAATCTATCCCCCTAGGAGCATGCACGTAATATTTTGTTTTTGATGACTTGTAGATTTTTGCAATAAGCATATGAGTTCTTTTGACTAATGTTGAGTCCATGGATTATACGCACTCTCAACCTTCCACCATTGCTAGCCTCTCTTGTACCGCGCAACTTTCGTCGGTACCATACACCCACCATATACCTTCCTCAAAACAGCCACCATACCTACCTATTATGGCATTTCCATAGCGATTCCGGGATATATTGCCATGCAACTTTCCATCGTTCCGTTTATATGACACGTTGCATCATTGCCATATTGCTCTTTGCATGATCATGTAGTTGACATCGTATTTGTGGCAAGTCCACCTTCATAATTTTCATACATGTCACTCTTGATTCGTTGCATATCCCGCTACACTGCCGGAGGCATTCATATAGAGTCATATCTTGTTCTAAGTATTGAGTTGTAATTCTTGAGTTGTAAGTAAATATAAGTGCGATGATCTTCATTATTAGAGCATTGTCCCAGTGAGAAAAGGATGATGGAGACTATGATTCCCCCACAAGTCGGTATGAGACTTCGGAAAAAGAAAAAAAAGAGAAAGGCCAAAAAAAGAAAAAAAAAAGAAAGGCCAAAGAAAAAAAAAGAGAAAAAAAAGAAAATAAAAAAAAGAAAAAAAAAAGAGAAAAAATGAGAGAAAAAGAGAGAAGGGACAATGCTACTATCCTTTTTACCACACTTTTGCTTCAAAGTAGCACCATGATCTTCATGATAGAGAGTCTCCTATGTTGTCACTTTCATATACTAGTGGGAATTTTTTTCATTATAGAACTTGGCTTGTATATTCCGATGATGGGCTTCCTCAAAATGCCCTAGGTCTTCGTGAGCAAGCAAGTTGGATGCACACCCACTTAGCTTCTTTTGTTGAGCTTTCATACATTTATAGCTCTGGTGCATCCGTTGCATGGCAATCCCTACTCACTTTAATGGGCATCTCCATAGCCCGTTGATACGCTTAGTTGATGTGAGACTATCTTCTCCTTTTTGTCTTCTCCACAACCACCGTTCTATTCCACATATAGAGCTGTGTCCATGGCTCACGCTCATGTATTGCGTGAAAGTTGAAAAAGTTAGAGATTACTAAAGTATGAAACGGGGTTGTGCATGATTAAATACTTTGTGTGATGAAGATAGAGCAACAGCCAGACTATATGATTTTGTAGGGATAACTTTCTTTAGCCATGTTATTTTGAGAAGACATGATTGCTTTGATTAGTATGCTTGAAGTATTACTATTTCTTATGTCAATATGAACTTTTATTTTGAATCATTTGGATCTGTACATTCATGCCACAATAAAGAAAATTACATTGAGAATTATGATAGGTAGCATTTCACATCAAAAATTCTATTTTTATCATTTACCTACTCGAGGACGAGCAGAAATTAAGCTTGGGGATGCTTGATACGTCTCCAATGTATCTATAATTTTTGATTGTTCCATGCTATTATATTACCTGTTTTGGATGTTTATGGGCTTTACTTTACACTTTTATATCATTTTTGGGCCTACTAACCGGAGGCCCAACCCATACTGCTGTTTTTTTGCCTATTTCAGTATTTCGAAGAAAAGGAATATTAAACGGAGTCCAAATGCAATGAAACCATCGGGAGCATGATTTTTGGAACGAACGTGATCCAGAGGACTTGGAGTGCAAGTCAAGAAGCAGCCAAGGCGGCCACGAGGGTGGAGGGCGCGCCCCTATCTCATGGGCCCCTCGGGCGGCCACCGACCTACTTCTCCCTCCTATATATACCCACGTACCGCGAGAACATCAGAACAAGCCATGAAAACCTAGTTCCTCTGCCGTAACCTTCTGTATCCGCCATATCCCATCTTGGAGCCTTCGTCGATGCTCCGCCGGAGGGGTAATCAGCCACGGAAGGCTTCTACATCAACACCATAGCCCCTCCGATGAGTTGTGAGTAGTTTACCACAGACCTTTGGGTCCATAGTTATTAGCTAGATGGCTTCTTATCTCTTTTTGGATCTCAATACCATGTTCTCCTCTATCTTCTTGGAGATCTATTCGATGTAACTCTTTTTGCGGTGTGTTTGTCGAGATGCGATGAATTGTGGGTTTATGATCAAGTTTATCTATGAGAAATATGTGAATCGCCTCTGAATTCTTTTATGTATGATTGAGTTATCTTTGCAAGTCTCTCCGATTTATTAGTTTGGTTTGGCCTACTAGATTGATCTTTCTTGCAATGGGAGAAGTGCTTACCTTTGGGTTCAATCTTGCAGTGTCCTTTCCTAGTGACAGCAGGGGCAGCAAGGCACGTATTGTATTGTTGCCATCGAGGATAAAAAGATGGGGTTTATATCATATTGCATGAGTTTATCCCTCTACATGATGTCATCTTTCTTAATGCATTACTCTGTTCTTATGAACTTAATACTCTAGATGCATGCTGGATAGCGGTCGATGTGTGGAGTAATAGTAATAGATGCAGGCAGGAGTCGGTCTACTTGTCACGAACGTGATGCCTATATACATGATCATGCCTAGATAATCTCATAATTATTCATTTTTCTATCAATTGCTCGACAGTAATTTGTTCACCCACCGTAATACTTATGCTATCTTGAGAGAAGCCACTAGTGAAACCTATGGCCCCTGGGTCTATCTTTTATCATATAGGCTTTCCATCTACTTTTATTTTGCGTCTTTACTTTTCCAATCTATATCATAAAATACCAAAAATATATTTATCTTATCATACTATCTCTATCAGATCTCACTTTCGCAAGTGGTCGTGAAGGGATTGACAACCCCTTTATTGTGTTGGTTGCGAGTTCTTTGTTTGTTTGTGTAGGTGCGTGGGACTTTTGAGGAGCCTCCTACTGGATTGATACCTTGGTTCTCAAAAACTGAGGGAAATACTTACGCTACTATTGCTGCATCACCCTTTCCTCTTCAAGGAAAACCAACACAAGCTCAAGATGTAGCAGTAGGCACGGTGGGGCCCTTGTTGTTCTTCCAACTTTCTTTGAGGAGTTCGTCCGCCAACGTCGTCAACTCTTTGGCCAGTGCTTGTTTCTTGGAGTTCTTCGTCTCCATGGGTTGGCCCGCCAACATGGTCAGCTCGTTGGTCGGTGCTCGCTTCCTGGAGATCGCTGTCTCTAGTGGGTTGTCCACCTACAACTCTTTGCCTAGTGCTCCAGGATCCATCAATGAATTGACAAACAAAAAGCAATCGAAAGGAAACCACAATCGCAATGAAAACGGGAAAAGAATAGGATGTGAGAATCGGTTGGTGCTTCGAAAAAAGAAGATTCTTGGAATGAAAATATAGCAGCATAACTAATTCGCCCACCTTTGCTTCATCGGTACAGAAGAAAAATGGTAGAAGTGAGTAGCCTGGAGCGAGGTTTTCTTCAAGAAAGGGAAGAAAGGGCATCAACGAGTGTTCTAGTGAAATGATGGTTGCTTCGTCCAGTCCAACTTGGAGGCCACCTTACCACTGTTGGTAAAGGTGTGGGTTTTGTGATATGACGGGTCATGACGGCCACAACGGGGTGACAGGTGAGTCTCGACTGTAGCACCTCGCTGTGATTTGGTGGATGGCACGCGGGCCCTGATTGTTTCAAATGTCCCGCAGGTAGAAAGAGCGGCTAGTCATTAACTAGTGTAGTGTCAAAAAATGTCTTACATTATGGGACGGAGGGAGTACCTTGTTTCTTGTTTCTTGACATATCAACCAATAAGAGATGAGAGGTGTGCATGCTTTTAATGACTTGAAGTGGCTAGTTCATTGCATGCAATGCTATTAATTAGCAAATAAACATTGGTGACCCCAGGAGGAAACGGTGCTAAGCGTGTGGACCTATGCAGAATGAGTATCAACCAATGGATGATGGAGTTTAATTGTTAAATAATTCAATGAAGGAAGCTTAGCTACAAATTCAACGAATTTTTAGTCACCTAGTCAGAGGGAGTAGCAAGTACTAGTACTACAATAGTGGGCTCAAATAGCAATTTTGCCTTATGCAAGAGCGTGGCTACTACTCCTATATGCGTGCTCCAAGGCACCGCATCACACGAGCGTTCGCAACTTCCATGTTCGGGTTGCGCTTGGCTCTTCGCCTATTCGAGAAGACGAACAATGAAGTTACTCCTACTTCTACAGTATTGAATCCACTGCTGCCTGTCCGTCCACCATGTGCAGGAGGTATAGCGTGTAGAGAAATCTTCTACTTACTGCTCCTGCATTTGCATCTATGACAGGTGGGTCCAACAGGTGATTGGCCCTCCTGTCATGCAGCCAAAGGCATGTGCAGTTAAGGCACCGGAGCTCAGTCCGCGAGGGAGAGGGCATTGTAATAATCTCGGTCTTGTACGAGTTGACGCGACACATCAAAGCACTGCACTCGATATAAGTCTTTTTACACATTTCAAATGGACTACAACATACAGATGTATGTAGACATATTATGCTTCGTATGTAGTCACTTCTTGCAATCTCTAAAAAGACTTATATTTGGAAACGGAGGGAGCACAATGCATGCATGCATGCCGTGACTTTCCTTTTGATACTTGCATGTGTTGATTTGATGCACCTTGCCAAATTTTGACTATAAATTTAACTAACCAATCTTTCATGCATGTCACAAAAAATTATGGGGCTGTTTGGATTTTGACTATGTTTGTTTTATGTTGCCACATTATTTTTCCCACACTTGCCACACTTCCCTAACTCGAGTTGCTCAAATTGTTAGACACACTTTGGCTTGCCTAAGGGAATCTTGCAACAATTTTTGTGTCTATGACATGTGGGGTTCACTGCTAATAAAAAAAAGTTCTTGTCTTAGGTGTGGCTAATAAAAAAGACTTATATTTAGGAACGGATGGAGTAGAAAATATAAATAATAATGCATGTTGGGGCAACCCTCGTTTCCGCTAATTTTAGCCGTGGGCTTGTTCACAATTTTTACGAGGGGGTGGTTGTTCATTTAATGGAGGGACTTGTAGTACCAGACTTGAACGATACAAAGTGCGACCTGGCACATCGTAACACCACTTGGAACAAGCGGGTAGCTATATCGAAAAACAATCAACAACTAAAAAAAACCGCGACCTGGCATGTAGTAGTACACAATTTTAAACGATTGTTTTGATGGAGTGAAAAAGGAAAACTATCCGACTACGTATATATAGGCCGGAGCCTCCGCGCTTGCTTGCTAGGGTTGCTCTATTCACACACTCTCATCCTCGCCAGATCTAAATAAGATAGGGGTAGTAACACTATCTTTCTCCCTTAAAAAAACACTGTCTTTCTATCCTCACCGATGGTTACAGATCCAGACGTATCCCCCTCCGTCGATGAAGGGGAGGAGGGACAGCATTTAGGCCATCGTCGACAGCGAGGGAGGAGAACCACTGCCGGCCTCACCGTTATCTCTGGCCGAGTGCCGGCGCGGGAGGTCCTCCTATCCCTTCGTCGTTGCCTGTGGGCGGATCCGGCCTCCCGCCGCCCACCTATCCACATCCCGACGACCTTCAGGTATATCTTCGTTCGAAACCGCCTTACCTCTACTTCCCCAGCTCGCTACGTCGCTGCATGTGCATCATTTTCTACCTCTCAGCCCCTCTTGATCGGATGGTCCAACGTCACCTATTTTTTCTTCTTCTATTGTTAGAGGGAAAGCTACTTCATGGAGTCGAATCTTATAGTGCCTCCATACAAAAATACTTATCATTGAAATGGATGTATTTAGATGTATTTTAGTTCTAGACACATCCATTTTGATGACAAGTAATTCCAGACGGAGGGAGTAGTTGGTTCAAACAAGAAATAAAGTGGGGGTGGGGAATTAAGTATGTACATCGGACTTGGTACAAACAGGAAGGAAAGGGGGTGAAAGTAGTACAGACTGGTCATCCAACCGGTCTCTTGGTCGAAAAGGGAAATATAGGGGTAACGCTGTACACATGGTATGAGCAGGACTAGATTTTCTATCCACACATAGGAGTAGGTGGCTAGAGTGAACAAAAATGAGACCAACCCAGATATGTTTATTGGATGTTTGTTTCTCGGGGCAACAAACTATGAATCACCACTTTATGCCCCTGTTTACGTACATGGTCTTTGGACTCTTTGGTGCACCCACTTGTCCCATGCCCTTATACCAAATATTTAGCTGTTCTTAATCTAATGTCCTGGTAAAAATGAAGCCATGCCTTTGTTATAAGCCATGACAAGTTTAGCCAAATGTTTTTACTGTAATTGTTTGAGACTGATTGTTTCCTCTGTACCTTTTGTGCAAACAGAGATATCCGATTCACACAGTTCTTTGTTGTGACCTTTTGGTGCATCTGCAAAAACTCTTCTTAAAAGAAGTGACTTTTGTTGTTATTTAATCTGGAATGTCGAATGGAACAGTTGGTTCATTTCGGTGGAACTGCACAAAGGGAGATCTGTGTTCCAATCCTCATCATCCATATTGGCGCCATAACCTTCCTTTAGGTAAGAATGATATTTAATGCATGTGTTCATCTCTATTTTCCGACTTCCATGAGAAAATAATGCTATTTTTTACTAGTATACTTGTACTCCCTCACTGACAAAACCAATTCTGAATTAGAAGGCCAATCATGTACTTGGTTTCACCAACTGGTGAGGACAAAGAGAAACAGAGCATGAAGAGGAAGAAGAAGAAGAATAAGCGATGCTAAGGCGATCTTCTTTGAAGCGGAGGCCTCAGTCGAGGCCATTCAGGGGCTCCGGCAACGACTACCTTACATGTGAGACGATCCTCCAGGGAGCCCTTCCACTTCTGCTATCTCACTTAATTAATTAGGAGTACTTAAGTACCACTAATTTATTGCTGCCAAATTTTCCTATCGGAGTTAAACAAATCTTTAGTAGGACCCTATGCTGAATCATGTACGTGTGTATGTTTGACTATGGAGGTGAATCATGTGGTGGAGTAGGGAGGGAATATTATTAGTGTCATGACAGAATAGTGCTATTGTTTTGCATGTCAATTTATTGCCATTGGTTCAATGAGGCAATGTTTTGCGTATTGTCCATCATGAATTTGATGCTACTATTTAGGTAATATGCCAATGTCTTCCTAGCCTTTCTCACTAAGCTAATGAAGGTTTCACCTTGTTACTACTTGTGCAAACAGGGATCACGTTGTGCAAATCATACATTTTAGTGGAACTACACAAGACAATACAATTAACTGTATCCCAGCCAGTGCTTTAACTCTGCTAGAAGTTCTTGATAATCTTTCGACATAATCTTACCACTGGTAAACAAGAGTGATTTCAACCATACATTTGAAGTGCACAAAAATATATACTATTGTGTGATTTCAGTGAGTGCTTTATCATCTCTTATGGGACTACATGAATAAGCTTTTTTTTCTCAGGTTGGTACGGGCCTAAGGCCTTCATCCATATTAGTTTGCTGTCATCTCTATTTGTATTGTGCTACTGTCATGAGAAACTCCTTTATCTTTACACGTTAAAGTTTTGCAACCTATGATAAATGGCAATGCTTTGAGTGTTGAGCTAATTGACACTGATTAAATAAACTAATACCTCTCTTTAAGCAAGACTACTATGTTGCTAACTTTACCCATTAAGATAATGAGGGTGCTTCAATTTGTTAGTGTATGTTTCATCAACTAGTCCCACTATTACAGTAATATCACTCTCTCAATATATGTGCCAACAGGGATGCTCGATTTTGGTGGAACTGCACAAAAACTTTGGGTGCTTCATTTCCTTGACAGCTTCCGTCCTTTCCTACCAGTCGCTAATCTTGGCTTGCTTTCTTCCTTTGCTGTCAGTCGCTTCACTTATATCGGCCTCCAGTCAAAGGAAATAATAATTGATATGCTACCTCACACAGGTTGGTACTGGTCTTTATCCTGATTATTGTGCTTGTCATGTATTGGTAATTTGGTATTGTGCTACTGTTTGCCGATTTTATAAAGGAGTAACTTGGAGCCTGAACTCGTAGGCAAATCATTGCATTGGGTGATTTCAGTAGAACTGCACAAAATGATCAGATCGACAGATACTTATGATGCTGCCATTTACTCAGGCAAGCATCGATGTTGACAAGAAGTGCCTATATTCATTCGAGTATCAACCGACGTCAATCAGTTGTCAAACTCCCAAGTATTAGGAGAGTGAATGCCAAAAATATTGCTTGGCGCATAGCCCAGAAGAACACAGTCCAGTCTTTGGTCCCAACTTGTGCCTTTTGGTTATTGGCAGATATGGTACTGAACTGTATGGCATGTTGTATAAAGATTCCAGACAAGTTGGTTGACGCGTATATTCATCTGGCACTTAATCAGTCTGCACGCCAGGGATGCTCCATTTCAGTTGAACTGCAAAAAAAAATTGGGTGGTTCATTTTCTCAAACGCCTCCTTTCTCGTTTGCAATGTAGAATTTTGGCGAGCTACATGAGCAAGATGAGCCAGTAAACTCGTTGGATGAATGTAGTGGCCAAGTTGCTCAAACCTTGCTCGACACGAGGCCACTATTTGAGGATAAACCTACAAGCAAAGTTCAGATTGTCTGTGCTGCCTCTTATGCACTCGAAAGTTTACTCGTACAAGAACTAATTTTAGCAAGAAGTACCTCCGACTGAGCACCATTTACCAATCTGTACCCTAGTTAACTAAAGTTCGTCCATGGATCATATTGGCTGTGATCTCAATCATTTGGATGCATAAATATACTGAACATGTGTATATATGAATCTTTTTCTGAATTATGTATGAATATTGTCGTGTGATCTATCAATCATTTGGATGCATAGATATGCTGAGCTTGTGTATATATGAATCTTTTGAGTTGTTGATAGTGAATGTTGGCTATGAATATGAACGTGTCCTGTGAACCTGAGTTTGATACGAATGTTTACCTTTTCTGTTGTATTTGTGTGTGAACTTGTTAGTATGCCTACTGTGGGGTATGTGATGTGTGGGTGTCAACGCCACACCTTCTTCCGGAGAAGAATTGCACCTGCTTTGTTAGAGTAGCAACGGCGCATCAGCTCTTTTTAATCTTTTTATTACTCTGGCTTCCCCTCTCCCCCGCTCAACCCCTGTCGTAATGTTTTCGGCCTCAAAACAAACATAGTACTGCGTTGTTTTTGGGGCTTGATGAAAAATCGAGTGCTGGTTTCTGTAGGTTGGCCCGCCTAGCAAATGGGCTGTTGGTCCACCACGACGGACTAGGAGGCTAAAAATACAAGTTGTATGGTGCAGAGGCAAGTAAAAAACCACTATCAAGAGCCATCCACTAAAGGAAAAAAATGCTCCTGATGTGCTTCTTCAGTCATGCCGCCGGCCCCCTCTTTAATCCAGTTCGCTCGGGGATCTGGTATCATTTTTTTCCAGAGGGCGAACAAGTATCAGCTAAGCCTAGGTTTTGTATATTAACATGTGTAGCCCACGACATATGGAGACAGTGGTTTCAACTTATTTTTTGAGGTCCATACCGGCCTATGGGCTTTTTCTTAAAGATCGGCAGCCCCATGTATTTTTAATAAAACGCAGGTCTCTGTTCTATTTATCGATATATAATGTTGTGTCCAATTTATGTTTACCCTTCTAACCACATTATATATATTTATATTATTACTATTATCGTATATTTTATAGAGACCTATGTATATATTATAAAAACATCCCACGTGTTATTAACTTATAAGAGTAAATGTTTAACGGAAGTTGGCAAGGAAAATCCTGGTTGTTTTTGACTCACAGGCAAGGAAAATCCTGGTGATTGCGTACAAAAGCTTGCGAAGATTTTAAGGACCAATTTAATAATAAAGCGCTCATTTTTATTCTGAGCAATAAATCGCTAATTTATTAATTATATATATAAAAAATGTGCCTCTTCGGTTTATTCTTTGATATTAATTGCTCCTTCTAACATAACATAATATATATATAACGAGCCCAGCTAATTCGTGTATTTCAAGGAAGTGCAAATGGGTTGGGATTTCTTAGAAAATATAAATGGGCCTGATTGACGTGAAATTGTTTGTTCACCTAGCCCAACAAATGGACTGTACATTATAGAAAACATGGGTTAAATATATGCCACATTTTTGCAGGCTGACTTGTGGGCCAATAGGTCGAAGCGTACGCAGGACGTTGTCAACTTGGTCAACAAATGATTGTGACATCCACAGCCATTGGATTTATATCCAACGGCCGGCATGCACCTTCAATCTCTCGTCTTTTTCCTCCAGTGTCGCCGGGACCGCCTGGTCCAGCCTCCGGCGGCTAGTGGCTCTTCTTAGCACGCATCGCTGCGAAGCGCTACCCCACCACCGGCCAGGCTATCCCTCCACCCCTTGACAGCTCCTGTTATTCTCCGCAGACTGCACCTCCACGCCGCAACAGAACCAGTTATAACCCTTCTCCTCCTCTCAATCTGCGACTCCACTGCCGCGTCTTCCCATCTCCGAGTCGTTCCCGTTCGTGGCCTCACCGTCGTCCACTGCCTCGCTGCGCTCAGTGCGGCATGGTCAACAAACGAGAGTCTTCGGAAGAGGACTGTACGTGGAGAGCATGACGGCTGGGACCCACGAGGTCCATGGTCGCACGCAAGGAAAGTTCCTCCTTATTAAGCTAAAAAATGTTTCCTCCACCTGACAGTTGGGACCCACCGGCTGTATCTTTGCACGGAAGGAAGTGCATCCTTGTTTTGCGAAAAAAATTATTCATCCCATTGACAGCTGGGACCCGTCAGATTTGGTGGCTGACTTGTGGGCCTACTAAGCGGACGTGTACGCACCGCTTTGTCAACTTAATCAACAAATGATTCTAGCAGCTTGACCATTGGATGTTAATCCAATAGCCGTGCTCCTTCTTCAACCTCTGTTCTTGCTCCTGTCTCCCGTGGGCGGCATGCACAGCGATTGTCTTTGCAGCAAGACCAACCGATCAAGTTTCCCACTCCTCTCCATTTGCGACTCCACTGCCCCGTCTTCCTCATCTCCGGGTCATTCCAGTCTGGGGCCTCACTGTCGTCCACCGGCCTTGGTGCGCTCGACACGGTGTGGTCAACATGGTCAACAAACGAGAGTCATCGGAAGATGACAGTACGTGAGAGGCTGACAGTGGGGACGCACCACGCCCATGGACGCATGCATGCAACGGAACGCGGCGTGGTCAATGTGGTCAAGGAACGACTTCCATCGGAAGTATACTATATGTGGAGAGGCTGACAGCTGGCTCCATGGCCGCAGCAAGGAAGTGCCTCCTTATTACGTGGAAAATAATGATTCCTCCTCCTGACAGTAGGGACCCACTTGACGGGCCACCATATTTTTGCGAAAAAAACGTTTCCTCCCTGACTGCTGGGACCAACCTGACGGGCCATCGTATTTCGCGAAAAAATGTCCCCCCCGCTGCCAGCTCGGACCCACCGGAAGTGCCTCCTTATTAAGCAGAAAAAATGAATACTCCCCCTGCTAGCTAGGACCCACCTTGGTGGGAGGCTGACTTGTGGGCCCACTAAGTTGACGGGGACGGAGGGCTTTGTCAACTTAGTCAATATGAATGATTCTAGCTGCAGTGACCGTACGATGTCCATCCAATAGCCATCGTGCTTCTTCAACCTGTGGTCTTCTTGCTCCCGCCGCCCAAAGCAGCGTCGGTCGTGCTGCCTGCTCCTGCCTCCTGTGGCCGGCTGTCATGCCACGGAGGCCTCACCGCCCCCTACTACTCCCGCCGCTGGCCAGGCCATCCCTCCACTCACCCACACCCCCTGTTATTCCACGGCGACAACAGCCTCACACCGCAGCCGAACGAGTGAACCCTCATACTCCTCTACACGTGGGCATCCACTGCCACGTCTTCACCTGCTTCGTGTCGTCCACTTCCTAGGCCTCGTCGTCGTCCACCGCCGTGGTGCTCTCGGCACGGCGTGGTCAATGTGGTCAACGACCGACTTCCATCGGAAGAGTACTTTACGTGGAGAGGCTGACAGCTGGGTCCACGGCAGCCGCAAGGAAGTGCCTCCTTATTACGCGCAAAATAATTATTCCTCCACCTAACAGTAGGGACCCACCAGACGGGCCACCGTATTTCGCGAAAAAATGATTCGCCCCCTGACTGCTGGGACCCACCAGCTACATCTTCGCGCCAAGGAAGTGCGTCTGAAAAAAACGATTCGCCCCCCTAACTGCTGGGACCCACCAGCTACATCTTCGCACGCAAGGAAGTGCTTCCGAGAAAAATGATTCGCCCCCTGACTGCTGGGACCCACCAGCTACATCTTCGCACGCAAGGAAGTGCGTAAAAAAATGATTCGCCCCCTGAGTGCTGGGACCCACCAGCTACATCTTCGCACGCAAGGAAGTGCATCCGAAAAAACGATTTGCCTCCCTGACTGCTGGGACCCACCAGCTACATCTTCGCACGCAAGGAAGTGCCTGATAGTCGGGACCCAGCTGGTTGAAGCGTACATAGCGTTCTCATTCTGGTCGCGAACATGTACGTACATACTGGTCGATTTAGAGGCACACACGTGTCATAGTAGAGGTGCGAACATAGCATGTACACGTACGTACAGCGGCTAGTGTGCAAGAAAGAAAATACGGCCACGTATGTGTACATGCGGGCGGGGTCTCGAATGCCTACTCGCGCATACGTACGGCCAGGGCTCGTGTACATGGCTGGGTCGGAACGGAGAAACAACATCGTCGTCGTGTTCATGGGGAGCCAACCGGCTGGGTCGGAACGGAATGCGTCGTCGTGTTCATCAGGAGGGCTTGGATGGATCATGCGATGGAAACGAGGCCTGGCATACAGCAGAACGGAGGAAACGTCCTTGTGTTCGACCATCCATGTTCGAAAGAGGATCCTGTTCATCGGGAGGCGTCTGGCGTACCGCAAAATGGAGGAAAGGACTTCCTACGGTCAAAACGGGGGTCCTATTGATCGGGAGGGGTGTGGCGTACCGCAAAATGAACGAAACGGACTTGTGTTGGAGCTCTATGGTTGAAATGGGGGTCCTGTTCATCGGGAGGGGTGTGGCGGACCGCAAAACGGGACTCCACAGGATACTGTTCATCTCCACCGTCAACCTCCTCCAGCCTCCACGGGCTACCGTCGACCTCCTCCAGCCTCCACAGACTCTTGTTCATCCAGCCTCCACCATGCGCTACTCCACCGGCTACTGTTCAACCACCCCTCCACGGGGTCCCCTCCACTGTCTACTGTTCATCCAACCCTCCACGTGGTCGTCCTGTTCATCCAGCCCTCCACACCATGGGGTCCTGTTCATCCAGCCCCAACCGGCTCGATCGATCGGGGTCCTGTTCATCTAGAGGCAACGCCATGGCTCACTATTCATCCAACCCCACCCCCCCGCAACGCTCACTGGTCATCCCAGAGGCAGCATCGATCGGCTTCTGTTAGCAGTAGTAGCGAAGGAATCGCTTGATCGGGTTCAGTTAACAGCCATCGATCGATCGCTCGGGTTCAGTTAACAGCCTTTGACTTCCATGGCTGCCCGCCTTCCTCTCCACTAACGGCGCCCAAGCCGCTGCTTAGGATGGGCGGCCTTATTGTTCACCTCCCATTCCCCTCCCTCTCATAGACCTCCACCAACGCCATGGCGCAGAAAGATCATCTTCCACTAGTCTTCAAGTTTGGTGAAGTCGACTCCGAGCCGGGGGAGATAGAAAATAAGGAGGAATGGGGCCTCATGGACATGGCGCAGAATGAGCTGGCCGCGACGGTTGCTGCCCCCGCTCCCGCCCAGCTTCCATCCCGCGCCCGCGCCAGTGACCATCCCCGTATCATTGACGGGCTGGTCGACGAGCACTATCGCAGAGCTGGAAGCCGCGGGCATCAGCGAGGTCTCCGCTGACCCGCGCGAGGTCGTGTACATGCCAGCGCCAGCGCCCTGTCCATGCCCGTGCACGCCCCTCCACCCACCACGGCGTCGGTCCCCGTGCGTTTGGCTGCGCCCATCGCGCCCGTGCCTGTGCGTGCGCCCCCCTCAGCGGCATGGGACGGTGCCGTCGACCGCTACTTCTCAGCGCCGCCAGCTGCCATCCTCCCGCGCCCCGCCCGTCGATCGCGCGATGACATGGTGTTTGATTTACAAGTGAAGAACATTCTATGCTGCATTGAAGACTTCAACAACAGCGTCCCGGAGGACGACAACGACAACGATGGCACGGCACGCCGCCTCCGTCGCTTCCGAAAATAGTTTTTCTTGGGTTTAGTACTGTATCTTGATCATACAAATATAAATTTGCAGTATGACTGAATGAAAGATATGGTTTGAGCGAAGTTGCGTTTTTCTCTCTTAATGTACAGACTTATCGAACGATTTTCTTTTAAAAAAATGTCAATGGTTTTAAAATATAAAACACTCAGCACAAACATTTTAGTTAGAACACCCGTATGCAAACCGACGGCTTCCTCAGGAAGCCAAGGGAAAATATGCTGAGCAGGATTTGTGCAGCTCTTGATCGCAAACGTTTTAGATAGAATGCCCGTATGCAAAATGAGAGCAGGATTTGTGCATCTCTTCAACGCAAACGGTTCTTTTGGATAACCCGTGTGCAACCACTTACAAACAATTTGGTAGGATTTGCATCTGTCATATTGGGTATGTTGCCATTTGTCAAACTGGAAAGGTTGACATTTGTTGATCTAGTAACATTGCCATTTGTTAACCATGTAAAACTGCGACTTGTCAAAATATGAAGCTAAAAATCACTAGCTGTATCTAATTTTTGCAACTTAAATTCAGTAATTAAGCATAGATTTCATTCATAGATTAAGCAGTCGTTCTTTATACAAACAGTTCAACTCGACAGTTGAACCGACCAAACATTTCACCAATTGTTGCCAACCACGTACTAAAATAACTAGTTCTACTTTATATACTAGCTAATTTTAAGTACGTTGTATAGTTCCACCACATCTATAGTCATATGAACTGAACAAAATAGCCCCTAAGTACTAATACTACTACTACGGAGGGTCTTTGTACTACTTCCAGCAGCCTCTGCTCTGCCAAGCGCACTCAGTAAGAGGCAGAGGAGGAGGAGCCTACCGACGAGCTGGACAACTGCAATACGGTGCCTGCTGTTGCTGCACCTTTAGCGACACTCACCTTGAACGCCCTCTACCGCTCCAGACGACCCCTCTCGAAGCTGTGGCTCTCCACATAGATCTTCTGATTCCTTGCCTCTGAGGCAGCGTGTGCCCCGGTCATAGCGGCGGTAAGGCTCTTTGCATGCTCGACGAGGTGCTCCTCATCCTCCTGCAGGAACTTAGTGTAGGGCGCAAGCTCGCTGACGCACGTGCGGGCATCCACCTCCGCCTCCCGCCTTCGGGCGGTGATGGCGGAGCGGGTGATGACCCCGGCGGTCGACGATGGGGTGGCGGCCACTACCACCACCTCTTGCCTTCGGGCCACAGTGTCTGAGCCGGTGACGGCCACGGTGGCCGGCAGTGGGGGGGGGGGCGGCCACGACGCTCTTCTCCCGCCTTCGGGCTGCGGCGGCGGAGCGGACGATGGCCCTAGCTTTCGAGGGTGGTGTGGTGGCAACGGTGGCCAGCAACAACTTCCGACGGGCAGCGGCGGCGGAGCGTATGGTGGGTCTTCTGCGCACACCCAACAGGGACGCCACGCGCACTACACTACGCCGGGGACTGCGCCACTGCCATGGTGTAGCCTCCCAGCTGGAGCTGTCCTCTGATGACAGTGGAGTGGCTGAGCAACGATGACAGACCGGTGCCATTGGCGATTGTGGGAGAAGAATATGAGATAAGTTACAGGGAGGGAGGGGACAATGCAACGCAGGACTCACCGGCCGTGAGGGTTTATATAGTAGGCTGGTAAGCATTGGGATTTTGGGGATTTCAGCGTGTCGGGCGGGAAGCTTGTGCGGGAACCTGCTAGGTTGCGTGGGAACAGGCTCACCGATGATTCATTGGTGCCACTGTTTGGCCAAAAGAACGCCCCCAGCGCTACACAAGCTTGCGCTGTAAGCCGTCTGTGGCAGCGGGGTGACAAGACGTGCGAGAGGAAGACGAAAGGCCACGTACACATACGGTTAATAAAAAAAGGTTTGCGATTTAATTACCTACTATACCCCCATCCTACGAATGCATGTCACAAAGATTATATAGTTGGATTCGTATTTGAACATAGTTTCCAATTATATAATTTTTATAACATGCATAACAGTTTGTTGGTTAAATTTGAGGGAAAGTATGGCACAGAATATAAAGGGGACAATAGACCAAGATAGAAGTAGTAGCACACGTCCGCTCTCTACGCAACAACGCAACTGTTGGCCGGCTTGTAGGCGACCATTTCCTGCGTGTTCAACTGCTCTATGCGTGTGGTTGCTTGCGGTTGAGGCGGCCCGGTGCACTCTGCTCGCGTCCCGCTGCGCGCGCTCTGCTCTCCCGTCCCTCCGGGTGCTCTGCCCTAGTCCCTCCACGCGCGCTGCCAGTGTTTGGGGCTGGTACACGATCATGCACGTTCGTGTGCATGCGGTTGCGCCGGGCACGGCGTGCCAATGCAGTTACCCGATGCAAAAACTGCCATGTGGATGCGTAGAGAATCCAGGCCGCCCGGCCCCCATTTATTCCTGCGGCCATTTACCTTCACCTCTCGTGTCACATGACACAATAAGCACACCCACGACGACACATATAGGGAGGACATCCAGCAGTTCCAATGGCACTCCCAGCGGCCGCCGCCGACAGGTAGTTCACCATGCATCACGTAGTGGACATCCACATGAGGGAGAAGGCCCTATCGGTGGTGTACATGAACGATCCGGTCTCGGTGAAGAGCTCCATCCAAATTATGGAGCAGTTCCTTGCCGAGGACAAGTACCAAGTGGTCGACTTCGACCTCGAGTACACCATCGGTCATGCCAGGCACGATTAGAAGGTTGCCGTCGCCCAGTTGTGCGTGCGACATGACGTCCTTGTCTACCACTACCACCTGGCCACAAGGCCTTGCGAGCATTCCTCCAGGTTTGTCAACAGCTCCGACTACAGTTCCGCTACGGTGGACACCACCAATGATCTAAAAGCGCTCAAGGTCTCGGGCTTGAAATGGCCGAATCTTGTCAACATCCTGCACCACTAAAAGGTCTGGGGCAGCAAAAAAACAAACTGAATTCCTTGGTTGACCTCGCCTTGGCCATCATCGACCCCTACTACATGCAGATGAAGAATGACAGCAAGAAGGACAAGAACGCCTGGCATAGTGTGTGGCATGAGAGATCGGATGAACAACATGTCAACTACGCTTCCAAGGATACGTACACAAGCTACGAGATGTACAGGCGGATCATTGACATGAGGAAGTGTCTTCTTCTTTCCTGCCCCAGACGAGGGATCGAGCCACAGAGCAGTGGCGGGAGCGTCACAAGAAGAAGATGACTAGATGATCGTTTCTCCTACTTTAGAATGCATGCAAATGTTTATTGAGGTGTGTGTGAATGATCTGTATAGTCACTTATGTAACTGGATGTTTATTTCAGTTATATATATATATAGACACACGCACACACACATGTTATTCTTCTGTAGACAGAGAAAATCACACGGCTTATTTGCAGCAATCGTCTGTGTTATTATTGGTCTTCACACGCATTTCTGATTACGGACCTGTTTGCGGCGTATCACACATATCTTGTTCAGTTGAACCGTTTCCATTGTGTTTCCTAATCACACACAGATCATCCTAGTGAACTGTATGCCGTATATCACACACACCCTCATCTGGCTGCCCGTTTCTGTTGTTCTGCATCATCACAAACAATTCTTCTTGATTAACCGTTTGCCACTCATCCAATGGAGGGAGGCATCTACATTCACGGGGGATGTGGCATTGGCCATTGGGTGGCAATAGTCGGTCATCCGAGTGCCCAATAAAGGATGAAACACTACAAAAAAAGACACATCCGTGACATTTTGGGCTGAAAGAATTTTTTTCCTGTCATGCTTATGACACTTCTATGACAATAATTGTTAGAAAACCCAGTATTATCATAGATGTGGTGGGCTCCTACTTCCATGACAAAAAATCATGACAGAAAAATGGTCTTTTCATCCTGGGCGGCTGGAGACGCAGCTGCATGACATTCTTTGGGCGTCCATGACAGAAAAACTATGGTAGAAGCGAGGGCGAGGAAAATATCGGGGAGTTCCTGGTTACGGTGGGTGGTCGGGGGCGAAGCGATCGCTGCTTTCTCGTACGTGCGCTGGCGTGGGTGCGAGGTGTTGGGCTCTAACTGAACCTGAGTGAGGCGTTCTCTTACTGAACCCAAGTGATTGCACTACAGGCTACGTGTTACTGAACCCGAGCGATCGATCAATCTCTGTTAACTGAACCCGATCGAGCGATTCGTTCGGTACTGCTGCTAACTGAAGCCAATCGATGCTTGCTCTTGATGAACAATGAGTGTTGTTGGGGAGGGGGGGGTTGGATGAATAGTTCTCGCTAGGGGGTTGGATGAACAGGACCCCATGGTGTTGCCGCTAGATGAACAGGATCCCGATCGATCGAGCCGGTTGGGGGGTGGATGAACGGGACCCCGTGGAGGGCTGGATGCACAGGACCCCGTGGAGGGTTGGTTGAATAGTAGCCGGTGGAGGGCTGGATGAACAGTATCCAATGGAGGGGTGGTTGAACAGGACCCCGTGGAGAGGGCTGGTTGAACAGTAGCCTCTGGACCAGCGGTGGAGGCTGGATGAACAGGAGCCCGTGGATGAACAATCGCAGTTGGAGGCTGGAGGAGGTCAATGGTGGATAAACAGTAGCCCGTGGAGGCTGGAGGAGGTCGACGATGGAGATGAACATTATCCTGTGGAGTCCTGTTTTGTGGTACGCCACACCCCAACCGATGAACAGGACCCCCGTTTCGACCGTAATGCTCCAACACAAGTCCGTTTCCTCCGTTTTGGGGTACGCCACACCCCTCCCGACCATTAGGACCCCGTTTCGACCATAGGAGGTCCAAGAGAAGTCCGTTTCCTCCGTTTTGTAGTAGGCAAGACCCCTCCCGATGAATAGGATCCCGTTTCGACCGTAGCCGGTCGAACACAAGGCCGTTTCCTCCATTCTGCGGTACGCCAGGCCTCGTTTCGATCGGCTGTTCCATCCAAGCCGGTTGGCTCCCGATGAACACGACGTATTCGGTTGCCTCCCAATGAACACGACGCATTCCATTGCCTCCCCATTAACACGACGTAGTTTCTTCGTTCCAACCCAGCCGGTTGGCTTCCGATGTACAGGATTAGTCGCTTTACGCGTTAGAGCCCCCGCCTGTATGTACGTACGTGGCCGTATTTACTTTCTTGCACCCTGACCGTTGTACGTATGTGTAGTTGATATTAACCAGACAACGTGACATGCTACATGTGCGCCTCTACCAAGACACATGCGCGCCTCTACTACGATACGTGCCCTTCATTGCTATGACGCCCCGATAATCAAGCTACAGTAACCTCTGCTAATGACGCCATGTCACCTCCGTTACTGTCGCTAATCTCGCGTTAGTTCAAAACGATTCGAATTCGAACTTGAATTTTTGGCAAACAAACAAAGTTTTCAAACTTTAAAACAAAAATGTTCGGACCGTGTCAAATATTGCATAGATAATTATGGTGAAGTAAACACATTTTTAGAAAATGCATAAATATTTTAAATTGAATAAAACAGAAAGGAAAATAAATATAAAAGAAACAAAACAAAACAAAGCAAAAATAACAGACCCCCCGCTGGGCCAAGTGGCCCAGCTGGCCTCCGCCGCCCGAACGGGCCGGTCCAGCCGCCTACCCTTAACCCGCCCGATCCACACCAAACCCTAGCTCTATCCCCTCGTCCTCCCACTCTCCCCCGATCTGGATCGGGATCCACCCTGACTTCGCCTGCATGAGACCCTAGCGCCCGGCCTGCCCGCCCGTCGCCCGACCTCGCCGGAACACCTCGCCCTCCTCCTGAAGCCCGCCCTCGCTGGACCACCTCCCCGCGGGACCGATTCGTCCTCGACTCCTCCTCGTCGTGCTCTGCACCACCTCGCCATCGGAGTCCGCCCCTGTCGTCATCGACCACGCTGGTGCCGCCCCGTCACCAACTCCTCCCCAAGCTCGCTGCCCAGACCCCTACAGCTCCCCCCGTGAGCTCCCCCTCTCCTTCCCTCTCTCTTGCGTCACCTCATCGTGCACTCGTTCACGCCCCACGTCTCTGTCCTGCCGGCCTCGACCATGGCCTCGCCAGAGCCCAGTTCGGCCACAGCGCCCCTGCCCCTTCCCTGTGCGCATTCGTGCACAGGAGTGAGGTGGCCTGAGCCACTTACAGGTGGGGCCCTCCCCCTGTAAATTAGATAAATAGAAAAGAGTAGAGGAAAACGAAAATGGAAAAAAAGGAAATAGTAAAGTGAATTAATTAATTAGTAATATAATTAGTTATTTAATTAACCTTGCTTAATTTGACCTAATTAACTAGCTTAAGTGTTTAAGCCTATTTTAATTAAATTGTGACAATTACATGTGGGTCTCACACGCCCTATTCACACCCGTGACCAGACAACCGTTAACTTGGTCAATAGGGTCCGCTGGCCCCACATGTCATAGGCTGTGGCTGGCTTCTGCTGTGTACACATAGCTTTTACTACTTAAATTGAATTAAAATAATTTAGATAATGAATTAAAACTTTAGAAATTGATATAAAATAATCCGTAACTCGGATGGAAAAACTTTGTACATGAAAGTTGCTCAGAACGACGAGACAAATCCAGATACGCAGCCCGTTCATCCGCCACGCGTCCCTAGCATAGTGAACCTGTAACATTTCACCTTCGGTTCATTTGTCCAAAAACGCGAAACACCGGGGATACTTTCTCTGATGTTTCCCCCTTTCGTCGGTACCACCCTCTTGCGCGTTAGGGCACACCTAGCAGCGTATTGCCATATTACGATTTGTGATGCTTTGATTGCTCTGTTATTTATTGTGTTCCCTTCACGTTACTTCTTTCGGTAGACCACGAGGCTGCGGTGACCCCGATTCGACTACGGAGTTGACGACCCCTCCTTGCGAGCAACCAGCAAGCCCCCTTGATCACCGGATATCGCCTATTCTTCTCTATCTGCTTGCATTAGAGTAGTGTAGCATATTCTTGCTTTCCGTTAATCCTATTATGATGCATAGCCTGACATTGTTGCTACATCTGTTGATACCTTACCTGCAATCCTACATACTTAGTATAGGATGCTAGTTTATCATCATTGGCCCTACATTCTTGTCAGCCTGCCTTGCTATACTATCGGGCCGTGATCACTTGGGAGGTGATCACGGGTATATACTATACATATATACATACTACATATGGTGACTAAAGTCAGGTCCGCTCGAAGAGTACCCGCGAGTGATTCACGGATTGGGGGCTGAAAGGACCTTTGTCCCGACGGCCCTCTGTGTGGATCTTTGTGGCGGAGCGATAGGGCAGAGTTGAGACCACCTAGGTGAGAGGTGGGCCAGCCCGATCGGCGTCATGGTTGCTTCATAATAACACGCTTAACGAGATCTTGGTATTTGATCTGAGTCGGCCATTTGGTGCATGCGCACTAACCATCTACGGGAGTAGTTATGGGTATCCCGGCGTCGTGGTATCGGCAAGCCTTCTTGATGTCGGACGAGCGGCGTAGCGCCGGATTAGGCTGGAAGGCCACTAGGCTAGGTCTGCTTCCGGCCGCCCTGCATAGCGTGCGGTGTGCAATGGGCGATGGGCGGGACCCCGCTTTCGCATAGGATTTAGACCGGCGGGCTGACTCTCTGTTGTGCCTAGGTGGGGCTGCGGCGTGTTGATCTTCCGAGGCGGGCATGACCCAAGAAAGTGTGTCCGGCCAAATGGGATCGGCGTGTTGGGTTATGTGGTGCACCCACAGGGAAGTTAATCTATTGAATAGCTGTGTCCCTCGGTAAAGGGCGACCGGAGTTGTACCTTGACCTTATGACAACTAGAACCGGATACTTAATAAAACACACCCTTCCAAGTGCGGATACAACCCGGTGATCGCTCTCTAACAGGCGGACGAGGAGAGGATTGTCGGGTAGGATTATGCTATGCGATGCTCTTGGAGATGCTTCTTGGAGATGCTACTTGGAGATGCTACTTGGAGATGCTACTTGGAGGACTTCAATCTACTCTCTTCTACATCTTTGCAAGGCGGAGGCTGCGAAGCGTAGTCTTCGACAAGATTAGCTATCCCCTCTTATTACGGCATTCTCGATTCGGTCCTTGATATGGCCCTTTACACATATACCCATGCATATGTAGTGTACCTCCTTGCTTGCAGTACTTTGGATGAGTACTCACGGTTGCTTTCTCCCCTTTTTCCCCTTTCCTTTCTTTACGGTTGTCGCAACCAGATCTTTGGAAACCAGGCAGATGCCACCGTCGATGGCGACTACTACCTGGAGGTGCCTACAACTACGTGCAGGCTGCTGGCAGCGACCACTGGGAGTAGTTTAGGAGGATCGAGGCGGGAGGCATCGCCTCTTTCAATCTGTATCCCGGTTTGTGCTAGCCTTCTTAAGGCAAACTTGTTTAACTTAAGTCGTACTCAGATATTGTTGCTTCCGCTGACTTCGTCTATGATCGAGCACTTGTATTCGAGCCCTCGAGGCCCTGGCTTGTATTATGATGCTTGTATGACTTATTTATGTTTTAGAGTTGTGTTGTGATATCTTCGGTGAGTCCACGATCTTGATCGTATTGCGTTTGCGTGCATGATTAGTGTACGATTGAATCGGGGGCGTCACAAGTTGGTATCAGAGCCGACTGTCTGTAGGAATCCCCTTTCCAACTCCTTGGCCGAAGTTGATTCTAGTCATTGCAAAACCTTTACTAACATGGCTGTGTGGCCTATGGGCCCACGTCGCCATTGGGTGGTATTAGGATCTTTTACTCCCTGATCTTTACTCTGGGACTCTGAGCTCTCTTCTATTCGGGTTAAATGATTTTGCTAAAAACAAAACTAAATTTAGGTTCTCGCAAGTACTTTCTTCTGGAGAGCCCCTTGTTACCGATGACCGCCTGCTGCGCCAGAAGATTCCGAAGACACTCTACGATGTTCTCTCGAGACTATGTGCCATCGCTTTTGCAATTCACTTCCATCGATAAATTTCTCTGGATAACTACTTACACCTATCATTCATATTGTCATCCCCAATTGCTCTTGTTATTACAAGATGTCTTGAAATACTCCTCGATATTCTAAGAATTCTTTACGCTTACTGCCCTGCAGTTCCTTGCTGCATGAATACCCCTACGGATAATTACTTGCGCTTGCCGAGTATCCGTTCGTCCAAAGTTGTTCATGTGTTTCACAAAAATACATTCAAATACTACTCGATCTTCCAAAAATCTTGGGCAGCCTATTGCTCTTGAAATTCTTGCTTGCTTGCATTATGGTTAATCCCATAAGTCTCGTAATCTTAATGGCATACCTTGTCATTATCATTTTGAGTCCGTTGATTCAATATGTTGCGAATGCTCACAATCCTCAATCAGATCTTAGAATTCATCCTTTTAGCTCAGAAGACATTTGGATATGAGCTGGTTCTTAACCAATCCAATTGCCGTCGGTTGTGCCCCTAAGGCTATTCAACTTATCCATCCGTAATCAGAACTTTGCTTCTGATCCTTTGATTTGGAAATCATAATTCTTTTACATGTGAGCTTTGAGTTAGCCAATTGCTTCTGTAATCCAATGCCTTCGCATTCTTTCTTCAACTGGTTGCGTACCGATGCTCACATCAGCTCCGCTATCGACCGTCAGATCCTTTGTTGGATTATTATTCGGCAATGTCCTTCATATTTAATCGCCTTGTGAATTCTTCCCTGATACATAATGCCATTAGTAAATCCTATTCGTTGATTTTTTGCCAACCTTGCTTTGCTTTCGAGCTGGTGATATTTATTCTTGAAGCTTGTGGTATACGTTTCCACGATGCCCCTATGGGTTGAACCTATACCTTCCTTAATATGTGTGGACTTGAAAGTTTCACGAGTCATACTCTACTGGTGTTTTTGCCAGATAAAATTTCAACACTACAACTTCATCAAACGCAAGAAGTGAATGATAGGTTATGCATTGGAGAAGTGGGAGTCGACCTTGAACTTTGTGTTCATGCCCATGGACACGATGTAGATCTTGTCATGTAAGCTTCTCGTAAACAATAATTATCCCCTTGATATAATTTCATCTTATATCTGGGATTTGGTCTTTTGCAATCATGGTTTCCGACCATATTGTTCTTCCTTGATCCAATTTCTCGGACAAGTTCAAGCACTTGTCTTCTGCGGATCAATACCCCAGTCCAACCTCTACTTTGATCCGTCTTCGAGTATTACCCCCTGGTATCTCAAGATTGTCACGGAACTGCATAACTTCTTAGGAGTTCTCCATCAAGTACTACATTCTCATTGATTCCAATTTTTCACGTGCTTCGAGTTATTAAACACTCAAGGACATCGATAACTGAATCGAGTCCGCATCGCGATTAAACAACTATTAGTAATCTTCTTTGCTTACGAGTTTGTACTCGATCACGTCATCCCTAACCTGATCGGCTATATCATTACCATGCTGAATTTTAACTGTGCTACCTGGTCCTTCCTTCCGGAGCACAATTTTCGACGATGAACTAACCTTACGTCAATTCTCCTCGTCATATCATTTCGCCTTGAACAACAAGCTTGGTTTCGAGTTTGTGTCCTGTCCATGGTTCCAATAACCTTTCGCTTCAGCATTTCTTTGACTTGATGTCATCGCTGATCGATTACACCTGCATAAACCTCTCGACAATTGTGTCGTGATCATCATCAACATTTTGAGCTCTTACAGGATATCAATTGAATTCATGATGAGGAATACCATCCTTGCAGTCGATGATTGTGTATCATCGACCACTTTATTGCCTTCCGTTCAACACAAACTTGTTCGTGTTTTGTGTTATACCTTGAGATACCTGCTATCTAGCATTTTTTCCTCTTTACCTTGGAATATTACCACCTTTTATGTCAAGAATGTCGTGAGAATTTCACCACCTCTTAAGAAATTCTTGTTACAGCGATGCTTCTCGCCATCACCATTCTTTCTTGGTCCCCGTGTTGGTTCTAACCAGGATACCAACACATGAACGATGTTGTTTGGATTCTGCCCTTCTAGCAAACCTATTGCCTTGAAGTTATTGGTCGGCCGTTCATTCTTAGACTATTGATTATTGAATCACCATTCTGACATTGGTCGTGCAACCCTGCCCATATTCGGGTGCACCTTTCAACCAATGTTTAATTGTGTATGTTTTCCTCGAACATACATCTTTACACCGTCTGATCTGACAAATGTTATCTCCTTGTTCACATAATTGTGGAAATCCATCTTTTGTTAATCTCGATGAATTGCCGCTGATTCCGTCAGCCACCTCCTCATCCTCTCGTTGGTTTACTAATGAACTCATGTTTCAGAACTCGCTTCCATAGTTCATTTCCCGAGGATCTTATGATGTCTTCTCGTCAATTTGTATTGCACCTTTCCTTCTCAGGCATCCCGAGTCTGAGGTATCATGACCCCAACCAGATCTGAAACTCGGTCAGATATGATGGTTCGGATATTTTCCAAGTGTCATAACATTGGTCCTTATATGAACCGATAAGGTGATGAGCCTAGCACACCTAGCCGGAGGACCTGTTGTTATGGTTCCCTTTCTAACAAGGTTAACCATTCTTCCATGAGGAAATTGTACGACTTATTCTATAAGTTGTTCTTGATGAATCCTTTGTCTATCCAAGTCCGACCCTTACTTAAAGACCATGGCAATTCTATCTCGAAGCATGTCTGTGGTACTCTGATCATTGATAAGAACATTTGAAGCACCATGCTAAATTTCCTTTATCAATTTTTCAAACACCGTTGTTTCGGTGATGTCATAAAGTTCCTCTCCCCTAACCTAAATGGTTTTCTATGTTATATCCTGTTATGGATATCATGCTCTACTTGTCCTTGGGAAGGATATACCCCTGAATTATGTGTTTAAACACTCTATTCTTTCCATTGTTCTGATTATATCTGATAGACACTTTTCCCCTTCCATTGGTTTGTTTAAACCCTTTCTATGGTCTATATGATATAAGCAGTAATAATTTCCTACTTGTGCAAACACATCGGTGTACAACTCTGTCAGTAAGATCCTGTTACTATTGTTGATGACATTTCGGTAACCACCGATGGGCGATAACTTTGCCAATTGGTTCACCTCGTTCAACAAGCAGGAAATTTGCTCTCTTCGTTCCCCGTCCTTGGTACCGACATGGTGGCCGACATAGTTGGCAAGCTATTCACTGACATGCCTCCCTGTCGCGGTTGTGCAAGATGTCACCACCTTTCCTACTTTCAACCCACATGGTGGGCCCATAACCCACAGTTCCACATGATCAAAACCTGACTCTCCGGTAAACCCCCTGTTGCCAAGGTTGTTCCTCGCGCGTGGCCTCATAAGTAATTTACGAGCCACCTTCCGAGTGATCACCAGTTCTGCTATCAGACACAATACTTATCCCCATTGCTTTGAACCCCTTTCACGCCCTGTTTCACGCATCAAACGATTGTCTGCCCGCTTGAAACTTCACATGATACCTCCTTACCTTGCTCTCGATATTTTCTTAAGTTTAAATTCGAGAGTTACTTCCGCCATCTTCCTCGAGGTTATCAACCAGATAGTCGACCTTAAAGAGGTCCGTACTCCCGGAATGCCCACCCTTTATACTTTCCGTAAGTACGATGAAGATCCCGAAGAAAGGATATGTACTACATCATGATGGCCTGAAGCAGAGAAATGAAGACATCAACATAATGGATCGACCGCTTCGAGAAGAGCAACCAAGACCGAGAAGATCCGTTAGAATACCGTAACCAGAACTTTCCCCCTTACTCCCCTCTTAAATCTTGGGACGAGATTTCTTGTAGTGGAGGAGAATTGTGACGCCCGGATAATCAAGCTACACTAACCTCTGCTAATGACGCCATGTCACCTCCGTTACTGTCGCTAATCTCGCGTTAGTTCAAAACGATTCGAATTCAAACTTGAATTTTTGGCAAACAAACAAAGTTTTCAAAATTTAAAACAAAAATGTTCAGACCATGTCAAATATTGCATAGATAATTATGGTGAAGTAAACACATTTTTAGAAAATGCATAAATATTTTAAATTGAATAAAATAGAAAGGAAAATAAATAAAAAAGAAACAAAACAAAACAAAGCAAAAATAACAGCCCCGGCATTGGGCCAAGTGGCCCAGCTGGCCTCCGCCGCCCGAACGGGCCGGTCCAGCCGCCTACCCTTAACCCTCCCGATCCACACCAAACCCTAGCCCTATCCCCTCGTCCTCCCACTCCCCCCCGATCTGGATCAGATCCACCGGCCTTCGCCTCTGGGAGACCCAGCCAGCGCCCGGCCTGCCGCCCGTCGCTGACCTCGCCGGAACACCTCGCCCTCCTCCTGAAGCCCGCCCTCGCTGGACCGCCTCCTCGCGGGACCGATTCGTCCTCAACTCCTCCTCGTCGTGCTCTGCACCACCTCGCCGTCGGAGTCCGCCCCTATCGTCATCGACCACGCCGGTGCCGCCCCGTCACCGACTCCTCCCCAAGCTCGCTGCCCAGACCCCTACAGCTCCCCCCGTGAGCTCCCCCTCTCCTTCCCTCTCTCTTGCGTCACCTCATCGTGCACTCGTTCACGCCCCGACACCGTGCACGCTCGTGCCATCTCCGGCCGCGCCCGATGCGCGCTCGCCGTGCCCCTGTCTGCGCGCGCTGGCACCCGTGCCTGCTAACCTCCCTTTGAACGCTCGCCCCCGCGACCGTCCCGGGTCGCACCCTCTTCTGCCTCCGACCGAGCACCCCCGGCGCCGCTCCACTGCAGGCGCGCCCCTGCCGCCCCACGTCTCTGTCCTGCCGGCCTCGACCATGGCCTCGCCAGAGCCAGTTCGACCCAGGCGCCCTGCCCCTTCCACATGCGGCGTTAGGTGCACGAGGGGGAGGTAACTGAGCCACTTACAGGTGGGGCCCTCCCCTTGTAAATTAGATAAATAGAAAAGAGTAGAGGAAAACGAAAATGGAAAAAAAAGGAAATAGTAAAGTGAATTAATTAATTAGTAATATAATTAGTTTAATTAATTAACCTTGCTTAATTTGACCTAATTAACTAGCTTAAGTGTTTAAGCCTATTTTAATTAAATTGTGACAATTACATGTGGGTCTCACACGCCCTATTCACACCCGTGACCAGTCAACCGTTAACTTGGTCAACAGGGTCCCCTGGCCCCACATGTCATAGGCTGTGGCTGACTTCTGCTGTGTACACATAGCTTTTACTACTTAAATTGAATTAAAATAATTTAGATAATGAATTAAAACTTTAGAAATTGATATAAAATAATCCGTAACTCGGATGGAAAAACTTTGTACATGAAAGTTGCTCAGAACGACGAGACAAATCCAGATACGCAGCCCGTTCATCCGCCAAGCGTCCCTAGCATAGTGAACCTGTAACATGTCACCTTCGGTTCATTTGTCCAAAAACGTGAAACACCGGGGATACTTTCTCTGATGTTTCCCCCTTTCGTCGGTACCACCTACTGCCGCGTTAGGGCACACCTAGCACCGCGTATTGCCATGTTACAATTTGTGATGCTTTGATTGCTCTGTTATTTATTGTGTTCCCCCTTCGTTACTTCTTTCGGTAGACCCTGAGACTGCCGGTGACCCCAGTTCGACTATGGAGTTGACGACCCCTCCTTGCCAGAGCAACCAGGCAAGCCCCCCCCTTGATCACCAGATATCGCCTATTCTTCTCTATACTGCTTGCATTAGAGTAGTGTAGCATGTTCTTGCTTTCCGTTAATCCTATTACGATGCATAGCGACATTGTTGCTACATCTGTTGATACCTTACCTGCAATCCTACATACTTAGTATAGGATGCTAGTTTATCATCATTGGCCCTACATTCTTGTCAGTCTGCCTTGCTATACTATCGGGCCGTGATCACTTGGGAGGTGATCACGGGTATATACTATACATATATACATACTACAGATGGTGACTAAAGTCGGGTCCGCTCGAAGAGTACCATGAGTGATTCGCAGTTGGGGGCTGAAAGGACCTTTGTCGACGGCCCTCTGTGTGGATCTTTGTGGCGGAGCGATAGGGCAGGTTGAGACCACCTAGGCGAGAGGTGGGCTGGCCTACGATCGGCGTCATGGTTGCTTCATAATAACACGCTTAACGAGATCTTGGTATTTGATCCGAGTGCGGCCATTTAGTGCATGCGCACTAACCATCTCTGCGGGAGTAGTTATGGGTATCCGGCGTCGTGGTATCGGCGAAGCCTTCTTGATGTCACGACGAGCGGCTTGGCGCGGATTGGGCTGGAAGGCCACTAGGCTAGGTGCGCTTCGGCTGCCCTCGCATAGCGTCTTGGTGTGCAATGGGCGATGGGCACGGACCCCTCGGCGCATAGGATTTGGACGGCGGGTGACCTCTCTGTTGTGCCTAGGTGGGGCTGCGGCGTGTTGATCTTCGAGGCGGGCATGACCCAAGAAAGTGTGTCCAGCCAAATGGGATCGGCGTGTTGGGTTATGTGGTGCACCCTGCAGGAAGTTAATCTATTGAATAGCCGTGTCCCTCGGTAAAAGGACGACCCGGAGTTGTACCTTGACCTTATGACAACTAGAACCGGATACTTACTAAAACACACCCTTCCAAGTGCCAGATACAACCCGGTGATCGCTCTCTAACAGGGCGACGAGGAGAGGATTGTCGGGTAGGATTATGCTATGCGATGCTACTGGAGATGCTTCTTGGAGATGCTACTTGGAGATGCTACTTGGAGATGCTACTTGGAGGACTTCAATCTACTCTCTTCTACATCTTTGCAAGGCGGAGGCTGCTGAGCGTAGTCTTCGACAAGATTAGCTATCCCCTCTTATTACGGCATTCTGCATTCAGTCCTTGATATGGCCCTTTACACATATACCCATGCATATGTAGTGTAGCTCCTTGCTTGCGAGTACTTTGGATGAGTACTCACGCTTGCTTTCTCCCCTTTTTCCCCTTCCCTTTCTTTACGGTTGTCGCAACCAGATCGGAACCTAGGGCGAGGCGCCACCGTCGATGGCGACTACTACTGGAGGTGCCTACTACTACGTGCGGGCGGCGGCGGCGACCGGGGAGTAGTTTAGGAGGATCCAGGCGGGAGGCTGCGCCTCTTCGTCTGTATCGGTTTGTGCTAGCCTTCTTAAGGCAAACTTGTTTAACTTAAGTCTGTACTCAGATATTGTTGCTTCCGTTGACTTGTCTATGATCGAGCACTTGTATTCGAGCCCTCGAGGCCCCTGGCTTGTATTATGATGCTTGTATGACTTATTTATGTTTTATAGTTGTGTTGTGATATCTTCCAGTGAGTCCCTGATCTTGATCGTACACGTTTGCGTGCATGATTAGTGTATGATTGAATCGGGGGCGTCACAATTGCATGGCCATGGTTCATCGCTGTAGCTTGCAGACAGACCAATCGACCAGTATGTATGTACACGTTCGCGACCAGAATGACAATGCTATGTACGCTTCGACTAGGTGGGTCCCGACTGTCAAGCACTTCCTTGCGTGTGAAGATGTAGCTGGTGGGTCTCAGCAGTCAGGGGGCGAATCATTTTTTTTGCCCGTAATATGGACGCACTTCCTTGCGTGTGAATATGTAGCTGGTGGGTCCCACCAGTCAGGGGGAATTTTTTTGGCAAAATATGGTGGCCCGTCTGGTGGGTCCCTGCTGTCAGGTGGAGGAATCATTATTTTCGGCATAATAAGGAGGCACTTCCTTGCTGCGGCCATGGACCCAGCTGTCAGCCTCTCCATTTACAGTACTCTTCCGATAGAAGTCGTTCCTTGACCACATTGACCATGCCGCTGAAGGAAATATGCCCTAGAGGCTATAATAAAGTTATTATTTATTTCCTCATATCATAATAAATGTTTATTATTCATGCTATAATTGTATTAACCGGAAACATGATACATGTGTGAATACATAGACAAACTTAATGTCACTAGTATGCCTCTACTTGACTAGCTCATTAATCAAAGATGGTTATGTTTCCTAGCCATAGACATGTGTTGTCATTTGATTAACGGGATCACATCATTAGGAGAATGATGTGATTGACTTGACCCATTCCGTTAGCTTAGCACTTGATCATTTAGTATGTTACTATTGCTTTCTTCATGACTTATACAAAGTTCCTATAACTATGAGATTATGCAACGCCCATTTACTGGAGGAACACTTTGTGTGCTACCAAACATCACAACGTAACTGGGTGATTATAAAGGAGCTCTACAGGTGTATCCAAAGGTACATGTTGAGTTGGCGTATTTCGAGATTAGGATTTGTCACTCCGATTGTCGGAGAGGTATCTCTGGGCCCTCTCAGTAATGCACATCACTATAAGCCTTGCAAGCAATGTGGCCAATGAGTTGGTTACGGGATGATGCATTACATAAAGAGTAAAGAGACTTGCCGGTAACGACATTGAACTAGGTATTGGATACCGACGATCGAATCTCGGGCAAGTAACATACCGATGACAAAGGGAACAACGTATATTGTTATGCGGTTCGACCAATAAAGATATTCGTAGAATATGTAGGAGCCAATATGAGCATCCAGGTTCCGCTATTGGTTATTGATCGGAAACAGTTCTAGGTCATGTCTACATAGTTATCGAACCCGTAGGGTCCGCACTTAATGTTACGATGATAGTTTTATTATGAGTTTATAAGTTTTGATATACCGAAGGTTTTTTGGAGTCCTGGATGTGATCACGGACATGACGAGGAGTCTTGAAATGGTCAAGACATAAAGATTGATATATTGGAAGCCTATATTTGGATATCGGAATCATTGCGGGTGAAATCAGGATTTTACCGGAGTACCGGGGGGTTACCGGAACCCCCCCGGGGGTTATTGGGCCTACATGGGCCCTAAGGGCGAAGAGGAGGGCAGGCCAGGGCAGGCCAGGGCAGGCCGCGCACCCCCTCCCCCTAGTCCGAATAGGACAAGGAAGGGGGGGGGGCGGCGCCCCCCTTTCCTCTTTCCCATTCCCCCTTCCTTCTCCAACAAGGAAAGAGTGGGGAGTGCTACTCCCGGTGGGAGTAGGACTCCTCCAGGCGCACCCCTAGGCGCCGGCCGCACCTCCCCCCTCCCTCCTTTATATACGGGGGCAGGGGCACCCCATGACACACAAGTTGATCTTCGTGATCGTTCCTTAGCCGTGTGCGGTGCCCCCCTCCACCATATTCCACCTCGGTCATATCATAGAGGTGCTTAGGTGAAGCCCTGCGTTGGTAGAACATCATCACCGTCACCACGCCGTCGTGCTGACGGAACTCATCCCCGACACCCTGCTGGATCGGAGTCCGGGGATCGTCATCGAGCTGAATGTGTGCTGAACTCGGAGGTGCCGTACGTTCGGTACTTGGATCGGTCGGATTGTGAAGACGTACAACTACATCAACCACGTTGTTCTAACGTTTCCGCTTTCGGTCTACGAGTGTACGTGGACAACACTCTCCCCTCTCGTTGCTATGCATCACCATGATCCTTGTGTGTGCGTATGATTTTTTTTTGAAATTACTACGTTCCCCAACAGCCGCGCCGATAGCACCAAGGCGGTGGACGATGGCGAGGCCTAGGAAGGGGATGACGCCGAGCCAGGGAAGACGTAGCAGTGGATGCCCACGCAGAGAGGAGTACAAGGGTTCACTAGTTCGGCTTTGGTTTGAAGCTGCCGTCACCGAAGGGCCTGGCCAGCGGTGGGAGTAGTAGGGGGCGGTGAGGCCTCCACGGCAGCACAGCTGGCCACGGGAGGCAGGAGTAGGCGGCACGACCGGCGCTGCTTTGGCATGCTGGAGCAACAAGACCAGAGGTTGAAGAAGCACTACGACCGTTGGATGGACATCGTACAGTCACTAGAGCTAGAATCGTTCATATTGGCTAAGTTGACAAAACCCTCCTTCCTCGTCAACTTTGTAGTCCCACAAGTCAGCCTCCCACTATGGTGGGTCCCTGCTAGCAGGGGGAGTATTCATTTTTTTATGAAGGCACTTCCTTGCGTGCGAAGATATAGCTGGTGGGTCCGACACATCGATGGGGGAGGGGGCTTTTTCGCGAAATACAAAGGCCCTTCTGATATGTCCCAGCTATCAGGTGGAGGTATCATTATTTTGCGCGTAATATGGAGGCATTTCCTTGCGTGTGGCCGTGGACCCAACTGTCAGCCTCTCCACGTACAGTCCACTTCCGATGGATGTTGTTTGTTGACCATGTTGACCACGCCGCGCCGAGAGCACCAGGGCAGTGGACGACAGCGAGGCCTACGAAGGGAACGACACGGAGCCAGGGAAGACTCGGCAGTTCTTTGCAACGCGGAGGGGAGTACGAGGGTTTACTGGTTCGTCTGCCGTCGCCAGAGAATAACAACAGGTGTGGGTGAGTAGAGGGATGGCTAGGCCTGCGATGGGAGTACGATGGGGTCTTTGAGGCCTCGCTGGCAGCCTGACGGCCACGGAGGAGGGAGGCGAGCAGTCCGCTGCGCTTGTTTGTCTTGGCCGAGCAGAAGAGCAGAGATTGAAGAAGCACGATGGGCGTTGGATGGACATCCAACAGCCACAGCTTGTGCGTCAATCTTTTTTTACTTAGGAAAGCCTCAAATCTGTGGAAAATAGCATACAACCCATCTGCCATTATTTCTACTAAGTTACAGCCCATTTGCTAATTCTTAAGGTTTTTTTGGAGCCCATATTCTTTTTGTTAGCATTACAGCCCATATTGTGGCCACGGTTAAACAATTATACGAAATTTTGCATATTTCGGTGCGGTCTGAACTGTTTTTAGTCCCGAAATTTTGAGTCACATTAAAAGTGATTTTAAAAATAAATGTATATCAATATAAAATCCAACAAATTCTCCATGCAAAAAAATCAATGGAATTTAAAATTTCGAAATGAAAAAAAGAAATTTTAAACTAATTACCGGTTTGATGTGTTTTAAAAATGTACAACCCATTTCTCATTACTGATAGGCCATTTTCTGGGCCAAACGAATGAAGCTCTCCTTGTCTTGAAAGATTTGCAGCCCAACAGGCCTAACAAAGCGACTTACTTTACAAAGTATAAAAAACTAGGCTAGCCATTTTCAGAAAGAAAAAAAACTACTGGGCTAGTCTGTGGTAAACATAAAAGAAAAGGTTGTCTTGACAGGCCGGAGTGCCCCGCACTGCCGAGTTGACACCCTGCTTCCGTCTCAAAAACAAATTAAATAAATTCCACTCCAATTATGGCGATTCATAAAAATGCCACTACAATTTCCAAACTTTGAAAAATGCCACTGTAATTTTTGCAAACTTTAAAAAACACCACTGCATTTTTTGCAAACTTTGAAAAATGCCACTCCAGACTTCGAAAAATGCCACTGGAAATGGCATGAAATGGAATTTTTCAAAGTTTGGAATTGCAGTGGAATTTCTCGGAATCACCAGATTTGGAGTGGAATTTATCAAATTAACCCAAGACAAAAATAACTGGGCGAGCTGCTGGGTCCCTGGTATTAGCCGTTCGTTGTGCAATTCTCTCGTTTATTGACTACGTTGACAATGGCATGGGACCCAGATGTCAGAAATCCATTAGGAGGAGCCATTTTTTTATTGGCTTGCAATAAGGAGGCACTTGCTTGCGTAGTGCCATGACCTTGGTGGGTCCCTGCTGTCATCCTCTCTACGTACATTCATCTCCTGATTGTGTACGCGTCAACCTGGTAGGCCCACAAGTCAGCCTCTAACCCCGTGGCGGACAAATACAACCCATTTAGAAAAATAACAACCCATTCCATATGTTCAAATGGAAAGTTCAACATTCAGAGCAAAGTAAAAGGTGTGATCCAGATATAGAGTACTAAACTTCCACGTTGACAACCATCATAGCCAATTTAACTATCTACTCTCACTAATACTCTAGTAGTGTACAAGTACTAACTTACTCTTAGCTAACTAGACGATGCTGGCCGCCATCTGCGGTACACGCTAAACACCGGCACTCGCGTCCTCCGCCTCGCCTCAAACTTGCTAGAGGTGCGATAGGGCGCGTTGCTCGCGCGCGTTGGCCCTTTCCATACCGTCTTGGTGCACCGAAGCTTCGGCTTCTAAGCGGGAAACCCACTTGACAAGCTGGTAGTAAAATTCGGCGTCGCGAACGCGTGCTTGCCCGACATCCTCCAGGGCTATTTGCCGGGCGCCGGCCTCCACATAGTCGGCCCAGTTGCGGGCGCTCTGCTCGTGACTCAGAGCATTGGTGCCCTGCTGCTCCATGTCCCGTTAGCGGTGCAAATCAGTGATACGCTGGTCCTCCGCTAGGCGGTCGTGCTCCAACAACTCCTCATACTCCGTATTGCCAAAGGACGATAGAATGCCTCCTCCCTCCGTCTGCCTTTCGGTGAAAAACCAAACACTAGCTCCGGCAGTGTTCGCCTCCGGCGTCGCCTATCGCGAACGGTCGGGGGCATGGCGGACGTGGCGAGAGCGAGGATTAGTGGCGAGCGACGTCGGGCCGGTGGGAGCTTATGAGGATAGGGCGAGTTGGGTGATGGTGCCACTGGAGAAGGCTGGGAAACAGTAATTATAGACAGAAGGTAGGCGAACCAGCGTATCACGGGAAATGCGACGGTCATCGCGGTTATCGTAATTCAATGCATAAGCAAGCATGGCTTAAGCTAGTCGTAATGGTAGTATCATATCTAGTGTCATGCATGCCAGCTTTCCATGGAAAGCTAGAAAAACTGAAATTATGACTGTGCCGTCCCGTCCCATAAGTGGTGTGTTGCGTCCGTGCTGCGTCGCACGCCGGCATGACGGTCAAACGAGTGCACTCGAATCATCCAGATGAGGTACTCCCTCCTTGTCAAAAATGATTCCACCACTCATCATCTAGCTTGGTTGGTGCGATTTTTGAATTAAGCCCTGCAAACCGGAAAGGAGGTAGTACGTGTGTGATTGATACGTCTCCAACGTATCTACTTTTCCAAACACTTTTGCCCTTGTTTTGGACTCTAATTTGCATGATTTGAATGAAACTAACCCGGATCGATTTGTTTTCAGCAGAAGCGCCATGGTGTTGTTTATTGTGCAGAAAAGAAAAGTTCTCAGAATGACCTGAAAATCCACGGAGATAACTTTTGGAAAATATAAAAAATACTGCAAAAGAATCAAGGTCAGGGGGCCCACACCCTGTCCACGAGGGTGGGGGGCACGCCCCCTCCCCCTAGGCGCGCCCCCTATCTCGTGGCCCCCCTGATGCTCCACCCACCTAAACTCCAACTCTATATATTCCGTTTCGCGGAGAAAAAAATCAGAGAGAAATTTTCATCGCGTTTTACGATACGGAGCCGCCGCCAAGCCCTAATCTCTCTTTTGAGGGCTGATCTGGAGTCCGTTCGGTGCTTCGGAGAGGGGGATTCATCACCGTCGTCATCATCAACCATCCTCCATCACCAATTTTATGATGCTCACCGCCGTGCGTGAGTAATTCCATCGTAGGCTTGCTGGACGGTGATGGGTTGGATGAGATTTACCATGTAATCAAGTTAGTTTTGTTAGGGTTTGATCCCTAGTATCCACTATGTTTTGAGATTGATGTTGCTATGACATTGCTATACTTAATGCTTGTCACTAGGGCCCGAGTGCCATGATTTTAGATCTGAACCTATTATGTTTTCATGAATATATGTGAGTTCTTGATCCTATCTTGCAAGTCTATAGTCACCTATTATGTGTTATGATCCTACAACCCCAAAGTGACAATAATCGGGATACTTCTCGGTGATGACCATAGTTTGAGGAGTTCATGTATTCACTAAGTGCTAATGCTTTGGTCCGGTTCTCTATTAAAAGGAGGCCTTAATATCCCTTAGTTTCCATTAGGACCCCGCTGCCACGGTAGGGTAGGACAAAAGATGTCATGCAAGTTCTTTTCCATAAGCACGTATGACTATATTCGAAATACATGCCTACATTACATTGATGATTTGGAGTTAGTTCTGTGTCACCCTATGTTATAACTATTACATGAGGAATCGCATCCGACATAATTATCCATCACCGATCCAATGCCTACGAGCTTTTCACATATTGTGCTTTGCTTATTTACTTTTCCGTTGCTACTATTACAACTACTACAAAACTGCTATCTTTACTTTTGCCACTGTTACCATTACTATCATACTACTTTGCTACTAAATACTTTGCTGCAGATACTAAGTTATCCAGGTGTGGTTGAATTGACAACTCAACTGCTAATACTTAAGAATATTCTTTGGCTCCCCTTGTGTCGAATCAATAAATTTGGGTTGAATACTCTACCCTCGAAAGTTGTTGCGATCCCCTATACTTGTGGGTTATCCAGACTAATTTCTGGCGCCATTGCCGGGGAGCATAGCTCTATTCTTTGAGTCACTTGGGATTTATGTCTGATGGTCACTATGAAGAACTTGAAAGACGCTAGAACTAATATTTTTCCCTCAACTACGATGGGAGGTAAGGAACTGCCATCTAGAGCTGCACTTGATTTTCCTTCTGTTTTGAGTAAGCTTGCGACACCTAAACCTGCTACTGCTATGAATTCTAATATGTCGCATGTTATTAATGATGCCACTACTGCTATGCATGATACTTATGATGAAACTACTTCTATGCTTGATACTACTCTGCCATTAGGTGAATATCTTGATGAACAACTTGCTAGGGTTAGAGAGAATGAAATTATTCACGATAGTGATGATGAAGGTTATCCCCGTAATTATGAATTGCATGTTGTTCTTGAGGGTTATGTTATGGATGAAGAAGCTACTAGAGCTATTTTTTCTTGCAATGATACATATGATCTTAAGAAGTTATTAGCTAAATGGAAGCAACAATCTCTTAATGCTAGAATAAAACATGACCCCGCTTTTGCTACTTCACCTATCTGTGTAACTGATAAGGATTATGAATTCTCTGTTGATCCTGAGATTATTACTTTGGTTGAATCTGATCCTTTTATGGCTATGAATCTGAAACTGTTGTGGCACATCTTACCAAGTTAAATGATATAGCCACCCTGTTTACTAATGATGAGAAGTCTCGCTATTATTATATCCTTAAGATATTTCCATTCTCATTAAAGGGTGATGCTAAAACTTGGTTTAATTCTCTTGATCCTGGTTGTGTGCGTAGTCCCTAGGATATGATTTATTACTTCTCTGCTAAATATTTCCCTGCTCACATGAAACAAGCTGCTTTGCGGGAAATATATGATTTTGTGCAAATTGAAGAAGAGAGTCTCCCACACGCTTGGGGGAGGCTTCTCCGATTACTTAATGCTTTGCCTGATCATCCTCTTAAGAAAAATGAAATACTTGATATCTTTTATAATGGACTAACCGATGCTTCCAAGGACTACTTGGATAGTTGTGCTGGTTGTGTTTTCAGGGAAAGAACAGTCGACCAAGCTAAATTACTATTGAATAATATGTTGAGTAATGAAAATAATTGGACTCTTCTTGAGACAATTCCTGAGGAAATTCCTGAGCCAATTGAGCCAACTCCCGAGCCTATTCCTAAACCATCTCCGAAGAAGAGGGGTGTTCTATTTCTCAGTCCTGAAGATATGCAAAAGGCAAAGAAATCTATGAAAGAAAAAGGTATTAAAGCTGAATATGTTAAGAATTTACCTCCTATTGAAGAAATACATGGTCTTAATTTACCGCCTGCCGAAGAAACACATTGTCTTGATAACCCGACACAGGTAGTAAAGGTAAATTCTCTCTACAGATATGATAAAGTTGAAATCCCATCTACTAAATTTCATAGTCCATGCTTAGATGAATTTGATGATTTTATGGCTAGACAAGAAAGTTTTAATGCTTACGTTGGTAGAGAATTAAAGAATAATGCTTTCGAGATTGGACGCTTGAGTGATTATATGGCTAGAGTTAAAGGTGAACTTAAACTTATTAGCAAATATGCTTCTATGGTCACCACTCAAGCAGAGCAAGTACCTAAAGATCAAAGTGATTTGCTCGATGAATTAAATAATAAGCATGACTTTGCTGTTAGAGTGGCTACTAGAACTGGTAGAATGACTCAGGAACCTTTGTATCCTGAAGGCCACCGTAAGAGAATCGAGCAAGATTCTCAAAGAAGTAATTTAGAGGCACCTAGTTCTTCTAAAAAGAAGAAAAAGAAAAATAATAGGACTTTGCATGCTTCTAGTGAACCTGTTATAGACACACCTGAGAATTCTAATGATATTTCTATCTCTGATGCTGAAACACAATCAGGGGATGAACATGAACCTGGTGATAATGCTAAAGATAATGTTCATGTTGATGCTCAACCTAGCAATAATAATGATGTAGAGATTGAACCTGGTGTTGATCTTTGCTATGTCTTGAGCTTGAGTTGGTTTTCCTCGGAGAGGAGAGGGTGATGCAGCAAAGTGTAGCGTAAGTATTTCCCTCAGTTTTGAGAACCAACGTATCAATCCAGTAGGAGTCACCTCAAAAGTCCCACGTACCTACACAAACAAACCGAGAACTCGCAACCAACGCAATAAAGGGGTTGTCAATCCTTTCACGGCCACTTGCAAAAGTGAGATCTAATAAAGATAGTATGATAAGGTAAATATATTTTTGGTATTTTATGAAATAGATGCAAAAAGTAAAGATGCAAATAAAGGTAGATTGAAAGCAAATATGATAAGAGATAGACACGGGTGCCATAGGTTTCACTAGTGGCTTCTCTCAAGATAGCATAAGTATTACGGTGGGTGAACAAATTACTGTCGAGCAATTGATAGAAAAGCGCATAGTTATGAGATTATCTAGGCATGATCATGTATATAGGCATCATAACCATAACAAGTAGACGGACTCCTGCCTGCATCTACTACTATTACTCCACACATCGACCGACTCCTGCCTGCATCTAGAGTATTAAGTTCATAAGAGCAAAGTAACGCATTAAGCAAGATGACATGATGTAGAGGGATAAACACATGCAATATTATATAAACCCCATCTTGTTATCCTCGATGGCAACAATACAATACGTGTCTTGCAACCCTTTGTCTAAATTGGTAAGAACACCGCAAGATTGAACCCAACGCTAAGCACTTCTCCCATGGCAAGAAAGACCAATCTAGTAGGCCAAACCAAACTGATAATTCGAAGAGACTTGCAAAGATAACTGAATCATACATAAAAGAATTCAGAGAAGATTTAAATATTACTCATAGATAAACTTGATCATAAACCCACAATTCATTGGATCTCAACAAACACACCGCAAAAAGAGTTTACATCGAATAGATCTCCACAAGAGAGGGAGAGAACATTGTATTGAGAGCCAAAAAGAGAGAAGAAGCCATCTAGCTAATAAGTATGGACCCGTAGGTCTGTGGTAAACTACTCACAACTCATCGGAGGGGCAAGGATGTTGATGTAGAAGCCCTCCATGGTTGATTCCCCCTCCGGCAGAGTGCCGACGTGTGACACCCCAAAATTTTAACCTTGTTTTATTAATTAAAATTTTGCCTGGAAACTTAAACTTTTATTTTCTGGATTTCCTTTTGATTTCAGAACCATTCTCTTTCTTATTATTATGGAGTTTTTACCCCAAGTGAAAACTTTTCAGTCATTATTGGACTTATTTCCCCTCTTAAGAAAAACAATTGTTTTATCAGTGGGATTATTTATACAATTATTTTTCCCTGAGCTTTATTTCTCTAAAATGGTTTTCAAGGTTTCAGGGTCCCATTTACACTGCAACCCTTTGATAAACTAATTTAAAAATCCCACCAAAATTTGGAGATGTCATGTAATGTTTTCAAATCACTTTATGCAAAAATATATTTCATTCATTAGATATTTTGAGTTCTACACCAAGTTTTCAAATCTGGTCCAGTGGGCAATTTTGCACTACAGCCTATTTAAATATTGCTTTGAAACTTCTACCAAAATTATGGGAGGTTAATAGGAGTATATTATTCACCTTTATGCAAAAACCCCTCGATGTTCTTTGAAAAAAATGAGTGAATCAACCTCTTTTTCATTCTGGTCCAGCATGGTGATTTGTACAACAACCATATTTTAACTTGCCCTTTTTGCTGTGATCCCTTTTCCTACTTATAGCCCATCCTACCAAACCATTAAGTCCAGGAGGTTGGACTCATTGGAGCAATATTAGTGATTGCAATCATGCCCTCTTCTTTCTGTCCAAAACTGAAGTTTTGCAAATCTTGCACTAACAAGTTTCTTCTTTTGACAAACTAACTTCACCACCCTCTCATGCATCTAAAGAGACACTAGCCTGGACAATTTGGCCACTCCAAGAAATGCCTTAGTTCCCTTGGCATTTTGTCAGACACCTTATGGGCATGATCAGTTTTGGCATAGTTTCTGGTTTGTGCAATGAACCTGCTTCTTTGGCCTAACCACCTTGTCCACTAAGCTCCTAGCTACTCCTAACCCAGGTCTGCTGACTGCCAGCCTCACCCAAGCTCTATGGCATGCACTGGCATTTCGCCGAGCACCTGGTGGGCGTGCTCTGGGCGCGCCCAGAGCGCGCGTTTTTTGCACGTGCCGCGCCCGAGCCGCCGCGCCCCTGGCCTGTTCGCAGCGTAGGGCTAAGCCTCGACCCGTACTCCCTCACGAGCACCACAACCCCTCGCCACGTCTCCGGCAAGCCAGAAGCTAGCCGCCACTGCCGCCCGACAGCCTCTGCACTGGTCGGCACCGCCCGAGCCACTCCTGCTCGCCAGCTCGCCCCTGGAGCAGTGCCCGCTCATCCGCTAGCTCCTGCCGCCATCCCCAGCCTCGACACGGCGCCCTGCAACCTACAGAACGGCGATCACCGATGATCTTATCCACGACCGCCGCAAACCGACCTTGTTGCGCTATAAAAGGAGGCCCCCGGGCTCGTCCAGCGACTCAGGCAGCCTCAGGCCACTCCCATAGCACCCCCGTAGCCAGCAATCATTGGGGGGAAGCCGTCTTCCCCGACTCCGGCCGATTCGGCCGCCACCACGTCCCAGCTCCGTTCACTGCAACCAGAGCCCCTCCCGTCCGTCCAACGCCACCACCAGACTCTACATGATCTTGCGGAGCCGCCCAGACCTTCAGCCTCGACAGAGAGCCACCGTAGCGCGGATCCCCAATCGTGCCCGAAGCCATCTCCGCCGCGAAGCTCACCGCCGGCGACTCCGTCCATGTCATCGACCATAGCGGGTACCCAGGGGTTCGTCTCGACCACCGGAGCACACCCATGTGCTCAGATCACCAAGGGACGCCTTCGTTCGCCGGCGAGCCTTGCCGGAGCTCCGCCTCTGTTCGGTCGGAGAAGGCGACGCGCGCGTGGACTGGTCAAACCTGACCAGTGGGCCAGGGGGGCCCACTGTCAGTGACCCAGCGCCGGTCCACGCAGGCGTAAGAGGAAGCGTATTTCTGGAGTACGTGTTCGACGTGTACATTTCGAAGCGTTTTCTTTTGTTTTATGTTTTATTTAAAAACCAGAAATTTGACTAAACTTTGACTGGCTATATCTTTTTAAATAAAACACCAAATGAGTTGATTCTTTTTCCTACCTCTCTCAAATTTAGTCTAGTTTATTTTAAGATTTATTTGAAAAAATTTCAGACAACTTCTTTGTACTGTTTTTGAAGTATGTGTTATCTGAATATTTTCAAAATAGGATTTTTGGAGAAGAAGAAAACTTTCGAAAGTTTTAGGATGCACCCTGCCTCTACACAACATGAAGACAAGCATTCTGAACCTTGGCATAATTTTTTATGTGTTAGTTGGCACACTTATAACACCGCCCTTATACGGAGAACGCGTTATTTTATGTGGTGACGCGATCATTTACTTGAATTGCATATTTGTGATTTCCTTGCTGCTGGCAATGGATATACTTGTGATGGTAATCATCCTCATGTGCCTTGCATGCATGCCGGAGAGGAATCCGGGAAAGCCTCTACCTTGGGTAGACGTGAGCTTGTCGCCGATCTCCGTCGGGACGGTTATGTCCGGTATGGCATAGTAAGGTATAACGAGTGGTGATTTTGTGGGTTGAAATATTTTTGTTACACATACCATGCAGGGAATTTATAAACCTCCTGAGTCAACCATAGATCGAGTCTTGTTCCAGTAACCCCCATACTTGTTTCATACTACCACTTGCCCTGCCGCAGGTAGGGTGCGGTTCAGTAAGTTGTCAACACCTTTCTTGGCACACACCGTACAGAGAGGCCATGGTGGAAGATACCGACTGCATCCGGGAGGCAGGCCACCTGGTCCGGGGGCATGGGTGTTTCCGGTTGGGACCGAGAGGGGGGCACCCCTTAGAGCGCGCATCATAAATTTGATCCCATGCTACGCGAGGTTGTAGCCTCCCCACTTAGAGTTTTACTTGACAGGTGTCGTGGGTGATTCCAGACACCTGTAACTTAAGTTGGTGTGTGCAAGTCAGATGTGTTTTCAATTAAAAGACCGTAGACGGAATTAGTCCCGATGGGCTAAAGGAATCCGTTACTCGTGGGTAAATAGTACACCCTCTGCAGAGATAATATCTATTCGAATAGCCGTGTCCATGGTTAAGGACTACAGTCTGGGTCGGGTCAAGTGTCGGTCTTCGTAGGAGAAACTACTAAACCAGAACATGGATCATGACCTGTGATTTATGATGATTGTGATTATTATTGTTATGGACTAACACTTTATATTATTGGATTTATTGAGTATCCTTGGGAAGGTTCTACCTCCTGGATATTCACTATGGTTGTTTCCTTTATAAGCCCTTTATGTGGTTTCGCTCAGACGATCGACTGTGGCATGCTTGTTATTTACCGTATAAGCCCTTTTTGTGGTGTCGCACAGACGCCCGACTGTGGCATGCTTGTCATTTATTTACCTTATAAGCCCTTTATGTGGTGTCGCTGAGATGCCCGACTGTGGCATGCTTGTTATTTATTTACCTTACAAGCCCTGTATGTGGTGTCGCTTCGACGCCCGACTGAGGCATGCTTCATATCATGACCCTTTTGAGGCGTCGCTTCAGACACCCGATTGGTGCATGCTATTTCTGCTACATTATTGCATATTCATGTTGCATATAAATAACCTGCTTGCATGCATCATGGATTTTATTTTATGACTGGCATTATGATCATAGGATAATTCAGAGTATGATTATCGTTTGTTATATTATACCCGTGTTCATAATGTTTGCGAGTACATTCAAAGTACTCACTGGCTTGTCCCTAGCTATTGTATTGGCTAGATTTCTTGCATGGAGAGGAGCGTTGCGATGACCGCCCCGGAACCTAAGCAACAGTGATAGCAGCCTCGTGAAGATAGAAGTTAACCTGGTCAGCTATTCCTGTTGGGAAATGGAGTCCCATAGACACCGATGATCCACAGACCGCTTCCGCCATCAACCACTAGAAATCACTTGTTGTACTCATAGGCTAGAATGGTCTTGTACTATATATTTTGTATTTTGCTTGGAATTTCTGTATCAAGTTGGTGCCTCATCAACTAATAGTAATCCTGGGGCTGGTGAGCACAAGGGCCACTTTCTGGAAATTAATACCCAGAAAACCGGTCCAGACAAACTTGGTATCAGAGCCAGGCTGACCATTGGCTAATCCTATCTTAGCCAGGTCAATAAACCTAGATTAACCAACCCACCAGACCATAACCTAACCCAAGCCAAGCTTCTCGCGTAAGATAGCCATAGAGTGACCCCGACACCTCTGGCAGTCGGTGCCCAACCTATCAGCCTAGCCTGTCGATCACGCGCCAGTGACCGACACCCAAATTGTCTCATTCGCAAGCGTGCGAAGGAAGACTCCGTCCCCTTTTTCTATAAAAAGGGCATGCTAGCCTCAACACAACACAGCCCAGCCTATTCCTCAAACCAAGCCATAATGCCTGGCGTCGTCGTGCACAATGAGACCACAACAAATAACCTTGGAGGTTTTGTGACCGTGCTCGCGAACCTCACCCGCCGTCCTTTGCATTAGAAGAGCCTCCAGAATATGTGGTGTACCAAGGACCCATGGGCGGTGAAAGCCGTCAATTCTGGGCCACCGTGCACGTCTATGGTAGGGGTCTATCTCCAGAACGCCCCTACAGGTTGACCGGAAGGACAACTTTCTTTGAGCCACAAGCCATTCAACTAGCTGCTCGAGAGGCTGTAGTTCAACTCTGGCACTTGTCGCCCAGAGTTAACTGCCGCTCGTTCTACTACTACCCCAGTCGTGACGGGTATGGTAGGCCACCGCAGGTCGCTAACGGAGATCACGAGACGGATCTTGCTTTGCTGCATCTAGTGCGCTATGTAAGTGCACTATAGGATCTATTCGATCAAATCACTCTTGATCTAATCGCAGCCCGTGGAGAGCTGATCCGACGAGACCCGGCAAGAGGAGAAGATGAGCCCAACACCGACAGCCCAATCGTGCTGTTCGGACAACCGATCGAGTCCTTGAGGACAGCCCCAGTCATCGACCAAAATACCTTGATGACCCCAGAAGTGCTTCGTCGCCTTATGGGAACACGCTCCAGCGGGATTGTGGCCAACAATCCCCGAGATGGTCATCATCGCTACCCCGACCCTGCAGTCCCTCAACCCTCTCCAGCAAATCCTGACGGTGAGAACCGGGGAGAAACCTCGACGTCCGCAAGACGCGCCCGCTTATATATTAACGAGGTAGACTAGAGTCGCTCGAGCAGTACCGAGTCTTAGTATGTCCATGCCCTGTAATTGTGTGATATTGTATCACCAAAAATATAATGTTGTTTGATTGTGCGCCCCTGTTTTTAATAATAGCCATGAATGAGTATGTTGATTGCATTTTAATCGGGTGTAGCGGCCAGCCAAATGACTTAAAATGTGTGCTATAAGTAATTTTTTTACTAACAAGAAGGATGTTTTCAAAACAACCCTTAACAAATCTCGAGGACGAGATTTTTCTTCAGGGGGGTAGTGTTGTGACACCCCAAAATTTTAACCTGTAAGTGCATCTAGTGCCCCTTAGTGATTTTGGTGTATTGAAGACTTATAGGTTAAGGGACTGATGCATTTGTAAGTGTACACAGGTCTATAAGTCTATGAGGAGTTTGATATTTACAGAGAAAGTTGACCCCTAAAAATGAAGTTCTTCGATTGAAGACTTTGATATTCTGAAGACTTTCTGAAGACTTTGAAAGTGAAGAAATTGGTGTGACCATGAAGACTTGGTATTCATTCGAGGAACATGAAGCTTGAAGACTTCTGTTTTCGTAGTTTCATTTTCTCTTTCTTGAGTCATAGGAAACACCATACTGTTAAAGGGGGTCGACGAAATACTAAGGAAAAATTTCCATGTGATGCTCAACTCAAAATCCTACATCTACCAATCCCTTCGAGTGAAGCCATTGGAAATCTCATATAGTTCAGTCAATTTCCTCGATGTGAGAGACGCAGTTCTTACAGTCATCGATGACTTTTCTCGGCGAGGAGTTAGGAATTCGCCAGTGAGAATTGCCTACACAGTGAGGAACATGATAACCCTAAGGAATTTGAGAGTCAAATTTCCGTCCGTTGCTGTGCTACGCGCCGGCTGTCCCAAAATATCTTATCCACCTAACGGTCATATCATTGAAGGGCATTTATCTCTTGTCATGTCGGGCTGCTCCCTACGCTATAAATAGCCGCCCCTACAACCACTAGTTGGTTGGCTGCTCTGAGAGAAGTTGACACTTGTCATTTGAGAGCAACCCATCCTCCGAGGACATTTGAGCGAAAATCATCAAGTGAGGAAAATCCCAAAACCAAACCCCCACAAACCCAAAGTGATTGAGCATCACTGAAGAAATTAATCCCGCGTGGATCCGACGCTTGTTACCTTTGAAGACTGTGCTTCTTCTAGATGGTTAGGCGTCAAGGTCTAGAGCATCCAAGAGGAATTGTGGATTGCCGTGTGACCAAGTCTGTGAAGGTTTGGAAGTCACCTGAAGACTTACCACGAGTGATTGGACAGACCTGCGTGGTCTTAGTTCACGGAGAATACGGTGAGGACTGGGTGTCTGAGTTGCGGCTCGAGGCGGGTGTCCGGGACTGCGTGTCCTCGAGTTTAAATACTCGGCCGCTCCAACCAGACGTACATAACCGATACAACAGTTGGAACTGGTTTACCAAATCATTGTCTTCACCAACTAACTGGTTCTATTTCCTCAACTCTTCCATTTCCTCATCTTTGTGTTGAATGTTGTTCATATCGTGCTTGAAGACTTTGTTGAAGACTTTCACAAATTCCTCGGTTCAATTTCTTGATCTGTTTGTCTTCATCTTGTGTTATCCTGTGATTACGCTTTCTGTACTTTGTGCTTGTCTTCATTTCATCATGATGACCATGCTAGTATCCTGTTATGTTTACTTCGAGTACTTATTCGCTGCAAGTAGTTCTTAGCTAAGGAATTTCCTCACCAGCAAATTCCTTAGTGAAGAATTCATAAAAATCTCCTATTCACCCCCCCTCTAGTCGATATAATGCACTTTCAATTGGTATCAGAGCAAGGTACTCCCTTGTTCTGTGTGATTTTGGTTTAACCGCCTGGAGTATAGTTATGTTGACCGCAGGTATGAAGAAAGTGACGTGCCCTATCTTTGATGGTCATGACTATCCCAAGTGGAAGGCCATGATGAGGAAGCGCCTCATGGCAAGGAACAGCGAGCTGTGGACCGTCACTGAGATTGGTCTTACTGATCTATGCAAGATGGCGAACGCTGATGATATTCGCAAGTACACTCGACTTGACCTCATAGCAAAGGATATCATCTGCTCCTGCCTATCCAGAGATCAATTCGGGCGAATTATGCATCTTGGCAATTCGAAGCTCATCTGGGACCGAATCTCTGATGTCTATGAAGGTCATCGAACTCGTCATGATCCCTGGTTTGAGGATTTCAAGGAATCTCTCAAAGCGATGACTTTCGAGCCAGAATCATCATCTTCTGCATCATGCCTCATGGCTAACGGTGCTGAGGTAACCGAATGCTCCTCATCCGAGTCTTGTGATGAAGAATCTGATAATGATGAATCTGATGATGATGAATATGATGATGATATTGAATCTTGTTATACCAAACTTGTTTGCATTGCCACTAAACAACAAAAAGCTTTAGAACAAGTTCAAGATATGCTAGACAAAAGTGATGATATGTTGCGTAAAGAAATGGATCAGTCAAAAGCTTTGGGTGAATGTCTTGAGAGAATTCACTCCAAGTCTGACGTCCTTCGAGACCAACATAATACCCTCTTGACTGATCACGAGAAGCTTTCTCTTGAATCTCTTCAAAGAAAGGAAGATCTTGAAAAGCTAAGAGTGTGTTATGAAGATCTTCAGAAGGGGCGCGATCCATTACTAGCTCAACAAATCAGCGCTTCTCTGGAAGAATTTGTTCCTCCATGCTTAAAGTGCATTGAACGTGAATCTGCTAATTCTTCACCTAAATGTTCAAATGCTTCAACTGTAACAAATTCTTCATCTGCCTCTGCTATCACTAATTCCTCATCTAAGGACATTACTAGTATCACTGACAATGCAGGGCTGAAGGAATTGTACATGACAGGCATGTACAAAAGCCTCAAAGGGAATCATACACTTTGTGATGTGCTTAAAAAGCAGATCCTCAACAGAAACCCTAGGAAAGAGGGTATTTCCTTTGAGAGGAAACTCAATCTTGTGGAACATATTGGTAGCACGAGCGGTACCCCAAAACCTCGTGGGTTCTGCAAAGGGACCTCCGATTGATCCATCTAACTTATCGGCTTTACATGTGATTCTCCTCATTCTTCTGATGAGTCATTTGACTCCAACTATAAACTGTTCAAAAATCAGAATGGTGAAGTATTTGCTAGATATATTGGCACTAACTGCAGGAACGGCTCCCCTATGAAGAAAATCTGGGTTCCCAAAAGTTATGTTGAAAGTCTTCAGGTGAATGTCCTCATGTCACCACCTGTGAAGAACAGGAACCCCAGATCAAACTCTTCATATGGACCAAACTCTTCATATGGATTCAAGTCCTCATAAGGACCAAATTCCTCACATGGATCAAATTCCTCAAAAGGATCAAAGTCCTCACATGATTATCATCGTGCTAACAACTCTGTATCGCAGGGTAGAGCTAAGGGCTATGAATATGTGCATTATTCTTCAAATCATTATGTTCATAAGTCCTCGAAGAATTACTCTTCTGATTCATATGCTTACCCTAACCCCTCTTATGTGAAACAAAACGGTTTGGCATCTTTGCCACCTTTCTCATATGGTGCTTTCATGAGTGGCGAATTCTTTGCCACCCCTCCGGATGTGGGTGGTGAAGAAAAGAACTAATCTCTTCTGCGGGGTCAAGTCTCGGGCGTGTTTTAGCGTGTGAAGAATTTCTTTGGGGACGACAAATTGCTGAAAGGGCCTTGAGCGAATCATGATGAAATGAACTTTCATTTCACACGTCCTTATCTTGCTATATCTGTTTCTTTGCTTGATGAAATTAATCGGCGAACTTGATATCATATTCTTCATCGATGAAGCATATGAGATTATAGCTACACTTATTCATCTGCAGGATGATCAACCCAAAACTCTTGAATGGGTCCTCGATAGTGGATGTACAGATCACATATTGGTGACAAGAATCTATTGATGGATGCTCCTTTAACACCGTCACCTCTGAAGCATATCATCTTCTTGACAAAGGCAAAAGTCAGTCTTGGGTCTTGGTAAGGTTGCAATCTCTAAGGATAAACACATGGACAAAGTCATGCTTGTTGAGTCCTTAGGGTACAATCTCATGTCGATCTCAATGCTTTGTGATCTTGATATGGTAGTTGTCTTTGGCAAATATCATTGTGTTGTGATTATGGAAGCCGACAATTCCAAAGTCTTCGAAGGCTTTAGGAGAGGAGATCTGTATATTGTTGATTTCTCTACAGGACCACAACCAGCCGTGTGTCTACTTGCAAAAGCTTCAGAAGGCTCGCTATGGCATTGACGACTTGGTCACGCAGGCATGAGGAATTTGCACACGCTTGCGAAGAAGAAGCATGTCATTGGCATTGAGAATGTCAAATTCCTCAAGGATCATTTATGCGGAGCCTGTGAAGCTCGAAAAATGACCAAGGCCAAGCATCCAGCAAAGACTATCATGACCACTACCTGTCCATTTGAATTGCTTCACATGGACCTCTTCGGACCTAATCATTACTCAGCAGTCACTAATGATGCATCTCTATATGGCTTTGTTATTGTTGATGATTATTCTCGATATACATGGGTACACATTGTTACTTACAAACATGAAGTGCAGGAAGTCTTCAAACGATTTTCCTTGAGGGCTTCAACCAACTTTGGTGTGAAGATCAAGTACATCAGAAGTGACAATGGAACTGAGTTCAAAAATTCCGGTCTTGATGCCTATCTTGGTGAACTTGGTATTACTCATGAGTTATCTGCTCCTTATACTCCTCAGCAAAATGGCATCGTGGAGCGCAAGAACAGAACTCTTGTTGAGATGGCTCGCACTATGCTTGATGAATACAAAAACGCCTCAGCATTTTTGGATTGATGCAATTGATACTACGTGCCACATCATCAACAGAGTGTATCTTCACAAATTCTTCAAGAAAACGGCCTATGAGCTCCTCACTGACAAGAAACCCAATGTGAGTTATTTCAAAGTCTTCGGTGCTAAATGTTCTATTAGAGATCCTCACCACAACTCTAAATTTGCACCGAAAGCACATGAAGGTTTTATGCTTGGTTACGGAAAGGACTCGCACACCTACAGAGTCTTCAACATTGTTCTTCACAAGATTGTTGACACTGTAGATGTGCGGTTCGATGAAACTAATGGCTCGCAAAGAGAGCACCTACTTTTGTGTTAGATGAACCAGCACTGAAGATGCTATCAAGCTCAAGGCAGCGAGGATGTCATTCCCTCTTGAAGAATCTTTGAAGAATTCATTCCTATTCATGAAGAACATCGAGCTGATGCACCTGAAGAACATGATGAGGAAAATGGTGCTGAAGAAAATGCTGATCAAAATCCTCAGCGAAAACCAGCTCATCCTCGCGTTGCAAAAGAAGTGCAAGTGGAGAAGATCATCGATGACATTAGTGCACCAGGTCCTCTCACACGCTCAAAAGCTTCACACTTATCTAACTTTTGTGGGCACTATGCTTTTGTCTCAAGCATAGAGCCCACTAAGGTAGATGAAGCATTTCTGGAGCCGGAGTGGTTTCAGGCTATGCAAGAAGAATTACATCAGTTCGAGCTTAACAATGTTTGGGAATTGGTCAATCGCCCAGATCCTCGCAAGCATAATATCATTGGCACAAAGTGGATCTACCGCAACAAGCAAGATGAAAATGGCCTTGTGGTGAGGAATAAGGCACGACTAGTAGCTCAAGGCTACACACAGGTTGAAGCAATTGATTTCGATTAAACTTTTGCACCTGTTGCTAGACTTGAGGCTATTCGCATATTACTTGCTTACGCTAACCATCATGATATCATCTTATATCAATTGGATGTGAAAAGTGCATTCCTCAATGGTAAGCTTGAGGAAGAAGTATATGTTGCTCAACCCCCAGGTTTTGAAGATCCAAAGAATCCTGACAAAGTCTTCAGACTCAATAAGGCCCTCTATGGCCTCAAGCAAGCCCCTCGGGCGTGGTACGATACATTGAAGGAATTCTTCGTGAAGAATGGATTCACACCCGGTTCACTCGACCCTACTCTCTTTACTAAATCTTATGATGGTGAACTATTTGTGTGCCAAATATATGTTGATGATATTATCTTTGGCTGTACTGACCAACGTTATAGTGATGAATTTGCCTATATGACGAGTGAAGAATACCAAATGTCTATGATGGGAGAGTTGAAGTTCTTCTTAGGTCTTCAAATCCATCAGCAGCGCAATGGCATATTCATATCTCGGAGAAATACCTCAAAGATGTCTTGAGGAAATTCGGCATGCAAGATTGCAAAGGCGTCAAAATTCCTATGCCCACAAATGGCCATCTATGCCTTGATGAAAATGGTATTGACTTGATCACAAGGTATACCGCTCCATGATTGGTTCTTTATTGTACTTATGTGCATCTCGCCAGATATAATGCTTAGTGTTTGCATGTGTGCCCGATTTCAAGCTGCACCGAAGGAATCACACCATAAGGCTGTGAAGCATATTCTTCGATATCTAGCTCACACACCAACACTAGGATTATGGTACCCCAAGGGCTCTGCTTTTGATCTCATTGGATATTATGACTCGACTATCTTTGGTGATCGTGTGGACCGCAAGTCAACATCGGCACTTGTCATTTCCTCGGACGATCTTTGGTCTGTTGGTCCTCGAAGAAACAGAACTGCGTATCACTGTCTACTGCTGAAGCTGAATACATTGCTGCTGGCTCATGCTGTGCTCAACTTCTTTGGATGAAGCAAACCCTCAAGGACTATGGCATCAACGTGAAGAATGTGCCTCTCCTCTGTGACAATGAGAGTGCCATCAAGATTGCTCACAACCCAGTTCAGCACTCGAAGACAAAGCACATTCAGATTCGTCATCATTTTCTTCATGATCATGTGTTGAAGGGCGATATCTCCATCGAGCATGTGAAGACTGAAGAACAGCTAGCTGATATCTTCACTAAGCCCTTGGATGAGAAGAAATTTAGCAAGTTGCGGTGTGAGCTAAATATCTTAGAGTCATCGAATGTTCTTTGAAAAGGACACACATCCTAAAACTTATGCAAAATTGATGACTTAGATGTGCAACACATGAAGAAACGTTTTTCTTCAATCAATGAAGAATAACACTCTAAGTGTGAAGAAATTAATGAAGAATTAGATTCTCGAGAACCCTCGACAATTATGCGCGTGTGCGAAATCATCATTCTTATCTGATGGCCACGCCACCACAAAAAGCTGAAAATCTTCAATTTGAGTTTTTCCTCATTTTTGAAATTCTTCAGTTTTTCAAATTCTCCAACTTTGCAAAATCTTCACTGTTTCCGTTGTTTTTCTTCATTGGCTATATATATATGAGTTATGTCCTCTACAGCATTCACTATGGCTATTTCTTCAAGTTGCTTTTCTGCTAAGTGAATGTGATCGGACCCTTCCCCCTCTATGCTATACTCAACCCAATCTATTCACAAATTCTTCATGTGCGTTCTATTTGAAACCCATTCAAAGTCTTCACTGTGTCCTTGTCAGCTGAAGAAATTGCGAATGAAACTTTAAAACAAATCTTATCCAGATTTTCGGTTTTACCGCTCAAACCGTTCCGCATCCCATGATGCATTATTATAATCACCCATGATCTTACATGATCTCATCTGCACAGTACGTGGGTGACACATGTAGCGTGAAGGAGAAAGGGCAGGGGCATGTTCGTCCCAAAATCTTCGAGCGAACAGTTTTTACCATGGCTATAAATACCCCTCTTCCCTTCCTCACTTCATTTACTCTGCTCGGTCGCTGTCTCTCGCTCGAGCTTCTCAAACCCTAGCGCCACCACTACTCCATCGCCGCCGGTGAGGAAGAGCTTCATTGCCTCGACCTCGTCGCCCGTCGTACTCAGCGCCCGGCTGCGGAAATCTTCACTCCGCCGCTGCTGTAGCTGTCTCCCTCTGCCAACTTAGGGCGTGGGAGATCTAACAACGAACTTCACGCTGTTCATCTCGATTCGTCATGTTCTTGATTCGGGTAATTAAAAGTTACTTTTATTACTCGCTTTGATTCTCAAACTTTTCTGAAAATCTTCAAAGGTGTTTTATTCTTCAAATCTTCACATATGAACACCTCACACACTGTATGCTCTTGATCCATCTCTCTAAGCACTCATTTCTTCAAGATTCCTAAATTGTGCGGATTTTCGATCTGTACAACTCTGGAACCTAAAACAAGAACGCTTAGCGAAATTCCTCAAGGCTCAACTGGTCAAATTCCTCAAAACTTGTCGTTTCGAAAAATCTTCTGAGAACGCATATGACCTCTCCAAATTCCTCGCACCTACACTCTGTTCACGGTACTCATGTCATTGCTGAATCACTAGGTTCTCATCAACTTAACTCATTTGCAGCGTTCCTCGAAGAAAAATTGCATACTTCTTCAGAGTGTTCAATTGTTCAAATTCCTCATCTGAAGAAAATGGCTGAAGGAAAGAGACCGCAGAAAGGAGGAAAGAAATCCGAGGTCATGACTGCTTTCGAGATCCCTGATGAAATATACAAGGATTATTGCACACCTGATGAAGCCAAGTTTGGCAAAGAAAACAAGAATCAGCGCAAGGTGCTTATTCAGAGAATTGAACGGAGATGGGCAAGGGAATGGAGGGAATATCGATATGTTACTCCTAAGTACATGAAGAAATTTGCCTTAAATCCTCCATTCCCAAGAGCTCCATTGGCACCTGGCCAAGTAGCTGATCCCACCAGCATCAAGCGTGGTGAGGACTTTCCTGAAGAATGGGCTAGGCGTCAAGCAAAATTGGCAAGACAAGCCAAGGAGGCAGTGAGAAAATTCAATGAGGATTACGCCATCTGCTGCTTGGCTGAGACCTCGGTCAAACCGAGGAAATCAATGCCGAAGAAAGCTGCTTTCGTAAGCCAAGTGCTTCACCTTGGCGCCCTCACGGCCAAGTTCTCATTGCGCCCTCACGGCAAATTCCTCATCTGCTCATTGCTCCACCAAAGTCCTCGGCAGCTCCCTCAAAGTCCTCAACTCCTGTGCATCGGCTACATGCCAAAGGAATCGGGGTTTCTCAAGTGCTTACGGTGCCTCGGCAAGTTCCTCGGTGCACCAATGTCCTCTTCACCCCCACCTTTGTTGAAGACAAAAGCAACAGTGGACGCGGTCCTCGGCCAAGTCCAAGGAAGAAACATGTTGCATTCCAAGTGCCCTCTGAAGATGAGGCCTCTGATGAAGAACTTGCTGAAATCATCAGAGACAGACAAGCAAAGGCCGCTAGAGCCAAGGGCACATCTGTGCCACTGCTGTTGGATCCGAAGAAGATCCTTGACGACATTGACCTCTGGCACCAGGATCCAAACACTCCAATGCCTGATCAGCCTCTGACTCCTGGTCAAAGTCATATGCTGACACATTTCATCTCTCAAGAGAAATGGAAGTTTGAAAAGGCTCGTGAGATAAAGAGAGCTCAAGCTAGAAAGGAGAAGCTTCAAGAAGAAGCGTTGTCGGCCGACACCTAAAGAACTTCTCAAGGCTCAATCTGAAATCAAGCCCTCGGCAAGGACTTGATGCATACAATGCTGATTGGCAAGGTGCGAAGTGAGATTAAATCAACTGACGAAGAAAATGTCAAGCTATTGCAGCCCCATCGCAACAAGAAAATCCTCAGTGCAGACTCTGCTCACCTCTTTGAAAGAACATGCGGGACCACGATGACTTTTAGCTGCTGATGAAAATGTAAGTTCGAGGCTGATGACCCCATTCCAGCCATTGAAGAAATTGCGGGGCATCCACTAGTGATGCGCTGAAGAAGCCCGAAGAGATCGAGGCAACTACATCGATTCGCCTAAAAAACCACAGTTCTCAGCTCCTCCCGCGCCAACACCAACTCCAATTCTTCCTTCTGCCTATGAAGTGAAGAAGACCAAGGCTGCAGAGCGAGCTGCAGTGAATAAAAGGAAGGCATCAGCTACGTCAAATTCTTCGGCTGCAAAGAAAATGAAGCCAATGACCAGCTGTCTTGAAAATCCTATTGATGCCGTTCCGATTTCCTCCATCTCGTCAAAGGAAATTGTTCCTTATGGAGAAGACTACAAGATCCCAAGCGGATCTGATGAAGAAAATCATTCTGCTGCTACGTAGCAGCTTGATGAAGAAATTGAAGTGGAAGCATTCCCTTCAACGCCGATCGTTCCTCACCATGCCTCGGTTCACGGTGAAGAGGCTGGTGTTGAGAAAGTGAAAATGAAGATGAAGATGTGGACATTGGATGCACTACACGGTGATGAATGATGACTTTTGGGAAAGTCAGCATCCCAATACTCCTCTCTTCACTCCTATTCAACAGATTCCTCGGTCCCTGCTAGAACTGTTCAAATGGGCTGAAGAAACTCATCCCACTTCATCTTCATGATGAAATTCTAGCCGCTAGTCTTTGTAGAACCTCTTCTTTGTTGATCCTCAAGTTGCACAAGAAGAGGAACCAGAAATTCCTCAGCCTGAAGTGTCTGAGCTTGCGATTCCTGAGGTTGTGCTGCAAATCACTAACACTCCTTTGCCCAAGCCAAAGAATCCGTTCTCAAGCAAGCAAAAATTCAAGGCTGAAGACTTCTTTTCTGAGCATGTATTCTTCACTGATTATAATCCATATGACTCTGCTCACATAAGGAAGAGGCATTTCTGGACTGCTACTCAAGCCAACTTCTATTCCTCAGTGCTCTTTGACAAGGACAAAATCTTCGATCATGAACATATTCCTCATGTGGATATGGAATCTCTACCGTGCTTCGAGCCAGTCCTCAGTGTTATTCACGATGCAGGACTACTGAATTTCTGCACTGATATCTGTGATTGGAATGAAGAACTTATTCTTCAGTTCTACGCCACTCTGCATATCACTGGAGATGCTGAAGATGTGAATTCATGGGTGCTGGATTGGATGACCGAAAACACTCACTACAAGGCACCAGCAATCGAGTTGCTTCGTGTCCTTCCTCTTGATCCTCCCCATGGCGAGGCACGTTGCATATACAATGACCCTGGCGGCGAATCATTATATGCAAGTGCTCATGAAGCCTTTGAAGCGAGGCAGGCCCCACGAACCAAATTCCTCGTCAAGGATTTGCTCTATGTGCCCCGGACGTGTCAGCCGAATCTGACGAAGACAATGAGTCCAATCAAAGGCCACGACTCAAATGATGAAGATGTCGTTGGCATCATGAAGAACATGCTTTTCAACATCTTTCATGGCGTTCCCGTCAACTTCCATGATTTCTTCATGAGGACTCTGGCTAATGTTGCTATGTCACCTTTCGAGTTGAAGCCCTATGCGCCTTGGATTATGAGATTCATAAGGGCAAGATCTTCACTGAATTACAAGGCTGACACTCCGAAACATGGTAGCTACTTGGCTCCCATTGAAGTCCTCAAGAGACCAGTTTCATCATCTGATGATAAAGGCAAGGCAGCTGCTGTGATCGATGAAGGCACTCGTCCATTGGATGGTCAATTTAAATGCGGCTACATCTTACTCTACCAATGACGATTCTGCCACACATGACACTGCCGCAAATACCTCAGCCAAGCAAAAGCCTCAAGCCACAGCACCCAGGGTGAAGACTGACCGTGAGTTACTCCTCAGTCTTCATCAGAAGGTTGATCGCAATCACAAATGGGTGAAGCGTCAGTTTGCTGCTATTCTTCACAACATGACCTCAACCCATAACGCTGTGAAGAAAAATCATTATCACCTTCATGAAACCCTCAACCGCACCTGGGCTGTTCTCACTCATGTATATAGCGCGGATGAACTGAAGACTATGGGTCTCCAGGAAGCATTTGACTGGTCTGCACCACCTCCGAAGAAATTTCAGAGTCAAAGTTCCTGATCTGGTGGCCAGCTCTTATTCTTCATCGCGTGAAACTGATGAACATGAAGATTTGGACGACACTGCGGCAGGCCCTACTTCAACAAACAACCCCGACAACACTGGCGCTCCTCCATCGACTTGAAATTCTTCAGGGGCATTAGTCCTCGTTTGATCCTTTTGGTCATTTGATGACAAAGGGGGAGAAATCTGAGTTAGTCTTCAAGCGGGTTTATATTATGGGCGTTTTGTTAAGTTACAACTCTCGTTCTTCCGAAACTTTTTATTGGATCGAGTTGTAATCTTAAACCTGATGGTGCCCTGATACTTTTGGACGGTGCATGGTGCTCTGATACTTTTGATGCACTGTGCTCTGATACTTTTGATGTGTTATTCTGCATGCTTATTCCTCGTTAATATTATTGCACGCATGCTGAATTTCATCAGGCACCATATTTCATCATGCATTTCAAATTCTTCATATTATATATCAAATGCGTGTATGAATTACAAGATATAGGGGGAGATCTCCATGATTTAATTCTTCAAATGTGCATTGCCTCAAAAGCAAATTCCTCACTATGCATATATTCAGGGGGAGTTCTTCTATATCTTGCAATCAAATTCCTCAATATCAGTATTTACACTTCATATATTTATCCCCGTTGAAAACTTAACCTATGTTGTAATCAATCACCAAAAAGGGGGAGATTGTAAGTGCATCTAGTGCCCCTTAGTGATTTTGATGTATTGAAGACTTATAGGTTAAGGGACTGATGCGTTTGTAAGTGTACACAGGTCTATAAGTCTATGAGGAGTTTGATATTTACAGAGAAAGTCGACCCCTAAAAATGAAGTTCTTCGACTGAAGACTTTGATATTCTGAAGACTTTCTGAAGACTTTGAAAGTGAATAAATTGGTGTGACCATGAAGACTTTGTATTCATTCGAGGAACATGAAGCTTGAAGACTTTTGTTTTCGTAGTTTCATTTTCTCTTTCTTGAGTCATAGTAAACACCGTACTGTTAAAGGGGGTCGAGGAAATACTAAGGAAAAATTTCCATGTGATGCTCAACTCAAAATCCTACATCTACCAATCCCTTGAGTGAAGCCATTGGAAATCTCATACTGATTCAGTCAATTTCCTCGATGTGAGGCGCAGTTCTTACAGTCTTGATGACTTTGTTCGACCGAGGAGTTAGGAATTCGCCGATGCAAATTGCCTACAGTGAGGAACATGATAGCCCCGAGGAATTTGAGAGTCAAATTTCCGTCCGTTCTTTGCTTCTGGCGGCTGTCCCAAAATATCTTATCCACCTAACGGTCATATCATTGAAGGGCATTTATGTTTTATCATGTTGGGCTGCTCCTAGGCTATAAATAGCTGCCCCTACAACCACTAGTTGGTTGGCTGCTCCGAGAGAACTTGACACTTGTCATTTGAGAGCAACCCATCCTCCGAGGACTGTTGAGCGAAAATCATCAAGTGAGGAAAATCCCAAAACCAAACCCCCACAAACCCGAAGTGATTGAGCATCACTGAAGAAATTGATCTCGCGTGGATCCAACGCTTGTTACCTTTGAAGACTGTGCTTCTTCCAGATGGTTAGGCGTCAAGGTCTAGAGCATCCAAGAGGAATTGTGGATTGCCAAGTGACCAAGTCTGTGAAGGTTTGGAAGTCACCTGAAGACTTACCACGAGTGATTGGACGAGACCTGCATGGTCTTAGTTCAAGGAGAATACGGTGAGGACTGGGTGTCCTGAGTTGCGGCTCAGAGACTGGGTGTCCAGGACTGCGTGTCCTCGAGTTTAAATACTAAGCCGCTCCAACCAGACGTACAACTGAGATAGCAGTTGGAACTGGTTTACCAAATCATTGTCTTCACCAACTAACTGGTTCTATTTCCTCAACCCTTCCATTTCCTCTGTACTGTGTTGAATGTTGTTCATATCTGTGCTTGAAGACTTTGACTGAAGACTTTCACAAATTCCTAAGTTCAATTTCTCCAGTCTGTTTGTCTTCATCCTGTGTTATCCTGTGATTACGCTTTCTGTACTATGTGCTTGTCTTCATTTCATCATGATGACCATGCTAGTATCCTGTTATGTTTACTTCTGAGTACTTATTCCACTGCAAGTAGTTCTTCGCTAAGGAATTTCCTCACCAGCAAATTCCTCAGTGAAGAATTCATAAAAATCGCCTATTCACCCCCTCTCTAGTCGATATAACGCACTTTCATAACCTTGTTTTATTAATTAAAATTTTGCTAGGAAACTTAAACTTTTATTTTCTGGATTTCCTTTTGATTTTAGAACCATTCTCTTTCTTATTATTATGGAGTTTTTACCCCAAGTGAAAACTTTTAAGTCATTATTGGACTTATTTCCCCTCTTAAGAAAAACAATTCTTTTATCAGTGGGATTATTTATACAATTATTTTTCCCTGAGCTTTATTTCTCTAAAATGGTTTTCAAGGTTTTAGGGTCCCATTTACACTGCAACCCTTTGATAAACTTATTTAAAAATCCCACCAAAATTTGGAGATGTCATGTAATGTTCTCAAATCACTTTTATGCAAAAATATATTTCATTCATTGGATATTTTGAGTTCTACACCAAGTTTTCAAATCTGGTCTAGTGGGCAATTTTGCACTACTACCTATTTAAATATTTCTTTAAAACTTCTACCAAAATTATGGGAGGTTAATAGGAGTATATTATTCACCTTTATGCAAAAATACCTTGATGTTATTTGAAAAAAATGAGTGAATCAACCTCTTTTTCATTTTGGTCCAGCATGGTGATTTGTACTGCAACCATATTTTAACTTGCCCTTTTTGCTGTGATCCCTTTTCCTACTTATAGCCCATCCTACCAAACCCTTAAGTCCAGGAGGTTGGACTCATTGGAGCAATTTTAGTGCTTGCAATCATGCCCTTTTCTTTCTGTCCAAAACTGAAGTTTTGCAAATCTTGCACTAACAAGTTTCTTCTTTTGACAAACTAACTTCACCACCCTCTCATGCATCTAAAGAGACACTAGCCTAGAGAATTTGGCCACTCCAAGAAATGCCTTAGTGCCCTTGGCATTTTGTCAAACACCTTATGGGCATGATCAGTTTTGGCATAGTTTCTGGTTTGTCCAATGAACCTGCTTCCTTTGCAACCACCTTGTCCACTAAGCTCCTAGCTACTCCTAACCTAGGTCTGCTGATTGCCAGCCTCACCCAAGCTCTGTGGCATGCACTGGCATTTTTCCGAGCACCTGGTGGGCAGGCTCCGGGCGTGCCCAGAGCGCGCATTTTGCACGTGCCGTGCCCGAGCCGCCGCGCCTCTGGCCTGTTCCCCGTGCTTATCCAAACCCCCTCCCGCTCGCAGCGTAGGGCCAAGCCTCGACCCGTACTCCCTCACGAGCATCGCAGCCCCTCGCCACGTCTCCGGCAAGCCAGAAGCTAGCCGCCACTGCCGCCCGATAGCCTCTGCACTGGTCGGCGCCGCCCAAGCCACTCCCGCTAGCCAGCTCGCCCCTGGAGCAGTGCCCGCTCGTCCGCTAGCTCCTGCCGCCATCCCCAGCCTCGACACGGCGCCCTGCAAGCTACAGAACGGCGGTAGCCGACGATCTTATCCACGGCCGTCGCAAACCGACCTCGTTGCGCTATAAAAGGAGGCCCCCGGGCTCGTCCGGCGACTCAGGCAGCCTCAGGCCACTCCCATAGCACCCCTGTAGCCAGCAATCGTCGGGGGGAAGCCATCTTCCCCGACTCTGGCCGGTTCGGCCGCCGCCACGTCCCAGCTCCGTTCACCGCAACCAGAGCCCCTCCCGTCCGTCCAACGCCACCACCAGACTCCACATGATCTTGCGGAGCCGCCCAGACCTTCAGCCTCGACGGAGAGCCACCGTAGCGCGGATCCCCAATCGTGCCCGAAGCCATCTCCGTCACGAAGCTCGCCGCCGGCGACTCCGTCCACGTCGGCAACCATAGCGGGTACCGACAGGTTCGTCTCGACCACCGGAGCACACCCATGTGCTCAGATCACCAAGGGACGCCTCCATTCGCCGGCGAGCCTCGCCAGAGCTCCGCCTGTGTTCGGTCGGAGGAGGCGACGCTCGCGTGGACTGGTCAAACCTGACCAGTGGGCCAGGCGGGCCCACTGTCAATGACCCAGCGCCGGTCCACGCAGGCGTAAGAGTAAGCGTATTTCTGGAGTTCGTGTTCGACGTGTACATTTTGAAGCGTTTTCTTTTCTTTTTCTGTTTTATTTAAAAACCAGAAATTTGACTAAACTTTGACTCGCTATATCTTTTTAAATAAAACTCCAAATGAGTTGATTCTTTTTCCTATCTCTCTCAAATTTAGTCTAGTTTATTTTAAGATTTATTTGAAAAAATTTCAGACAAATTCTTTGTACTATTTTTGAAGTATGTGTTATTTGAATATTTTCAAAATAGGATTTTTGGAGAAGAAGAAAACTTTAAAAAGTTTTAGGATGCACCCTGCCTCTACACAACATGAAGGCAAGCAATCTGAACCCTGGCATAATATTTTTGTGTGTTAGTTGGCACACTTATAACACAGCCCTAATACGGAGAACGCGTTATTTTATGTGGTGACGTGATCATTTACTTGAATTGCATATTTGCGATTTCCTTGCTGTTGGAAATGAATATACTTGTGATGGTAATCATCCTCATGTGCATTGCATGCATGCCAGAGAGGAATCCGATAAAGCCTCTGCCTTGGGTAGACGTGAGCTTGTCGCCGGTCTCCGTCGGGACGGTTATGTCCGGTATGGTATAGTAAGGTATAATGAGTGGTGATTTTGTGGGTTGAAATATTTTTGTTACACATATCATGCAGGGAATTTATAAACCTCCTGAGTCGACCGTAGATCGAGTCTTGTTCTAGTAACCCCCATACTTGTTTTGTACTACCACTTGCCCTTCCGCAGGTAGGGTGCGGTTCAGTAAGTTGTCAACCCCTTTATGGGCACACACCGTACAGAGAGGCCATGGTGGAAGATACCGGCTACATCCGGTAGGCAGGCCACCTGGTCTGGGGGCATGGGTGTTTCCGGTTGGGACCGAGAGGGGGTACCCCTTAGAGCGCGCGTCATAAATTTGATCCCATGCTACGCGAGGTTGTAGCCTCCCCACTTAGAGTTTTACTTGACAAGTGTCGTGGGTGATTCCAGACACCGGTAAGGTAAGCTGGTGTGTGCAAGTCAGGTGTGTTTTCAATTAAAAGACCGTAGACGGAATTAGTCCCGATGGGCTAAAGGAATCCGTTACTCGTGGGTAAAGAGTACACCCTCTGCAGAGATAATATCTATTCGAATAGCCGTGTCCATGGTTAAGGACTATAGTCTGGGTCGGGTCAAGTGTCGGTCTTAGTGTCGGTATTCGGAGGAGAAACTACTAAACCAGAACATGGATCATGACCTGTGATTTATGATGATTGTGATTATTATTGTTATGGACTAACACTTTATATTATTGGATTTATTGAGTATCCCTGGAAGGTTCTACCTCCTGGATATTCACTATGGTTGTTTCCTTTCTAAGCCCTTTATGTGGTGTCACTCAGACGCCCGACTGTGGCATGCTTGTTATTTACCATATAAGCCCTTTTTGTGGTGTCGCACAGACGCCCGACTGTGGCATGCTTGTCATTTATTTACCTTATAAGCCCTTTATGTGGTGTCGCTGAGATGCCCGGCTGTGGCATGCTTGTTATTTATTTACCTTACAAGCCCTGTATGTGGTGTTGCTTCGACGCCCGACCGAGGCATGCTTCATATCATGACTGTTTTGAGGCGTCGCTTCACACACCCGATCGGTGCATGTTATTTCTGCTACATTATTCCATATTCATGTTGCATATAAATAACCTGCTTGCATGCATCATGGATTTTATTTTATGACTGGCATTATGATCATAGGATAATTCAGAGTATGATTATCGTTTGTTATACTATACCCGTGTTCATAATGTTTGCGAGTACATTCAAAGTACTCACTGGCTTGTCCCTGGCTATTGTCTTGGCCAGATTTCTTGCATGGAGAGGGGCATTGCGATGACCGCCTCGGAACCTAGGCAACGGTGATAGCAGCCTCGTGAAGATAGGAGTTAACCTGGTCAGCTATTCTTGTTGGGAAATGGAGTCCCATAGACACCGATGATCCACAGACCGCTTCCACCATCAACCACTAGAAATCACTTTTTGTACTCATAGGCTAGAATGGTCTTGTACTACATATTTTGTATTTTGCTTGGAATTTCTGTATCAAGTTGGTGCCTCATCAGCTAACAGTAATCCTGGGGCTGGTGAGCACAAGGGCCACTTTCTGGGAATTAATACCCGGAAAACCGGTCCTGACACGGCGAAGGCTCCAATATGAGATCTCACGGATATAGAAGGTTACGGCGGTGGAAATTGTGTTTCGTGGTGCTCCTGGATGCTTTTCGGGTACGTGGGTATATATAAGAAGAAGAAGTACGTCTGTGGCCGCCCGAGGGGCCCACGAGACAGGGGCGCGCCCTACAGGGGGGGTGCCCTCCTATCTCGTGGGGCCATCGGAGGCTTCTTGACTTGCACTCTAAGATCTCCGGATTAGATTTGTTCCAAAAATCACACTCCCGAAGGTTTCATTCCGTTTGGACTCCGTTTGATATTCCTTTTCTTTGAAATACTGAAATAGGCCAAAAAAACAGCAATATGGGCCGGGCCTCCAGTTAGTAGGTTAGTCCCAAAAATGATATAAATGTGTAAAATAAAGCCCATAAACATCTAAAAGGAGTAATATAATAGCATGGAACAATCAAAAATTATAGATACATTGGAGATGTATCAAGCATACCCAAGCTTAATTGTCGCTCGTCCTCGAGTAGGTAAATGATAAAAAGAGAATTTTTGATGTGGAATGCTACCTAGCATAACTCATAATGTAATTTTCTCTATTGTGGCGTGAATGTTCAGATCCAAATGAATACAAAATAAAAGTTCATATTGACATAAGAAATAGTAACACTTCAAGCATACTAATCAAAGTAATCATGTCTTCTCAAAATATGATGGCAAAAGAAAGTTCATCCATACAAAATCATATAGTTAGGCTATGCTTCATTTTCGTCACACAAAGATGTTCCCAACTTCTATAACCCCGATGACAAGCCAAGCAATTGTTTCATACTTAAATAATCTCAAACTTTTTCAACCTTCACGCAATACATGAGCATTAGCCATGGATATAGCACTATGGGTGGAATAGAATATGGTGATGGGGATTGTGTGGAGAAGACAAAAAAAGAAAGTCTCACATTGACGAGGATAATCAACGGGCTATGGAGATGCCCATCAATTGATGTCAACATGAGGAGTAGGGATTGCCATGCAACGGATGCACTAGAGCTATAAATGAATGCTCAACAAAAGAAAACTAGTGGGTGTGCATCCAACTTGCTTGCTCACGAAGACCTAGTGCATTTGAGGAAGCCCATCGTAGGAATATACAAGCCAAGTTCTATAATGAAAAATTTCCCACTAGTAAGAAAAAGACAACTTATGAGACTCACTATATGAAAAACATGGTGCTACTTTGAAGCACAATATATGAGACTCGCCACATGAAGAACAAGGTGCTACTTTGAAGCACAAGTGTGGAAAAAGAGATAGTAACATTGCCCTTTTTATTTATTTCCTTTTTCTTTTTTTTCTGTAGGCCTTTCTTTTTTTTTCTTTTGGCCTTTCTTCTTTTTTTTTCTTTGGTCAATGTTCTAATAATGATGATCATCAGACTTCTATTGATTACAACATAAGAATTACAACTCGAAACTAAAACAAGATATGACTCTATATGAATGCCTCCGGCGGTGTACCGGGATGGTGCAATGAATCAAGAGAGACATGTATGAAAAATAATGCTTGGTGGCTTTGCCACAAATGCGATGTCAACTACATGATCATGCAATGGCAATATGACAAAAGTAAAGTATGTCATGAAAATGATGAACGGAACGGTGGAAAGTTGCATGGCAATATATCTCGGAATGGATATGGAAATGCATAATAGGTAGGTATGGTGGCTGTTTTGAGGAAGATATAAGGAGGTTTATGTGTGATAGAACATATCGTATCACGGGGTTTGGATGCACCGGCGAAGTTTGCACCATCTCTCAAGGTGAGAAATGGCAATGCACGGTACCGAAGAGGCTAGCAAGGTTGGAAAGGTAGAAGTGCCTATAGTCCATGGACTCAACATTAGTCAAAAGAACTCATATACTTATTGCAAAAATGTAGAAGTCATCAAAAATCAAGTACTACACGCATTCTCCTATGGTGATAGATTGGTAGGAAAAGACCATCGCTCGTCCCCGACCGCCACTCACAAGGATGCACAAGCCAAGTACACTTCATGTTTCAAATTTGTTACACAACTTTAACCATATGTGCATGCTACGGGATTTGCTAACTCCAACACAAGCATTCTTTGAATTCATAATCACCCAACTAGCAAGACTTTAATATCACTACCTCCATATCTCAAAACAATTATCAAGTATCAAATTGATCATGGCATCCAATTCACTTTTCTATGATAGTTTTTATTATACCCAACTTGGATGATCATCATTCTAGGACCAAATTTATGACCATAGGAAATACCATGCTGTTCTAAAAGACTCTCAAAAAGATATAAGTGAAGCATGAGAGACTAGCAATTTTTTCAAAATTAAGACACCAACCTGCTCTAAAAGATATAAGTGAAGCACTAGAGCAAAAACTATCAAGCTCAAAAGATATAAGTAAAGCACATAGAGTATTCTAGCAAACTCTAATCAAATAGGCTTCTCCCAAAAGGTGTGTACAGCAAGGATGATTGTGGTAAACTAAAAAGCAAAGACTAATATAATACACGACGCTCAAAGCAAAACACATATCATGTGGCGAATAAAAATATAGCTCCAAGTAAAGTTACCAATGAACGAAGACGAAAGAGGGGATGCCTTCCCGGGGCATCCCCAAGGTTAGGCTTTTGTCTATTCTTGAATATCTTGGGGTGCCTTGGGCATACCCAAGAGTAGGCTCTTGCCACCCTTTATTCCATAGTCCATAAAAGCTTTACCCAATACTTGAAAACTTCACAACACAAAACTAAACAGGAAATCTTATAAGCTCCGTTAGTGAAAGAAAACGAAACCACCACATAAGTTACTGCCAGGAACTCATTCTTTGTTTAATTTGGTGTTAAACCTACTGTATTCCAACTTCTTTATGGTTCATAGACTGAATTACTAGCCATAGATGCATTGAAATAAGAAAACAACACATGAAAAACAGAATCTGTCAAAAACAGAACAGTCTGTAGAAATCTGTAACTAACGCAAACTTCTGGAACTCTAAAAATACTACCAAAATAGGAAGTCCTGGAAAATTTGTCTATTGAATAGAAGCAAAAATAATCAACGCAAAATCACGTTCCTGTTATTTAACAAAATTATATTCATGCATGCAAAGTTTCTGTTTTTCAGCAGAATCAAATCAACTATCATCGTAGGTTATCCTATAGGTTCTACTTGGCACAAACACTAATTAAAAGATAAAAACACATCTAAACAGAAGGTAGATGCAAGATTTATTACTAAACAGGAGCAAATACAGAAAACATAAAGAAAATTTGGGTTGCCTCCCAACTAGCGCTATCATTTAACGCCCCTTGCTAGGCATAAAAGCAAAGATAGATCTAACGAGTGCCATCTTTGGCACTAAATTCATAAGTAGCACGCATGATAGATTCATAAGGTAATTTGACTTTATTTCTTGGAAAGTGCTCCATGCCTTTCTTTAAAGGAAATTGGAATCTAATGTTCCCTTGCTTCATATCAATAATCGCACCAATCGTTCTAAGGAAAGGTCTACCAAGAATAATAGGGCAAGAAAGATTGCAATCTATATCAAGAACGATAAAATCTATGGGCACCACATTTCTATTTGCAACAATAAGAACATCATTTATCCTTACCATAGGCTTTTAATGGTGGAATCCGCAAGGTGCAAATTACAGAGCAATCATCAAGATCATGGAAACCTAGAATATCACATAAAGTTTTCGGAATCGTGGAAACACTAGCACCCAAATCACACAAAGCAAAACACTCATATTCTTTAATTATAATCTTTATAGTAGGTTCCCACTCATCATTAAGTTTTCTAGGTATAGAAACTTCCAAATTAAGTTTTTCATCATAAGATTGCATCAAGGCATCAACAATATGTTTGGTAAAAGCTTTATTTTGACTATAAACATGAGGAGAATTAACAACGGATTGCAACAAGGAAATACACCCTTTTAAAGAACAATTATCATAATAAAATTCCTTGAAGTCCGAGATAGAAGGTTCAATATTATTAGAAGTTGAGGATTCTCCAATCTCACTGTTACCAAATTTAGCATTAATATCTAACGACTCCGAATTCTTGGGATGCCTTCTAGGAAAAGTTGATTCATCATCAGTCCCATAATCATCAAAATTCATATTGCAAAACATAGATCTAATCGGAGGCACATCAATAACTTTAAGATCCTCATCATTATTTTCATGAAGACTAGAAGAACACGCTTTTATAAAGCTTTCTTTTTTAGCACACAATCTAGCGGTTCTTTCCTTGCACTCGTCAGTGGAAATTCTCATTATTTTGAGAGACTCATTGATATCATGATTAGGAGAAGAATATCCAAGTTTAAGAGAATTAACATCAAGCGAAAGTCTATCAACGTTCCGGGCGAAATCATCAACTTTGAGCAATTTTTCTTCAAGCAAAGCATTAAAATTCTTTTGAGAAATCATAAATTCTTTCACACTATTCTCAAAATCAGAGGGCATCTTATTAAAATTACCATAAGAATTATTGAAGGAATTTCCATAATTATTAGAGGGATTACTAGGGAATGGTCTAGCATTAAAGTTTCCTCTATAAGCGTTGTTTCCAAAACTATTCCTACCAACAAAATTCACATCTATAGATTCATTATTATTCTCAATCAAAGAATACAAAGGCATATCATTGGGATCAAGAGGAGTATTTCTAGTAGCAAACATCTTCATAAGTTCATCCATCTTTTCGCTCAAAACATTGATTTCTTCTATAGCATGCACTTCTTTACTAGAAGATCTTTTGGTGTGCCATTGAGAATAATTAGCCATAATATTATCAAGCAATTTTGTAGCATCTCCTAACATAAATTCCATAAAAGTGCCTCCTGCGGCTGAATCTAATAGATTTCTAGAAGCAAAGTTCAAGCTGGCATAAAAATTTTGTATGATCATCCATAAATTCAAACCATGAGTAGGGAAATTGTGAAGCATCAATTTCAGTCTTTCCCAAGATTGGGCAACATGCTCATGATAAAGTTGTTTAAAATTCATAATATCGTTACTAAGAGTGATGATCTTAGTGGGAGGAAAATACTTAGAGATCAAAGCATCTTTGCACTTGTTCCAAGAATCAATGCTATTTTTAGGCAAAGACGAAAACCAAACTTTAGCACGATCTCTAAGTGAAAACGGAAATAACTTCAATTTGACAACATTGTTATCCGTATCTTTCTTCTTTTGCATATCACACAAATCAACAAAATTGTTTAGATGAGTAGCGGCATCTTCACTAGGAAGGCCGGCGAATTGATCTTTCATAACAAGATTCATCAAAGTGGTATTGATTTCACAAGACTCAACATCATTAAGAGGAGCAATCGGAGTACTAAGGAAATCATTATTATTGGTGTTCAAGAAGTCACACAATTTGGTATTATCTTGCGCCACGGCAACAAGTAATCCAACACACAAGCAAACAGAAAAACGGCAAGCGAAAAGAGAGAAGGGGATTGGGAAAGAGAGGGCGAATAAAACGGCAAGGGTGAAGTGGGGGAGAGGAAAACGAGAGGCAAATGGCAAATAATGTAAATGCGAGGGGGATGGATTTGTGATGGGTACTTGGTATGTCTTGACTTGAGCGAAGACCTCCCCGGCAACGGCGCCGAAAATCCTTCTTGCTACGTCTTGAGCTTGCGTTGGTTTTCCTCTAAGAGGAGAGGGTGATGCAGCAAAGTGTAGCATAAGTATTTCCCTCAGTTTTGAGAACCAAGGTATCAATCCAGTAGGAGGCTCCTCAAAAGTCCCTCGCACCTACACAAACAAACTGAGAACTCGCAACCAACACAATAAAGGGCCAATTGCGAAAGTGAGATCTAATAAAGATAGTATGATAAGGTAAATATATTTTTGGTATTTTATGATATAGATGCAAAAAGTAAAGATGCAAATAAAGGTAGACTGAAAGAAAATATGATAAGAGATAGAGCCGGGGGCCATAGGTTTCACTTGTGTCTTCTCTCAAGATAGCATAAGTATTACGGTGGGTGAACAAATTACTGAAGAGCAATTGATAGAAAAGCGCATAGTTATGAGATTATCTAGGCATGATCATGTATATAGGCATCACTTCCATAACAAGTAGACCGACTCCTGCCTGCATCTACAACTATTACTCCACACATCAACCGACTCCTGCCTGCATCTAGAGTATTAAGTTCGTAAGAACAGAGTAACACATTAAGCAAGATGACATGATGTAGAGGGATAAACACAAGCAATATGATATAAACCCCATCTTGTTATCCTCGATGGCAACAATACAATACGTGTCTTGCAACCCTTTCTGTTACTGGGTAAGAACACCGCAAGATTGAACCCAAAGCTAAGCACTTCTCCCATGGCAAGAAAGACCAATCTAGTAGGCCAAATCAAACTGACAATTCGAAGAGAATTGCAAAGATAACTCAATCATACATAAAAGAATTCAGAGAAGATTCAAATATTACTCATAGATAAACTTGATCATAAGTCCACAATTCATCGGATCTCGAAAAACACACCACAAAAAGAGTTTACATCGAATAGATCTCCACAAGAGAGGGGGAGAACATTGTATTGAGATCCAAAAAGAGAGAAGAAGCCATCTAGCTAATAACTATGGACCCGTAGGTCTGTGGTAAACTACTCACAACTCATCGGAGGGCAAGGATGTTGATGTAGAAGCCCTCCATGGTTGATTCCCCCTCCGGCAGAGTGCCGGCGAAGGCTCCAAGATGAGATCTCGCGGATACAGAAGGTTACGGTGGTGGAAATTGTGTTTCGTGGTGCTCCTAGTTGTTTTTGGGGTACGTCGGTATATATAAGAAGAAGAAGTACGTCGGTGGCCGCCCTAGGGGCCCACGAGATAGGGGGCGAGCCCTACAAGGGGGGCCATCCTATCTCGTGGGGCCCTCGGAGGCTTCTTGACTTGCACTCCAAGCTCTCCGGATCAGATTTGTTCCAAAAATCACGCTCCCGAAGGTTTCATTCCGTTTGGACTCCGTTTGATATTCCTTTTCTTTGAAATACTGAAATAGGCAAAAAAACAACAATATGGGCTGGGCCTCCAGTTAGTAGGTTAGTCCCAAAAATGATATAAATGTGTAAAATAAAGCCCATAAACATCTAAAGGGGTAATATAATAGCATGGAACAATCAAAAATTATAGATACGTTGGAGACGTATGAATCTTGATAACCCACAATCAAAGAATCAACGTTATGATAAGAGAGACTTTGTTGCTAGGAAGAATGGTAAAGAAAGAGAACTATGGGTTCAGAAACCCATGCCTTTCCTCCTAAACCATCCAAGACAAAGGATGATGAGGATTCTGAGCGCTTTGCTGAAATGATTAGACCCATCTTCTTACGTATGCCCTTAAATGATATGCTTAAATTAAATCCTTATGCTAAATATATGGAGGATATCATTATAAATTAAAGAAAGATACCGGAAGATGAAATTTCCACCATGCTTGCTAATTATACCTTTAAGGGTGGAATAACAAAGAAACTTGGAGATCCGGGGGTACCAACTATAGCATGCTCCATTAAAAGAAATTATGTTAAAACTGCTTTATGTGATCTTCGAGCCAGTGTTAGTGTTATGCCTCTCTCTTTATATCGTAGACTCGAATTGAATAAGTTGACACCTATTGAAATATCTTTGAAAATGGCTGATAAATCAACTGCTATACCTGTCGGCATTTGTGAGGATGTGCCTGTTGTTGTTGCAAATGTCACTATCTTAACAGACTTTGCTATTCTTGATATTCCCGAGGACGATAGTATGTTGATTATCCTTGGTAGACCCTTTTTGAGTACTGCAGGGGCTGTTATTGATTGCAACAAAGGCAATGTCACTTTTCATGTTAATGGTAATGAGCATACGGTACACTTTCCGAGGAAACAACCTCAAGTTCATAGCATCAATTCTATTGGAAAAGTTCCAAGTATCATTATTGGAGGTTTTGCATTTCCTCTTCCTACTGTCAAGAAAAAGTATGATATTCTTATTGTTGGGGATGTTCATATCCCCGTTGAGGTAACCTAGTGTTATTCGAAATTTCTCCGGTTCCATGTTAGTTGGAATGAGTTTTTTAACAAGACTTGATCAACCTTGTTAGTGGATTCATTTTGACGATCATGAGATGGATGAAACTAGAAGGCACAACCTTCTGTACCCTCCTTTTACTTTCTGTTATTTAGAATAAATAAAGCAAAAATAGTATTATCTGTTTGTTTTCTGAATTACCCGTGTAATAAAAAATATCCCGAAAATAAAAATGCTCCAAATGCCCTGCAATTTTAGTATGATTTTTTATGGCATATTTGAGGATTTTAGGCACTGAGAACACTGCAGGGGGGGGGGCAAGCACCTGGCCACAAGGGTGGAGGGCGTGCCCACACCGCCTGGGCGCGCCCCCCTGTCTCGTGGGCCCATGGTGGCCCCCCTCCACTTATTCCTGCACCCACACACTCCATCTTCCTCCCAAAAAAATCCCCATCCAGCTCAAGCACGAGCTCTAGCTCATTTGGCTACGATTTTTGATCTCCCTGCTCAAAGCTCCATTCACAAAACTGCTTTGGGAGATTGTTGCTTGGTATGTGACTCCTCCATTGGTCCAATTAGTTTTAGTTCTATTGCTTTATTCATTGCAAATTTTTGCTGCATAGGTGACCCTGTTCTTGAGCTTGCATGTCAAATTTATAAGGTCCCAAGTAATTATAATGCATGATATAGGCTCTAGGCACTTGTGGGAGTAGTTGCTACCAATCTTGTTTAGTTTGATTCACTTTTATTTTGAAGTTACTAAAAATTTCAGAAATTTTTCAGAGAATGTACCAACGTGGTTCCTCAACTAATAGAGGACCTAGGCGTGCTATGCACGAGCAAGACGATGAACCACCAAGGGAAGCAGAAGTGCAGGCTTTCGAATGGCCGTAAGTGGATTTTATGGTCAATGCAGGTATTAAGGATGAATTTGACAGATATGTGCGTAATGCTGATCTTGAGGACTTCATACAAGATAAGTTTCCTCAGTACTAACAATTGACTGATTCATTCGTGAGAAGGTTTAAATTTTCATCTTCACGTAATTCTCAGAATGTCCTGTTTGATATTTATGATGAATCCTATACCATGGACCTGGAAGATTTTACTACTGCTTGCAAACTCCTGCAGTGGGGCAATGTTCATGAACCCCACAAATCTGAATATAAAGACTTTCTTGCTAGTATTACTATGGGAGAATCTAGGGACATAGCACAAGCTACCTTAGGGAGCATTCACTTTCCTGCGATACGTTATTTTGCTCTCTTCACTGGTAGATGCATTAACGGTAAAGATGAAGCATGTCACATGTGTGTCCTTGATCTTTGTGTCCTCAAGAGTGCTATATTAGGTAATAAAGATTATAACTTGGGGGCAATAGTTGCACGTAGGTTGCATAATAATGGTATATCTGGAGATTTATTTGTAGGAATTTATGCGACCCGTGTTGCTAATTATCTTGGTATATCCCCACGTGAGGGTGATATGGTGTTGCCTCCCGCTTATTTAGATTTTGACGCTATGGTCAGGCACCATTTTCTTGTGAGGAATGAACAATTCCTCCAGTATCGACTAATCTTTGACAGACGTTGCGCTGTCCATGTTACTCTCCCTACTCCTTCCCTTTTTGATTACCAGGCAAAACGAAGATATGTTGTTACTAGGGAGGAGGTAGCCAAACACGAGGGGAGAGCGGAGGCATCTCGTCAACATGCCACAGCTCAAGATGCATTTGCTGCTGCATCTCAGTACGACCCCAGTTATAACATCAGATATCAGCAAGGCTATCCATGGCCATAGACCAACTTAGGCCAAAAGCCTAAGATTGGGGGAGTACGTATTTCTCACCGACTTTACATTCATGTTCACACACTATTCTAGTTGTCGGTGCTCATACTCTTTCATTGTATTATCCATGCTAGTTTAAATTTATTTTTCTAGCTTTCTTCTTGTGTGTTTGATAAACCTTAAGAAAAACAAAAAAATTTAGTTAGTTTAATTTCCATGCTTGTAGTAGAAATTAAAATGAAAACCCAAAAAGATTTCTCGTCTTCTTTTACTTGTTGGGAGCTTTCCCGTGTAATTAGTTTTATTTCTTTTCTTTCCTTTGGGGTTCAAGAGGAGAAGACCAGATTGAAAATGTTTATTGGCTCTCATTGCATGATTGTTGATTTAACCTAGAGCCCATATTACCTTGTCCTATCTCTTGAATTTAATGCTTGCAGATTCCAGCTTAGTCCAATGCACGCGCACTACTATTACTATTATCCACATCGTTCGAGCGTGCACGTGAAAGGCAATAATGACGATATATGATGGACTGATTGAGATGAGAAAAGCTGGTATGAACTCGACCTCTTTTGTTTTTGTAAATATGATGAGTTCATCGTTCCTGATTCAGCCTATTATGAAGTAAACATATTTGCAATGACATTAAGAGATTATAGTCGCTTATGCCATGCTTAATTAGCTATGAGCTTATAATGGTTTACTTTGCGTGCCAACATGCTATTAAAATGGTTATGATGTGGTATGATGGGATGGTATGCTCCTTTGAATGAATTGAGTGACTCGACTTGGCCCATGTTCACGCATGTAGTTGAAACAAATCAACATAGCCTTCACGATACTTATGTTCATGGTGGATTATATCCTACTCATGCTTGCACTTGGTGTAAAATAATTTTAATGCATGTTCATGACTGTTGTCGCTCTCTCAGTTAGTCGCTTCCCAGTCTTTTGCTAGCCTTCACCTGTACTAAGCGGGAATACTGCTTGTGCATCCAAACTCCATAAACCCAAAAGTTATTCCATATGAGTCCACCATACCTTCCTATATGCGGTATCTACCTGCCGTTCAAAGTAAATTTGTATGTGCCAAACTCCAAACCTTCAAATGAAATTCTGTTTTGTATGCTCGAGCAGCTCATGTTTCAACTAGGGCTGTTTGTATCTTCTAGGCTAGGTGGGTTATTCTCAAGAGGAGTGGACTCCGCTCCTCATTCACGACAAAATGGCTGGTAACCGGGATGCCTAGTCCCATGATCAAAAAGATCAATGCAAATCAAAATAACTAAACAAAACTCCCCCAGGGCTGTTGTTAGTTGGAGGCACTTGTTGTTTCGAGCAAGACATGGATTGATTCTTGTTGGTTATGGGGGAGTATAAACTTTTACCATTCTGTTTGGGAACTGCCAATAATGTATGTAGCATGGAAGATATAGCCATCTCATAGTTGTCGCATTGACAGTGAAAGTATGCCGCTCAAAATGTTATTCATCTCTATTTTAAAATCGAGCTCTGGCACCTCTATAAATCCCTGCTTCCCTCCGCGAAGGGCCTATCTATTTACTTTTATGTTGAGTCATGACCTTCTTATTAAAAAGCACCAGGTGGAGAGCACACTGTCATTTGCATTCATCACTATTAGTTTATATTGAGTATGCCTTGACTGTATCTCTTTTACGATGAATTACAATGTTTAGTCAGTCCTTGATCTTTAAAGGTGCTCTGCATTTATGTTTTGCGGTCTCAGAAAGGGCAAGCGAGATACCATCTTGTTATATCATATTTTGATTGTTTTGAGAAAGTGTTGTCATCCGAGATTTATTATTATTGCTCGCTAGCTGATTATTCTATTGACATGAGTAAATATGAGACCTAAGTGTTATTGTGAATATGCTTAGTTCATAATCTTTGATGAAAACTTGAATGTTGGCTTTACATATTTACAACAACAAGAGCAAATAGAGTTTGTAAAAGTTTTTCTTTATCACTTTCAGTTTATCAACTGAATTGCTTGAGGACAAGCAAAGGTTTAAGCTTGGGGGAGTTGATACGTCTCCAACGTATCTACTTTTCCAAACACTTTTGCCCTTGTTTTGGACTCTAATTTGCATGATTTGAATGAAACTAACCCGGACTGATGTTGTTTTCAGCAGAACTGCCATGATGTTGTTTATTGTGCAGAAAACTAAAGTTCTCAGAATGACCTGAAAATCCACGGAGATAACTTTTGGAAAATATAAAAAATACTGGTGAAAAAATCAAGGCCAGGGGGCCCACACCCTGTCCATGAGGGTGGGGGGCGCGCCCCCTCCCCCTGGGTGCGCCCCCTATCTCGTGGGCCCCCTGATGCTCCACCGACCTCTACTCCAACTCTATATATTCCGCTTCGCGGAGAAAAAAATCAGAGAGAAAGTTTCATCGCGTTTTACGATACGGAGCTGCCGCCAAGCCCTAATCTCTCTCGGGAGGGCTGATCTGGAGTCCGTTCGGGCTCTGGAGAGGGGGATTCATCGCCGTCGTCATCATCAACCATCCTCCATCACCAATTTCATGATGCTCTCCGCCGTGCGTGAGTAATTCCATCGTAGGCTTGTTGGACGGTGATGGGTTGGATGAGATTTACCATGTACTCAAGTTAGTTTTGTTAGGGTTTGATCCCTAGTATCCACTATGTTCTGAGATTGATGTTGCTATGACTTTGCTATGCTTAATGCTTGTCACTAGGGCTCAAGTGCCATGATTTCCGATCTGAACCTATTATGTTTTCGTGAATATATGTGAGTTCCTGATCCTATCTTACAAGTCTATAGTCACCTATTATGTGTTATGATCCGACAACCCCAAAATGACAATAATCGGGATACTTCTCGGTGATGACCATAGTTTGAGGAGTTCATGTATTCACTAAGTGCTAATGCTTTGGTCTGGTTCTCTATTAAAAGGAGGCCTTAATATCCCTTAGTTTCCATTAGGACCCCGCTGCCATGGGAGGGTAGGACAAAAGATGTCATGCAAGTTCTTTTCCATAAGCACGTATGACTATATTCGGAATACATGCCTACATTACATTGATGAAATGGAGCTAGTTCTGTGTCACCCTATGTTATAACTATTACATGAGGAATCACATCCGACATAATTATCCATCACCGATCCAATGCCTACGAGCTTTTCACATATTGTGCTTTGCTTATTTTCTTTCCGTTGCTACTGTTACAACTACTACAAAACTGCTATCTTTACTTTTGCCACTATTACCATTACTGTCATACTACTTTGCTACTAAATACTTTGCTGCAGATACTAAGTTATCCAGGTGTGGTTGAATTGACAACTCAACTACTAATTAGAATATTCTTTGTGTCCCCTTTTGTCGAATCAATAAATTTGGGTTGAATACTCTACCCTCGAAAGCTGTTGCGATCCCCTATACTTGTGGGTTATCAGTGATCCACTATTTATTAATGTAGGATCGAGTAGGTCGTTTTTTGAATTGAGCCCTGCAAACCAGAAAGGAGGTAGTACGTGTGTGATCCGCTATTTATTCGTGGAGGATCGAGTAGGTCGGATAGTGTACGTGTAGGATCGAGTAGGTCGGATGGTGTATGTGTAGGATCGCATTAGCTGATGAACGTTTGCTGGGAGATAAGGCATTTGCAAACATTTTTGCTGGAAGTTTCTTCAGATTCGCATGGCACTTTCTTCAGAGAGCTGTTCAGTTTCTTCAGAGGTAGGCATTTTTATTCAAAAAACTGCCACTTCAAATCTTGCATCGGAACTAAAACTGCCAGGAGCGCATTAGTAGGCTAGCTAGTGATCTATCAGTAACTTGTAAACACTAAGCGAATAGAAATAAGGAACTGTTAGTAACTTGTAAACAATGTGGACACATAAATAAGGATCATGCTGTGCACATCAGTATAAGAGCCGATCCATTCAAATTGTTCACACAATTCTCACAGGCCTGGCATTGTAATATGTTGACAGTAGTAGCCCAGATTCAAAACCAACTAGTACGATTCCCATACATAAGATCAACATGTTAATACATTTCAATGATTCACAGATCATATAAAAATATGTAGCTCCAAAAGCAAAGATCTAGAAAAAACATATGTTTTCCTACTAACATGTATGCTTCTCTTGGCCAACATTCAGTACAAAGTGAAAGACAAATTTGTTTGTGAAGTCTACAATCTCTCTTGCAAATGTAAGTGGTTTCACCAACAGCTGGAACATGAGAACGAACCACACATGATGGAGGAACGTCCACATCAATATGATTTGGTCTTCTCTCGATCACACTGCGAGACTATTTTCGGAATACAAACTTTAACTTAGGCAAAATGATGCCCAATGTATAATCAGACCAAAGCAATGAAGCACCTAGTGTTGGCCAATAAATAGTATAGTACTACTTTTCTGTAGTCCATGAAGTGACTATCCAATCTTTCTGTGTCTATTTTCAAATGGCACTGCATGCAGTGACTATACTATTCTCTTGTGTTGTTTAACCAAGATTGTGGTCACTTTGTTTACCAAATAGCAACGGGCAGACATCTCTGTCTGCACAAATATCAAGCAGCTAGTAAACATATACCCCACCTTGTATTTTTGGTTTAAACATGTCTCTTCCGCTTAGCATCTATCATGTTTTGCACTAGACAATTTGATACAGTCATGTTTTGCCCTGGACAATTTCATACTGAATTGATTTGCTAGTTCAGAGCAGAAATATAGTGCCTATTCTTCATCAGACCAAGGATATCCATGATCGCAGTGATGGAAGAGGTGAAATCGATACAACCGAAACTGAGCATCCAATCATTGAATCCTGTCCTGCACCTCCAATGTAGGTCCACCCTGCCAATAAATTCACATGCAAACCACTAATATTACTATCTAATGACAGTACAAAGAGTAGAAAGATAGTAGCAAACCATGTACCTTCGTAATGAACAACTCATAGTGCCACCAATTGGATATAAAGGTTTGGAAGAAAACATGCTCCCAATGTTGAACCATTTGGACTTTTTGTGCAGTTCCACTAAAATAGAGCATCGCTGCTTGCATAGATATTGAAAGTGTGATTATTATAAAAGCGGCACTAGTTGAAGCATATACTCACAAATATAAACATTCCAATTTCTTAATGGGAAAAGGTAGCAAGACTGTTTCTAACCACCTGTTTGAAGGAATAAATAAGGCAACATCGGCTGATGTCATGAAGGCATACATAGTTTTTTCTGAAAAATTGAGCCATTCCTGACCTTTCCTCTTCTTTAAGCATATTTTGTGAAGTTCAACTAAAATAAAATGCCATCACCACCTTGACAATTCAGTGACACTATACAAAAGGAAATAACTTAACATTACATCATGATGTCAGGTATGTAGTCGACATGCATTAGAGACAAACATACGGACCTCCTCTCATAACATAATGAACATTAATTTTAACAAAGGTGTGACTAGCTTTACCGGGATAATTGGAGTGAACTCTACACCCTCAGTTCCTTAATATAAGACGTTTTTGTAGTTCAATTTAAAGTTCCCAAACGTCTAGTATTTAGAAAAATAGGTAGTGGTTTTCTTGAGCACATATCTGGGAAAGCTTGCCACACTTTATATATGTCCATACGCTAATGCAACACCATTTGAATAGTACAAATATACACTAATCCAGTGGCTAGTGCAACAGTAGAGTAGTTATTTTATTACAGGGTACAGTACAATGGTTTTACTGAACATATTTCCATAAGCTCTAGCACTGGAAGATTACTATAAGAATTAACAATACAAAATGTAAAGGTAACAAGTTTCAACATTGGTATACTAGCTATGCAAGAGCATTAAACCAAATACAAAAGTCTGAAGGTAATTAGCATTATTAACTAATGATAGTATAAAAAATTGCAAACCATGTACCTTCAAGGTAAATATCATTTTGAACTCGAGGGGACCTAAAAGTTGCTATCCCAATCTTGATAATCGATCAAACATAAAAACTTGATCGAACGAATCAAGAGAACAGTTGGAGGAGGAGGTGCCCACTCTTGACCTTTCCTCTTGACACTGTACAAAAAAATTGACTTATCTCATCAAAGTGAGGTATCTAATCTATAAGCATTAACAGTGCAAAAATCTGAACGTAGTAACAAGATTCATCGCTGGTATACTGGCTGTGTGACAGCATTAGAATGCCTTAGCTGAAAAATCTTTAATACATCCACAATCAACAGCTAACCCTGAAATAATCAAGTGACATTAAATGACATTGCTTATATTATCGGTGGCATTAGAGTGAGTGCGGCATTAGTTAAATGTGGCATCACTTTAGCCGTACCATTGCTTGACTTGACCGCTGGCGTTATACTAATAAAAAAATGGCCATAAGAGAATGGGAGGCTGCTACGTCTTGAGCTTGCGTTTGTTTTCCTCGAAGAGGAGAGGGTGATGCAGCAATAGTAGCGTAAGTTTTTCCCTCAGTTTTTGAGAACCAAGGTATCTATCCAGTAGGAGCTCCTCAAAAGTCCCACGCACCTACACAAGCAAACAAAGAACTCGCAACCAACGCAATAAAGGGGTTGTCAATCCCTTCACGGCCACTTGCAAAACTGAGATCTAATAAAGATAGTATGATAAGATAAATATATTTTTGCTATTTTACAATATAGATGCAAAAAAGTAAAGATGCAAATAAAAGTAGATTGAAAGCAAATATGATAAGAGATAGACCCGGGGGCCATGGGTTTCACTAGTGGCTTCTCTCAAGATGGCATAAGTATTACGGTGGGTGACCAAATTACTGTCGAGCAATTGATAGAAAAGCGAACAATTATGAGATTATCTAGGAATGATCATGTATATAGGCATCACGTCCGCAACAAATAGACCGACTCCTGCGTGCATCTACTACAATTAGTCCACACATCGACTGACTCCTTCCTGCATCTAGAGTATTAAGTTCATAAGAACAAAGTAACGCATTAAGCAAGATGACATGATGTAGAGGGATAAACACAAGCAATATGATATAAACCCCATCTTGTTATCCTCGATGGCACCAATACAATACGTGCCTTGCAACCCTTTCTGTCACTGGGTAAGGACACCGCAAGATTGAACCCAAAGCTAAACACTTCTCCCATTGCAAGAAAGATCAATCTAGTAGGCCAAACCAAACTGATAATTCGAAGAGACTTGCAAAAATAACTCAAGCACAAATACAAGAATTCAGAGAAGATTCAAATATTATTCATAGATAAACTTGATCATAAACCCACAATTCATCGGATCTCGACAAACACACCGCAAAAAGAGTTTACATCGAATAGATCTCCACAAGAGAGGGGGAGAACATTGTATTGAGATCCAAAAAGAGAGAAGAAGCCATCCAGCTAATAACTATGGACCCGTAGGTCTGTGGTAAACTAGTCACAACTCATCGGAGGGGCAAGGATGTTGATGTAGAAGCCCTCCGTGGTCAATTCCCCCTCCGGCAGAACATCGGCGAAGGCTCCAAGATGGGATCTCGCGGATACAGAAGGTTACGGTGGTGGAAATTGTGTTTCGTCTGCTCCCTGGATGTTTTCGAGGTACGTAGGCTTATATAGGAGGAAGAAGTACGTCGGTGGACGCCCGAGGGGCCCACGAGATAGGGGGCGCGCCCTATAGGGGGGCGCGCCCTCCTATCTCGTGGGAGCCTCGGCTGCTTCTTGACTTGTACTCCAAGTCCTCTGGATCACGTTCGTTCCAAAAATCATGCTCCCGAAGGTTTCATTCCATTTGGACTGCGTTTGATATTCCTTTTCTTCGAAATACTGAAATAGGCAAAAAAAAACAGCAATACGGGCTGGGCCTTCGGTTAGTAGGTTAGTCCAAAAAGTGATATAAATGTGTAAAATAAAGCCCATAAACATCCAAAAGGGGTAATATAATAGCATGGAACAATAAAAAATTATAGATACGTTGGAGACGTATCAAGCATCCCCAAGCTTAATTCGTGCTCGTCCTCGAGTAGGTAATTGATAAAAAAGAAATTTTTAATGTGGAATTCTACCTAGCAAAATTTTCAATGTAATTTTCTTTATTGTGGCATGAATGTTCAGATCCAAATGATTCAAAATAAAAGATAATAAAACATAAAAGTAATGATGCTTCAAAGCATACTAACAAATAATCATGTCCTATCAAAATTGCATAGCCAAAGAAAGCTTATCCCTACAAAATCATATAGTTAGGCCATGCTTCATTTTTATTACACAAAATACTCCCATCATGCACAACACTGATGACGAGCCGACCAATTGTTTCATACTTTTTAATGAGCTTCAGCTTTTTCAACTCTTACACAATACATGAGCACAAACCATGGATATAGCACTATGGTGGTATATGGTGGTGGTTGTGAGGACAAAAAGGGAGAAGATAGTCTGACATCAACTAGGCGTATTAACGGGCTAGGGAGATGCCCATTAATAGATATCAATGTGAGTGAGTAGGGATTGCCATGCAATGGATGCACTAGAGCTATAAATATATGAAAGCTCAAAAAAATAAACTAAGTGGGTGTGCATCCAACTCTCTTGCTCATGAAGACCTAGGGCATTTTGAGGAAGCCCATCATTGGAATATACAAGCCAAGTTCTATACTGAAAAATTCCACTTAGTATATGAAAGTGACAACATAGGAGACTCTCGATCATGAAGATCATGGTGATACTTTGAAGCACAAGTGTGGAAAAAGAGACAGGAGATAGTAGCATTGTCCCTTCTCTCTTTTTCTCTCATTTTATATATTTTTTCTTTTTTCCCTTTTTTTCTTTTTCTTTGGCCTTTTTTTTCTTTTTGGCCTTTCTCTTTTTTTTTCTCTTTTTTTTGTAAAGTCCGAAATCTCATCCTGACTTGTGGGGAATCATAGTCTTCATCATCCTTACCTCACTAGGACAATGCTCTAATAATGAAAATCATCACACTTGTATTGATTTACAACTCAAGAATTACAACTCAAAGCTAGAACAAGATATGACTCTATATGAATGCCTCCGTGATGTGCGGGATATGCAATGAATCAAGAGTGACATGTATGAAAATTATGAAGGTGGCCTTGCCACAAATACGATGTCAACTACATGATCATGCAAAGAGCAATATGACAATGATGGAACGTGTCATAATAAACGGAACGGTGGAAATTTGCATGGAAATATATCTCGGAATGGCTATGGAAATGCCATAATAGGTAGGTATGGTGGCTGTTTTGAGGAAGGTAAATAAAGGGTTAATGATACCGGTGAAAGTTGCGCGGTAATAATAAAAGCTAGAAAAATGGAAGGATGAGTGTGCGTATATCCATGGACTCACATTAGTCAAAAAAGAACTCATATACTTATTGCAAAAGTCTACTTAGCCCTCGAAGCAAAGTACTACTACGCATGCCCCTAGAGGGATAGATTGGTAGGAAAAGACCATCGCTCGTCCCCGACTGCCACTCATAAGGAAGACAATCAAAAGAGCACCTCATGCAACAAATTTGTCACACAACTTTTACCATACGTGCATGCTACGGGACTTGCCAACTTCAACAAAAGTATTTCTCAATTTTATAATTACCCACTAGCATGACCCTAACATTATGACCTTTATATCTCAAAACAATTATCAAGCATCAAGTTGATCATGGCATCTAATTCTCTTCCTATGATAGTTTTTGTTATACCAAACTTGGATGCTCTTCATTCTAGGACCAACTTTGTAACCATAGCAAATACCATGTTGTTCTAAAAGACTCTCAAAAAGATATAAGTGAAGCATGAGAGACTAGAAATTTCTTCAAAATTAAGACACCACCGTGCTCTAAAAGATATACACTACTAGGAAAAGGGCTATAGATGAAATTGACACTAATGGCGCACCAGAGAAGTGGTGTGCCACTACTATATACTAATGGCGCACCACTTGGTGATGCGCCATTAGTGTGGAAGACACTAATGGCGCACCAGACACAAGGTGCGCCACTAGTAACGATTTTTTTTCATTTTTCCAAACGTACTAATGGCGCATCCGAGCGAAGTGCGCCATTACTAGTTCTAACTAGTAATGGCGCACCAGCCACAGAGTGCGCCAGTACTGTATTCTTTTTTTATTCTTTTTTTTGCAAAACAACTAATGGCGCACCGTGTCACAGTGCGCCATTACTAGTTTAAACTAGTAATGGCGCAATATGCCATGGTGCGCTATTATATATATATATATATATATATATATATATATATATATATATATATATATATATATATATATATATATATATATATTTTTTTTGCAAAACTCCTAATGGCGCACCACCTGCAGGTGCGCCTTTAGTAACCAGGGTTACTAATGGCGCATTTGCAGGTGGTGCGCCATTAGTAACCTGGGACCAACAAGATATTTTGGACAGCCACACCTACCCACTCACTTTCCCCACTTCATTTCCTCCACCTCCTTCTCCAAGCTTGTCTGCTGCCTCCTCCTCCTCACCTCATTTGCACCATAGATTCATCAAAATTAAGTGGTGAAATTACCTTTTTTTTGATAGGTAAGTAAGGGGAAAGCTATCTTCATGTTGTAGATCTACTTTTTTTCTCCCTAGCTCGCTCCAACAACGTGCACATGCCCTTTTTGTGGCCTAGCTAGATCTATGTATGTTTGTGGTGTTGCATATATGTTTGTGTTTGTAGGTACCAGTATTTGAAATGCGATAGTTGCCAATATTTTGCTGGAATGTTGATTCATTTCCGTTTCGACGAGAATTTTGGCACTGTGCATTCTTTTTGGTCCTATTTTTAGGGAAGCTCATGCCAAAATTTTTCTTGGTTCTAAAATATCATTTTGCTCTACCCCGCAGGCGACCATGGTCCGCACGATGATCGAAGGCATCATGAATAGGTTTTTGAGCTCTGTGAAGGCCGAGATGCTTCAAAAGAACGAGACGGAGATAAGATGTCCGTGTCGAAGATGCAAGCTGAAGAGCCTTATTGCGGACCCGGATTCCGGGAAGGTGCGGGACCACCTGCTCTTGCGTGGTTTCATGGATGGCTATCGGTGGCAAGGTGATGAAGATGACTATGAAGTTGTCCATGGGGGGCGGGCAAGAAAAGATAGGGCAACAAGACAACCACCGCGGCGAGGGCGGGCGAGAATACGAAGAATCTCCAGGACATGATCACGACGGTGATGCTGTACACGTCATCATGTAGAGGATGCTGGACATGATGATGAGGAAGATCAAGACGAAGGGCATGATCATGAATATGAAGATGCTGGAGCAGACGACGATGGAGGCTGGGTGCAGGACCCTCATATTCAAGAGCTGCTTCTCAAGCAGACGGATAACGCAAGAGCCGCCGCCGAGAGAAAGCCAAGCTGGATCAATCGGAGATAGAAGCGGTTACTCCATTGTATGAAGGATGCAGCCCGAGGATACCCGCCTTTAAAGTAACGCTCATGGATCCGGAGATGAAGGTAAAACACAAAATGACCAACGATGCTTCGATGAGAACATGTCATTACGCACGAACGTCTTCCCAAGGGGAACAAGTGCCCGACCAGTTTTGAGGAGGCGAAGAAAATCGTGTGTCCTCTGGATTTACCGCACGTGAAATACCATGTGTGCATGAACAATTGCATCATTTATCGGGACGAGCACGCGGAGTCTACCATATGTCCGGTGTGCGGCGTCACTCGATACAAGAAGAGGAAGAAAGCTCCTCGAAAATTGGTGTGGTACTTTCCGATCACTCCTCGTCTCCCAGCGGTATTTCGTGGACCCTAAGGTAGCAAAGCTCCTACGTTGGCACGCGGATAGGGAGGAGAAGAAGTGGGAAGATGACGAAAATGATCCGGAGATAAATAAAAAGACAAGATGCTGAGTCACCCTAAGGATGCGAACCAGTGGCAAGCGTTGAACTTCGAATACCCAGAATTTGGGAAGGATCCAAGGAACATCATGCTGGGCGCGAGCACCGATGGAGTCAATCCGTTTGGCAGCCAGAGAAGCACACATAGCACCTAGCCTGTCTTTGTGTGGATGTACAACCTTCCCCCCTGGTTGTGCATGAAGAGGAAGTACATTCACATGAGTACGCTAATTGAAGGGCCGAAACAACCAGGGAACGACATCAATCTGTATCTGGGGCTGCTGAAAGAGGATCTAGACACGCTGTGGAAAACACCAGCCAATACGTGGGACGCCGCAGAGAAAGAATATTTCCCTATGAGAGTCGCACTGCTCACGATGGTGCATGACTATCTCGGTTACGGATATCTCGCGGGGCAGGTAGTCCACGGATTTTCTAGATGCGTAAGGTGCATGGATGACACAACGTATCACCAGATAGATAGAGATCCTGGGTCTTCGAAAACCGTGTTCATGGGACATCGAAGGTGGCTTCGCGACGATGACCCGTGGAGGAAACGCAAGGATCTATTCGATGGTGAAACCGAACCCCGAAGACGCCCGCGTACGAGGAGCGGCGAGGAAATAGACGAGCTGTTGAAAAATTGGAAAGATTGCCCACTGCCAGGAAAGAAGCAAAAGGCGCCAGAGCTGGGAAAGAAGCAAAAGGCACCAGAGCCGGGAAAGAAGCTAAAGGCGCCAGAGCCGCTGCTGAAGGTATGGAAAACGAGGTCTGTTTTCTGGGACTTACCGTACTGAAAGATCCACCGTGTGCCTCACAGCCTTGATGCCATGCATATCACGAAGAACGTGTGCGAGAGTCTGCTTGGTACCCTGATCAACATGCCAGAGAGGACCAAAGATTGGCCGAAAGCAAGGGCAAACTTGAAATCAATGGGCATCAGGCAGGAGCTTCACGCCAATGATGATGATGATGATGATGAGGCGAAGCAGGACACAGAAAGTCGTCGCAAAGGCAAAAAGGCCAAGAAGACCGGAGATGACTACCCTCCCGCGTGCTTCACTCTAAGTCAGGAGGAGATCGAGCAGTTTTTCACCTGCCTCATAGTAGTAAAACTTCCTTACGGTTACGCGGGGAAGATAACCAGATACCTAGACCCAGCGAAGCAGAAGTTCAGCGGGATGTAGTCTCATGACTGTCACGTGCTGATGATGGAGATACTTCCAGTTGCAATCCGTGGGATCATGGACGCGCACGTCCGTGAAATGCTATTTGGCCTATGCAACTTTTTTGACGTCATCTCTCGAAAGTCGATTGGTGTGAGGCAACTCAGAAGGCTACAGGAAGAGATCATGGTGATACTATGCGAGCTTGAGATGTACTTCCCGCCCGCATTCTTCGACGTTATGGTGCATCTGCTGGTTCATATCGTGGAGGATATCATCCAACTCGGGCCGACGTTCCTACACAACATGATGCCATTCGGAAGGATCAATGGTGTCATCAAAGGATACGTTCGCAACATGTCACGTCCAGAGGGAAGTATAGCCAGGGGCTTTCTGACCGAAGAGTGCATCTCCTACTGCATGAATTATCTAGGCATCGAGAACCCCGTTGGTCTGCCCGTCAACAGGCACCTCGGCAGGCTCGCTAGATGGGGTCACTGTGAGGGTCGCCGCGAAATGATGTCGACTTCGAGGGTCGACTCACCGACTTTGAAAGAGCAAACCTAGTCGCGCTACAACACATAGACGTGGTCGATCCTTGGGTGGTTGAGCACAAAACCTTTATTGAGAAGACGTACAATGACCGAGGCCAATAGAGGACGGACGGAGATATAATCAAAGAGCACAACTCATGTTTCACGCGTTAGTTCAAGTAGAAGCTTCTGTCATACCCTTTACATAAGGATTCTTCCACGGAAGAACAACTCATATTCGCCTTGTCACAGGGCACCGAGCACAACCTGATGACCTATGAGGTGTACGATATCAACGGCTACACATTCTACACCGAGAACAAGGACATGAAGAGCGATGGTTATCTGAACTCCGGGGTAATGATGGAATCCTACACCGGTAACGACAAGGACAGATACTATGGAAGGATCGAGGAGATCTAGGAGCTGAGCTACGCTGGAGAGAAGGTCCCGATGTTCCGTGTCAGATGGGCCAAGAGCGTCCTAAAAGAAAACCGGTATTTCACCACCATGGTTATACCCGAAGCAAAATCCAAGACCGCGGGCGCAAACGTCACCGCGAAAAATGAGCCATGGGTATTGGCTTCCCAAGTGGACCAATGCTTCTTCATTACCGACCCGTCAAAGCCCAGTCGTGTTGTCGTGAGGAGAGGCAAAAGGAAGATCATCGGAATGGATGGAGTAGCCAATGAGCAAGACTTCGACAAGTACGGCGACCCGAAGGTCGAACATGTTGACGACGATGAAGTAGCAGCACACACCACAAGAAGAAGCAGGACCACCCTACCAAAAGGACGTCCGTTCCACAGAAGAACTCCATTTGTGAAAAAGAAGGGCAAGAAGATTGTGAACAGATAGCTAGCTAAGATCGATTGTATTTAAATCGTAGTCTTCCTTTCTCGATTGTATTTCATGGGCACTTTTTGATATCATGAATATTTTTAAATTTCATGGGCACTTTTTGAATTCATGAGGACACTCAATCTCGATCCCCCTCCATCTCGATCTCGATTCCCCCTCCATCTCGATCTCGATCCCCCTCCATCTCGATCGCTATCCCCCTCCATCTCGATCTCGATCCCACCCGCACCCTCCCCCGCTAGCTCCACCGCCGACGACAACCCACCACACCCTCCCCCGCTCCATCGCCGCCGACGAGCACCGGGCCCCCGCACGCTCCCCCGCTCCACCGCCACCAACGAGCACCCCCCGCACCCTCCCCCGCTCCACCACTGCCGCCCATGATATTTTCAAGTAACAAATTTGATGATATTTTTAAAATAATCATTACTGTTTTTATAAAAAGAGTAATAATTGTTGTTTAACAACAATTATAGTCTACACTTTATTATTATTTCCTCCCCTTGCCCCTCCTCCTCCTCCCCTTGCCCCCCACCTGCGCAGCTGACGGCCCCTTCTCTGTCTCGCAGGGCAAGGTCTCCGGCACCTCTACGACACCGACGCCTCCACCGTCTATGGCGTCTGCCCCTTCTTCCACCTCCGGCCACCGCGGCCTCACCTTCGATCCACGTCACCTCGTCAACCCCGGTCCCGCACGAGCTCGCTATCGTCTTCCTCTCGCTGAGCTCCACTCGGCCCCGGCGCGCCACAGCCCGCCAGTAGCGCCACCGCACCGCGATCAAGATCGGGTCTTAGAGGCCATTGGGCCGTAGTCATGTAGATCATCAGTCAGAAGGAAAAAGTCGAACGCAAAAATCCAATTAGGTCTCAGAGTTCTTGGCATTGCTGACTTTTTTCTAGTCGGTCAAGTACTATGGCAAGTACTGTGTCAAGTACTCCATGTGTTTTTGTTGGCAGTTTATCATCAAATTGTGTTTATGGTCATTTAGTAATTCAGTCAAATATTGTCTCAAATCTGTGGAGTACTGGAACTGGGACTAGTAGTATTATGTCATTCTCTTCTCTTCTCTGAAACTGTAGCATTTCAGTTTAACAGTGGATGTCGCGGCCGGATGGGTGGCGCGGCACCTATGGGGCCGGGGCCCCTTCGTGTGTTCGGTACGGGGCGGAGGCTGCGCGGAGAGCAGATCGAGGCGATGCACGCGAGGATTTTACCCAGCCGGACGCGATGGTCGCGTAAAACCCTACTGCTGCATTGTGTTGTATTTGATCTTGCTCAAGAATGCGAGCAAAACGGTGGAGTGTTGTGTGAAACCCTCGTGAGAGTAGCTAGTCGCAGAACCCTCTCGCGAGAATCGCCAATGGTGGGAACCCCCTCTACGTTGTGCATGGGCCTCCTTTTATAGGGCAAGGGGTCACCGACAGGTGTCAACGTGAGGTAGAGGGGTAAAAACGTAAAAGGGGTGGTAGTTGGAGCAAAGGGAACAAAGTGCAGCTCGATGCTTTTACCTACTTTTGACGAGAGGGGACAAGGGCATTAAATGCCCGTCGCCGTCGCCCAAAAGCTCCCCGCCATTGCGTCTTCTTTTCGCCACGGCGCGAAGCCACCACCGTGGAGTGCCACCGCATTCTTCATGCAGCCTGACCACCCGCCACGCGTCTCTGGAGAAATTTGGAGGCGACGCTGGGCAAATGAGCTGGAGGCGGCACGTAGCACAGCTCTCCCGGCAAGCACCTTGCCGGGCCTTGATCTTGCGGGCCCGGGGCTTGTCGGGCTCTGTGACTTGCCGCCCCGGGTCCTCGCCGGAAGCGCAAGGCGCCGAGGCGTAACTTCGTGATGTGATCTTGGTCCTCCCGACGAGCTCCTCTCGCCGGGGATCTGAGGAGTAACGTAGCCTTGAGCTCGAATGGCCTTCCGGCAAGCTCCTCTTGCCGGGTCTTGAGTTTCTATCTTGTATACTTTGTTCTTGAACGGCTTGGTGTGGAGCGGAGATGGTCTCCGGCAAGCATTCGATGGATCTGGTTGCGGGAGTGGGGCTGCCCGTGCACAAGTTGGGGTACCGAGGTACCCCTACCTTAGTACACCGACAGAGCCCCGGCCTGGGCCATACACGGTGCCGAGCGCTGTTGGGCCAGGCCCAAGGCGATCTGCACGGGCGCGCTGAAGCCCACGGGCGTCGAATCCCTTCCAGCATCGTTGCGTCTCCCCGCCATAGCACGCGTTGATTGCGGTGTCGTGGGAGGAGTGGGCGGCGATGCAGCCTTTAAGGCATCCACCCGTGATCGTGGCGCAGAGCGGGTCGCCACCTGTCGCTCTGGCTCCGCCGCCACGCCGCCCTCATGCACGGGGTCGGGCGGCGAAGGTGGGAGACCGAGCCGTCACGGGCGGAGAGGCGAGTCGGCCCGCTCCTCGGCCTCCTCGCTTCTGATTGGTCGAAGGGCGGTTGAGTCCCCACCCGCCCCTTTAAATAGGGCGAAGGGGTGTACAACGGCCACACTCACCCACTTCTCCTTCGTCTTCATCTTACATTCTTCTTGCCGTCATGGAAGGAGGGAATCCGGTTCCTCGGCGGTGGCGGCGCTGGTTGCCTCCAGCAGCGCACGCTCCCAACCCGCTCCCGTGGTGGTGGAGCCGTCCACGAGAGGGAGAGGAAAGGCGTGGCATGACGAGGTCGAGGGCGTGGTCGAGGCGGTCGGGGAGAGGCGGCCGTGGCGGCGTGCCTCCCTGTCTCCCGGCGTCTCGACCACGGCGCGGTCCACACCGGAGATGACCCCGGGAGTTCTTCATCAAGCTTCGCGGGCGCCCGCCGCCGCCTCCGGCTGCCGGTCCCGTTTGGCGGACGCGATGGGACGGACCCACCCGACGTGATGGAGCTACGCATGAGGGGCTGCGGATCAGCGGCACTTTCGGGTGAGTGTCATGTCCCCAGCCCGGCGTGATGTTCTTCGACCGAGGGTGGAAGACATTCGCCGGATCCATAGCTTGACGGCGGGTTCACCCTCCATTTCAAGTTATTGGATGGTGATCTCCTCGCCGTCAAGGTCTTGGCGACTATGGAACCCGGTGCGCTGCTGTGTGGACAGCTCCTCGGATAGCGAAGGCCCTCCTCGAGCGAGAGTGACGAGGAGGGAGCGGCAGCGACGGCGAGGGGATGGCGGGCCCGACCAGACGTCGGACACCGCTGCTCGCGCGCCACCGCAACCCCTTCTTCTGGGTTGCGGGCTCCTGAACTCCGGGGCCGTCTTCTCGGCGGCGGGCGAGGGAGGCTGCGGAAGAGGAAGAGGGGAGGGCGGCAAGGCCGTTCGTCGCAGACGAGGGCGAGTAGCCTTCGATAGCGTCTTGACGCCCCACTACCCCGTCTTCAAGCTCGCCTCCACGCCTCCGACTCCGCCAAGCTCTGGCGGGCCCCGGGTGTTCTCTTGGGGTCTTCGGCGCCCGTGGCTCTTGGCAGGCTTGAGGGCTTGCTGCTGGCTCTCCGGGCATGCGTTCCCCATGCCCGTCACCTTGCGCAGCTCTGGGCGCAGTGGCGCCACCGCCACGCCCCTTGTCGCCTCCTTCCGCCCTTCCCGACAAGCTCTTCTTGCGGGGTCTTCTCTCCAGCAAGCCTATCTTGCCGGGGCTCCTGACCTACCTCCCGAACTCTGAGCAGAGAAACAGGAGAGGATCACGGGCACCTTATCTTTTCAGATTGTAAGCCCTCGGGCATTAGCTGCATTTAAGAACTTGTAATCCTCTCTATCATGTTTTTCATCCTCCATGGACTTGTACTAAATTGGATGTTTTTAATGAAAAGAGGGGAAAGCTTGCCGGACTGGGTCTTTTGCGTGCCTTGTATGTGCTTACGCTATCGGGGAGCTTGCCGGGGCGAACACGCTTAGCGACCGCGGGACAGCCCGCTGGTGGTGTCACTCCCGGCAAGCAACCTTGTCGGGCCAGTTGCGACGTCTATCTTGCTGAGCAGGCTCGGAAGCAAGGTAGAGGTGCAGCGGCACACTTGGGTTTGTTGAGCGGACTCGGAAACAAACCAAGCACGCAACTGGGCCACGACTCGGTTCCTCCACGTACGGGTTTTTACAAGACACGATCGCTCAAAGACGATCCGCATCTCCCCGTCCATGAGAGGATGCATGACGAGGATGAAAACTTATCTGAAATAGCAGCCCCAGCAACTCTAGCTTGCCGGAGGCGAATCTTGGCGTTCGCAGCCCAGTGGGCTGGCTTGCCGAGGAGAGCCTTATAATCGCAGCCTCGCGACCGGGCTTGCCGGATCTTAGGCGCTGGTGTGGTCTTTTGGTTCTCCCTTGTTGCTGCAATTTTAGCCATGAAAATAGCTGAGGTAGATACGCGATTGCTCAATGCACATGTATGTGTATATAAATCTTGGCTAAGCAAGGCGATGTCGGGCTTTGTCCTTCGTATGTTTGTACTCACGCTCTTGGGGAGCTTGCCGGGGACACGCTTAGTGACCATGGGACAGCCAGCTGGTGGCGTCGCCTCCGGCAAGCAACCTTGTCGGGCCGATTCTGACGCTTAACTTGCTGGCGTGGCTCGGAAGCAAGATAAAGGTGCTGCAGCACACTTGTGTTTGTTGAGCGGACTCGAAACAAAACAAGCACGAATCGGGCCACGACTTGGCTCCTCTTGCGCCCAAGCCTCCCATACCAAGGGCATCTCACGGCAAGGCTTGCAGCGTTACACCCTCTACCCAGCATCCTTTGTGCGCTTTACGCCGAGGAACTTGCCGGCGCTTAACGCGCTTGCTGAGTCTGGGACATCAGCAGCCCGCTGGCTGGCGTCGCTTCCGGCAAGCAACCTTGCGTGTCTAGTTCGCGACGCGCTTAACTTGCCGAGCGGACTCGAGCGAAGCGAGGGTGCGGCTGGTCGCCGCCGCTCTTTTACTCGTTGAGTGTGTTGAAGCGAAGTAAGGGTGCGGCTATCCACAAGCAGGCTCCTCGGCGTGCAGGTTTGGGCACAAGCGACAAATGCGAGAGGGATATAACGAATAAAAGCATGAGATTAAGGAGTGCTCGCACGGAAGCGCGAGCGACTTAGCTTTTTCTTTTTCTTGTTTCTTCGCACCCGCTGGAGGTGCCCAATGGTGCGTTCCTGACGGCAGCGCAGCACTCCGGGGAGGTGCATTTGCCGGGACGAACACCAAAGTTGTCTTCGCCGGGCTTAGAGCGTTCCGAGGAGCTGCGCTCGTCGGAGTAAGCACCAGAGCCGCCCTTGCCGGACTTAGAGCTCGATGGCGCGTCCTCAGCGACTGCGTAGCGCTCCAGGGAGACACGCTTGCCGGAGCGCAGGGGGAGCGGGAGCGAGCGGCGCGAGGAACGTGCCGTGCTCGGACTCCTAATAGCGATAGGAGGAGCAGGGTCTTGTCCCGGCACTTTCGCTTTGCTCATGCTCGGACAGCAGTCCGGAGCATCCCGCGAGCCCCCGGCATGTTCTAGCCCCAGCATGCGGGCACCATCTTCTGTGGCACGGCGCCGCTGGGTTGTGGTGCGCTGGGATGGACGTGGGTCTACGGAGGCCGAGGCGTGGTCCTCCGCCCTGTCCTTGGATCTGGTGGCACCGCGAGCACCCTCGCCGGCGTCCACCCTTCCACCGGCGTCTCCTCCGCCCGCCGTCGGCTCCGCGGCGGCGGGAAGACGGAGATGGTCTGCGACCCAAGCTCTCGTCTTCGGGCCATGACGCGATTGTCGGCGAAGCCGCCGACGGCTGGAGAGGTTGATGAAGAGTCTTTGGCGCGAACGCCGGATCAGGTTCGCGACAACCTCGACGCCCTACCGGCGCGCGCCAGAGATGTCGCGCCGGATGGGTGGCGCGGCACCTATGGGGCCGGGCCCTTCGTGTGTTGATGCAGGCGGAGGCTGCGCGGAGAGCGATCGAGGCGATGCAGCGCTGATTTTACCCAGCTTCGACGCGATGGTCGCGAAACCCTCTCGCTGCATTGTGTTGTATTTGATCTTGCTCAAGAATGCGAGCAAAAGCGGTGGAGTGTTGTGTGAAACCCTCGTGAGAGTAGCTAGTCGCAGAACCCTCTCGCGAGAATCGCCAATGGTGGGAACCCCCTCTACGTTGTGCATGGGCCTCCTTTTATAGGGCAAGGGTCACCGACAGTGTCAACGTGAGGTAGAGGGGTAAAAACGTAAAGGGGTGGTAGTTGGAGCAGTCGGGAAGCAGTGCACACTGATTGCTTTCTACCTACTTTTGACAGAGGGGACAAGGGCATTAAATGCCCGTCGCCGTCGCCCAAAAGCTCCCGCCATTGCGTCTTCTTTCGCCACGGCGGCGGCCACCACCGTGGAGTGCCACCGCATTCTTCATGCAGCACAGCCACCCGCCGCGCGTCTCTGGAGAAGGTGGAGGCGACGCGTGGGCAAATGAGCTGGAGGCGGCACGTAGCACAGCTCTCCCGGCAAGCACCTTGCCGGGCCTTGATCTTGCCGGGCCAGGGGCTTGTCGGGCTCTGTGACTTGCCGCCCCGGGTCCTCGGCCGGAAGCGCAAGGCGCCGAGGCGTAACCTCGTGATGTGATCTTCGGTCCTCGGCGAGCTCCTCTCGCCGGGATCTGAGGAGTAACGTAGCCTTGAGCACTCGAATGGCCTTCCCGGCAAGCTCCTCTTGCCGGGTCTTGAGTTTCTATCTTGTATACTTTGTTCTTGAGCGGCTTGGTGTGGAGCGGAGATGGTCTCCGGCAAGCATTCGATGGATCTGGTTGCGGGGAGCTGGGGCTGCCCGTGCACAAGTTGGGGTACTGAGGTACCCCTACCTTAGTACACCGACAGTGGATCTCTGTGGAACTGTGTAGCATTTCAGTTTAACAGTGGATCTCAAAATTGGATGCTCCCGACATGCCAGTAGTGGAGTGGCTCCCGACCTAGGTGTTGGAGGTGCAGCATATGTGCAATTTTGGCCACTGACCATAACAAATTGTTTGAAATATAGACCACTATGTGGAGGAATAACTCTAGTGAGTGATTCTTTATATGGGGAGGGATAGTGATAACATATTAAATAGATTGATTGTTCTTACATTTTAGTGATAACATATTAACATTCTTGCTATGGGGAGGGACAATGATAACAGTTTAGCTATATGCACATTTGGTCTGCTTCTGCTAGTTTTGATGTTTCCCGTCTTCCGTTTACGACAAGAGATTTTGTCTGTAGAAAAGCATATCGACAGCTGTTCATGTATTGTTTGGACTAAAGAATCCTCAAGTCCTCTGGATATATGTTTGGATGCTAGATGGTTCATGCATATTTCTGTCTACTTCCTCTAGAATTAGATGGATGTATATGTCTGTCTACTTCTTCTAGAACTAGTGTATTACCAAGATTCCAACACTATTTATGCAATATCCAGATTGAAAATACCAAGTAACATTTTGCATTCTCTTTCAGATTCAGTGTGACTAGAATTCACTTGTTCTTATATGGGTGAAACTTCACTTGTTTTTAGGCTAGTGTAGGGTGTTTGCTTTATTCTGTCATCATTTGTAACTATGTCACAAATAAATTGTTCCTTCTTCTGCATTTGACAAGTAATGACTGTTGATATGCTGAGGCATGGATTAAGTTGTTTCTTTGCTCTGAATTACTTGTGATGCCTCTGAATTACTTGTGATCACATTGAGAAAGGCTTGTAAAGATGATGATCATCTTTTATAGAAAACAATTTGTGATCATTTTGCTAGTTTGCTGGGTTTTGTCTCCGACCATTGTGTCGTGATGATATTGCAGGTACCCCGAGAGGCCCTTGAGTTTGCCGGAATGTCGATTAACTTCCGTTCCGGCAAATTCGGGTACTCCATATGTCCTATTTTCAGCAAAGGTCATGCTGAAATTTTCTGTGAATTTTAGCATGACTTTTCTAAAAATAGGACATATGGGGTACTTGCGACTAATGCATGGGCCGGGGTATCTTACTACTTAGTTAAGTAGGATCAACTGCCCCACTATTCTTGCTGCATTAAACCATAAGTGGCAATAGAGCCAAGTGGTTAGGCCCAACTTAGAATTCTCCTTAGCATCGATAAACCCTAGATGATAAACCCAACATAGCAGGTGGCAATAGAGCCAAGTGATTAGTGCCAAGTGATTAGGCCCAACCTAGGGTGCCTCGGCATCGATAAGCCCTAAATGATGAAACTTAACTTGGCTGCCCCGGATGCCTTGGTGTCGATGAGAACCTAAATGATGTACGCTTAGGCTTTTAGGGTGCTCGGCGTCGACAAACCCTAAATGATAAAAGCTTAGCTTTTAGGATGCCTCGGTGTCGACAAACCCTAAATGATGAGACCATGATCTTGTTCCTTGACAATAACCAACTTTTTGACCAAAGTTTTTTCCTATTTAGAGCGAAACATGGCCCACAACAATGAGGTCGGCGGTTCAGGCGGCAAGCAATTCTGGGAGCTGTCCCAGCAGTTGGAGAAAGAACATCACCTCTATGAGGACGCCGCGGAAGACACCGATCCTGACTACACAACACCTAGTGGCGTCGGGGATGACACCACTGATGGCGCCGCCGAGGATGCCACCACTGATGATGGCGGCGCACGCACAGATGGCAGCCAACCGAAGAGGCAACGGAAGGACCGGCGCCCGAGCATTCTCGGCACCGTGAGGGAGGAATTTACTGAAGTGGACTCCGACGGGAACACGACGACGCCCAAACAAGTAGTCAAGGGGTACTCGGTTCAGCTCGGGTGCATTCTCCGGAGCACCGTCTCGATGAACACCGAGAACCTAAGGCATAAGGACCATGGGAATTTGCACAGCCTCCTCTTCACGAAGCTGCACGAACGATACAAGTTCCCCGCCGAGTTTGCAAACACACGCCTCTCAGGGAATAAAGTGAACAGTACCGCCCTCACGAGGATGAGCATGGCCCTGTCTACTTGGAGAAGCACGGTGAAGGCAATGATTGACAAAGGTGGTAGTTATGACAAGATCAAGGCAAAATATCCTTTGATGAGCAAAGATGAGTACAAGGAGTTCAAGATCAAGTGCGAGAGCAGCGCAACCTCCGAATCAAGTCAGTGGGGGAAAGAAATGTGGAAGTTGAACTTAGGGGTCCACCAACTTGGTCCCGGCGGAGCCTATATGGCACAAGGAGGACGCGGAGCGTGCCGAGCAAGGCCTACCGCCCCGCTTTGAGAAATACCGTGACAAGCAGACCAGGAAGTTTCTCAGGGCCCGGTACAAGGAGGACCCGATAACAAAGGAGCTTACCACGGATCCGAAGATCAGGGCGCTCGAGCTTGTTCTGGTAAGGAATACACCCCCGCGTAATTAGCTCCATATGGTTGCATTCTAGTTAATCCCCAATATTTCTAAATGGTTCACGTTCCTTCCGCAGGACACTAAAAGAAGTAGCACGGGGTCGTCTCAGAGCTCCCCTTTTGACACCCCTTTAAATAGGGCGTTGAACGTAATGAAAAACAATGATAAGCTCAATAAGCCGATGTCAGCTGGTCGTGTGGCCGGCAAAGGCTTGTCCACAAAATGGTCGTCATACTATACCGCTGGTGGGCGAAAGGAGAAAAAGACCAGCTCGGAAAGCCAGTCGCGCGAGGTTAAAGCACTGAAGGCACAAGTGGCGCGGATTCCGGAGCTTGTCCAAGAGCAAGTGGAACAACAACTGGGAACGAAGCTCAACGCCATGGTGCCTACGTTGATTCATGGGCTGATGACATGGATTGCGGGCGGCCAACAGGGGCCTCCCCCATTCCCAGCTTCACGGCCAGCAACTCGCAAAGCGCATAGGCGGCGCCATTGGTGTCTCCGGCGGAGGCGGTATTCGTGTCTCTGGCACCGACACCGGCATTAGAGTTTAATGCACCTGGGCGTACGCCGGCTGGCACCTCGCCAGCAAGCGGCCCCTCCGTCAGTTGCACGCCCGCCGTTGGCGGTGCCTCGACATTAGCCAAGCTCGACGGCATCACGGTAACTAAGCTTCTCGGCCGATGACTTCATCTCCTTGCTTTTGACTAGGCATCCCTGACGCCCTACATGTTTTCGCAGGGCGCCGCCGACGTTCCTTACACTCTTCTGCACTTCGTGGGCGGCGAGTTGGTCGATGTCGCCAAGGACAGAATTGTTCAACCGGGCAACCCCATGTTCCACGATAATCCGATGCCACCCACAGTGTATAGGGTTGAAGTGGTTCAGGTGCTGCCAGGCTGCGACGAGCTGTTACCTCCGATTCGACCCGCTGGGGCCAACGAAGAAGATGAGATGACCCTCAGCGCCTGCGTAAGCTGGCCCTTGCTTTGGCCGAAGAGCAAGATTCGTTTGGGGGCGGGGGACACCACCCCACAGACAAGACCGCCAGTCGTGCCGGCGCCAAGCCATGGCAAGAACGCCGCAACGCTACCGGACCTGACAGACATCCCTATGCCGGACATCCCTATGGCACAGGATCCGGACATGCATATGGCACAGGATCCGGACGACGACGACAACGACGACGGTACATTTACCAACATCGATAAGTACTTTGCCGAACATGGGTACGCTGACGAGTTATGCGGGCCTCTTTCTCAAGAACCCAACCAAGACGACCGCGATCTAGCTGGTACGGCGGAGAAATTGTAACACCCTCGATGCGGCTATATCTCCCACGTGTCGAAGCACGACTTAGAGGCATAACTGCATTGAAAGCAATGTCGCAAGTGAGGTAATCTTCACACAACCCATGTATTATATAAGGGAAAGAGATACATAGTTGGCTTACAATCGCCACTTCACACAAATACATGAATAAAGCATTACATCATCCAGATACAATCAAGGTCCGACTACGGAACCAAAATAAAAGAAGGACCCCAAATGCGACAAAAGTTCCCCGATCGACCCCAACTGGGCTCCACTACTGATCAACTAGAACGAAACAACACAAAGGGCAAGATCTTCATCGAGCTCCTCCTTGAGCTTGGTTGCGTCACATGCTCGGTAACATAGGCACCTGCAAACTGGTTTTGGAAGTATCTGGTGAGCCACGAGGACTCAGCAATCCCATTACCATGGGTATCAAGACTAGCAAAGCTTAATGGGAAAGGAAGGGGTAAAGTGGTGAGGTTGCAGCAGCGGCTAAGCATATATGGTGGCTAACATACGCAAAAGAGAGCGAGAAGAGAAACAAAGGAACGGTCGTGAAGCTAGCAATGATCAGAGGTGATCACGAACACCTACTTACGTCAAACATAACCCGAAACCGTGTTCACTTCCGGACTCCGAGAAGAGACCATCACGGCTACACACGCGTTGATGCGTTTTAATTCGGATCTGGTGTCAAGTTATCTACAACGGACATTAACAAATTCCCATCTGCCACATAACCGCGGGCACGGCTCTCGAAAGTTTACACTCGCAAGGGTGTCCCAACTTAGCCCATGACAAGCTCTCGCGATCAACGAAGGAATAGACCTTCTCCCGGAAGACCCGATCAGCCTCAGAATCCCGGTTTACAAGACATTTCGACAATGGTAAAACAAGACCAGCAAGACCTCCCGGCGTGCCGACATCCTGATAGTAGCCGCGCAGATCTCATCTCGAGCCATGACCGGATGAGCACTACGCATAACTAGAACCAGCCCTCAAGTTTCCCGAGGTGGCGGCGCAAGTGGTTTCTAGTTTGGACCAACACTTAGACAAGCATTGGCCCGGGGGCTAAAATAAAGATGACCCTTGGGATGCGCGACTCCCAAGGGAAAAAGGTAATAGGTGAAGCAAATGGTAAAACCAATGTTGGGCCTTGCTGGAGGAGTTTTATTCAAAGCGAACTGTCAGGGGGGTCCCATAAATCACCCGACCGCGTTAGGAACGCAAAATCCGGGAACATAACACCGGTATGACGGAAACTAGGGCGGCGAGAGTGGAACAAAACACCAGGCATAAGGCCGAGCCTTCCACCCTTTACCAAATATATAGATGCATTAATAATATAAGAGATATTGTGATATCCCAACATAAACCCTGTCCACCATGGAGAAATCTTTAACTTCACCTGCAACTAGCAACGCTATAAGAGGGGCTGAGCAAAGCGGTAACATAGCCAAGCAATGGTTTGCATAGGAAAGGTGTCAAAGGATTAGAGGTTCATGGCAATATGGGATGGCTTGATGAGCAAAAGATAGGTAACGCAGCATAGCGATAGAACGAAGCAACTAGCATAGCAATGATAGTAGTGAGATCCAAGGTAGATCTTGCCTGAAATCCCGCAAGGAAGAAGAACGAGTCCATGAAGAAGACGAACGGACGTAGCCGAACCAACCGTAGACGAATGAATCCTCACGATCGCAACGAAACAGGAACTAACAAGAAGAAGCACACAACATAGTAGACACACCACACATGAACAAGACATGATGCACAACAAGCATGATGCATGACTGAGGTACATGAAGCTATTCATGGCAAGAGAATATGCAAACAAGAACAACACATCAAGGCAAGTTTAAATGAGGCCGGGAACAACATATAACAATTCCGGTAAGTCCTCATATGCAATTTTCGAAATTGGTCCAGAACTGAATAAACCTTATGTTCAAGTTGTTAAACATCAAGTTAAGATGCACCAAGATGATCTACGCGAAATTCTAGTCAAGTTACATATAAAGTTCATTAGATTCGGAGCTACGGCCTAGAAGATATGAGCAAAACAAGTTAAACATGGCATTGATGCAAAATGCACCCAAACATCAAGCAAACACCTCAAAACATGGATGCAACATGATAATATGAAGCTACATGCAAAAACAGGCAAGTTTCATATAGAGCACACTCAAAACGGAGCAACGGTGCAACACACACACACTATACAAGTCATAGCAACAATCTGTCCATAACAGCAACTAGGCATATTGCAAGCATCAAAACAATAAGCTACAGCAACCCAACATAAGAACAAAAGGCATGGGCATGAAGTACACGTAAAGCATAACAAAACATGAGCACTGAGCTATCTCCAGAAATCACTAGAACATGCTCCAAAACACATGGTAAGATTGCAAATAATAACAGTTTCAGACTTTAGCAGAAATAACATCAGGTTGCAATGTTTAGAGCTATCAAACAACATGTTACAGGAACTTATCATGGCAAACAAAGACATGGAATGAATCTACTTATTGCATAGATCGAAAGTCCCTTACTGACCAAGAGCCAAAATGGCATAGAAAATATGATGGCACCCATGTAAACATGGCAAGTTATATTACAGATTTAAACATGGCAGGAACAACAATAAGTAGGCATGTTCGTGAGCTTGAACCACTCACCACAGAGCAATACATGGCATGGCAAGGCAACCAACAGTAAGAAGGCATGTTTATGAAGCTAAGCATGGCAAGAGCAAGTTCATAGGGTGCATGGATCACTAGGAAAACACATGGGAACTAGTGAACTTAATGTTAACAGGCTGACAACAACATTTTCAAGCAACTTTAGAGCAAGATTACAACATGTTCCAGCAGGCTATAATTGCAACCAAGGGCATGAATGGATAGAGCATGACATTTAGATCAAAACATGTTTATAGAGCATCTCCAGATTATGCATAGAATGGTTAGTAGAAGCATATTAACATAGCAACAAAATATAATGAGAATCTGTCAGAAAACAAAGAACAAAGAACTACCCTACTTAGCAAGCTTGATACACTCAGCACACAACTCACAAAATACATGGTTGGCACCCCTGGAAAGATGGCATGGCATAGATCAACATTCATGTAGACATCAACCTCATAGGATGCACACATCAATCATGGCAAAAATGATAAAACAAACAAGTTATAACAGTTTCAAAGCAGATTAACATCAACATGCACTCTTCCAACAAACATTTCGGGCATCAAGATGACCTCAAATGAAAATGATGCAATGGAATGAAATGAAGTACTCGTCGAGACAAAAAATTTGACATATTACACGCACGAAACGGAGCTACGGATGCAGAGATGTGATGCAATGAATATGGCATGAAAAATCACACAGAAACGGGGACTTAGAAGAAAAATCAACCTCGGGGCTAGGGTTGACCGCGACGGATTTTCGAGGTCGGCCGGAGCTCTCACCGGAGGACGGTGCGGGCGCCGGAGGACGACGGGGAGGGTCGCCGGAGGACCGGGCGGCGGATCCGGAGGCGCTGCCGGATCCGCCGAGGCGGCCGGGCGGCGAGGAGCTGGCGGTGCTGCCGAGACGCGGCGAGGCGGGCGGCACCATGGCGGGCAGCGCTGGCGGCGTGGAGGCCAGCGGCCTTGAAGGGGAGCGCGGCGGCGCGCGGGCTTTCGCGGGCGGCGGCGGCGGCGGCGGCGGCGCCAGCGGCGGCGGCGGAGGCGGCGCGGGCGGCGGCAGCGGCGGGCGGCGGCGGCGGCGGCGGCGGCGGCGGGCGGCGCGGCGAGGACGGGCGGCAGCGTTGGGTGGGCCATGCGAAGGCGGGCGCTGGAGGCGGTGGGGCGCGGGCAGCTTTGGGCGGACGGGCCTAACGGCGGATGCGGCGAGGGAGTGCCACGTGGCCGGATCTGGTTGGCTGCAGGCGGCGGCGCGGACATGTCCGTCGGCGGGCGGACTTGTCCGTTGCCGGGAGGAGGAAGAAGCTAGGGTTGTACTGCGGGATTTCGGAGGGGGAGACATTTATATAGGTAGAGGAAGCTAGGAGTGTCCAAATGAGGAGCGGTTTTCGGCCACACGATCGTGATCGAACGACCGAGAGCATGGAGGGGAGTTTGGTGGGTTTTGGGCCACTTTGGAAGGGGTGTTGGGCTGCAACAAAAGAGGCCTTGCGGTTACCCGGTTAACTATTGGAGTACCAAATGACCTCCAAATGGCACGAAACTTGACAGGCGGTCTACCGGTGCTATACCAAGGCCGCTTGACAAACCTCGGGCCATTCCGAGAAAGTTTAATACCCGCTCACAACAGAAGACAAAAGGGGAACGCCGGATGACATAGGAGTGCCGGATTGCAAAACGGACAACGGGGAAAATGCTCGGATGCATGAGACGAACACGTATGCAAAATGAAATGCACATGATGACATGATATGAAATGCAGATGATGACATGGAAAAGTGCAACACGCAAGCAAATGACATGGCGAGGACGGCGAATAACTGGCGGACACCTGGCGCATTGGATCCGGGGTGTTACAGAAATCCAATTGCAACAGGCGTCGTCTGGCGTTCAGTTCTTAGGAGAGGCCTCCAGCTCCCGCCTTCACCGAGCCTCAGATAGCTAAGGTGCGAAATATTATCAGCCCCAACACGCTCAGGAAGGCGGTCTGTGAGCAGAACTCGGTCCCATTACAGGAGATCAAGAAGAAGGAACGGAAACGAAAGACTAACAAGGGCGCCGGTGCGAGCCAGCCGGCACAGAGTTCGATCCGTGCTCAGGACGTGCAACCTTCACCTAAGGATATCTTGAGGACGGTGCTTGTGGCGGGTAGGGCGATGCTACCGACAAATATGCTCAATGCTGCAACCGGTGCTATGTTGAGTCTGCACGATAGTGTTCTTTCTTTGGAGAAGCGGCGTCTCAGAGAGAATGATGTGGCATACCCGGTTTTCGTGGCCAAGGTGCCAGAGGGCAAGGGCTTTGTGGATGGTGACATCGGGGCATGATCGTCCTGCGATTTGATGACATCTTTGCTATGTTTAACCTTCATCCGCTGCACTACACCTTCATTCGGTTGTTTTTGCTGAGTATGGAGATGCGGATCATTAGAGACAAGACCCCGGACATTGTGATAGTCGACCCCTTCTACATGCGTGCCAAGCTCTTGAGCAGCGCTGGGGACCGCCAAGTCGCGAGTTCACACCTCGAAGGCGTCATTCTGGCAAACCCAGATAAGGATAACTTCCTTGTGGCTTACTTTCCCGAGTAAGTTATCCCTTAACCGCCCCGTAACATATGATTTCTTCGATTTCGATCGTTCTTTTTTTCTAACATTCCGTGTTCTGTGCAGTGACACACACTGCACACTCATCCTCTTAAGCCCGAAATATTCCATGGCCACGTATTTCGACCCGAACCGTAACTCCAAGATAGACTACACAAATATCAAGAAAGTTCTTGATGATGTTCTCCCCGGCTACGCCAAATCTGGAGGCACCTTCACCAGGGCAGTTCGTAAGTACGGCAAGCACATGTTCTCCCACAATACGAAGTTCTGCTGCGTCAAGAAGCCGCCTGGCGATCAGAAAGATGCCTACTACGCCCTCCATCACATGCGGGCGATCGTAAGGGACCATCATCACTTTCTGCTACCAGATAATCTCAAAGATTGGGCCGCGAGCTTGTCGGAAATACAGGACGCGGACCTCAGACAAGAATTCTTTCGCATCCATTCGGAGTTTGCGGACATCATCCATCAAGATGTCCTTCATACCTCGGGGCAGTTCTTCCTCAGATATCAACTGTCCAACAGTGAGATAGACGGAACGCTACAAATGCAGGCTGATAACGACCGCGATTTCATGACCATCATGACAGACGGCGGCTTCATCCACGCTCCTGTCCCATGAGTCGAGTCGAAAGTAGTGATGTGTAGTTCTGAAACATTGATTGGCTCATGTTGTAATTAAACTTTAATGAATTTGTATGTCTCTTTGGTTTGGACAGTCGTTCAACTTAGATGTAATCGATGCTATTTATTAGTAGGACCATGAATCGTGCTATTAATGTCTTGCTTTTCTCTTTCGATCCTTTTGTTGCATACTTACATATTGCTTATGTATTGTCTGTCGTTTGGCTTGTGCATAGAGATGCCGTCGTATGTCGTGTACAAGGGTAAGGTTCCCGGAGTCTCACGACGACTGGGAGGAGTGTCGGAGACAGGTTCACCGTTTCAGCAGTAACAGTTACAAAGGGTACATCTCTAGGGCGGAGGCCGAATCTAGATACGCCCGCTATCTAGCGGGAGAGAGGAGGGAGCGTTGGAGGAACCGGATGATGTCGGGGGAGAGATCTGCCCGCCACGAACACCTATGGGGCCGGGGCCCCTTGTCTGTGCGGTACGAGGGCGGAGGGAGCACAGAGAGCAGATCGAGGCGATGCACGCGGGCGGATTTTACCCAGCTTCGGAGCTCTCTGGAGAGATAAAACTCCTACTGCTGCTTTGTGTTTGTATTTGATCCTGCTCGAGAATGCGAGCGTATGGTGGTGTTGTGTGTCGAGTGAGTCGAACCAGCCGAACCCCGCGAGAGTGGCAAATGAACCGAACCCGCGAGAGTGGCCAATGAACCGAACCCCCTCTACGTTGTGCATGGGCCTCCTTTTATAGTGCAAGGGGTCACCGACAGGTGTCAACGTAGGAGAAAGGGGTAAAAATGTAAAAGAGGTGGTAGTTGGAGCAAAGGGAACGGTGGAGCTACAAAGGCTTGAACAGTGGTTTCTACCTACTTTGACAGTGGGGGACAAGGGCATTTAATGCCCGTCGCCGTCGACCCCAAAAGCTCCCGCCCTTGCGTCTCCGTCTGCCACGGCGATGGATCCATCACCGTGAAGTGCCACCGCGCCCCTCAGGCTGCGCACTCATCCGCCACGCGTCCCTGGAAAGGCCCTGTATGCACGCTGGGCGATGAGCTGGAGCGCGGCACACAACAGAGCTCTCCCGGCAAGTACCTTGCCGGGGTCTTGATCTTGCCGGACCCGGGAGCTTGTCGGGCTCTGTAACTTGTCGCTTCCCGGGCCCTCGCCGAGGCACATATAGCGCCGAGGCGTGTCTTTTATGATGTAATCTTCTAGTCTTCCTGGCGAGCTCCTCTCGCCAGGGCCTTGCGTGAATGTAATCTTGAGCCTGGAACGGCCTTCCCGGCAAGCTCCTCTTGGCGGGGTCTCGATCTTCTGTCTTGTATACTTTGTTCTTGAATGGCTTGATATGGAGCAGGAATGGTCTCCGGCAAGCATGTGGTAGACCCTGCCGCGGGAAGCTGCAACTGCCCGTGCACAAGTTGGGGTACTGAGGTACCCCTACCTTAGTACACCGACAGGAGCCCCCGGGCCTGGGCCACACACGGTGCCGAGCGCTGTTGGGCCAGGCCCAAGACAGTGCACGGGCACACGCGGCCCATGGCGCGTTGAATCCACTTCTGCACCTGCCGCCTCCCCCCGTAACGGCACGCGTCGATTGCGGCGTCGTGGGAGACATGGGCGGCGCATGCAGTCTTTAAAGCATCCACCCCCGTGATCGTGGTGCAGAGCGAGGTCGCTTCACCCGTCGCTCCGGCTCCACTTTTTCGCCACGCGGCCCTCATGCATGGGGGTCGTGGGCGGCGAAGGTGGGAGACCGAGCCGTCACGGGCGGAGATGGAGGGTCGGCCCCGCCCTCCGCCTTCTCGCTTCGGATTGGCGGGCGGGCGGTTGAGTTTGATTCGCCCTTTAAAAGGGGCGGAAGGGGAGCACAATGGTCTTCACACTTCATCTTCTCCCTTCATCTTCAGCTTCTGTTCTTCTTTCCGCCATGGAAGGAGGAAATCCTGGTTCTTCAACGGTGGCAGCGAGGGTCGCCTCCACGCAGCGCACTTCTCCCTATCCCGCACCCGTGGCGGCGGAGCCGGCCACGAGGGGGAGAGGGAGAGGGCGAGGCCGCGGACGAGGCCGAGGGCGTGGTCGCGGCGGCCGGGGGAGAGGCGGTCGTGGTGATGTGCCTCCCCCGTCTCCCCCGGCGGCTCCTGTCCTCGAGGCGGTCCATACTGGAGACGATCCCTGGGAGTTCTTCATCAAGCTTCGCCGAGCGCCTCGTCGCCGCCTCCGGCTGCCGGCCCCGTTCGCGAGCGCGATGGAACCGGATCCGCCCGAGGTGATGGAGTTGCGCATGAGGGGCTGCGGGATCAGCGGCACTCGAGTGAGTGTCGTGTCCCCAGCCCCCGGCGTGATGTTCTTCGACCGAGGGTGGAAGACGTTCGCCCGCATCCACAGCTTGACGGCGGGGTTTACCCTCCATTTCAAGTTAATGGAGGGCGACCTTCTCGCCGTCAAGGTCTTCGGGACTCAGGACCGGGCGAGATCTTGTGTGGACAGCTCCTCCGATAGCGAAGGTCCCTCCTCGAGCGAGAGTGACGAGGAGGGGAGCGACAGCGGCGACGAGGAGGATGGCGGGTCCGACTAGGCGTCGGACGCCGCCCAGCGCCACCCGGCGACCCGCCATCCAGTGTCGCCGCCTCGAACTCCCCGGGCCGTCTCCTTGGGCGGTGGCGAGGGAGGCTGCGGAAGAGGAAGAGGGGTGGCGGCAAGGCCGTCAAATCGAGTACGAGGGCGAGGTGCCCTCGTCGCAGGCCGACGCCCCACCACCTCGTCTTCAAGCTCGCCTCCGACGCCTGCCTCGCCAAGCTCTGGCCGCCCCGGAAGTTCTCTTGGTGTCTTCGCACCAGTAGCTCTCCTAGGCGCCTTGCCTCCCCGCAAGCTTCTCTTGCCGGGGCTCCTTGACCTACCTCCTGAACTCCTGAACAGAGAAACAGGAGAAGGATTACGGGCACCTTATCTTTCAATTTGTAAGCCTTCGGGCCTTAGCTGCATTTAAAAACTTGTAATCCTCTCTATCATGTTTTTCATCCTTTATGGACTTGTACTAAACTAGGATGTTTTTAATGAAAAGGGGGGAAAGCTCGCCGGACCGAGTCTTTTACTTGACTTCGTGCCTTGTATGTTCCTACCCTACGCTCCCGGGGAGCTTGCCGGTGCGCACACGCTTGCTGAGTGCGGGACATCAGCAGCCCGCTGGCTGGTGTTGCCTCCGGCAAGCAACCTTGCTGCTTGCGATTCAGCAGCGCTTGTGTTTGTTGAGCGTACTCGAAAACGTAACAAAGGCGCGAGACTTGTCGCAGCTCACTTAAACCGTTGAGCGTGCTCGAAAACAAACCAAGGGTGCAACTGGACCACGACTTGGCTCCTCCTGCGCACGGGTTTTACAAGACACGCTCGTTCAAAGACGCAGCCCCGCTTTCCCCGGTCCATAAGAGGATGCATGACGAGGGATGAAAAACTTATCTGATATCGCAGCCCCCAGCAACTCTGGCTTGCCGGAGACGATTCTTAGCACTCGCAGCCCCCAGCAACGCTGGCTTGCCGGGAAGGAATCTTGGCACTCGCAGCCCCCGGCAACTCTGGCTTGCCGGGGCCCAGGTGCTGGTGTGCTCTTCTGGTTTCTCCTTGTTGCTGCAATTTCAGCCATGAAAACAGCTGAGATAGATCTGCAACAGCTTCATTATTTATATGTATATGCATGTAAATCTTTTATGTGCGATTTATGGAATACGATGCCGTGCCTTGCCCTTCGTATTTTTATACTCTACGCTCTCGGGGAGCTTGCCGGCGCTAACACACTTGCTGAGTGCGGAACATCAGCAGCCCGCTGGCGGTGTTGCTTCCGGCAAGCCACCTTGCCGGGCCAGCTGCAGAGCGCTTGTGTTTGTTGAGCGGACTCGGAAACAAACCAAGGATGCAACTGGGCCACGACTTGGCTCCTCTCGCGCACAAGTCTCTCATACGAAGGGCATCTCACGGCAAGGCTTGCCACGTTACACCCTCTACTTCATTACATCCCTTGCACGTTTTTACCCTACGCTTCGAGGGAACTTGCCGGTGCTTAACACTCTTGCTGAGTGCGGAACATCAGCAGCCCACTGGCTGGTGTTGCTTCCGGCAAGCAACCTTGCCGCGTCTAGTCGCGACGCACTTAGCTTGCTGAGCAGACTCGAAAACGAAACAAGGGCGCGAAGCTGGTCGCAGCTCACTTTTAACTCGTTGAGTGTGCTCGAAGCAAGATAAGGGTGCGGCTATCCACGGGCAGGATCCTCCGCGCACAGGTTTTGCGTACAAAGGATGAACGCATGAGGGATATAACATAAAAAAAGCATGGAATTAAGGAGTGCTCTGCACAAAGGCTCGAACAACTTAGCTTTTCTATTTCTTGTTTCCTCGCACTTGCCGGTGGAGCTCAATGGCGCGTCCTCGACGGCAGCGCAGCGCTCCGGGGAGATGCGTTTGCCGGACGAGCACCAGAGCTGTCCTTGCCGGACTTGGAGCGCTCCGAGGAGCTGCGCTTGTCGGAGTGAGCACCAGAGCCGTCCTTGCCGGACTTGGAGCTCGATGGCGCGTCCTCGACGACAGCGTAGCGCTCCAGGGAGATGCGCTTGCTGGAGTGGAGGGGAAGCGGGGGCGAACGGCGCGAGGAACGGGATATGCTCGGACTCCTAATAGCGATAGGAGGAGCAGGATCCTGCCCCGGCACTTTCGCTTTGCTCATGCACGGACGGTGGTCCGGAGCATCCCGCGAGCCTCCGGCGTGTTCTTGCCCCAGCAGGCGGATACCACATCTCGCGGCACGGCACTGCTGGGTTGTCGTGCTGAGATGGACGCGGCGTGTCCGCGGAGACCGTGGCGCGGTCACCCGCCTCGTCCCTGGATCTGGTGGCGCCGCGAGTGTCCTCGCCGGCGACCGCCCTTCCGCCGGCATCTCCTCCGCCTACCGTTGGCTCCGGCGGCGGCGGATGAGACGCAGACGGGCCTCCAACCCTCGAAGATCTCCTCTTCGGGGCGATGGTGCAGTTGTTGATGAAGTTGCCGACGAAACTTGGAGAGGTTGATGAAGAGCGCGCCCGCGCGAACGCCAGATCAGGTCCGCACAACCTCGACGCCCCCTACCTGGCGCGCCAAAGATGTCGGGGGAGAGATCTGCCCGCCACGAACACCTATGGGGCGGGGCCCTTGTGCAGGCGATACGAGGCGGAGGGAGCTGAGAGAGCAGATCAAGGCGATGCACGCGGGCGGATTTTACCCAGCTTCGGAGCTCTCCGGAGAGATAAAACTCCTACTGCTGCTTTGTGTTTGTATTTGATCCTGCTCGAGAATGCGAGCGTATGGTGGTGTTGTGTGTCGAATGAGTCGAACCAGCCGAACCCCGCGAGAGTGGCAAATGAACCGAACCCGCGAGAGTGGCCAATGTACCGAACCCCCTCTACGTTGTGCATGGGCCTCCTTTTATAGTGCAAGGGGTCACCGGCAGTGTCAACGAGGAGAAAGGGGTAAAAATGTAAAAGAGGTGGTAGTTGGAGCAGTGCGGGAACAAGTGGAGCTACAAAGGCTTGAACAATGGTTTCTACCTACTTTGACAATGGGGACAAGGGCATTTAATGCCGTCGCCGTCGACCCCAAAAGCTCCCGCCCTTGCGTCTCCGTCGCCACGGCGATGGATCCATCACCGTGAAGTGCCACCGCGCCCCTCGGGCAAGACTCATCCGCCACGCGTGCCCCTCGAAAGGCCCTGGCGCACGCGTGGCGATGAGCTGAGCGCGGCACACACAGCAGCTCTCCGGCAAGTACCTTGCCGGGTCTTGATCTTGCCGACCCGGGAGCTTGTCGGGCTCTGTAACTTGTCGCTTCCCGGGCCCTCGCCGGGGCACATATAGCGCCGAGGCGTGTCTTTTATGATGTAATCTCCTAGTCTTCCTGGCGAGCTCCTCTCGCCAGGGCCTTGCGTGAGTGATGTAATCTTGAGCACGAGCGGCCTTCCGGCAAGCTCCTCTTGCCGGGTCTCGATCTTCTGTCTTGTATACTTTGTTCTTGAATGGCTTGATATGGAGCAGGAATGGTCTCCGGCAAGCATGTGGTAGACCCTGCCGCGGGAAGCTGCAACTGCCCGTGCACAAGTTGGGGTACTGAGGTACCCCTACCTTAGTACACCGACAGATGAAGACCAGTTTGATCATGATGATGCTCATCGTGATGACCGCAGCTCTCTTCTATGTGATGGTAGTTTAGATGATCGATATCGACTTGTAATGTGAAGACAAACTCGATACTCGCGGTCTTGAGACTTGTAATGTTTTATCTTTGTTCAGTCTTTTAAATTCGAGACTAATATGATGAATTGTATTAGGAGACTAATCTTCTATTGTATTCGATGAATCTGCTGTCATTCTGTGTGTCTGCTGTCTATATTACGTCCAATAATATATTTTGTAACCTATGCAAAAATCAGAAAAGTAAAAAAATAAAACCTAATATTCATACTAATGGCGATCACCTCAAGGTGCACCATTAGTATGCCAAAGGATACTAATGGAGCATCACTATAGAGTGCGCCATTAGTATGACAAAGCACATGGTTACGTATATGTTACGGGAGGCATACTAATGGCGCATGGTGTTCCATACTAATGGCGCACTACGTGGTGCGCCATAAGTATACCAGATACTAATGGCGCACCAGTGGTGCACCATTAGTAAAAAATACTAGTGGCGTGATACTAATGGCGCACCAGTAGTGCGCCATTAGTAGGCAAAACTGGTGCGCCATTAGTAGCCCTTTTCTTAGTAGTGATAAGTGAAGCACTAGAGCCAAAATTATCAAGCTCAAAAGATATAAGTGAAGCACATAGAGTATTCTAGCGAATTCTAATCAAATAGGCTTCTCCCAAAAGGTGTGTACAGCAAGGATGATTGTGGTAAACTAAAAACCAAAGACTAATATAATACACGACGCTCCAAGCAAAACACATATCATGTGGCGAATAAAAATATAGCTCCAAGTAAAGTTACCAATGAACGAAGACGAAAGAGGGGATGCCTTCCCAGGGCATCCCCAAGCTTAGGATTTTGGCTATTCTTGAATATTTTGGGGTGCCTTGGGCATCCCCAAGCTTAGGCTCTTGCCACACCTTATTCCATAGTCCATAAAAGCTTTACCCAAAACTTGAAAACTTCACAACACAAAACTCAATAGGAAATCTTATAAGCTCCGTTAGTGAAAGAAAACAAAACCACCACATAAGGTACTATCATGAACTCATTATTTATTTCTTTTGGTGTTAAACCTACTGCATTCCAACTTCTATATGGTTTATAAACTATCTTATTGGCCATAGATGCATCAAAATAAGCAAACAACACACGAAAACAGAATCTATCAAAAAACAAAACAGTCTGTAGCAATCTGTAACTAACGCAAACTTCTGGAACTCTAAAAATCCTACCAAAATAGTAAGTCGTGGACAATTTGATTGTTGAACAGAAGCAAAAAGAATCCACTCAAAAGCACGTTTCTATGATTTAACAAAATTATATTTGTGCGCGCAAAGTTTCTGTTTTTCAGCAGAATCAAATCAACTATCATCATAGGTTATCCTATAGGTTCTACTTGGCACAAACATTAATTAAAAGATAAAAACACATCTAAACAGAAGGTAGATGCAAGATTTATTACTAAACAGGAGCAAAAACAAAAAACACAAAGAAAATTGGGTTGCCTCCCAACTAGCGCTATCGTTTAACGCCCCTAGCTAGGCATAAAAGCAAAGATAGATCTAAGTAGTGCCATCTTTGGCACTAAATTCATAAGTAGCCTGCATGATAGATTCATAAGGTAATTTGACTTTCTTTCTTGGAAAGTGCTCCATGCCTTTCTTTAATGGAAATTGGAATCTAATATTCCCTTCCTTCATATCAATAATCGCACCAATCGTTCTAAGGAAAGGTCTACCAAGAATAATAGGGCAAGAAAGCTTGCAATCTATATCAAGAACGATAAAATCTACGGGCACCAAATTTCTATTTGCAACAATAATAACATCATTGATCCTTCCCATAGCCTTTTTAATGGTGGAATCCGCAAGGTGCAAACTTAAAGAGCAATCATCAAGATCATGGAAACCTAGAACATCACATAAAGTTTTCGGAATCGTGGAAACACTAGCATCCAAATCACACAAAGGAAAAAACTCATGATCTTTAATTCTAATCTTTAGGTTCCCACTCATCATTAAATTTTCTAGGTATAGAAACTTCCAAATTAAGTTTTTCATCATAAGATTGCATCAAGGCATCAACAATATGTTTGGTAAAAGCTTTGTTTTGACTATAAGCATGAGGAGAATTAAGAACGGATTACAACAAGGAAATACAACCTTCTTAACACAATTATCATAATCAAATTCCTTGAAATCCGAGATAGAGGGTTCAACGCTATTTAGAGTTGTGGCCTCTCCAATCCTACTTTTACCAAATTTAGCATCAAGATCTAAAAACTCCGAATTCTTGGGACGCCTTCTAGGTAAAGTTGACTCATCATCAGTCCCATAATTATCAAGATTCATATTGCAAAACATAGATCTAATAGGAGATGCATCAATAACTTTAAGATCCATTTCATTATTTTCATGGAAACTAGAAGAACATGCTTTTATAAAGCTGTTTCTTTTTTAGCACACAATCTAGCGGTTCTTTCCTTACACTCGTCAATGGAAATTCTCATTACTTAGGAGGAGAAGATCTAAGTTTAAGAGAATCAACATCAAGCGAAAGTCTATCAACGTTCCTAGCCAAATCATCAACTTTGAACAAGTTTTCTTCAAGCGAAGCATTAAAATTCTTTTGAGAAATCATAAATTCTTTCACACTATTCTCAAAGTCAGAGGGCATCTTATTAAAATTACCATAAGAATTATTGTAGGAATTTCCATAATTATTAGAGGACTTACTAGGGAACGGTCTAGCATTAAAGTTTCCTCTATAAGCATTGTTTCTAAAACTACTCCTACCAACAAAATTCACATCCATAGATTCATTATTATTCTCAGTCAAGGAAGACAAAGGCATATCATTGGGATCAAGAGGAGTATTTTTAGTAGCAAACAATTTCATAAGTTCATCCATCTTTCCACTCAAAATATTGATTTCTTCTATAGCATGCACTTTTTTACTAGAAGATCTTTCGGTGTGCCATTGAGAATAATTAGCCATAATATTATCAAGAAGTTTTGTAGCATCTCCTAGCGTGATTTCCATAAGCGTGCCTCCATGGCCGTCAATCTAAAAGATTTCTAGAAGCAAAGTTCAAACCGGCATAAAATTTTTGTATGATCATCCATAAATTCAAACCATGAGTAGGGCAATTGTGAAGCATCAATTTCACTCTTTCCCAAGATTGGGCAGCATGCTCATGATCAAGTTGTTTAAAATTCATAATATTGTTCCTAAGAGTGATAATCTTAGCGGGAGGAAAATACTTAGAGATAAAACATCTTTGCACTTGTTCCAAGAATCAATACTATTTTTAGGCAAAGACGAAAACCAAACTTTAGCATGATCTCTAAGTGAAAACGGAAATAACTTCAATTTGACAATATTGTTATCCGTATCTTTCTTCTTTTGCATATCTCACAAATCAACAAAGTTGTTTAGATGAGTAGCGGCATCTTCGCTAGGAAGGTCGACGAATTGATCTTTCATAACAAGATTCAGTAAAGCAGTATTGATTTCACAAGACTCAACATCATTAAGAGGAGCAATCGGAGTACTAAGGAAATCATTATTATTGGTATTCGAGAAATCACACAATTTGGTATTATCTTGCGCCATGGCAACAAGTAATCCAACACACAAGCAAACAGAAAAAGGCAAGCGAAAAGAGTGGAGGAGATTGGGAAAGAGAGGGCGAATAAAACGACAAGGGTGAAGTGGGGGAGAGCAAAACGAGAGGCAAATGGCAAATAATGTAAATGCGAGGGAGATGGGTTTGTGATGGGTACTTCGTATGTCTTGACTTGAGCGAAGACCTCCCCGGCAACGGCGCCAGAAATCCTTCTTGCTACATCTTGAGCTTGCATTGGTTTTCCTCGAAGAGGATAGGGTGATGCAGCAATAGTAGCGTAAGTATTTCTCTCAGTTTTTGAGAACCAAGGTATCAATCCAGTAGGAGGCTCCTCAAAAGTCCCACGGACCTACACAAACAAACAAAGAACTCGCAACCAACGCAATAAAGGGGTTGTCAATCCTTCACGGCCACTTCTGTAAAGTGAGATCTAATAAAGATAGTATGATAAGATAAATATATTTTTGGTATTTTATAATATAGATGCAAAAAGTAAAGATGCAAATAAAAGTAGATTGAAAGCAAATATGATAAAAGATAGACCCGGGGCCATAGGTTTCACTAGCGGCTTCTCTCAAGATAGCATAAGTATTACGGTGGGTGAACAAATTATCAAGAGCAATTGATAGAAAAGTTAATAATTATGAGATTATCTAGGCATGATCATGTATATAGGCATCACGTCCGCAACAAGTAGACCGACTCCTAATCGCATCTACTACTATTACTCCCCACATCGACCGACTCTCGCTGCATCTAGAGTATTAAGTTCATAAGAACAGAGTAACGATTAAGCAAGATGACATGATGTAGAGGGATAAACTCAAGCAATATGATATAAACCCCATCTTGTTATCCTCAATGGCAACAATACAATACGTGCCTTGCAACCCTTTCTGTCACTGGGTAAGGACACCGCAAGATTGAACCCAAAGCTAAACACTTCTCCCATCGCAAGAAAGATCAATCTAGTAGGCCAAACCAAAATGATACTTCGAAGAGACTTGCTAAGATAACTCAATAACACATAAAAGAATTCATAGAAGATTCAAATATTATTCATAGATAAACTTGATCATAAACCCACAATTCATCGGATCTCGACAAACACACCACAAAAAGAGTTTACATCGAATAGATCTCCACAAGAGAGGGGGAGAACATTGTATTGAGATCCAAAAAGAGAGAACAAGCCATCTAGCTAATTACTATGGACCCGTAGGTCTGTGATAAACTACTCACAACTCATCGGAGGGGCAAGGATGTTGATGTAGAAGCCCTCCGTGGTCGATTCCCCCTCCGGCAGAACGCCGGTGAAGGCTCCAAGATTGGATCTCGCGGATACAGAAGGTTACGGTGGTGGAAATTGTGTTCCGTCTGCTCCTTGGATGTTTTCGGGGTACGTAGGCTTATATAGGAGGAAGAAGTACGTCGGTGGACGCTCGAGGGGCCCACGAGACAGGGGGCGCACCCTATAGGGTGATACGTCTCCAACGTATCTATAATTTTTTATTGCTCCATGCTACTTTACCTACTGTTTTAGGCAATATTGGGCTTTATTATCCACTTTTATATTATTTTTTGGGACCAACCTACTAACCGGAGGCCCAGTCCAGATTTGTTGTTTTATGCCTATTTCAGTGCTTCGAGGAAAAGGAATATCAGACGGAGTCAAAACGGAACGAAATCAATTGGAGAAGTTATTTTTGGAAGGAAACCCACCTGATGGACTTGGACTCCATGTCAGAAGATACGGGAGGTGCTCACGAGGGTGGGGGCACGCCCACCCCCCTAGGGCACGCCCCCCTGCCTCGTGGGGCCCCCGTAGATCCACCGACGTACCGCCTGCGCCCATATATACCTACGTATCGTAAAACTTCCAGAACAGAAGATAGATCGGGAGTTCCGCCGCCGCAAGCCTCTATAGCCACAAAAAACCTCTCGGGAGCCCGTTCCGGCACCCTGCCGGAGGGGGATCCCATCACCGGTGGCCATCTTCATCATCCCGCGCTATCCATGACGAGGAGGGAGTAGTTCACCCTCGAGGCTGAGGGTATGCACCAGTAGCTATGTGTTTGATCTCTCTCTCTCGTCTTCTCTCTCGTGTTTCTCTATGGCACGATCTTAATGTATCCCGAGCTTTGCTATTGTATTTGGATCTTATGATGTTTCTCCCCCTCTACTCTCTTGTGATGAATTGAGTTTCCCCTTTGAAGTTATCTAATCGGATTGAGTCTTTTATGAGAACACTTGATGTATGTCTTGCCGTGATTATCTGTGGTGACAATGGGATATCATGTGCCACTTGATGTATGTTTTGGTGACCAACTTGCGGGTTTCGTGACATTGGGAACCTATGCATAGGGGTTGGCACACGTTCTTGACTCTCCGATAGAAACTTTGGGGCACTCTTTGAAGTACTTTGTGTTGGTTGGATGAATCTGAGATTGTGTGATGCATATCGTATAATCATGCCCATGGATACTTGAGGTGACAATGGAGTATCTAGGTGACATTAGGTTTTTGGTTGATTTGTGTCTTAAGGTGTTATTCTAGTACGAACTCTTTTATAGATCGATCCGGAAGAATAACTTTGAGGTCATTTCGTACCCTACCATAATCTCTACGTTTGTTCTCCGCTATTAGTGGCTTTGGAGTGGCTCTTTATTGCATGTTAAGGGCTTGTTATATTATCTATCTATGTTATTATTGTTGAGAGAACTTGCACTAGTGAAAGTATGAACCCTAGGCCTTGTTTCCTACCATTGCAATACTGTTTACACTCACATTTACGACTTGTTACCTTGCTGTTTTTATATTTTCAGTTTACAAAAACCTATATCTACTATCTATTTTGCACTTGTATCACCATCTCTTCGCCGAACTAGTGCACCTATACAATTTACCATTGTATTAGGTGTGTTGGGGAAACAAGAGACTCTTTGTTATTTGGTTGCAGGGTTGTTTGAGAGAGACCATCTTCATCATACGCCTCCTACGGATTGACAAACATTAGGTCATCCACTTGAGGGAAATTTGCTACTATCTACAAACCTATGCACTTGCAGGCCCAACAATGTCTACAAGAAGAAGGTTGTGTAGTAGACATCATAGGGGGGCGCACCCTCCTATCTTGTGGGAGCCTCGGCTGCTTCTTGACTTGCACTCCAAGTCCTCTGGATCACGTTCGTCCCAAAAATCACGCTCCCGAAGGTTTCATTCCGTTTGGACTCCGTTTGATATTCCTTTTCTTCGGAATACTGAAATAGGCAAAAAAAAAAACAAACCGATCGACCTGGTCATTCTCGATTGCGTTGTCTTGCCTTTCTACCCTTCTTCAACCAAGAAACACGAGACTCCTTCCTTAGCTACTGATTTCCCATTTTCAACCTAGATGCAGGTTCGATGCCTAGTCTCTTGGAGAGTACAGTCTCCCTTCCTTTCATTATTCAACCCAGATATGGATTGCTCTACATGACCAGACATGGATTATTCAACCCAGATAGTACGGTTTCCTTTAATAGTGCAAATTAAGGTTTTCGTCTGCATGACCAGTAGAGCAGAGGATAGCAAATTTGGAATATGGTGGAGTGGAAAAAGATCCACATGCAACAACGTGGCAGATGGGGCAATAGAACAAGGGTATGGGTCAAAAAGAGGTAGCATACCTAAGGGTCGGCGGGAAGTGGCTTTGCTCGTGGTCGTCATCCTCCGCACACAGTACTGCAGCGAGCTTGGGGATGGACGCCATCCCGCGAGGGCGCTAGGTCTGAGAGGACGGCCTTGTCGTCAGTGCGTGACCTCGCTCGCCGAGGACGAGTGCGACAACGCTGCACGTCCTTTTCTTCCTCGGCGGATCTATGACCACCGGTGAGGAGGGAGAGAGAGGTCGTCTTTTTTAGATCCGGAGAGAGGGTGATAGTGTGAGAAGCAAGTGGGCATCCCTGCAAGAAAGCGCTGAAGCTCCAACCTATATATCTTTTTTATAGTACTAGTACTAGAGGTGGAGTAGTGGCAAAGTAGTTTATATTTTCTCTGCATACAGTACCAGTTAGTCGTTCTTCAAAACTGAACGACACACCATTAAAAAAATAAAGCTCGATAACTAATGAGGCACCTCGGGCCAACGCGGCCAGATCGCATTTTGCACGAGAAATTACACACCAGGTTTCGTTGACATGTGGTCCTGTTCCAACATGTCAGTGAGACAATGGCGAGTCCTTTTGTACAATTTCCGAACGGATGTCTATGTAGGCCGGGGCGCCTCTTCGTGTACCATGGCAACCGTCCACCGACTCTTCGCCTTTCCCTCTCTATTTGGAACTGCTGTCGCACACACTTCCTCCCTCCTCCATTTGCCTTCACCCTTCCTTCTGCCATTTTTCAATTGTCTTCCCCATGGAGGGAATAGGCTGGAAACAACCCTATTATTCTTTCCCTGATCTGAATGATTATGTGGTGGAGGAACTCATTGATCGGATCGACGCCATCACCTCGGCTAGCATGGCAGGTTTGTTCAATACCATTCTCGACTAAACTAATAACATCATTACAAGGAACCAAAGGGTCCAGGAGTGGTTTGATCTCCCCTGTCTTCTTCACCGTGACCCTGCTGACCAGTGTGGACGACAGAGGCCACGCCTTGTGCAGGTTAATGCCGCTTGATAATGATACATGTGATGTTAAGATGCCATCCCTCGAAGGTAAGGCTTGGGCAGGCACTAATGGAGGTTGGGTTGTTTATATTGGGTACAATTGCGAGTATGAACTTGTGAATGTGTGTACTCGTCACTGGGTTCCACTTCTAAAAATCTCACACTGCCCAGAGGTTGAGCACACCGGTATTCTACGTACGTTCAACAACGATCATGGTGATTGTCGTCTACAGAAGATAGCCATTTGTCGAGTTCCCGACCGCTCTTGGGAATACACGAACTATGAAGTTGTTGCTATCTGCGACAAGCTTGTTCCTGTCCTTACTTCCACGCCTCGATGGATATTGCTCAAAAATCAATTTCTGTACACGGATGAGTACTGTGATGCAAATCAATATGAGGGTCTTGTGTTTGCTGCCACCACTCGTGGCACTGTTTTTGCATGGAATCCTTATGCTTTCGGTACGTTTGTCTTCCACCATAATTATAATTGCTTCATCCACATGCATGCGGGTTAACTAGTTTCCCTTTACTAATTAACCTTCTTGTGTTTCCAAGGTCCTGTGAACATTCCACCACCTATATTTGAAAAATTTTATAACCAAGGGGAGATGACGATGATGATAATCACGAGCATGAGGACCCATATACTCAGTGGCGTCTGGCGACTTATTCCGATGGATCACCTCTTCTTGTCTGTATACAGGGCACTGCTGATGTTACTAAGGAAGCAAGTGTTGTCTCCCATGGTCGCACTCTCCGAACCTATTCCAACATCCATTGCATGGTATTCGGGATGGATACTACTGTGCTAGCGCCAACACATACTCCCTGGTTTAGTATCGATACTCTTGGAGGAAATTCACTCTTCCTTGGACAAAACTATCCAATGATGGTGAAAGGCGATCCAGCTACTATGCACACAATATTACTACCATTTATGAAAGCAACGGTATCTATACCTCGGACATTGCTATGGTTCCCTACCGTGGCTATCACAATATGCGTCCTGATATAGGCTGCTTCAGCCTGGATGATCTGTCATGCGTTGGTCTCGAGATTGACAATAGCTGCCCCATCCCAGAGAGTCACTTATGGTTCAAAGCAAGCGTTTCCAATGCCAACACGTGTTTGAGCTGAAGTTTATTTCAGTGCTTGTTATTTGTTGTGTGATGAAATCTTTAGTATTAACAATGTATCCTCGTTGTCGTTGTGGGTTGATGACCTATTGTATTTAATAAAATGATATGCCTATGATAAACTTACTAAATTTATGAATGGATTTCGAGTCGCTTCTCTGAGTGGGTGCTGTGAGGCAAAAAATATTTTCTAAATACATAATTTTACGTGCATTGCAATAGGTTATCGGATGAGTCCAATCAACAACAGTACTACTATTTGTACTAGCTTCACATGCTTCACGCGTTGGGCGGGTGTTTTTACTGTAGCTGTGAATCCCTTCATCCTAGGTTCTCGGATGAGTCCAGTAGAAATTCCATTCTGATGTTTGGGTTCAAACTTTCAAAACTGCTGCACTATCTCTATGTCTACGTATACGTAATACAACAAGTTTTAAACTTGAGACCAACCACCCACCCTCACAAAGAACACTTTGGAACCTAGCACAGACTCCAGGAAATTTGGTCACAGTGTGAGGTGGGCCATATGTTAATGTGTTCGATGTACGTAACCAGCACCTCGAATCCTTGATATATAGTAGGGTGGCATGGGCCATAACAAGCATTCACGTCCAGGAGTATGACACACGCCACCAGTACGACTTCCATCTGACACCATATTTCTTGGAGTCTGTGCTACAGCTATCTCTTCAACCTCGTCATTTCCCTAACTCAGCCATCGCACGGTGGGCGATGTGGGGGTTTGCCGATAGTCAGTTTCCTCAACTGCGGTCCCACTTGTAAGGCCAACTCAAATGCACGACCCCAAGCGGACCTTTGTTTTGCCCGGATTCTATCCGGTTGGGTAGAGCAATGGGTTTGTGTCCGGGCCATTTCTCGGATGCGGTGTCCGTGCGCCCAACGCGCGGACACATCTCGGACGCGTACATTTTTCTTTGCAAACACATATCTTTTTTTCATCATTGGTTTTTGGTACATGGAAATACATCACCAAAATTTGACTAGAAAAGCAAGACCAAAGAAAACAAGAACAACAAGAATACATTCTAGAAGATATCCACCTTCCATAACTGCTCCTATAAGTTGGATTAGTGCCTTCTTAATGCATTCATTGTTAATTTGCAGAGCCTCGATCTTGCGTGCTTCTTTCTTCTTCGAGTGTAAAGAAGTAGACGTTGCTTCCTCACATCTAGTCTCATGTCTAGCCTCTATTCTATCAACAAGTGCACTAGTATCATCTCTAGCCTCTATGATAGCTAAAAGTGCTAGAACATCTACTAAATTGTGCTCTATCAATATATCGATGTACTCTTCTTCTCAATACCAAAACTTGCATCCATTCTACACAATAAAATTTTAAGTTAGCACAACTAGTCTAATTCGAGAGCACAACCGAAGCTAAAGTAGCACACACCCCATCGGTTGAGCACTTGATGAACACCCATTCGGGATGTTCCGGTGTTGTAGACATGCGGTGCAAGACGTTCTTTGGTAGTCATCACACGTAATGAGTGGCAATGGTGCGCCGATGAGCTTTTGGGACAACACCGAGCCCGACCGACCACCATTCATGTATCTGCCGGTGGACCACCGACGGTGTAGATTCGAGCGGCTAGAGGAGGAGTCGGTACCTGCATGCATCCTTGTGGCCTTGCAGGGTCCTTTTGGCCCGGTGTCCGGCCAGTCCATGGTGCGGTGCGGCCTCCCACAGCTGGGCGAGTTCAAGCCTGACCGGATCCGCTCCAAATCCGGCCACTGGATGCGCAAAACACGTAGCCCTGGTTGGGTAGCTCCGGGGCGTCGAGGGAAAGGGGGCTGAGTGAGCATGCGTCCGAGTTGCACGCGCTGGAGTTAGCCACACTACGTGGCAGACCAACCATGTGGGGGTGCGAAGTGGCTTCGCTCATGTGGGGGACGGAATCCCGCACGGGCGCTAGGTCTGACAGGACGGCCTTGTTGTTAGTGTGTCACCTCTGTGGCAACCGTCCTCTCCCCACTAGCCTCTTCGTTGACATGTGATCGTGTTCCAACATGTCAGTGAGATGACGGCGAGTCCTTTTGTTCAATTTCTGAATGGACATGTCTGTAGGTCGGGGCGCCTCTTCGTGTACCGTGGCAACCGTCCATTGACTCTTCGCCTTTCCCTCTCGATTTGGAACTGTTGTCGCACGCTCTTCCTTCCTCCTCCATTTTCCTTCATCCTTCCTTCTACCGTTGTTCGGTCGTCTTCTCCATGGAGGGAACAGGCCGGAAATGACCCCGTTAGTCTTGCCCCGATTTGAATGATGATGTGGTGGAGGAACTCATTGATCGGTGCAACGTCATCACCTCGGCTAGCATGGAAGGTTCGTTCAAGACCATTCTCGAATCAACTAATAACATCATTACAAAGAACCCAAGTGTCCAGGAGCGGTTTGATCTCCCCTATCTTCTTCACCCTGACCCTGGTCATCGCCGCGCGGGTGACACAGGCCTCGCCTTGTGCAAGTTCGTGCCGCTTGATAATGATACGTGTGATGTTAATATGCCATCGCTTGAGGGTAAGGCTTGGGCAGACACAAATGGAGATTGGGTTGTTTACACTGGGTACAACTGCGAGTGGGAACTTGTGTATGTGTACACTCGTCACCGGGTTCCACTTCCAAAAATCTCAGACTGCCCAGAGGTTGGGCACACCGGTATTCTACGTACGTTCAACTACGATCATGGCGACTGTCGTCTACAGAAGATAGCAATTTGTTGAGTTCTCGACCGCTCTTGGGATTACACGGACTATGGAGTTGATGCTATCTTCGACAAGCATGTTGCCTTCCTTCATAGTTCGATTGGATGGATATTGCTCAAAAATCAGTTTCTATACACGGATGTGTACTGTGATGCAATTCAATATGAGGGTCTTGTGTTTGCTGCCACCACTCGTGGCACTGTTTTTGCATGGAATCCTTATGCTTTCGGTATGTTTGTCTTCCACCGTAATTATAATTGTTTCATCCACATGCATGCGGGTTAGGTTGTTTCCCTTTACTAATTAACCTTCTTGTGTTTCCAAGGTCCCATGAATGTTCCACCAACTATACTCGAAATAATTTCTAACCAAGAGGGAGATGACAATGATGATGATCACGAGCATGAGGACCCATATACTCAGTGGCTCTTGGCAACTCATTCCGATGGATCACCTCTTCTTGTCTGTATACGGCACCGCTGATGTTACTAAGGAAGCAGGTGTTGTCTCCCATGGTCGCACTATCTGGACCTATTCCAACATCCGTTGCAGGGTATTCGGGATGGATACTACTGTGCCAGCGCCAACACCTTCTCCCGGGTTTAGTATTTATACTCTTGGAGAAAACTCGCTCTTCCTTGGACAAAACTATCCAGCTACTGTTCATACAACATTATCACCATTTATGAGAAGCAAATGTATCTATAACGCGGACATTGCTATGCTTCCGTACTGTGGTTATCACAATATGGGTCATGAAATAGGCTGCTTGAGCCTGAATGATCAGTCCTGCGTTGGTCTCAAGATTGACAGTAGCTGGCCCTTCCGAGAAAAACTCTTCTGGTTCAAAGCAAGTGTTTCCAACACCAAGGATTGGTTGAGCTGAAGTTCATTTCATTGATTGTTATTTGTTGTGTGATCAAAACTTTAGTATTTACTAGAATGTTTTGTTGGAACTAATCTATAATCCAACATGTATCCTCGTTGTCGTTGTGTGTTGATGACTTGTTGTATGTAATGAATGGTACATTTGCATATGCATGTCATAAATTCAATTCATAAATGGTTTTCGACTCACTTCTTTGAGTGTTAGTGCCATAGTAGTATAGCCAGCATCTGTAGTGGTATGAACTGGCCACATCACATGGAGCCAACCAATAGTTAGTTCTAGTTAGATCAACTAGAGCTAGGTGTCGCACGGAGGCCGAGAAATATGGTGATAGCGTGACTGCGTGAGGTGGGTTTTTACGTAGTATGATGTAGGCACAGGGCTTGCCGTGTTTCCTACTCTTCCGGTCTAAATGTGGAGAATATTTGGTCGAGCTCTTCCTCCTTTTGCCGACACGTGGGACATCCAACATCTAGGTCATGTCATGCAAGAAAATGAAGTGGTAGTTGAAGCCACGTGATGTGCATCTTGGGTTAAACTGTAAATAGAATCTTACTACTCTTGAGTAACTCCAAAAGCAGCCACCAAAGATGTTTATTGGATTTGTTTTTCATCACTAGCACGTGGGGGTGAAAGATGTGCAGGTTCAGTGGGTCCTCTTGCGTTTTCACTGATATTGTGGGACCGCATGTGAGCAAACAGACGATGGGCTCCGCACGTCTACTGGCTGGCTGAGAAGAGAGATAGAGGAGGGCTGATCACAGACTCCAGGAAATTTTTTCTACGTAACCAGCACCTCGTTATAGGCTCGATATAGTGGGGTGGCATGGGCCATAACTAGCATTCACCTCTAGCAGTACAGCACATGCCACCCACGCGAGTCCCATCCCCACCAATTTCCTTGGAGTCCGTGCGATGTCCATCTCTTCTCCCTCCTGTCTTCTCAGCCATCGCACGGTGGGCGGGGTGGGGGTTCGCCAATAGTCGGTTTGCTCAACTGCGGTCCCACTTATAAGTGAAAATGCAACACAGCACACATTCCCCCTTGAGCGGCATGCCGGGGTGGGGGTGCGACACGAACACGGCAGGATTTTCCTTTTGAACTTGTAACTTGTAAAATTTGGTTCTGCTCCATGGCGCGACCGATAGATAGAAATAATGATTTTCCCTAGAGTAATGAGAAGTTTGGTTCTGGCGCGGTTCATGCATGCAGTACGTACGAAAATTATGAAGTTGATGCGAAAGGTAAGATAATTACTAGTAGTACCATATACCACTACATAGATTTGACGGAAAGATAAAGATACATATGGATCCATCAATGACATCCTCACGCCCTAGTGCGCCGGGTCAGCAACCGACGTGTGAGGAGCAGCGGCATTGGCGGCGAGCTCAACATGCTTCTGAACAAAGCCATCCAAGGTTGCCCTGCGGTCCAAGAAGGCCAGCATCCTATCGTCCTCCTCTTGCATGTAGTAGTCCTTGTGGACGATTTGCGCGTAGACGTGGGTGATTAAGTTGATGGTGTCTTGCTGCGTTAGGCGCTGCGCGGTGAGAACGATCTCGAGTGGACATTCTCTAATGCAACGGTGGGCAGTCGCAGGGCCACCAGCTCGTCGATGAGGTTGTCACCATAGAGGCAGTTCAGGGTGGCGGGCATCATAGAGCCCGGGCGTGTGGGCTAGAGGCATACGTCAAGGTCGTCCGCGAGTTTCTTGATGATGGTGGACTTGTCGAGGAAGCCGACGAGGACCTCGTCGAACAAGGAGACGAAGCTGTCGTCCAAGCGGCCTCAAGCATGACCTGGAGACGTTCCTTGGTGCTGGGCCGCAGGCCGGCGTCGTGGACCATCTGGCACAGCCGGCTGATGCTCGCGCTCATCGCCTCCATGGGTCTAGCTTCTAGTAAACCAATCTTGCGATTGGAGTGATCACTCTTGCCCTTGGTTAGGGTGCGTAGGTGCGTAGGATTTCGTAGATTGGACTGGCAGGGAGCCTTTATATGAGAAGTGCAGACTGCGTTGCATTTACGTATGTGTTGGCCATCTACTCCTCGACCCTCTACTACTCCTGCCTTTTGCAGTATGACAGGTGAGCCAGCCACCTATTGGCCCCACGTGACATACACCCAAAGGCAGGTGCAGTAAGTCAATGAAGCTGTGTCCCCCTCTATGTCAGTGCAGTATAGTCATCTCACTGGACCTCTAGTTGGGGCCAAACGAGAGAACTTTGATGTTTACTGGTTTATTGGCCCCCTTTGCATTTTGCGCCAAGTTTTGACCTTTGATTTAACTAATAAAATTTTAATGCATATAACCAAAAATGTTGTGTAAGTCACCTTACGAAAACCAAATAATCCAAAACACTTAGGCATAGTACATTAACTCCCTCCTCGCTTCTTATTTCGTGACATATCAACCAATGAGAGATGTGGGCCGTGCATGCTTTCAATGACTTGAGACTACCAAACATAACATGCGGTGGTTAGTTCATTGCATGTAGTCATATTAATTAGCAAAAAGATATTAAGTTCCCTTGCCGATAGGAATAAAACAATACACCATTTACAGAGGGAGTAGTACATTTTTTGTGACATGCATTACTAGATATTGCTAGTTAAATACTAAATCCATTGGACGTGGTAGCACTACTAAGTCTAGACGGTGGTCCTAGTACTAGTAGTAGTAGTACGAATGTAGTAGCACTGTACTACCCGTTGGTCAAATTATTATGTGTTGATCCTCACAGTGAAGTGAGAAGACCCTAAACCGGAGATGACACCTGAGTATAGGCGCCGTGTTCAGCATACAATAGTCAGCCTCACCATCTGCAGTCACTATCATCATGGCTGTAGAGCTAGCCTGCTTACAATTAGCCATGTTCGACATAATTTCCCGTGTGTAGATGCTCGTGCATTGCACAGAACACTAAGATTGGGGGTGGACGGCACTGGCAGCGGCCTTCGCGCCAGATTTTTCCATGGCCTTCTAGATGTGGTGGGGAGGAGATAAGGCTGATTGTGAGAGACAAGGAGTTGTTTGTAAATAGGGAATGAGTGCGGGCATCTTTTTGAAAACTAGAGAAGTTTGGTTTCTATGCGTCAGATCTAGATCCGACGGCTATTGGTGAAAGATGGCAGGCACAACATCATCACCAACTCAGTACCTCTTTGATTCGCGGGATTTTGAAAATGCAGGAATAGGACACGACAATATTACAAGTTTCAAACTGATATGACAAATGTTAGGAGTAATGATGCACCTACGAAGAGGGAATTACTAGGAAGTTTACGTAAGAACTTTTGTTACTTTAGGTGGATGCAGCATCATCGTACAAACTAAAATCCACCGCCCTGACAAGTCACTAATGGGCAAATAAATTTTCGAGTCTTTGGCAACTCGATGTTTCAAAAACAAATCCAGCTTCTGCGGGGACTTTGTCATTTAGGCATAGACGCTTGCGGTGATTAGCACGCCATTCATTGTTGCGCCAGAGAATGCCAAACCTCATTACCTTGAGCACACTTTCCTCCAGAACAAAGAACCTGGCCAATTTAATCTCAGATGTGTTGCCTCGGTAGTCGATCAAATCAATTTCTGTAAGATGGAGATCAAGGCATTCGATCAGATTGTTATAATGCAGCACATTTTTCACTTTTAGGTCTTTTTTTATTTGCAAAAGAAGAGAACATATTAGAGCAGCTACCTATATAAGACTGTCGTGTCATCCAGAGGTACCAATATCATTCACTCATACAATAGGGTTGGCTGGCTAGTGATATTTTTTTACTGTCTCTCTCTCTTTCTCTTTCCTCTCATTTACCTAGGAGCATATGAAGAGCTTGGGCATTTTTTGCCTTCCACTATGTGGCCGATGCCATATTTCTCAAAAGTATGCCACATAATACGCATCGATGTCAAATCAAAAGATTTTGGCACCGCCCTTGCGATGTGAGAGAGTTGGCACTATTGTGCACACAGACCCACATGTATAAAAAAATCAATCAAACCAACTACACCAGCCTCTCACTCTCACAAGCAAGTGCTTTTTTATTGACTCAGCCCTCTTTCTCTCCCACGCAAGTGTTTTTTCATTGCGTGACTTTATTTGGCATCGGAGCAAAGTAGGTGATCCAGATTGGGGCACCAGGTGAGCAATGGAGGGGCATCGATGCCAAATGCATCACAAGTGAATTTGGCACGTGTCTTGGCCTACATAGTGAAGGGCCGTTATAGCCCACTTTTGTACTACCTCGTATTTAGTGTAAAATTTTGACCATAGATTCACTAAAAATTATACCATTTGAAATTATTTTCAAATACGTATCCGATGATATAATTTTTAGTGACATGCATTAACATTTTCTCAGTTAAATCTATGGTCAAATATTGATAGTACAAAATAGGAAGAGCAAACCAGGACGAAGGTAGTACTTGCTCTTAGGGTAACCATAGAGTTACTAGTCTAAGTTACTTTCCACTATGACTAGCCTAGGCTACTTTAGTAGTACAACGAAAAAATGATGCAGGTGATCATGTGAGAAAAATACTAACAATATTTCTTTCGGTGCAGTGCGTGGATGCAGTTTTGAACACTACACTTGTCATTGTAATCTGGGAAAATTACGAGAAAATTGAGGTACGCTGTGATTACCGTTTACTAATAGGAAAGAAGTTTCACCTTGATGAGTAGCTTCTTCGTGCACGGAAAGCATGTAAGGAATCCAACAACTTGATCCATATTGGGGCCGATAGATTTTATTGCCAAGATCTTCACTGTGCGCATAGACTGGGTCAAGCTTGCTGGAATCATTTTTTGGAAGACGGTCATAAGTACATCAAGAAGAAATTTTAAATTGTGAATTTCAAGAAGACGGAGAAGAAGATGAGTGATGTACATGAACGATTACGAATCCAATAAAGAGTTCGGAGAATTTAACAGATGAGTACACCAACGCTGTCAATTTCGGCGCATCAATGACCCTGATTTTTGTTGGACCTTCTAGATCAGATACAAGTAATCACTCAAAGAAAGGCGCATTCTCGATGACCATAATGTGGAACAGCTGGAGTGATCTGTTACAAATTGATCTCTTGTTGCGGGGCCAGCAAGACACATAAATCCATTGGGGATTCGTCGAGGCGAGGTGGAGGCTAATGAACCCGTGGATCTGATCAAGACGAAGGTACTCTAGCGCGGTACAGCTGTGGAGCAGGTTCTCCATAGCTTTCTTCGAGATGATAACGTCGAAGAGGTCAAGCTGCTTGAGTTGAGAGAGAAGAAGGGCGGGCGCGACATTAATCTAGGGAAGATAGCAGAAGCTGAAGCTGGCGTGGCGCAGCATTGGCGTGAGGCGGAGCATGGAAGGCGGCAGATAGCGACATCGTCCAGCTTCAAAGCTGAGCTCCTCGAGCTGATCTAGCGCGGGGGATAAGAACCACTCGTTGAAATTGGCTTGGACCTTGCAGTTGGTACTGAACATGCGGCCATGTGTTTGCAATCCCCATCACGGAGGCAGCTGTCAACGGTGAGGTTGAGGGGGATGCGGCGCCAGAGGGGGCGCCACCGCCGGGAGAGCAGGGCGGTCCGCACGGCAGATTTGGTGCGAACGAGGCCAATGATGACGAACAGCATGTCGTCGGGGAGGTTGCTGATGAAGTCCAGGCTGGCCAGATGCGGTTTTGGCTCGAGCCGCCGCCACTTGTTGGCTGCCTCGCCATCCATCTCAACCAGCGGCGACGCCGGTGTACACGAGTGCATCCTTCTGTGCATGCTGCCGCGCTGTGGTGAATTGTGCGCGAGTGCGTCCTTCACGCGGAAGAAGTGTGTCCTCAATGCGCCCTTAATTTACTAGCGCGCGGGGTGCTACCCTGAGTGGTTTCAACTTTGTTTACTTCACCGCGTGACAGATGGGCCTCTAGTTTACTTATTTTCACCCACTGTCACATGGGCCAGCACACAAAGATGGAGAACACGAGCTGACAAAGCAGCATGTGGACTGGTTGACCGGTCAATTAAACAATATACGGAGCTATACACGGACACAGTGAGCGTATAATCCGTCGGTATAGAGAGTTCGAGTGAGAGGGGAGGCCCGTGAGAGATAGCAAAGAGAGAAAGAGCTACTCCCTCCGTTCGATAATGTAGTGCCAACATTTTTTTTAAAGTCAAACTTTTGAAACTTTGACCAAGTTTATAAAGAAATTACTTATATCTACAATACCAAATATAATGATAGTATGAAGTGAGTACATGTTATGATGAATCTAATGATCGTTCCAGATGTAAATGTTTTTCCCCACATATACCTGGTCTAACTTTTCTGAGGTTTGACTATTCAAAACATCATATGCTTATGGACGTGAGAGAGTACCTAACTAGAGAGAGAGTGTGTGAAATAGAAAGAGTGACTAAAAAAGGTGTGTGTGTGTGTGTGTGTGTGTGTGTGAAAGAGACATGGACAATACACGATAAAAGTAGAGAAAAGGCATGTGTGTCTTATGCAAACATATCACACATGCATCTTCGACAACGGAAGCAAGGTGAGGAGATAGTGTGTGGTTGTTTGCAACCGAGAGAGAAAACCCCTAGTACGTGGCCAAGAGGGGTCTGACAAACATGGGAGAGAGGTCGAGAGAGACGTACGGAGAAAATGTAGACATGGGGAGGAGAGAGTGCATGTTTGTCATAGAGAGATCCTTTGGAGATCATGATGGGATTACATGGGTGGGAGATCGAGTGACAAGGTTTGTGCGCAATGGAAGATACCCCAAGAGATATCGAGATAGACATATGGATGGAAGGAGACAATACGTGTGTTCCTGATGGCTACTGAGAGATAATCATACTTAGGGGGGGTGCATACGCCTATGATGGAGTGAGGAATAATGGTACTTAGGGGGTTGCGTGTCACATAGAGAGAGAACAAGGGCGGAGATTTTTGGGTGGGTCTATATGTAGCGCGAGCGAGACATGTGTATGTGTGAACCAGGGAGATATAAAGTTTGAGAGAGATAGAGGATCCCCGATAAGGCTGAGTGGTGCGTCAGATAGCTGAGAGGGGGAAAGAGATATTCCATACGCTCAATAATGAAGTGCATGTAAATTTTTTAGAAGTTGAACTTTGGAAACTTTGATCAGGTTTACGCAAATGTTATTTATATCTACAATACCAAAGATACATCATACGAAACTACATCTAATGATGAATCTAATGGTATATGTTTGCCGTTCTAGATGTAAATGTTTTTCTCCACGTATATGGTCAAACTTTGTAATGTTTGACTTTTCAATAAATCTATATTCTATGGACCGAAGAGAGTGCCTAAGTCGAGAGAGATCAAGTGCGTGTGATGGAGAATGAGTGAGTGTGCAAAAAGATTATGTGTGTGTGAAAGAGAAAGGGACAACAAACGATAAATTAGAGAGACTGTGTTTTTCATTTCTTATGCAAACATATAACACATGCATCTCCGAGATAGAAAAGCGAGGTGAGGAGATACACGAAGATAGCTAGTGCGTGATTGTTTGCGACGGAGAGAGACATCCCTATATCATATGCTCAGTAGAGGTCTGGCCAACAAGGAACAAAGGTCGAGAGGGACACATGGAGAACATGGACGCATGGGGAGGGAGAGAGGGTGTGTTTGTGATAGAGAGATCCCCTCGAGATCGTGGGGGGACTATATGGGTGGGAGATCAAGGGAGGTGCGTGTGCGATAGAAAGATGCCCCGAGAGAAATTGAGATAGACCATGCACATGTTTGTGATGGAGACTAAGAATAGCTAGTGATATACATATAGGGGGTTGCGTGTGCCTACAATTGAGTGAGAGACCATCATACTTTGCTAGGCATGAGATTGTGTGTGTGTGCGTGTGAGACGGAGAGAGAACGAGGGAGAGAGATAGAGTTTTAGATTGGTCTATCGAGTGCGAGTGAGATATGCGTGTGTATGTGTGACCCGGGGAGATGGAGAGTTTGAGAGAGAGAAGGGGAAGACCTCTGAGACGAGAGAGTGGTGCGTGAGAGAGTGACGGGCAATGAGCCAAGGAATTTGTGTGCGTACGATGAGTGCACCGAAGATATTTAGCTTGGACTAGAGAATCATACATAGTGTGCGAGAGAGACCTATAGATGGAGTATATATGCATGCGAACTAGAAAGACCCCCCCCCCAGACACATACAAAGAGAGAGAGAGAGAGAGAGAGAGAGAGAGGGAGAGGGAGAGGGACCAACAAGGTTTGTGTGTTGGATGCATGCGACAGACTTGAAGATTGTTGGCAAGAGAGAGAGAGAGAGAGAGAGAGAGAGAGAGAGAGAGAGAGAGAGAGAGAGAGAGAGAGAGAGAGAGAGAGAGAGAGAGAGAGAGAGAGAGAACAGGTGTCTGGGAGAGGGGGAGGTCGCGTTTTATGCATCAAAGACTGATATAAACCATGTTTCGATATAAACTTGCATTCAAATATTTAAATTGGAGAACATGTTGTCAGCAATTCACACCTGAACGGAGATATGCGTATATCAAACAAGTTCATTAATTTGACTTTCAACATGTTCATGGAGTACTATAATACTGTACAACATGCTACTCGATTGAGGTGTTCAATTTTGGATTTAGTTCACTATTTTGACCTAGTGCACGAGCTATTTTGTTGAATTGAGATATTTCATTTTGGGTTTGATTCCTGTTTTTGAGTGGGTCAACTATTTGTCATATAGTAAATCGCTAGCAACGAGAATGTAAAAACACTTTACTCTCGAGCATCATCTCTCCATCTAAAAAACAAGTGGCAAGCTAATATTTCAAAATTTGATTTGAATCGACTTGGTAAGGTAGACGTGTGTTGGTGTACAAAAGTATGGGTACTTTTGTACCCCTTACTTGTGCACGGATGGTCGCAGCCACGCCTTCAGCAGGGCCTGGCGAAGCACAGGAGGACGGCAGGAGGCAGGATAGGTACAAAGAATATCAAGACAGATGCTTAGAGTAGCAAGCAGCAAGAGTCCAGCAGGGCCACGCCCGGCAACAAGCCTTGCCGAGGTGACCTGCGAGGCCCCCGGCAAGCTCCTTGCCAGGGCAGCTCGCGAAGAGACCCGTAGGGCCACCATCTTTGGGGTTGAGAGCTCTGACACCATCGACAATGTTAAAAGACCAAGATTTGGAGAGCGCATGCCTGGTAGTAGGCAACCCCTCACAAAGAACCCACGTGGGAATAGAAGACGAAGACCCCCGGCAAGGCCCTTGCCGGGGATGACTCCAAGACCTCCGGCAAGGCCCTTGCTGGGGATGACTCCAAGGCCCCCGGCAAGCCTTGCCGGGGACGGTCGCCATGCCACGGCTGGACCCGCACCCGGCAAGGTTTCGCCACTTCACCACAACTCCGGCGCAATGATAAGTATGCCAGCTAAGCAGGCGCCTGCGTGGCGGCATGCAGATCTTCGTGGAAGCCTACCATCTCGCCAACACAGTAGCTGGTTGGCCAGCATGGCGTTGCATGCCTTGTCGGCCCGGATGGGTGGCGGGGCGAGGAGGAGCGGTGAAGGGTGAGATGGCCTCTGTTGTCGTCCCCAATAAAGCGAGATGACACGTAGGCAACACATTAAATGCACATGTCCTATGTTGACCGAGCGATAAGCTCATACCACTGTAGCTTGCCACCTCCTGTGTGCCACTGTGGCAACCCCTTTGTGTATAAAAGGAGGCCCGAGGCGCACATAGAGGGGATTTGGACTTTTAGACAAAGCACGCATCATATCTAGTTCAGGAGCTCAAGAACACACATATAACCAGACAAAGCATGACTTGGGTTTTACGCATCTTCGTGGCCCGAACCTGGATAAAAATTCTCCGTGTGCTAACGGCTCAACCTGCTCTTCGTGCAACTAATCCCCCGCTAAACGTAGAAGGGATCCTCGTGATCCCATAGGTGATCGGTTTCCGCGACATCTTTCACGCTCTAGGTAGGGGGCGCTTAGTTGTGAGAATCTGGTCCATAGTTAGTACTAGTAGCTCCTTCGCCGCCATGGCTCCGAAGAAGAAGGCGAGCGACGGCACCCACGGCTGTAACGACGATTTGCATAGCAACAAAAACCTAGGTTATCTTAACTTTGAGTAAGTCTCCCCTTTTTATGAGGTTATCCCCCTCGATAGTTTCGGTCCTTGTATGGAGAACCTGCACGCAAAAAGGAACCCTGGCGCGATTGGCAACACCCCAGTTCTGTTTTTCAAGTCCGCTCAACAGTTCGGGTGCTGCACTATGCTAAGATAGGTGGGGCACCTTGCCGTAATTGACAGCGCCCCTTTTCTGCCTCGAGTCCGCTCGACAATCCAGGTGCTGCGGCAAGAGCGGCAGGGTAGCCTACATCCGTCGACGCCCTCTGCAGGTTGCTAAGGATCCGTCCTTCTAGCGCCTACGGCAAGGGGTGCACGTGCCGGCCAACCATTCCAGCTAAGCGTAGGGTGCCAAAAATACAAGGATGAACTAGCACTACTAGGGAAAACCTTATACACAGAACTTTAGCAGTAGCGTGGGTCAAAAAAGCACGCTGGTGCTAATTAGCAGCAGCACGCCTGAGGAAACCGCGCTGCAGATAAAGATCTAGCAGTAGTGCGTCTTACTGTAAACACGTTACTACTAAAATTCCCACGGCTTAGCCGATAGGCTACATATAGTAGTAGCGATCTATGACGAACTGCGCTACCGCTACTTTATTTGTAGCAGCACATTTTAATATAAACTCGCTACTGTAAAACGTTATAAAATTAAATGGAAAGAAAATAGAAAGGTAATTGAAAATGAAAGAAATAGAATAAGTGTCATGGGGAAACTAACCCACGAACATCTATGGGACTGGCGGACCGAGCCCCTTTCGTTCGGGGCGGAGATTGCGCGAAGAGCAGATCGAGGCGAAGCACACGAGCAGTTTACCCAGCTTCGAGCTCTCCCGAGAGATAATACTCCTACTGCATGTCCGAGTGTATTGAGTTCTTGCTCGAGCGCTGAGTGCTACAAGACACACTAGCTGCTCACGAGACCGAAGCGTGAGTGTTTTTGCCTCTCCCCCCCCCCTCTATGTTGCGCATGGGCCTCCTTTTATATGCTCAAGGGGTCACCGACAGTGGCAACGAGACAAGGGTAAAATGGAAAAGTGTTGCGTTGGTACAACTACTTGTACAGTGTATCATACCTAACCCCGACGGCAGGGGACAAAGGCATTAAATGCCGTCTGCGCCGCCCAAATAGTGCGAAAAGGGACCGTCAGGGACGCCACCGCTTGCCACGATGGCAATCTTGTCAGCACCGCTTGCCATCACAAGATCGCTGGCTGCACAGCCCTCTTGCCACGCGCTACCGAAAGGTCCTGTAGGCGACACGCTGATAGATGTCTTTGAGCGCGGTAGTGAGTGGTAGCTTGCCACGGCAAGCGCCTTGCCGCGGTCGTAGTCTTGTCACGCCCGGAAGCTTGTCGCTCACCGGACCTTGCCGGGACGCGTGGCGCGTCACGGCAAGTCCTTTAAGATGTCTTGGTTGGCCTTCCCGGCGAGCTCCTCCTGCCGGGGTCTTGTCGTCTTGGCTTGAATACTTTGTTCTTGAATGGCTCCAAAGGAAACACGGAGGATCTTGGCGGTTACCCGGCAAGCCTTGCCGCGGGGTGCTGCGACTGCCCGTGGGATACTAGGGTACCCCTACTCTAGTACACCGATAGGAGCCCCCGGGCCTGGGCCACACACGGTGCCGAGCGCTATTGGGCCAGGCCCAAAACAGGCACGGCACGCTGCCCGGGTCACGCCAGATCTTACTCAGATCCACGCGCCCTCCCCGAACGGCACGCGTTGAATGCGGCGTCGTGGGAGAGATCGTGGGTGGTTTCTTTATTCGGAAAGACGGAACGTCCGCCCCCTCCCCCTTTATAAGCAGGGGAAACAGGGGCAGTTCGCCCATCTCGCCAGTTGCTATTCCAATCTCAGAAACTTCCGCCTCCCCTCCCTTTCTTCCCAAAGCTGAAAGAGAGCAGCGCTCCGCCCCCCATCGCCACCAGCACCACCAACGCCGTCGATCTCCCCCACCACCTCCGCCATGGCTTCGAAAGCCGGCAAGGGGAAGGCCATGAAGTCAACCGAGGCGCAGCGGCTCGCGGAGCTGCGAAAGGAGCGGACAACCTTTCCCCCCAAGCTCGCCACGAAGGAGCTGAGGGAGTACTACTACCTCTTCTGGTCGACGGAGATTGTCATCAAGGACGAACCCACTACGACTGCAGGGGGAGTGCCCGAGACCACCTTGCCGGACCCGGAAACTATTCCCCAAAGCAGCCCCCAGCGCAGCCCCCAGCGTAAGTATATGGTTTACTTCCCGCTGTTAGGCGCGCGTGGGTGCTCTTTCTTTGCTGACATCTGACTATTGGTTTGTGTAGGAGTAGAGCAGCCTCACCAGGAGTGCCCGGAAGCCGCCCCCGACATGCTATCTGCTTCGACTACACCGCCAAGGGAGGATTCCCCGGCAAGGGAGTGTTCTCCGGCAAGGGAGAAGTCTCTGACAAGGGAGAGTTCTCCGGCAAGGGATAGCACCAGCGACCCCCCGGTGGTGGAGACCGTGACTGCAGAACCCAGTACCAGTAACCCTCTTGCTTGAAAACTTCCCTTGGGTTTTTCTTCTTCTGATTTTCTTTTTGGATATTTGCTTGACTTTTCTCCCTTTTCCGGCCGTCAGATCCCTCTGCCACGGAGCCGATGGAGACCGAGGTCGCCGGCGAGGAGAACGAGCGCGGCCATACCGACGACGCTGCTGCCACCGAAGAAGCAGCTGACGCTGATGATCCCGCCGGTGAAGAGCCGCCAGAGCTGCCACCGCAGAAGCTGGCGAGGGGTCTGGCGATCGTACTGACGGCCCCAAGACAGCAGGAGTGCAAGGCGCTACGCCGAACGCCGATCCCTCCGCCGCTGCCGCAGCGTCAGGCTCCGAAGAGCCCCAGCCCGGCGCCTATTTGAAGGCCGGCGATGGTGTCTTCATCAAGCTCCCCTGGGCGTCAAGCTCCAGGGCGCCGGTCGAAGGAGAAACCTTGGATGGAGAGGTGCTCGCCTCTGCTGGGCTGACGCTGGTTGATGCGCCGAGCAGCAGCAGCGGCGAGTCTGAGGAGGAGTGGCTGCTGTGAAAGCTGGTGTCGGTCCACCGCGCTCGGCAGGCCAAGCTGGAATCCCGAGAAGCGCTTGTCGCGAAGGCGGGAGTGGACATCGAGAAGCGTGCGGAGGAGCTCCGGGGTCGCAACCAGGAAGCTCTCCGGTCCCTAGCAGAGAAGCGGGAGCAACTCGCTGAGGAGCGGACAGCCTTCCTCCTCGAGAAGGCTGAAGTTGAAGAGCAACAGCGGCTTGCCGCCGAGGAGCTGTTTGCGCGGGAGGGTGAGTTGGCGCAGCGGAAGGTCAACCTTGACAGCCACGAGGAGGAGCTTGCTGCGCACGAGCAAACATTCGGCGGGGCTCTCAACGAAGCAGAGGATGCTGCCGCAGCTGCTGTGGCCGCCAAGAAGGAGCTGGAGGCGAAGGTGGCGCAACTGGAGGCCGATCTCAAGGCGAGGGGTGAAGAGCTTTCCGCGCTCAAGCATGAGCGCGAGAAGGACGCCTACACCCTTGGCGAGCTGCAGGGTCGTCTCGTCGAGAAGGGCAAGGAGCTTAGCGCCGCCAAGGACTCCAACGCAGATCTTGAGTTGAAGTTGACTACTTTGACCAAGATGCTGGACGACGCCAGGGAGCTGGAGGTGGCCTTGAAGAAACAGATCAAGGCCGACGATGCGCTGCTAGCGAGTGCTGCTGCCACCCACAACACTTTTAGGGAGAATGTGGAGCACTGGACGGAGCGTCTCCTGGATGTTGCCGCAGCCATCGACAGGGAGCTGGCGCAGCTGGGGATGGAAGATTTCGGGTATTCCTCCGATGAGAACCTCCAACCCAGTGCCAAGCTCACCTTATTCTTCAAAGGCGTGGCGACGGCCCTCCAGCGACTCCAGGAGAAGATCCCAAAGCAGCTGGCCGACGAGTCACGCAAGATCTGCGCGGGAGCTCTTCAAAAGGGGTTGGTGAAGGTGGCCTTCCGCAACCCAGGCCTCAACCTCACGAACGTCCTCAAGACCTTGCCGCCGGATGCTGATCTGGAAGCGCTCAAGACCCTTGTTGCACCCATTGTGGACAAGGTGAGCGAGATCAAGAGGGTTGAGGGCGATCGCGTAGATTAGGCCGCCCGTTTTCTCCTTTTCTTGTCGTTGCTGGTCATGTTATGAGAACAATCTGTTAGAGCTGCAGTAAGCTATCTTGTAATATAACTCTATTTTGGGTATCAATTGCTATGTTATTTCCTTTACTCGACTCCTTCCTTTGTATGTTTTTGCCCTACGCTTTTAGGGAACTTGCCGGTGCAGGCACCTTAGTCATGAGAGCCGAAAAGGGACGCCGCAGAGCCTGTTGGCGGTGCTGCTACCGGCAAGAAACCTTGTCGCAACTAGTCGTAGCTCACTTAAGTTGTTGAGCAGACTCGAAACAAAGTAAGGGCGCAACTAGCTACGAGTTGATTCCTCCGCGCACAGGTTTTCCATACAAAGCATGGTCATTCGAGGAAGATAACATAAAAATTTCAAAAACTGATTGCTCAAACTTTGGCAACTTAGCTTTTCTATCGTTTGCTTCCCGGTAAGGCGAAACTTTCTTGAACGACGCCAGGTCAACACCATTATCTTCTCCTTTCCCCCCGGCAAACTTGTGGGCGAGGGAACCTTCCTTTCTTTGAGAAAAAGAAAGAAGAGAAAATAAAGATATGGAGCCTTACGGCTCGTTATTGCTTACCGGGGGTAGGCGCTGCACAAAGTGTCAGATAACACATGCAAAAAATAGAAAGCATGAAATTGACAAGATATGCGGAGGACATGAGCTTTACTTATGCACGGGGTCTGCGCCCGGCTTTGTACAAAGGATTACATGCAACAGCGGCAAGACTTGTACAAAAGGTGGTTCTTGGAACAGGTTTCGCAACCGCGCCACTGGGTAAAACTTACGAAGATGCTCAATGTTCCAGAGTTGCTCACCGAATGCCATCTTCGGTCTCAAAGCGGACAGCGCCGAGCCTAGTGACTCGTTTCACCCGTAAGGGCCTTCCCACTTCAAGGCCAACTTGTTGGAATTCTTGGCGGACTGAACGCGCCAAGAAGTGGGTCGCCTTCCTCGAGACTTCGGCATTAACTTTGCGGTTATGGTAGCGGCGCAAAGCTTGCTGGTATCGAGCAGCTCGTCTGAAAGAGCTCAAGACGGTCATCCTCAAGGAGCAGCGTCATCTTGCCGCAGCTGCTCTTGCTCAAGCTCATCATAAGCGAGCACTCGAGGTGACCCAGATACGAAGTTCCGTGGGGAGAACTGCCTCCGCTCCATAGACTAGAGCAAAGGTCTCGTGCGATGGCTCGATTTGGTGTCATCCGATCGACCAAAGAACCACCGCAGCTCCTCAATCCAGTTCTTTCCGCACTTGCGCAGCCTGTCGAAAGTCCTGGTCTTGAGCCCGCGCAGCACTTCAGCATTTGCCCTCTCCGCTTGACCGTTGCTTCTCGGATGAGCAACAAAAGCGAAGCAGACCTTGGCGCCAAGATCTTGGACGTACTGCATGAAGGTGCGGCTCGTGAATTGCGTGTCGTTGTCGGTGATGATCCTGTTAGGGATCCCGAAGCGGCAAACAATCGACCTGAAGAACTTGACTGCTGACTATGCTGTCACCTTCCTCACTGCTTCCACTTCCGGCCACTTTTTGAACTTGTCGATTGCAACGTACAAGTACCCAAAGCCCCCGACAGCTCGGGGAAAGGGGCCGAGGATGTCGAGCCCCCGGACCGAAAATGGCCAGGATAAAGGGATCGTCTGGAGAGCTTGAGCTGGCTGGTGTATCTGCTAGGAATGGAACTGGCACCTTCACACTTGGTTTCTTGTGCAGTTGCATCCTGGAGGGCTGTCGGCCAAAAGAAACCTTGCCGGAATGCTTTTCCGGCAAGTGCTCTTGCGCCAATGTGGTGACCACATATGCCTCCATGTATCTCTACCAACAGCTTTTGTCCATCTTCTCAGTGAATACACTTCAATTTCACACGTTGAGTCTTCTTCTGTACAGTGTGTTGTCGACAAACTGGTACATACTTGACTGCTGGGCTACTCTTTCCGCTTCTTCTTGCTCTTCGGGAAGTTCTCCTGTCTGAAGGAAACGGACAATCTGTTGTGCCCATGCCGGAGCTCGCGCTCGACAACAAGGACTAAAGGCACATCTGTTGCTGCGGGAACATCCGCTTCTACGGCGAGAACCTACGGCTCAGCCGGAGCTTGACGTTCCCTGGCAAGCTTGCTGGAGCACAACTTGTCGGGAGCGTCTGCTTCAACGGAACAACCCCTAGGGCTTGCCGGAGCAGACTGCTCCTCAGCACTCTTGGTGTTGATCTTGGGGACCTTCTTGGCGGCGGCTTCAGGGAGCTCTGCCGGAAAATAGTCACCAGAAATCAACTTCCTCTTCTTGCTCTGTCCAGTTGATGGGGTTACAGACGGTTAAGCCAGTTTGAGCACAAAGATCCCTGGTTCCACAGGTAACTTAAGTGCAGCGAACTTTGATAGGCTATGGGCAATGTCGTTCTGAGCTCTTGGAACATGTTCCATCTGTAGGCCGTCAAAGTGCTATTCTAACTTTCTCACTTCATCAACGTAAGCTTCCATCAACGGACTCTGATAATTCTTGTTCACTTGGCGGACGACAAGTGTGAGTCACCCCGACAATGAGCTTCTTGATCCCAAGGTCTGCCGCGATCTCGAGACCGCAAGCAAACCTTCATACTCTGCGGTATTGTTTGTTGCTTGCTCCTTGGGAAAGTGCATCCGACTACGCTTGAGGTGCTCTCCGGTGGGTGCAACAAGTAGCACGCCCAAGACCGGTGCCTTGCAGCGAGAAGGCACCATCAAAGTACAGCAGCCACTCTTTGCTTGCTTCCTTGACGGGGATGCTCGTTTCTGGAATTTCTTCATCTGGCGTTGGCGTCCACTCTGCTATGAATTCTGCCAATGCTCATTGTGGATAGTTGAAGTGCTTTCAAACTTGAGGCCAAAGCTTGACAGCCCAAAGGCCCACTCGACAATCCCGCTGCTGCTACGGATTCTGCAAAGATCCTCTTCAACGGAAAACGAGTGACAATTGTGATCTCGTGTGCTTGGAAGTAATGGCACAGCTTTCTCGAGGCCATGAGAAGGCCGAAAAGAAATTTCTGCACACCGGAGTACCTTGACCTAGCCCCCTGCAGATGGGAACTTACAAAGTAAACTGGGCGCTGCACCATTCTCTTCTGTATCTCCTCACACGCCTGTGCAGATCCATCGTTGTCGGGACCAGAGCTTGTCGGTGGAGCCCCCTGCTTGTCACTAGATGCATCTGCCGTGGTTGCTGGCTCATCATCCGCCTCCCACTCCGCTACTAACGCAGCACTAATCACTTGATTGGTTGCCGCTATATACAGCAGCAACTTCTCTTGTGGCTTAGGTGCGACAAGTGTTGGAGTGGAGGACAGGTATCTCTTTAAGTCCTGCAGCGCAGCCTCCGCTTCCGGAGTCCATTTCATTGGACCTGCCTTTTTCAATATTTTGAAAAATGGTAGGGCGCGCTCAGCAAACCTAGAGATAAACCTGCTGAGAGCAGCCACGCAACCGGCAAGTCTTCGTACATCCTTGACGCGCTTTGGTGCTTCAATCTGCTCAATGGCCTTGATCTTGTCGGGATTGGCTTCAATTCCCCGCTGAGACATGAAGAACCCGAGAAGCTTGCCGGAGGGGACTCCAAACACACACTTCTCGGGGTTAAGCTTGAGGTTGATCTTGCGCAGATTTGCAAAGGTTTCGTCTAAATCCTGAATCAGAGTTGCTCTGTCCTTGGTCTTGACCACTATGTCATCCATGTAGGCTTCCACATTTCTGTGCATTTGTTGCTCAAAAGCGTCATGGACTACCCTTGCAAATGTTGAACCAGCATTCTTTAAACCGAAAGGCATCCGTATGAGACAGTATGTGCCACATGGAGTGATGAATGCGGTCTTCTCCTCATCCTCTTCTGCCATGAAGATCTGATGGTATCCTGAATATGCGTCATGAAATGAAAGCAAGTCACATCCAGCCGTGGAGTCAACAATCTGGTCAATGCGCGGTAAGGGAAATGGGTCTTTGGGACAAGCTTTATTGACATCGGTAAAGTCGATACAAAGCCTCCATTTCCCGTTTGCCTTGCGCACGACTATAGTATTGGCCAACCACGTAGGATGGAGCACTCCTCTGACAAGGCCTGCTGCTTCCAATTTCTTGATTTCTTCTGCGATGAATTCTTGGCGCTCCACTGCTTGTTTCCTGACCTTCTGCTTGACGGGCCGTGCATGAGGACAGACGGCAAGATGGTGTTGGAAATATGCCCTAGAGGCAATAATAAAAGTATTATTATATTTCAATGTTCATGATAATTGTCTTTTGTTCATGCTATAACTGTGTTATCCGGAAATCATAATACACGTGTGAACACTTAGACCCCAATATGTCCCTAGTGAGCCTCTAGTTGACTAGCCCGCAGATCAATAGATGGTCATGGTTTCACGACTATGGACATTGGATGTCGTTGATAACGGATCACATCATTAGGAGAATGATGTGATGGACAAGACCCAATCATAAGCATAGCATAAAAGATCGATAGTTCGCTTGCTAGAAGCTTTGCCAATGTCAAGTATCTATTCCTTCGACCATGAGATCGTGTAACTCCGGTTACCGTAGGAGTGCCTTGGGTGTATCAAACGTCACAACGAATCGGGTGACTATAAAGGTGCATTACGGTATCTCCGAAAGTATCTGCGGTTGACATGGATCGAGATGGATTTGTCACTCCGTATGACGGAGAGGTATCTCTGGGCCCACTCGGTAATGCATCATCATAATGAGCTCAATGTGACCAAGGTGTTGGTCACGGATCATGCATTACGGTGCGAGTAAAGTGACTTGTCGGTAACGAGACCGAACGAGGTATTGGGATACCGACGATCGAAGTCTCGCAAGTAACGCATCGATTGACAAAGGAATTGCATATGTGGTTTGATAGAATCTCGACATCGTGGTTCAACCGATGAAATCATCGAGGAGCATGTGGGAGCCAACATGGGTATCCAGATCCGCTGTTGGTTATTGCCCGAGAGTCGCCTCGGTCATGTCTCAAGGTCTCCCGAACCCGTAGGGTCTACACACTTAAGGTTCGTGACGCTTAGGGTTAGTAGGAAGACTAGTATGTGAATACGAATGTTGTTCGAGTCCTGATGAGATCCCGGACGTCACGAGGAGTTCGGAAGGGTCCGGAGGTAAAGAATAATATATAGGAAGTGGTGTTTCGCCATCGGGAAAGTTTCGGGGTTACTGCAAAGCACGGACCACCGGAAGGGTCCTGGGTCCACCGGTGGGGCCACCCATCCCGGAGGGCCCCATGGGCCATAAGGGAAGGGAACCAGCCCACAGGGGCTGGTGCGCGCCTCAGGCCCACCCCGCGCCTAGGGTTGAAACCCTAGGGGGGGGGCGCCCACCGGCTTGGGGGCACTCCACCCCTTGGCCGCCCCCTTGAGATTGGATCTCTAGGGGCCGCCACTGGGGCCTATATAAAGGGGGGAGGGGCTGCTGTACACATCTCCCAAGGCGCAGCCCTCCCTCCCAACACATCTCCTCCTCCAGAGCTCGGGCGAAGCCCTGCCGAGTATTGCATCACCACCATCACCACGCCGTCGGCTGCCGGTGGTGCCGTCTTCCTCAACCTCTCCTTCCCCTTGCTGGATCAAGAAGGAGGAGACGTCGTCGTCCGTGCACGTGTGTTGAACGCGGAGGTGCTGTCCGCTCAGCACTTGGCATCGGTGATCTGAATCACGCTCGAGCACGACTCCATCATCACCAAGCAAGCTTCCGCACGCGATCTACAAGTGGTATGTAGATGCAAACTCTCTCCGCTACTCGTTGCTTAGATGAACTCATAGATGGATCTTGGTGAAACCGTAGGAAAAATTTTAATTTTCTCGCAACGCTCCCCAACAAAGGGCATCATGAGCTAGGTCTATGCGTAGTTCTCTAATGCACGAGTAGAACACAAATTTGTTGTGGGCGCTGATCTTGTCATCTTACTTGCCCCTACTAGTCTTTTCTTGCTCAACGGTATTGTGGGATGAAGCGGCCCGACCAACCTTACACGACGCTTACGTGAGACCGGTTCCACCGATCGACATGCACTAGTTGCATAAGGTGGCTGGCGGGTGTCTGCTCTCCCACTTTAGTTGCAGCGGATTCGATGAACAGGGCCCTTATGAAGGGTAAATAGAAGTTGACAAAATCACGTTGTGGTGATTCGTAGGTAAGAAAACGTTCTTGCTAGAACCCAATCGCAGCCACGTAAAAGATGCAACAACAACTAGAGGACGCCTAACTTGTTTTTGCAGCGATTGATCATGTGATGTGATATGGCCGAAGTTGTGATGAATGTTGAATTGTGATGTATGAGATCATGTTCTTGTAATAGGATTCACGACTTGCATGTCAATGAGTATGACAACCGCAGGAGCCATAGGAGTTGTCTTTATTTTTTGTATGACCTGCGTGTCATTGAAGAACGCCATGTAAACTACTTTACTTCATTACTAAACGCGTTAGTCATAGAAGTAGAAGTAGTCGTTATGCGACAACTTCATGAAGACACGATGATGGAGATCATGATGATGGAGATCATGGTGTCAAGCCGGTGACAAGGTGATCATGGAGCCCCGAAGATGGAGATCAATGGAGCTTGATGATATTGGCCATATCATGTCACAACTATATATAATTGCATGTGATGTTTATTATGTTTTTACATCTTGTTTACTTAGGACGACGGTAGTAAATAAGATGATCCCTTATAAAATTTCAAGAAGTGTTCTCCCTAAGCGTGCACCGTTGCTACAGTTCGTCGTTTCTAAGCACCACGTGATGATCGGGTGTGATGGATCCTTACGCTCACATACAACGGGTGTAAGACAGATTTACACAGCGAAAACACTTAGGGTTAACTTGACGAGCCTAGCATGTGCGGACATGGCCTCGAACACGGAGACCGAAAGGTCGAACACGAGTCGTATGGAAGATACGATCAACATGAAGATGTTCACCGATGATGACTAGTCCGTCTCACGTGATGATCGGACACGGGCTAGTCGACTCGGATCGTGTAACACTTAGATGACTAGAGGGATGTCTAATCTAAGTGGGAGTTCGTAATTTTGATTAAGAACTTTATTATCATGAACTTAGTCTAAAACCTTTGCAAATATGTCTTGTAGATCAATGGCCAACGCTAATGTCAACATGAACTTCAACGCGCTCCTAGAGAAAACCAAGTGAAAGATGATGGCAGCAACTATACGGATCGGGTCCGAACCCGAGGATCATCCTCATAGCTGCCAAGAAACAAGATGTCCTAGAAGCACCGTTAGGTGATCCACTGTTCTCCCAGTACTGCAAGACGATTTGAACGTCTGGCGACTCGCTCGATGATTACTCCCTCGCTCAAGGCGGTATGCTCTACAGCTTAGAACCGGGCTCCAAAAGCGTTTTGAGCATCACGGAGCATATGAGATGTTCAAGAGCTGAAACTAGTTTTCCAAGCTCATGCCCGGTCGAGAGATATGATGTCTCGACAAGTTCTACAGCTTGTAAGATGGAGGAAAACAGTTACAAGTGAGCACATCCTCAAGATGTCAGGGTTGCACGCCAGATGACCCAGTTGAACATTAACCTCCCTGATGAGGCGGTCATTGACAGAATCCTCGATCGCTCCCACCAAGCTTCAAGAGCTTTGTGATGAACTACAACATGCAGGGATGGTAAAGACCATTCTGAAGTGTTCTCAATGCTAAAGTCGCAGAGGCTGAAATCGAAAGGAACATCAAGTGTTGATGGTCAATAAGACCACTAAGTTCAAGAAGGGCAAGGGTAAGAAGAACTTCAAGAAGGACGGCAAGGATGTTGCCGCGCCCGTAAGTCTGCTGCGGAAGAAGTCAAAGAATGGACCCAAGCACGAGACCGAGTGCTTTTATTGCAAGGGAAGGGTCCTCGAAGCGGAACTGCCCCAAATACTTAGCGGATAAGAAGGCCGGCAACACCAAAGGTATATTTGATATACATGTAATTGATGTGTACCTTACCAAGACTCGTAGTAACTCCCGGTATTTGATACCGTGCCGTTGCTCATATTTGTAACTCACAGCAGGAGCTGCGGAATAAACGGAGACCTGGCGAAGGACGAGGTGACGGCGCGCGTCGGGAATGGTTCCAGAGTCGATGTGATCGCCGTCCGCACGCTGCCTCTACATTTACCTACGGATTAGTTTTGAACCTTAATAATTGTTATTTAGTGCCAAGTTTGAGCATGAACATTGTATCCGGATCTCGCTTGATACGAGATGGCTACTCATTTAAGTCCGAGAATAATGGTTGTTCGATTTATATGAGAGATATGTTTTATGGTCATGCTCCGATGGTCAATGGTTTATTCTTAATGAATCTCGAGCGTAATATTACACATGTTCATAGTGTGGATGCGAAAAGATGTAAAGTTGATAACGATAGTCCCACATACTTGTGGCATTGCCGCCTTGGTCACATTGGTGTCAAGCGCATGAAGAAGCTCCATGCTGATGGACTTTAGAGTCTCTTGATTATGAATCGCTTGACACATGCGAACCTTGCCTCTTAGGCAAAATGACCAAGACTCCGTTCTCCGGAACAATGGAGCGAGCAACCAACTTGTTGGAAATCATACATACCGATGTGTGCGGTCCAATGAGCGTTGAGGCTCGCGGAGGATATCGTTATGTTCTCACTCTCACTGACGACTTGAGTAGATATGGGTATGTCTACTTAATGAAACACAAGTCCGAGACCTTTGAAAAGTTCAAGGAATTTCAGAGTGAGGTGGAGAATCAACGTGACCGAAAGATAAAGTTCCTACGATCAGATCGTGGAGGAGAATATTTAAGTCACGAATTTGGCACACACTTAAGAAAATGTGGAATCGTTTCACAACTCACGCCGCCTGGAACACCTCAGCGAAACGGTGTGTCCGAACGTCGTAATCGCACTCTATTGGATATGGTGCGGTCTATGATGTCTCTTACCGATTTACCGCTATCATTTTGGGGATACGCCTAGAGACAGCTACATTCACTTTAAATAGGGCACCGTCTAAATCCGCTGAGACGACACCGTATGAATTATGGTTTGGGAAGAAACCTAAGCTGTCGTTTCGAAAGTTTGGGGATGCGATGCTTATGTCAAGAAACTTCAACCTGAAAAGCTCGAACCCAAGTCGGAAAAATGCGTATTCATAGGATACCCTAAGGAAACTGTCGGGTATACCTTCTACTTAAGATCCGAAGGCAAAGTCTTTGTTGCTAAGAACGGATGCTTTCTAGAGAAAGAGTTTCTCTCGAAAGAAGTAAGTGGGAGGAAAGTAGAACTCGATGAAGTACTACCTCTCGAACGGGAAAGTGGTGCCGCAGAAACCATTCTCGTAATGCCCACACCAATCAAGAGGAAATCATTGATGATGATCAAGATACTTCGGATCAAGTTACTATGAACTTCAAGGTCCACAAGGACACGTTCCGCACGAGTGGTATGGCAACCCTGTCATGGAAATCATGTTGCTAGACAACAATGAACCTTCGAACTATGAAGAAGCAATGGCGGGCCGGATTCCAACAAATGGCTTGAGGCCATGAAACCGAGATAGAATCCATGTATGAAAACAAAGTATGGACTTTGACAGACTTGCCCGATGATCGGCGAGCGATAGAAAATAAATGGATTTTAAGAAGAAGACGGACGCGATGGTAATGTTACCATCTATAAAGCTCGACTTGTCGCTAAGGGTTATCGACAAGTTCAAGGGATTGACTACGACGAGACATTCTCTCCGTGAGCGAAGCTTAAGTCCGTCCGAATCATGTTAGCAATTGCCGCATACTATGATTATGAGATATGGCGATGGACGCCAAAACGGCATTCCTTAATGGACATCTTAAGGAAGAGCTGTATATGATGCAGCCGGAAGGTTTTGTCGATCCTCGAATGCTAGCAAAGTATGCAAGCTCCAGCGATCCATTTATGGGCTGGTGCAAGCATCTCGAGTTGGAACATTCGCTTTGATGAGATGATCAAAGCGTTTGGGTTTACGCAGACTTATGGAGAAGCTGTGTTTACAAGAAAGTGAGTGGGAGCTCTGTAGCATTTCTCCTATTATATGTAGATGACATACTCTTGATGGGAAATGATACAAAACTTCGACAGCATTAAGGCCTACTTGAACAAGTGTTTTTCAATGAAGGACCTTGGAGAAGCTGCTTATATATTAGGCATCAAGATCTATAGGGATAGATCGAGACGCCTCATAGGTCTTTCACAAAGCACATACCTTGATAAGATTTTGAAGAGGTTCAAAATGGATCAGTCCAAGAAGGGTTCTTGCCTATGTTACAAGGTGTGAAATCGAGCTCACTCGACCACCGACCACGGCAAAAGATAAAGAAGAGATGAGTGTCATCCCTATGCTTCAGCCATAGGATCTATTATGTATGCCATCTTGTGTACCAGACCGATGTAAACCTGGCCGTAAGTTTGGTTGCAAGATACCAAAGTAATCCCGCAAGGAACTTTGGACAGCGGTCAAGAATATCTGAAGCACCGAAAAGGACAAAGGAAATGTTTCGCTTATGGAGGAGACGAAGAGCTCGTCAGAAGGGTTACGCCGACGCTTAGCTTCGACTCAGATCCGATGACTCTAAGTCACAAACCGGATCGTGTATATGTTGAATGGTGGAGCGAGAAGCTGGTGCAGCCGCAAGCGAGCGTCGTGGCGGGATCTACGTGTGAAGCGGAGTACATGGCAGCCTCGGAGGCAGCGCATGAAGCAATATGGGTGAAGGAGTTCATCACCGACCTAGGAGTCATACCCAATGCGTCGGGCCGATCAAACTCTTTCGGACAACACTGGAGCTATTGCCCTTGCAAAGGAGCCCAGGTTTCACAAGAAGACCAGCACATCAAGCGCCGCTTCAACTCCATCCGTGAAAATGTTCAAGATGGAGACATAGAGATTTGCAAAGTGCACACGGATCTGAATGTCGCAGATCCGCTGACTAAACTCTCTCGCGGCAAAACATGATCAACACCGAACTCTATGGGTGTTCGATTCATCACAATGTAACTAGATTAGTGACTCTAGTGCAAGTGGGAGATGTTGGAAATATGCCCTAGAGGCAATAATAAAAGTATTATTATATTTCAATGTTCATGATAATTGTCTTTTGTTCATGCTATAACTGTGTTATCCGAAATCATAATACACGTGAACACTTAGACCCCAATATGTCCCTAGTGAGCCTCTAGTTGACTAGCCTGCAGATCAATAGATGGTCATGGTTTCGACTATGGACATTGGATGTCGTTGATAACGGGATCACATCATTAGGAGAATGATGTGATGGACAAGACCCAATCATAAGCATAGCATAAAAGATCGATAGTTCGCTTGCTAGAAGCTTTGCCAATGTCAAGTATCTATTCCTTCGACCATGAGATCGTGTAACTCCGGTTACCGTAGGAGTGCCTTTGGTGTATCAAACGTCACAACGAATCGGGTGACTATAAAGGTGCATTACGGTATCTCCGAAAGTATGTTGGGTTGACATGGATCGAGGCGGGATTTGTCACTCCGTATGACGGAGAGGTATCTCTGGGCCCACTCGGTAATGCATCATCATAATGAGCTCAATGTGACCAAGGTGTTGGTCACGGGATCATGCATTACGGTACGAGTAAAGTGACTTGTCGGTAACGAGACTGAACGAGGTATTGGGATACCGACGATCGAGTCTCGGGCAAGTAACGTACCGATTGACAAGGGAATTGCATACAGGGTTTGATAGAATCCTCGACATCGTGGTTCAACCGATGAAATCATCGAGGAGCATGTGGGAGCCAACATGGGTATCCAGATCCCGCTGTTGGTTATTGCCCGAGAGTCGTCTCGGTCATGTCTGCGTGTCTCCCGAACCCGTAGGGTCTACACACTTAAGGTTCGGTGACGCTAGGGTTAGTAGGAAGACTAGTATGTGAATACCGAATGTTGTTGAGTCCGGATGAGATCCCGGACGTCACGAGGAGTTCGGAAGGGTCCGGAGGTAAAGAATAATATATAGGAAGTGGTGTTTCGCCATCGGGAAAGTTTGGGGTTACTGGCAAAAGCACGGACCACCGGAAGGGTCCTGGGTCCACCGGTGGGGCCACCCATCCGGAGGGCCCCATGGGCCATAAGGGAAGGAACCAGCCCACAGGGGCTGGTCCCCCTAGGCCCACCCCCGCGCCTAGGGTTGAAACCCTAGGGGGGGGGCGCCCACCGGCTTGGGGGCACTCCACCCCTTGGCCGCCGCCCCCCTTGAGATTGGATCTCTAGGGGCCGCCACCGGGGCCTATATAAAGGGGGGGGGGGCTGCTGTACACATCTCCCAAGGCGCAGCCCTCCCTCCCAACACATCTCCTCCTCCGTGAGAGCTCGGCGAAGCCCTGCCGAGATCTTGCATCACCACCATCACCACGCCTTGCGTCGTCTGCCGGTGGTGCTGCCGTCTTCCTCAACCTCTCCTTCCCCTTGCTGGATCAAGAAGGAGGAGACGCGCCGTCTCGTCACGTGTGTTGAACGCGGAGGTGCTGTCCGTTCAGCACTTGGCATCGGTGATCTGAATCACGTTCGAGTACGACTCCATCATCACCAAGCAAGCTTCCGCACGCGATCTACAAGTGGTATGTAGATGCAAACTCTCTCCCGTTACTCGTTGCTTAGATGAACTCATAGATGGATCTTGGTGAAACCGTAGGAAAAATTTTAATTTTCTGCAACGTTCCCCAACAGATGGTGCTCAATTACTTTCCTGGGAACACCGGGGATGTCAGACGGTTGCCACACAAACACTTTGACGTTCGGCCGCAGGAAAGCAACGAGCGCGCTTTCCTATTTAGGGTCGAGAGTGGCACTGATGGTGAAGGTACCACCAGTGCCATCCTCCTTGGTGGACACCTTCTTGGTCCCTAGCGGAGCTGCCATTGCCTTCTTATGCTTGCCGGTGGAGCTAGATGGTGCGTCCTCGACGGTAGCGCAGCAGTCTGAAGAGGTGCGCTTGCCGGAGTGGGCATCAGAACTCTTGCCGGACTTGGTCTTCTTCTTCCCCCCGGGAGCTTCAACGGCAAGTGACTTGCGATCTGTTGCAGCTGCTGCTTCCCGGCAGATCTTGTCGGCGCAGATAAGAGCATCCTTCTTGTCGCCAGGGACAGAGATGACACTTATCGGGCCTGGCATCATCAGCATGTTGTATGCGTAGTGAGAGGCTGCCATGAATTTGGCGAGTGCTGGACAGCCGAGTATCCCATTGTAAGGCAATGGAAAGTCAGCAACGTCAAAAGTGACCCTCTCAGTCCTGAAGTTCAACTCACTGCCAAATGTCACCGGCAACGTGATCTTCCTATTCGGCTTGCTCCTTCCCGGATTGATTCCTTGGAATGTGCCGGTCTCTTCGAGCTCGCTGTCAGGGATCTGGAGTTTCTAGAGTACCGCGGAGGAGATCAGGTTCAAGCCGGCCCCGCCGTCAACTAGCATCTTAGTGACCTTCAGGTTGCGGATAGTTGGTGAAACCAACATCGGCAAGCACCCGACCGCAGTTATGCGATCAGGGTGGTCCTCAATATCAAAGATGATAGGCGTGCTGGACCATTTCAAAGGCTTGCGTGACTCGACGGGTGGTTCTGCCGCATTGACTTCTCGCACCCACTGCTTGAGCTGGCGGGGTGAAGTATGCAGAGAAGCACAACCGTCAATGCACATGACCTCTGTGGCTTTCTGGAACTCCTGCTCACCGGTCTCGTCATTATCCATATCTTCATCGTCATCGTCATCTTCATCCTTGTCCCGGCCGCGGGGAGGTCTGTCTCCTTGCCACTGCTTGGCCTTGCCGCGGCGTCCTCCTCGGCCGGGGTGTTTCTTGCCGGATCCTCCAGTACCTTCTTGGGACTTCTCCTTGTCGCGTCGCTCATATTCAGCCTTTTGCTGCTCGACAAGCTGCTCGACCTTCTTGCAGCTCTGGAGGTCATGGCCCTTGGTGCGGTGGATCTTGCAGTACTGCTTGTCGGTGTCGTCCTGCTTGTCGGCGACTGCCACAATGTTCTTGGTGCCACCTTCGTTGCCGGACTGCTCAACGACTAGCACATCTTTGCTTTTCTTCTTCCTGTTGTTCCGCCGCCGATTTTTCTTTGCCGGGGCGGCATCCTCGCTGTCAGATCCTCCTGCTCCTGTATTCTCTCGGGAGTTTCCTCCTTCCTCAAAGACGCACACTTGTCGGCGGGGCATATAGCTCATCGACGTCTTTGATCTTGCACATCGCCATCTCCTCCGCATCTCTGCGGTTTCGCGACGCTCGATGGAACGCTACCGATGACATGGGCAGGCGGACATCTGGGATGTTGTGCTGCACATGGCTGAATCTCTGAATGTACTTGCGCAGGGGCTCTCCTTCCTTCTGGGCTAGCAGATGAAGGTCGCTCTCCTGGCCTTGAGGCTTGTGGCCGCCGGTAAAGGCGCCGAGAAACTGATGGCATAGGTCTGCCCAGGAGGATATGGAGTTATCCCGCAAGTGCATGAGCCAGGACCTGACATTGGGCTTGAGCACCAGCGGGAAGTAGTTGGCAAGGATCTTGTCGTCCCGTCCCCCGGCAGCTTGCACTGTGATGGTGTAGATGCTGAGGAACTCCGACGGATGCGACTTGCGGTCGTACTTCTCTGGTACGTCTGCCTTGAAATTCTTCGTGCTGGGCCACTAGACTTGCCGCGGCTCACGAGTGAACGCAGCGCAACCTACCGCGTTCGGCAAGTCGCCTGGTTCCCCTGGCGCATGCATGTCGACAGAGGGTCCAGCGCGCTGGTCTGATTGATGCTGCACTTCTCTTCAGCGCTCGACGCGAGTATGAGCGTCTTCTTGTTGTCGTTCGTGAAGAACTTGGCGCTGATCGCGACGAGCTCGTGGATCTGATGATGCGGTGGAGTCGCTGTCGAGGTAGATCCAGCGTGTCGGCGATCGTGGCCTTCGGGGCGGAGAGTGCACGGTGGTTGCACCCCCACCGGTTTTGTCGCCATCGGCTCGTGCCTGGCAATCTTGCCGCGGCTGCGACGTACTCGGCTGCCATGGAGTGTCGCCGTTGGCAAAGCCGATGAGACTCTGAATGGTGGCCCTCCATTCGTCGATCTTGTCTGCCATTGGAGGGTAATCCAGGAGCAGTTGAGCTCGCGCCAGAGCTTCTGCTTGAGTGGTGGGCGGCAGTGGCGAACGGTGCGAGGAGCGGGACATGCTCGGACTTCTAACTATGTTAGAAGGAGCAGTATCCCGTCCAGGCGACCGTGTCTTGCTCGTGCTAGCATGTTGGCGTGCTTGCTGGTCTCGAGCACCTCGAGATCCACCGGCTCGATCTTGGTCCAACAAACGTATGGTACCGCGAGTACCATGACGCTGTCGGTCCCGTGCCTCCTGAGATGGGCGCGGTGCATGTACGGACGCCGAAGTCTGCGCAGCCTTGTCCTTGGACCTGGCAGCACCGTGAGCTCCCTCGTCGACGCCCGTTCTTCTGCCGGCATCTACCCCACCACCTGTTTGCTCCGGTGGTGGTGGGTTCGACGCGGATGGAGCAGCCACCTCCGAAGCCTTCTTCTTCGGTGGCATGTCGATGAAGAAGATGAAGTTCTAGCTCGTGTGAACGCCGGATCAGGTTCACACAACCTCGACGCCCCCTACCTGGCGCGCCAAAGATGTCGTGGGGAAACTGACCCACGAACACCTATGGGACCGGCGGACCGAGCCCCTTTCGGGGGGGGGAGATCGCGTGAAGAGCAGATCGAGGCAAAGCACACGAGCAGTTTACCCAGCTTCGGAGCTCTCCGGAGAGACAATACTCCTACTGATGCATGTCTGAGTGTATTGAGTTCTTGCTCGGGCGCGCTGAGTGCTACAGTACACACTAGCTGCTCACGAGACCGAGCGTGAGTGTTTTCTGCCTCTCCCCCCCCCTCTATGTTGCGCATGGGCCTCCTTTTATATGCTCAAGGGGTCACCGACAAGTGGCAACGTAGACAAGGGTAAAAATGGAAAAGTGTTGCGGTTGGTACAACTACTTTTACGGTGTATCATACCTAACCCTGACGGCAGGGGACAAAGGCATTAAATGCCCATCTGCATCACCCAAATAGTGCGAAAAGGGACCGTCAGGGATGCCACCGTTTGCCACGATGGCAATCTTGTCGCCGCCGCACACGCCAAGACCGCTGGTTGCACAGACCTCTTGCCACGCTGTGCTCGAAAGGTCCTGAGGCGACACATTGATAGATGTTTGGAGCCGGTACAGAGTGGTAGCTTGCCGCGGCAAGCGCCTTGCCGTGGTCGTAGTCTTGTCGCGCCCGGAAGCTTGTCGCTCACCGGGCCTTGCCGGGACGCGTGGCGCGTCGCGGCAAGTCCTTTAAGATGTCTTGGTTGGCCTTCCCGGCGAGCTCCTCTTGCCGGGGTCTTGTCTTCTTGGCTTGAATACTTTGTTCTTGAATGGCTCCAAAGGAAACACGGAGGATCTTGGCGGTTACCCGGCAAGCCTTGCCGCGGGGTGCTGCGACTGCCTGTGCACAAGTTCGGGATACTAGGGTACCCCTACTCTAGTACACCGACAATATGGTGAAAGTGAAAAAAATAAAATGTGAAGAAAGCTAAATGAAAAAGGGGAAAAAGAGAAAGGAGTAGCAGTAGCGTGTATCACAGAACGCGCTGTATCTAAGATAGCAGCAGCGCTTTTCCTGGAACGTGCTATTGCTACTTCTGACTTAACCACCGGGTTTGTCCTTCCCCACGCGGCCACTTCCCCCAAATCCAACTCTCTCCACTCACGCCGCCATCGCCTGTCGGGCCCCGCCTCCGCACCCTCACGCCTCGACCCAGATTCAACGCCACCCCGCCTCGACCTCAACGCCGCCTCGACGCCGTCCCGACCTCGACCTCGACGCGGCCGCCATCCATGTGCCCAAGAGCCGACCCCGACCTCGGCGCGCCCAGCCCCTCCTCGTCAGCAGCACCCCTGTGAGCACGCCCGCTCCTCCCTCTCCCCTACCTCTGCCTAGGGTTTCTTTATATTTTAGTTGCATCAAATTAGTTAGGGTTCATGTAAGAGTGGAAATAAATTTGATGGTAATTAGGGCAGTAGTTCCTAGGTACTAATTAGTTAGTAAGAACTAGGTACTAATTAGGTACTAGAATATTTTTATTTATAGTAAGTTTATTTTTAGTAAAAACTAGTTGAATTAATAGAACTAGTTAGTAAGAACGTGTTTATATTTTTTTAGTTAAAGCAATTTTTCCCGCCTCGACGTGGACGATGCCTATCCCGCATCCTCGTCATCGAGTCGGCGGAGGACGACACCTGCTTCACCAGATCGGCCATGTCCGGGACTGGGCTCCACCGGGGTGGTACTGGGAGGCGCTACCTACCGGGGGGCGCAGGTTGGTGAGGAGCCAGCCTGTCGTTAACCCGAACCTTCTTTGGTGGCGGTCGCGTGGGCCAGTGATGATCCAAAGGCTCGAGAACTCCGCAGAGGTGGTGTGTCACCATGTCAGTGAGGAGGACGCACAAGTCCGTCGCTACTTGTTTGTGTTGGAGCACAGGCAGTTCTCCAATACCTGGCAGGTTCCCCAGGGATCTCACTGGAGCTATGATCCTGTGATGGTTCCTTCTCTGTGGGTGTCCACCGCCCGCGCCGATACCCGTCGTGTGCTAGGGTTTTAGTTGTATTAGTGATGTTATATGCATGACACTATTCGTGATGTATTAGTGATAATATTCGACGATGTACGGACGCATGAGATGATTTACTTTTGCTTATTGAATGCATGCTAATTTGAGTCCTATAAGATATTTTGAAATGTATATCTTGTGTTGCTCAATATCCAAGTGGCCGGTCATGTTTGCAGGTTACACCTCCGAGTGGCCTATTTTTGCGGAGTGTTGATTCATTTCCGCTCGGCAAATTTCAGCGCCGATATGTCCTATTTTAGCAAAGGTCATGCCGGATTTTTCCGTGAATTTTGGCATGACTTGTGCCAGAATATGTAGGAAATATCGAGTGCCCCGGATTTGTGTGTTGAGTATCTTGGTAGTTGTCTTCGATCGATTTTCAATTAATTTTTAACTATGAACATAGGAAATGTCGATTTACTAAAAGGATTTCGGTATTTGCAAATACTGCGAAGACGAGCGCGGCCTGTGTGACGGAATCTTCCTAGATGATGATAGGCGCTTCAGCATCAAGCTGCACGAGAACTTCGAAGTGGATACAGTAAGTCACAATGACAAGTCTTTTTTCGTAATTAAGCATGACATCTGCTTCATTTGCTTCAACTGATATTTTTTTACTATTCTACTAGCGTATCCCCTGCCATGCAAGAGTTTTTGTATTGGATAAGATAGGTTTCAGTCATAGTACAGAGGAAAAGAAAGTTTACTTGAAGAATGAGCATGGTTATATTTTCCATGCAAAATTATACAATTCAGACGACTACACCTATTTTGGATGCAAAAACATGGCGAGCACTATGCAAGACTTATGCATTTGAGCCTGATATGGTTATCACCTTTGATATTCGTCCGGAAGATGATATTGAAGGTAATACCGACATCTGGGTCGATGTGCAGACGCCTGCAGTTATACCATTATGTAAGTTTCTCAACCATATTTATGTCTTTGATATTGTTTATTCAAAATAGTTGACAACTAATTTGTATTGTCACTTATTTCGTGCAAGCAAACATGTCCAGTAGCTTGGTAGAAAGGACCGTATATAGTCCCTGGGCTGAACTCAAGCTGCGAGGAGCTCGGTCATTATGTTTCATGGCTTGAGGATCTTGATACTGTCAAGATAAATTTTCTTCTGCATTTAGAAATGTTAGTACTGAAAATGTGCGACCAATAGTGTTCGTAATGAACTACGGTCACATCTATTTAGGAAGGATGGTAAGATTTTACTATTTGTCATCGATGCATCTTTTCCATACATTATTTTTGAAGCTAAACTTCATTGCTAAGTATGTTACCATACGATGTTCTTCAACAAGGACTCCCGATGAATGTTGCGCCTTATGGGATCGAGACTAAAGGTACCATGAGTATTATCACCACGCCAAGATATCCTACAGATTACTTTAGTGCATTCAAGATTAGCGATGGATGCTTAATAGTGCAAGACTGGACCAAATATGTGATGGGGAGCGCAGAGAAGTACTAGGGGGCAGCAAACAGATGCGCTACCCACGATTAGGAGACAGGTTCATCTGCATGCTCCAGCTTGATCAAGGAGGAGAGCTATACATGTTTTATGTTATTTTACCTAAGAGAGACTAGCAGAAGTGATTAGCTAGCTAGAAATGAGTTTGAGGATGATGATGTGCTACACTATTACTATGATGATAAAATAGCTAGTGTTGGTGGTAATGACTATGATGATTATTATTAGCTAGTGTTAGTGGTGATTAAATAAATACTGTTGGTGGTAATGACTATGATGATGATTAAATAGCTTGTGCTGGCGGATTAGATTCAAGTGGAGGCAACATGTGGTGAACATCGAAAGTACTACTAGTCCAAACTAGATCAAGTTTGGATTAGTAGTATACTTTTGACATGCACCACATATTTCCTTCACTTGAACCTAATCCACCTTCATTTGACACACTGTTATGGACATAATGATGTAAACCTCGTAACTGGTATTGTACCAATATTTGTACGATGGCGCATAAATACACTAAAAATAAAAAAAATAAAAAAAATACTAGTAGCGATGGACGAAAACACGCCGCAAGTAGTTACCTTAGCATAGCGCAGTATCGAACAAACGCAGCTATTTGTCCTAGCAAAGAGCGCGTGCGGGCACGCTGCATCGCTAAGAAATAGCTGTAGCGCCTTATTAGTAGCGCGCCTACCCGCGTTACTAGTGGGCACAAAACCAGCGCTACTGCTAGGTTTTTCCCTAGTAGTGTAGAACGAGAAGATAACATACAGCCACAAAGTACAACAAAACTTATATTACATAAGAAGTTGTCGCGATTCTAACTTAAGATAATCTGTCTTGGGTATGAACTCGCAGCAACTACAAGGAACGAAGATGTTAGTTCCAGCGTTAGCCCTCCAGCCTTGCGACTCCGCTGACACAGCTGATGATGGGCTCAATGTGCTCCTCGTGTGCCTGACGGTCGATGTCCTCCGGCAAGCTATCGAGCGCCTAAGCAAAGTCGACGCTGGGATTCCAGTGCGCCACCTTGGTGAGCACCTTGATCAGGTGTCCCGGCAAAGTTGCCGGGACTCCTCGGCAAGGTAGGCTGATACGTGTCCAATGTATCTATGTTTTTGATTGTTCCATGCTATTATATTACCTGTTTTGGATGTTTATGGGCTTTACTATACACCTTTATATCATTTTTGGGACTAACCCATTAACCGGAGGCCCAGCCCAAATTGCTGTTTTTTTGCCTATTCCAGTGTTTCGCGGAAAAGGATTGTCAAACGGAGTCCAAACTGAATGAAACCTTCGAGAGAGATATTTTTAGAACAAACGCAATCTAGGAGACTTGGAGTGGACGTCACGACATAAACGAGGCGGCCACGAGGGTCCAGGGCACGTCCTAGGGGGGTGGGCGCGCCCCCACCCTCGTGGGCCCCTCGTGTCTCCCCTGACCGACTTCCTTCGCCTATATATAACACCATACCCTCAAAACATCTAGGAGCATCACGAAACCCTATTTCCACCTCCACAACCTTCATACCCGTGAGATCCCATCTTGGAGCCTTTTCCGGCGCTCCGCCGGAGGGGGAATCAATCACGGAGGGCTTCTACATCAACACCATAGCCTCTCCGATGAGTTCTGAGTAGTTTACCACAGACCTTTCGGTCCATAGTTATTAGCTAGATGGCTTCCTCTCTCTCTCTCTTTGAATCTCAATACATTGTTCTCCTTGATCTTCTTGGAGATCTATTCGATGTAACTATTTTTGTGGTGTGTTTGTCGAGATCCGATGAATTGTGGGTTTATGATCAACAATATCTATGAGAAATATTTGAATCTCCTCCGAATTCTTTTATGGATGATTGGTTATCTTTGCAAGTCTCTTCAAATTATCAGTTTGGTTTGGCCTACTAGATTGATCTTTCTTGCAACGGGAGAAGTCCTTAGCTTTGGGTTCATTCTTGTGGTGGCCTTTCCCAGTGACAGCAGGGGAAGCAAGGCACGTATTGTATTGTTGCCATCAAGGATAAGAAGATGGGGTTTTATATCATATTGCTTGAGTTTATCCCTCTACATCATGTCATCTTTCCTGATGTGTTACTTTGTTCTTATGAACTTAATTCTCTAGATGCATGTTGGATAGCGGTCTATGTGTGGAGTAATAGTAGTAGATGCAGAATCGTTTCGACCTACTTGTCGGGACGTGATGCCTATATACATGATCATGCCTAGATATTCTCATAACTATGCACTTTTCTATCAATTGCTCGACAGTAATTTGTTCACCCACTATAATACTTATGTTATCTTAGGAGAAGCCACTAGTGAAACCTATGGCCCCTGGGTCTATTTTCCATCGTAAGTTTCCGATCTACTCTATTTTGCAATCTTTTCTTTTGAATCTATATCATAAAAATACCGAAAAATATTTATCTTACCTTATTATCTCTATCAGATCTCACTTTTGAAAGTGGCCGTGAAGGGATTGGCAACCCCTTTATCGCGTTGGTTGCGAGGTTCTTGTTTGTTTGTGTAGATACGAGGGACTTGCGCGTAGCCTCCTACTGGATTGATACCTTGGTTCTCAAAACTGAGGGAAATACTTACGCTACTTTGCTGCAATACCCTTTCCTCTTCAAGGGAAAACCAATGCAGTGCTCAAGAGGTAGCAAGAAGGATTTCTAGCGCCGTTGCTGGGGAGGTCTTTGCTCAACACTACAAAAAAGACACATCCGTGACATTTTGGGCCAAATGAATTTTTTTCTGTCATACATATGACACTTCTATGGTGATAATTGTGAAAAAACCCGGTATCATCATAGATGTGGTGGGAACCTACTTCTATGACAAAAAATCATGACAGAAAATGGGGTTTTCGTCCTAGGCGGGCCGGAGACGCAGCTGCATGACATTCTTTGGGCCGTCCATGATGGAAAAAACTGTGGTAGAAGCGAGGGCGAGGAAAATTTCAGGGAGTTCCCGGTTACGGTGGGAGGTCGGGGGCCGAGCGATGTGCGTTTATCTCATACACGTACGCGTGTGTGTGCGAGGCTTTGGATCTAACTGAACCCGAGCGAGGCATTGGGCTCTAACTGAACCCGAGTGATTGCACTGCAGGCTACGTGTTACTGAACCCGAGCGATCGATTGATGGCTGTTAACTGAACCCGATCGAGTGATTCCTTCACTACTGCTGCTAACTGAAGCCGATCGATGCTGCCTCTCTGGATGAACAGTGAGCGCTACGGGGGGCGGGGGGTTGGATGTACAGTGGGCGGTGGCGTTGCCTCTGGATGAAGAGGACCCCGTGGGTGTGGAGGGATGGATGAACAGGACAACCCCGTGGAGGGCTGGATGAACAGTAGACGCTGGAGGGTTGCCCGTGGAGGGGTGGTTGAACAGTAGCCGGTGGAGTAGCGCGCGGTGGAGGCTGGATGAACAGGAGGCCGTGGAGGTTGGAGGAGGTCGACGGTAGCCCGTGGAGGCTGGAGGAGGTCGACGGTGGAGATGAATAGTATCCCGTGGAGTCCCATTTTGCAGTACGCCACACCCAGCCTGATGAACAGGACCCCTGTTTTGAGCATAGCACTCCAACATAAGTCCGTTTCGTCCGTTTTGCGGTACGCCACACCCCTCCCGATCAATAGGACCCCCGTTTCGACTGTAGGAGGTCCATTTCCTCCATTTTGCGGTACGCCAGACCCCTCCCGATGAACAAGATCCCATTTCGAACGTGGCCGGTCGAACACAAGGCCATTTCCTCCGTTCTGCGGTACGCCAGGCCTCGTTTCCATCGCCTGTTCTGTCCAAGCCCTCCCGATGAACACGACAACGCATTCCGTTCCTACCCAGCCGGTTGGTTCCCCATGAACACGACGACGACGACGCTGTTTCTCCGTTCTGACCCAGCCATGTACATGAGCCCTAGCCGTACATATGCGCGAGTAGGCGTTCGAGATCCCGCCCGTATGTACACATACGTGGCCGTATTTTCTTTCTTGCACACTGGCCGCTGTACGTACGTGTACATGCTACGTGCGTGCCACTACTACGACACGTACGTGCCTTTACTACGACACGTGCACGCCTCTATTACGACACTTGCGCGCCTCTACATCGACCAGTATGTACATACACGTTTGCGACCAGAATGACAACGCTACATACGCTTCGACCAGGTGGGTCCCGACTGTCAGACAATTCCTTGCGTGCGAAGATGTAGCTGGTGGGTCCCAGCAGTCAGGGGGGCGAATCGTGTTTTTTTTCCTGGACGCACTTCCTTGCGTGCGAATATGTAGCTGGTGGGTCCCAGCAGTTAGGGGGAAATGTTTTTTCGTGAAATACAGTGGCCCGTCCAGTGGGTCCCTGTTGTCAGGTGGAGGAATAATTGTTTTGCACGTAATAAGGAGGCACTTCCTTGCTGCGGCTGTGGACCCGGCTGTCAGCCTCTCCACGTACAGTCCACGTCTGATGGAAGCCGTTCCTTGACCACGTTGACCACGCCACGCCGAGAGCACCAGGGCGGTGGACGACGGTGAGGCCTAGGAAGGGGACGATGCGGAGCCAGGGAAGACGCGGTAGTGGATGCCCATGCGTAGATGAGTACGAGGATTCACTGGTTCGATGCGGTGTGAGGCTGCCGTCACCGCAGAATAACAGGGGGTGTGGGTGAGTAGAGGGATGGCCTGGCCAGCAGTGGGAATAGTAGGGGGCGGTGAGGCCTCCGCCGCATCACAGCCGGACACGGGAGGCAGGAGCACGAGGCACGACCGGCGCTGGTTTGGGTAATTTGGAGCAAGAAGACCAGAGGTTGAAGAAGCACTATGGCCGTTGGATGGACATCGTACGGTCACTGAAGCTAGAACCCTGCATATTGACTAAGTTGACAAAGCCCTCCGTCCCCGTCAACTTAGTAGGCCCACAAGTCAGCCTGCCACTATATTGGGTCCCAGCTAAAGGGGGGAGTATTCATTTTTTTGTGCTTAATAAGGAGGCACTTCCTTGCGTGCGAAGATATAGCTGGTGGGTCCGAGCTGTCAGCGGCGGTATCGTTTTTTTCGCAAAATACAGAGGCCCTTTCAGTCTGTCCCTGATGTCAGGTGGAGGAATCATTATTTTGCGCGTAATAAGGAGGCATTTCCTTGCGTGCGGCCGTGGACCCAGTTGTTGGCCTCTCCACATATAGTCCACTTCTGACGCATGTCGGTCGTTGACCATGTTGACCAGACCGCGCCGAGAGCACCAGGGCGGTGGACGACGGCGTGGCCTAGGGAGGGAACGACACGGAGGCAGGGAAGACTCGGCAGTTGTTTCCCACGCGGAGGGGAGTACGACTGTACGAGGGTTTACTGGTTCGTCTGCCGTCGCCGGAGAATAACAGCACGTGTGGGTGAGTAGAGGGATGGCTAGGCCAGCGATGGGAGTACGGTGGGGAGGTGAGTCCTGCGCGGTAGCATAGCCGGCCACGGGGAGGAGGGAGTAGGTAGTCTCGCCGGCGCATGTTTGAGCAGCTGGAGCAGGAAGAGCAGAGATTGAAGAAGCACGACGGCCATTGGATGGACATAGTACAGTCACTGGAGCTAGAATCATTCATATTGACTAAGTTGACAAATCCCTCCGTCCCCGTCAACTTAGTAGACCACAAGTCAGCCTACCACCATGGTGGCTCCCAGCTAGCTGGGGGAGTATTCACTTTTTGTGTGTAATAAGGAGGCACTTCCGGTGGGTCTGAGCTGACAGCGGCGGGAACATTTTTTTGGAAAATACGGTGGTCCGTCTGGTGGGTCCCAGCAGTCAGGGGGAAACATTTTTTTCGCGAAATATGGTGGCCCGTCCAGTGGGTCCCAACAGTTAGGGGGAAACGTTTTTTTCATGAAAGGCTGGTGGCCCGTCTGGTGGGTCCCTGTTGTCAGGTGGATGAATAATTATTTTGCGCGTAATAAGGAGGCACTTCCTTGCGGCTGCCGTGGACCCAGCTGTCAACCTCTCCACGTACAGTGCTCTTCCGATGAAAGTCGGTCGTTGAACACATTGACCATGCCATGCCGAGAGCACCACGGCGGCGGACGACAGTGAGGCCTAGGAAGGGGACGACGCGGAGCTGGGGAAGACGCAATAGTGGATGCCCACGCGGAGAGGAGTACGAGGGTTCACTAGTTTGGCTGAGGTGTGAGGCTGCCATCGCCGCAGAATAACAGGGTGAGTGGGTGAGTGGAGGGATGGCCTGGCCAGCAGTGGGAGTAGTATGGGGGCGGTGAGGCCTCCGCGGCAGCACAGCCGGCCACGGGAGGCAGGAGCATGCGGCACGACCGGCGCTGCTTTGGGCGGCTGGATAAAGAAGACCAGATGTTGAAGAAGCACTACGGCCGTTGGATGGACATCGTTGACCACGCCGCGCCGAGAGCACCAGGGCGGTGGACGATGGCGAGGCCTACGAAGGGAACGAAACGGAGCCGGGGAAGACACGGCAGTGGCTGCCCACACGGTGGAGAGTACGAGGGTTGACTAGTTTGGCTGTCATCGCTGAAAAATAATAGGAGGTGTGGCTGAGTAGAGGGATAGACAGGCCAGGGATGCGAGTATGATGGGGCCGTGAGGCCTGCCCGGCAGCACAGCCGGCCACGGGAGGCAGGAGCAGGCGGTTCCGACGGTGCTAGTTTGGGCGGCTGGGTCAGGAAGATCAGAGACTGAAGAAGCACGATTGCCGTTAGATTGACATCTAACAGTCTGACGCTGGTAGAGTCGATTGTTGACCAAGTTTCTTTTTGGAGAAACCTTTTGTACGCATGAACTTAGTAGGCCCACAAGTCAGCCTCCAAATATGTGGGAGACAACATAAAGCCCATTTGCTATTTTTTATAATTTGCAACCCGTTTGCTAATTCTTAAGTAATTTATTACACCCCAGTTTCTGCCCAGGACCACAGTCAAAAAGTTAAACCTTATTTTGCATATTTCAGTGGAGTCCGAACTGTTGTAAGCCCAAAATGATAAACATTTTTTTAAGAACTTATTGATTTGCAAAAATATCGTTTTGTTTTTGTAAGCAAATAAGACGTGTGACAATTGAGTTGGTTTAAGGGAAAACAAGTGGTAAAATAATCAGCGCTCGGTGGGAAAAAAACAACAAAAATAAGGATGTAAATATGAGAAGGGAATTTTATGTGTTTTCAATATAATGGTACGTGTATATCAACTAGTAAAACTATAGGTAGAGATTAGAAAACGGATGTAGGACATGCGTTTCAAGAGGAAAATAAAACTAGGCTGTGTGTTTGATTCAGTAAAAAAAACTGCCTGCGGATGTTGTAAGACAAAATATAACTAACGCTGGTGGGCAAGAGGCCAGTAGATACTTGCTGGATCTTTGTGCCCCATTGTCGTCATGGGCTGGGCCTGTTAAAAACAAAACCAACCCTGGGCAGTCTACAGCCCAGTTGAAACTTGCTCGACCTAAAAAAACAATATATGTGCTCAATAAACGAGAGAATTCTGCAAGTACAGACTGATAACTGGGATGCAGCAGGGATATTGTTTTTTCATCGTGATAATAAGTGCATGCACTTGTTTCGAAAAAATTGGAGAACTGGGAATTCGAACGGCAGATGCTTATGCTACCCATGCATCAAATAAAAATTAGGTGCCTGAAAATTCGTTTCGAAATAAATGATTCAACTTTATATCCATGTCGACCCTCGGCATGGTGGTTGGAACCAAATGCAAGTTCATATCAAAAGATCTTTAAAAACAATACCAACTTGCGGACGACAAGGTAGTACAACTAACAATACCAAACTAACTTATAATCTTTTTACTCCTAGCCCTAGTGTTTGTCTGGTAGAAAATCTTTCAGAGGACCAGCTCCCACTCCTTCTCTTGATTGAAGTGCCCGAGGTGGTACTGGTGCATCACCTAGTTGGTCCTTTGCTGGTCGAAGTTCTTGTTGGTGTGCAGCACCAGAACCTTTTTTGCTGCCCGTCTGCCGGCTGTTGACCATCACTGGCAAGATATTGCCGGTCTTGTGCCACATCGCGTGCATGCCGCACTCCGATTGTATCTTGCGACGCGTCCACGTGCCCCGTTTGAACGCCCTGGAATTGCGCTGGAAGAAATGCTTCCTTAGGCCACTCAGTGTGATACCTGCAGTATTGTGGAATACAGGTTTTATTGTACGTAGTTGGCATTTTCATAACATCTTTGGCACGTTGCAGTCACTTGTTTCACTTTTTATTAATTATCAAATTGTAATTGCTTCACCAGGTCTACGTCTAAAAAGAAAAATAGAGCTATAAACAAAGGAATATGTTTGTGCAAGTAGACGGTCGATCGGTGTCTTACCTGGAAGTTTCTCAGGTTGGGTGTAGCATTTACCGTGCTCGCTGTCGATGGTTGGTATAAACAAATCAATGAGAGACTGAAATCTCGCACTGTCAGCACTCACTTTGGCCTCAAGGTGCTCGATCAGCTCCTGATCCGTGGGATCAAACTAGACACCAGCCGGCAGCACCGGCCAATCCTTCTTCGACTTGCATCGGTAATTCCAGTTATATGGTACTCAATGTATGATCAATCGACTGTTTTAAGTGAATGATGAAAGATTTCGATAGATAAGTGGTACTCCAAATCTGAAGTCCAGAATACCCGAACACGCTGCTGGGATTCTTGTGTCACCTCACGCGCAGCGTGTTGTCACGTCAATTCAATATGTGGCCATGATGAATAATTTGACTGACGTATACTAGTACTGCTACTATACTACTTACTAGTCGTATGTAGTGTCACAATTGATACATAGGTTTAACTAACAAGTACGCACTTGAAGCCTAACTGATATATATATGGCTTCTGCAGAGCATCTCCATCATCATTATCAGTACATCCTACGCAAGTGAGTTAGGATGCACTTGATCCCAGGAAGGTATCTATCCTTCAAACCAGAGGAGTGCTTCAAACTAACAATAGTACATAATATCCAACAAAAGAGGGTCGTGCTACAGCAGCAGAATACATGGCTCAGTCTAGATATCAACAAGAATCAAGTTGTGGATATTTACTGCTGGCATGAACCACATCGCCGCATGTCTTGTTTGCAAAAGCCATCCATGGCATGGAAGCTTGATGCCTTTCACACACTAAAGATTATCTGACAACAAGCTGTATCGACGAATCTCTGGATATGGTGATTCATGAAACCCATGCTATGATGTGTAAACACAGTCCCCCTCGCAAATGGTAGTTGCATAGCACGATAATCATCGCCGGTGATGTGATCGATGATTGGTTGTATGATCGGATAATTGAGCCCGAGGAACAAGGAGTGGTTGCCAAGGCTGTAAACCCGCCTCTAGTTGAATACGCCTGGCCCAACGGAGCTGGAATCTTTCTCAAACACGAAGCAGCCATAGCCATCAATGTCATGAACGCCCCATGCATTGTACTGCATGTGGTTTGATGTAATGGTTTGGTCAATTTGGTACGTGCGAATGAGCATCAAATGACCGCTGTCATCTAAACAAGCGATAAACCACCACCCATCGGCTGGTATGATTCTAGGTCCTGGAATCATGAAGGCCAGCGTATTGGCGTCTCCTGCAACAATTCAAACTGGAGACCAAAAGGAAAAAAATAAACAATCATGTTCAGAGTATGTGTGGAATTAAGATTATTATAACAGTGACACATATCATAGATAGAGAATTGCAATGCCATGGTCATAATCATACCCCAAGTTAAAAAAATAAGCCATTGGGTTTCATATTCTAGCAATACTTCATGGTTCAAACATCATGTAAGAATGAGAGGAAAACAGCTATGACAACGCCTACTCATATTCTACCATAGCACTTACTACTCTGTTCTCATATCAACTCTAAGCAATAACATGCGTTGTTATAAAAATCTTGTAAACGAGAGTAACATATAGCAATCATGATGTTATGCTCATAATATGTATTCTAACAATCATTAGATGCCAATTGTTCTCATATCAACTCTACGAATAACATGTGTGGTCATAAAAATATAGGAAATTAGAGGGACAGATAGCAATGATGTGGTTATAGACATGCTATGTATTCTAAATTTGTAACAAGTGAACAGGCAGTCGTATTCATAAGGTAAAGATGAGATGAGATAGAACAATTACACGATGATAGATTCCCCCAGTATAGGCAGCCAATCTGTGCGTCGACCGTGCAAACAATGCCATCGTGCACTATAGCATCAGACAGAAATGTTGCCTCAACAGGATTGATGATGAGCAATAACCATGTATGGCGGCCGGATTCCAGATAGACTAATCCCATGTTGAACAAGGCAATGAGCTTGTAATCCATATAGTCTTCTGATGGTGTGGGCACTTCGCAGATTACAACTTTCTGCAAAGAGAGGTCAAGCCAAAAGCTTGATGCGTCTCGTGCGTAGTAGGCAGGAGTGTCCGGCGGGCCGTGAGGCTTGATGGCGACGGTATCCAATGATGGAAGTGTGATCTCTCGCTGGGTGTAGATATCCACGAGATGCCACGGACTACCGGAGTGGTGGATGAGGACGATCCAGTTGGCCTTCATGCCCGCCCAGTAGTGGCCGCGCATGAAGGATAGGTGGACGGGTAGTGGTAGCATGTCGAGGGGCACCACTGCAACCTCCGTAGGATCGTCAAGTCGGTGTCTGGGCCACCTGCGAGGATCGGGCATCAGCAAGCAGGGTGTCTTGAAAAGAGCCGGCCGGTTGTAGACGAGTAGACGGTACAAAGACCCGGAGCATGCGGCCAGACGGACGGTGCTGACTAGGTCCATACAATTACAGATCTGCTCCAAGAGAACATTGGGGAGGGAATTCCAATCGCGGCTCTGCGTGTCAGTCGGTTCTACCATTGGGGTTTTTGGTGCCTGCGAGCCAGCGGGGATGTGGATTCGGGCGGGCGAGCGAAAAAGCTTCTCGTCGTGTGGCCGAGCAATGAGCGGGGGGATATGGTATGCACGAGCTACCAAGGAAGATTGCGTGGGTGGGCGAGTAGTGAGCGGGGGTAAATGGTGTGCGGCTGACGATGGGGGAGAGAGGAGGAAACAGAAGAGAGGAGGAAGAAGAGTGGAAGACGGGGAAGAAAGTGCATTAAATCTCAATTCTACTAGTACTACTACCAGGATATACCATCCTTCGGAGTGTAAATAGTTACACCGATGACATGTGCGTCTACCACAAGAGGGACTATATGTCAGTTAATGGAGGACAGAGGTGCGAGGCGTATTTGCGAAGCGTGCTCTCTTGGCAAACATGATGGCGATCTTGGGTAAGGCTGATTTAGTAACACCAACACGCTGGTTTAGCTTATTAATTACGTGTCCCATCTGCTGCAGCGTGTATTGTCACTTCACTGTGAAGACTAGTTGAATAGTTCTCTCTGACCGAGATGGAGAATAATGGATCGTGAGGACTTCCTTCTACAGTATCCCTATGCCTCTACGCTCACTTCACTCATTTTGCTCCGTACCTAGTCACTTGTTGAAATCTGTAGAAAGACAAATACTCCGTATTTGGGAACAGAGGGAGGCTTTTACTCCGTATTTGGGAACATAGGGAGTATCACCATATGGAGGGAACAGAGGAAGCTTGAAATATGAACATGTCAATGGGAGGGAGTAAGCCCCATGCATGCATGCAACATGCAACACTCAAACGTACACATGGACGCACGCAACACTCATGCACCCATGCGGCACACAGCACACGACGCAACACACACGCTCATGCTCAAGTGCTCAACCTACTCCCTACGTCCGTGAAAGACTGTACATTTAGAGATTTACACATTGACCAGGGCATAACTAACGCCCAAAAGTAGCAGACTTATGTGTGCATGCGACCATTGAGAGAAGAAGATTAAATGAAGGCCGTTGCATGCTGTAATTAAGGATAGACATGTAGCCTATACCTATAGCACAAGTTGGTGCATTAGTTAATCAATGTCGTCTTAGATTAAAGGCTAAATGCATTGGAAGTGTAGATGTACATCATGTACTACACTCTTTGTTTTATAGCCGATGTACACTCTTTGTTAGAAGACCGAGGGAAACCAGGTGACAATTTAACGAGTCAGCAAAGTGCCACGTCGACTATGTGGCCTGTCAGTAGGGTGCAATACGGTGCTCTACGATGAGCTAGTGATCGTATAATCACCGCAAAACTATATATAGTGACTATAAAGAGCATATTGTTACATACATTGACCGCCAGTGTATTTTTCTCGTTTCAAATTAAGCCATATTAATCAGAAAGGACGCAGTATGGACTACTAGTACTAGTACTGCTTTGATGTGTCCCATCAACTCACCGAACGAGGAGAAGCTTGCTTACTACGCCTCTCCTTTGCCCACGCGCGCGGTGGCTCACGGGACGAGGAGAGGGTTTTGACTACAACGCCCTGTCCCTCTCCCTCTCCTTCTCCCTCGCCCTCGCCCTCGCCCTCGCGGTGGACGTGCAGTAGTTCAATCGGTGTCAGATTGCCAGAAGCATATTGTACTGTAGTATCATCATTGTTGGACCTTCCAAAGAGGCGAAGAGCCAAGTGCAAGGTTCACACGAGTACAAACTATTGAACCTCCCGAAGAGGCAAAGAGCCAAGCGCAAGGTTTTATAGGATTTGTCATCCTAGTAGGAGTGTACTACATCTATAGCGAATGATGCTACTGTATGATGCCGCCACGTCACGTATATCCAAAGCTGTGCCACCTTTTTATTCTCAAAGAGCGTGTTGGAGTCCGTGCAACAAACACACAAGTTGCTTGTACACATAACACATTTACTAGTAATAAATTCTAAAGTACAAATGCCAGTATGCCACACAAGTTCATCTCCAATTCATGTGATAAATTTGTGCACGACTAGTCTACATATATTCATAGCGCTACCGTTCACAATTACCGTACTCCACTTACACGTTATAGATGGGCTACATGTCCTCCTCCAGGTTCCAGCCCCAGGTGTTCTTCATGGATGGCACGATCCATAGCGGTGGGCAACGGGAATCATTGTCGCAGCTTTCTAGTCCGGTTCCACACGAAGGAGACTCATCCAAGCTGAAGCGGCATAAATCAGGGATAGCGTGCCCCAGCATGTCGTTCATCCGGTGGTGCGCACTGAAGACACAACCATGCTTCATGAACAGCAGGCCTTCCGTGTCGTGCACGAAAGGTAGCATCCACTTCACAATGGGGTAGCTGTCCTCGATGAAAAGCGAGTACTCTCCAAGAGTGTTCCTTGGCACCCACGTAGCATCACGGGGGTCGAACTCGGCGCCGTTCATCTGGTACACGCGGCATCCCAGATCTGGACACATGGTGACGTACATAGTCAAGGTCCATGCATAATAATGTTGTGCTCAAATATGGCGGTCGGTAATACTATGCAGCAAATAGTACTGCTCCGGTATAGAGGAAGTAAAATAACCGGCTTATTATATATACCCACTCTTGGCAACATGGATGAGATAGTAAGACATGGAAAAACAAAAATGGTGGCAGCTAGTGGGTTCAAGTGTTCAATGGCCTAGCTAGCTATACACGTCCTCCAAGGTAAAAAGTACTCCTACTAGTACTACTACTAAGTATACTACTAGTACAACAATGAAAGAGAAGGCGAGAGGGTTAAAAATGGAATACCTGGGTAGATGGTGACAGTCTGATCGTGGTAGATTGTGTGATCATGTTTAACATTAGTGGTACCATGGGTAACGACTGCTAAGATAGTTGATCCCAATATGCCAAAGTTAGCTACAAGGTTCCATGTTAGACCGAATCGCAGATGCAAATGCACATCCAGGATCGGCGATCTTATTTTGATCGGGGGATGACTGGTCCCTGCAAAATAGTGGAGTACTGTTAGGGATGCAAATGATGGTTTGTGCATTCCGTTTGTAATCTCCCGTACCATAGGATGGCAACCAGATGAAACAAGTCCCCTGGCTTGTCACCATGAAGATGCAGCGTAGATGGTGCATGGCGTCTTCGAACGTGTAGGGTTACAAATCTGCCGCCGCCAACATGCGCCAGCCTCTGCCGTTACTGCCTCTTGCATTGATGGCAATCCTTATGTCGAACACCGCGATGAGATAGTAATCGTCGTAGCCGCATCGCTTTGTCGGCGGGTCCACAACTGCTATCTTCTTCAATCTCATGTAGGCATCATCATACGTATTCAAGCCCAGCCAGTCCAGAAGGCCGATCCTAATGGTAGAGAAGGGGTCTACCGGAACGGCCGCACTGCTATGGATGTTGTGCAAAATGATGGTGGTATCCGGCCAGAGGTATGCAAGCCAATCTTCGTTGGCACCGACCCAGACCTATATATAAGGCGGTGGGCAGCGGAGAAATTACGGGATGGAAATGGAATAACTAAGTACTACATGATCAAACTCCATTACTAACCTGCTCATCGGACAAAATACGACTACCTCTCAATGTCGGCAACTCTAGCGGAGTCAACGTGCAACCATGGCCAGGGAGCAGTCGATTGTTCAAAGGATTGTCCCATAGAAGAACCTTCTCCTCGAGGACGCATGGAAGACCAACAAGCATGGCCTTTTCCCAAGCCTGTTTAAGCCGCGTCTTGAAAAAGTTGGTGCAGGAAGCACCAAGTCTTGCGGCAGTGAGGACGTCGGAGTGGTGTGCGATTTCTCCCAGAGGATCATTGTCCAAGGTCTCCCAGCCCCGACAAGGAGGAGAACTGCCTGGCGAATCCATGGGAGCAACGACGAACTGCCTTCTCTTCGGGGCAGGGGAACTAGCGAGGAGGAGATAAGAGTGTAGTAACCGCAGGGCCTCGTCCCTTCCAAATGTAGATCGTTCCTCAGCGAAGGGGTGAGGCTATTATTTACTACTAGTACTAGCATTATGGAACGTTATGGGATTGCATTATACTGTAAATAATAGCACTAGTAAGAAATTTTTGGCACTAGGTAGTAGTTTTTGGCGTGGATTAAGAAATTTTGGGTGTGTTTTTGCCATTTTTTGTACACGCCAACTAGTGTCAAAAAACGTCTTACATTACGTGACGGAGGAGTATGTACTCGTACTGTAGCAGTACTAGTACTACTTTTTCTCAACTAGTAGTGCGATGTACTGTACTTCTAGTCTAGTCTAGTATAGTGCACCAGTTTTGAACTCTTGAATCTCAGGGCCAAGGAGCTACAGTTGGTAGTGGAGGGTACTACTGTTCTCTAGAACCATCGCTGTACTATCAATGCAGGGAAAGTACACTTGCGTAGTGGCCTAGTGGGTACTCTCGGTGCTCTATTCAGCCGCTCCTCTCACATAGCTGGCCTACTCAGCCACTCCTCTCACGCACACACTAGTAGCCTGTTTATCAGCGACAGTTACTGCGGGGGTAGAACATTTGAGTTATTTGATACAGCGAGACTAGGCTTTTCGCTTCCATTTGTGGAGGTGTAATGGATCTCGTCGAACTTTGTTAGTAGTTCCTTCTTTATGAATGAGATGAACAAAGCTTTTGCCTCCGTTTCAAAAAAACACGTCAAGAGGAATTTCTTTTATAGTAGAGCCGATAATGGAGTGAATTCCATGCGTGCAACGCCACAAGCTAGAGAGTAGTAGTAGAGCACTTTACGTACAGAGCCACATTGCACAGTTGCCAATGCCCCACCAGGCTTTTCCGCCTCCTCAGGCTTAATTGGGAGGCGCTAGTTTAAATATGCTACTAGCTGATGAGGAAGATGCAGGCGAGGTGCGGCTAGGGCGAGAACGTGATCCACGGGATGCTGGGAAGGAAAACCAGTTCACGTGGTTAGGCTATCTAGTGCACCCAGATTGTGGGGCCGCACGTCCATTTGACTTCAAAACTCAAACTACCCGTGTAAAATATTGCTCACAGCAAAGTGTAGTAGTACTATTTTAAAAAAAGGCCGACGTGCGTTCGGCCGGGATCAAACTCACAATACGAGGTATACACTCCCGCGACCACTAGTAGTACTCGTACGTACATTGTTCCTTAAAAGAAACCCCTAATAATGCAAGAAACCAGTAAAATGCCAAGAAACTACTACCACTTGCATACGTGGCAGACTTAAGATAAGACTACCTTATCAACCATTGTACATGCTCTTACCAACCAGCCCTACCAAGAAACGACTACTCTACAAAGTGCCGTTATAGGCACGTTTCAACCCATGGCCCTGTTAGGATACATTTGTTGTCAATCTAACCCTGCCATCCAAACACCACTTTGGTTAGAGTTAGTTTAGGGTTACTACCACCGTCATGGTTTATTGGTCCCCATAGTATTTTGTGCCAAACTTTGACCATATATTTAACTAAGTAAATAATAATGCATGTTAGCAAAAATTGTATCTCTGGATTCGTATTTGAACATAGTTTTGAGAGATATTATTTTTGGTTACATGCATTAACATTTTTTTAGTTAAATCTAAGGTCAAAGTTTTGCACAAAATACTAAAGGGACTAATAAACTAGGACGGAGGTAGTAGAATCTAACTCGAACCTCTGACAGGGCCCATGTCTCCCATTAAGTCAACTCCTTCTATTCGACCGGGCATTATGACTTGTGGGACCTACATGTCAGTCTGCACAAAAATCCCCGAGTGACCTCCTACCTCCGTCCCGTCCACCTAGTTATCCTCGACCATGGGATGCAGCTACCGCCATCGGAAGAAGGCGAGGTCAAAACCGTCGGCGGTGCGGAGCCCATGTTGTGGCAGCCCGGATGCCAGCTCCGTCCAGCGCTCGCGGCCACTAGCTAGCCAAGATAGCTCCGTCCAGCTGCTTGTCTGCAAGTTTTGCTAGCTAGATTGGCACGGCAGCACGGTGGCTTGCTCGCGCGCGCCGCGCTAAGGCCAGCCATCTGGCTAGAGCGAAGGCCAGCGCGGCGGCTTGCTCGCTCGTGAGCCATGCTCGGGCCAGCCTACCAACCCGTGCGGAGCCCAGCGTGGCGTTTGGCCTGTCCGGCGGAGAGGCGGCAAACTCGCTCATCACCGGCGCCACTGACGAACACGCATCAGTACTGTTTGAAGTAATGTGCAGGAAAAATAATGATTTGAGGGGGAATAACAGGATAGAAGGTCAGATATGGATCCCTCGTGTCAACGATCAAACAAAATGTGTTGGTTTAAGCTGCCTCGTCAGCATGGACGTGTGGGCCAACCCTGTCATAAATTGGTTTAAACGAACCTAATCGGTAGGAATACTAGGTAGTAGTTTTTGGCGTGGATTAAGAAATTTTGGGTATGTTTTTGCTATTATTTGTAAAATAGATTCTTCCTAGGGCTGGTTGAAAGTGGTAGTTTTTTGTTAAATACTCTACATATTGTAAGTAGGAGCGAAAGTTGAGCTTTGGAAGCCAATAAGCAAGGCTAGTTACATAGTGCATATGTGTACATGATTGAAGGTAAATATCAACCATGAGTGACTAATATCTTGATGGAAAACTCGAAACTATGGAATACTAGGAAAAAATGGATGGTTGCAAATACTAGTAATGTTCATGTGCGTTGCAACGAATCATAATTAGAATAATACTTATTCACAAACTTGATACAAAACACTCTAATTTTGATATACATATGTCACTAGAGATATATTATGTTTCAATTAGAATATATTCCTTGGGCTGTTTTGGTGAGGTCAGGGAGGGATGTGGTTTGTTTTAAGATACTAATTATGGGTTTTTCTGCAAATTGGTAGAAAAGTGGGATGTTGGTGAGAAAAGGCAACAACTTACCTCACAGTCGTTAGATATAGATATAATGGTCAGAAACGATGGATGGCAGACACACCATCATCACCAACTTAGTCTTGTGTAGGAGTACTAGTAAGATCCTTGCATTGCACGGAACATCAAGATGCATTTTTTATAAAACACTTGTTGTGATTGAACCTTGCGGGAGTAATCCCATGTGTAAAAACTAATGATATCTCGATAAATATGATATAAGGTAAAGAGGAGTGGGTGTGGTGGTGATTGGTTGTCGGACTGAGCGGAGGCATGGGGATTGACGATGCGGCAATGCCACTGTGCCGCTTTGTTCGAGACTTCCTTTCTTAATTTCTCAACAATGAGGTTTGTTGGAGATAAGGATGAACGAGAGAAGGCCTTGTCTGCAAATGTGGAGAGGGATGCGGGTATCTTTTTGTTTAATTTCCATCCGTCAGATATAGATCGGACGGTCTATATTGCAAGATGGCACATGTACCATCATCATCAACTCGGTTTTTTATAAGAGAAGAAATAAGTATGGAGATACAAACTTATTATCGATACTTGCTTCCGTAAACTAGCATCTATATTCTATTCAATGCCTTGGCATGTGGGGCCTTAGCACAATGACTTCTAGACTATGTAAAACAAAGATTTTCCCGTCGCCGATAAGGAGGGGTTGACGGCGGCGCGCTTTTTGGCTTGCTCTAGTCCTAGTAGTCATACTAGGTGGACTAAGCACGTGTAGATTTATTATTTTTCACATCTCGTGTTCGCTGTACTGCCATGACTGTTAATGAATAGACGTTTAGTTATTCACGGGGAAACCCTTGTTGATTGTGTTTGTGTGAGAGAGAGACAGTGTGCGTGTGTGCTATGTTAGAGACCGAGGCACTGATAACAGATTCTTTGTGTCTATGTGTGTGGAGGATAGAGAGAGACATGACCATGGGGCTTTGTGTTGTGTAACGTGGAGACACATATACATAATTAGAGAGTGAGTGTGTGAGATACACATGCGGTGTAACGCCCTCGATGCGGCTATATCTCCCACGTGTCGAAGCACGACTTAGAGGCATAACCGCATTGAAAGCAATGTCGCAAGTGAGGTAATCTTCGCACAATCCATGTAATACATAAGGGAAAGAGATACATAGTTGGCTTACAATCGCCACTTCACACAATTACATGAATAAAGCATTACATCATCCAGATACAATCAAGGTCCGACTACGGAACCAAAATAAAAGAAGAACCCCAAATGCGACAAAAGGACCACGATCGACCCCAAGCTGGGCTCCTCTTGATCAACTAGAACGAAACAACATAAAGGGCAAGATCTTCATCGAGCTCCTCCTTGAGCTTAGTAGCGTCACCGCTTTCGGTAACCTAGGCACCGCAAACTGGTTTTGGAAGTATCTGGTGAGCCACGGGACTCAGCAATCTCACACCGCGAGATCAAGACTATTTAAGCTTATGGGTAAGGTAAAGGCATGAGGTGGAGCTGCAGCAAGCGACTAGCATAGCACGGAGGCTAACATACGCAAATGAGAGCGAGAAGAGAAAGCAAAGCACGGTCGACAAAAGTATGATCAAGAAGTGATCCTATAGCAACCTCACGTCAAGCATAACTCCAACACGTGTTCACTTCCCGGACTCCGACGGAAAGAGACCATCACGGTAACACACGCGTTGATGTATTTTAATTAAGGTCAACTTCAGGTTTTCTACAACCGGACATTAACAAATTCCCATCTGCCACATAACCGCAGGCACGGCTCTCGAAAGTTTATACCCTGCAGGGGTGTCCCAACTTAGCCCATGACAGGCTCTCGCGATCATCGAAGGAATAGACCTTCACCCAAGACACTCCGATCAGACTCGGTATCCGGTACATCAAGACATTTCGACAATGGTAAAACAAGACCAGCAAAGCCGCCCGAATGTGCCGACAAATCCGATAGGAGCTGCACATATCTCGTTCTCGGGGCACACGGATTGTCCAAACTTCCGGTAGGCCAGCCCGAAGATGCCCACGGTAGCCACCGGCGGTTGACGGTTTGGACCAACACTCACAACGAGCACTGGCCCGGGGTAAATAAAGATGACCCTTGGGCTCCGGAAACCCAAGGGAAAAAAAGGCTAGGTGAGGCAAATGGTAAAAGGCAATGTTGGGCCTTGCTGGACAAGTTTTATTCAAAGCGAACTGTCAGGGGGGTCCCATAAATCACCCGACCGCGTAAGGAACGCAAAATCCGGGAACATAACACCGGTATGACGGAAACTAGGGCGGCAAGAGTGGAACAAAACACCAGGCATAAGGCCGAGCCTTCCACCCTTTACCAAGTATATAGATGCATTAAAAATATAAAAGATATTGTGATATCCCAACAAGTACCCATGTTCCAATAAGGAACAACATCTCCATGTTCCAACAAGGAACAAGACTTCAATCTTCACCTGCAACTAACAACGCTATAAGAGGGGCTGAGCAAAGCGGTAACATAGCCAAACAACGGTTTGCTAGGAATGGTGTCAAAGGTTAGAGGTCTGACATGGCAATTTGGGAGGCTGACAAGCAAATGGTAGGCATCGTAGCATTGGCATAGCAAAAGAGCGAGCAAACTAGCATAGCAAAGATAGTAGTGATTTCGAGGGTATGATCATCTTGCCTGCAAGGTTCTCAGAGTTGTCGAAGGCTTGAACCTCGTAGGCATTCTCACCAGGTACCTCGTTCACGTACTCGTCTCCCGGCTCTACCCAAAGCAAGAACACAAGCAACGGAGCCACAATCAAACAAGGAACAATGCACAAGCAATATGATGCAAAACATGACATGCTATGCGAGATGTGATATGCAATGCATATGTATGCTCCGGAAGGAAAATGATGAACCGGGCATCAACTTGGCAAACCAAGTATGCCGCTGGAAAGATGGGATGATTTCGGGTGAAATCGATATAAAGATCACCGAATCGGACGCACGGTTTGCAAATGACAAGCAAAACAAGAATGATGCAAATCTGCGTTTAACAGCCCGATGCTACTTAGCATGCAACAAGAAACTATGCTACAGCATCCCAACATAAAAACAAAGCACATGGCAGCGAACTACAGGAGATGCTTAACAATAGAGGAACACTGAGCTACGGCTAAATCACATCATAACATGTTCAAACAAGCATGGAGAAAGTGCTCAAAATATCAGGTTCACAGACTTAGTGAAAATACTAGCATACCAAGAATTAACATCAGGAAGGCATGTTTAGAGCAAGCAAACAACATGCTACAGGAACTTATAATAGCAAAGCAAGGCATGACATGATTCTACTCAAAGCATATTTCGATAGTCCCTTACTGACCATAAGCCAAAAAGGAATCTAAGAAATGATGGCACCCATGTAAACATTGCAAGTTTCATTACAGATTTCAGACTTAGTGAAATATCAGGACATGGCAAAAACAGATTCAACATGGCATGTTCGTGAGCTCGATGCACTCACTACAGAGCACCTCATGATAAACTAAGCATACACCCATGAAGAAGACATGGCATAGGAGCTATACATGGCAAGAACAACATCATAGCATACACGGATCAACTACACCGACCTCGTGAAAATTGAATCTAATGCAAACAGTCTGCCAGGAAACAATTTCAAGCAAAAGTAGAGCACGAAAATGACATGCTAGACTACTCCATAAATGCCAACAAGGACATGGATGGATAGAGAACATCCATATGTTCAAAACACCCTTACTGATCATGCTCAAAAAGGGCATAAATCTTACTGAAACAACATGAACATATGGCATAAAATTAACAGCAGGACAAGACTTAGTGAAATCACTAAGTTCCTGAAATCAGCAACATCATCATCCCTACTTTGCATGCTTGTTCTAGTCAACACATAGCTCACAAAAATACATGGCAAACACCCCTGGAAAGATGGCATGGCAAAGTTCAACTCACATGTAGGACTCAAGTTCATAGGGTGCACACATAATTCATGGCAAAAATGACAAAAGAGCTCGAGCTGATAAGATTCTGAAACTAACGATCTGAAGCCATCTTCCAACAACATGTCGGGCATCAAGATGAGCCCAAATGCAAATGATGCAATGGAATGAAATGATGTACTCGTCGAGACGAACAATTTGACATATTATACGCCCAAAACGGAGCCACGGTTGCGGAGATGTGATGCAATGAAAATGGGACGAAAATAATAGAATCTGGGGACTTAGGCATTTCGGGCGAAGTCAACTGCTGGGCACGGAGATCGAGGATGGCGGAGATGGCGGGAAGCCGGCCGAGCTCGGGAGGATGTCGGGAGGCTCGGGACGGCGCCGGCGAGGTCGGGCCGGCCGGATCCGGTCCGGGAGGCCGGATCTGGCGCCGGCTGGCTGGAGGAGGCAAGACCTTGGCGAGGAAGGCGGGCGGCACGGCAGCGCCCGGCGACGGCCGGCAACGGCGGCGGCGGAGGGAGCTGCGAGGATCCAGGCGGCGGAGGAAGGCGAGACGCTGCGTGCTGGCTCATGTGAGCCATGATGGCGAGGCTCGACGGCGGCGGAGAAGCTCCGGGCCGGGCTGCCGGGCGAGGGCGCTGGGTCGCCGGAGGAACGCCGCGAGGGCGGTCCGGCGGCGGAGTAGAGGTTAGGCGGCGGCAAGCCATGTGGCCGCGGCGGCGGCGGCGGACGGCCCGCTGGTCCGCGATGGGCCAGCGGGCCTCGGCGGCGAGGCGCGAGGCGGCGTGGGCGTGGGGAGTGGAGGAGAGGGCGGCGCGGCGACGTGGCGGCCTGCCATTGGCCGAAGTGATGTGTCCGGCGGACACGTCCGGCTCGGACGGACGTGTCCGGCGGCGCGAGGGGAGCGGGGCTAGGGTTTGGACTGCGAAATGATCCGGGATTTCGGGGAGGAAGACATATTTATAGGTAGAGGGAGCTAGGAGTGTCCAAATGAGGTGCGGTTTTCGGCCACGCGATCGTGATCGAACGACCGAGAGCATGGAGGGGAGTTAGGTGGGTTTTGGGCCACTTTGGAAGGGGTGTTGGGCTGGAAACAAAAGAGGGCTTTACGGTTACCCTGTTAACCGTTGGAGTATCAAACGACCTCCAAATGGCACGAAACTTGACAGGCGGTCTACCGGTGCTAAACCAAGGCCGCTTGGCAAACCTCGGGCCATTCCGAGAAAGTTTAACACCCGCACACGAAAAGAGACAAGAGGGGACGCCGGATGACATAGGAGCGCCGGATTGCAAAACGGACAACGGGGAAAAGGCTCGGATGCATGAGACGAACATGTTTGCCAATGCGATGCACATGATGACATGATAAAATGCATATGGTGACATGGCAAATGCAACACGCAAGCAAATGACATGCAAAGACGGCGAATAACTGACGGACACCTGGCGCAACGGATCCGGGGCGTTACAACACTCCACCACTACGAGAGGATCTCGTCCCGAGATCTAGAATGGCACCGGAGGGAAACGGAAGAGAAAGAGAAGAGGTAAAACTAAGTTGCTTCCTCGACGAACGAGTGAAACCATGAACCTTGAGAGGTTGAGCAATTAAAAAGAAAGACTACAACGGAGATGAACGAAGTTGCAAACAATCTGTTAGAAAAGAGAACAAGGAGTATTACGAGAATTTAAAGGTTGCAAAGACATGAATCAAGAGTTTGACGATCGAAAAGAATATGACCACCTCGGTATAATGAGATAGCCAAGGAACAAGAATGACAGAATTTGGACAGCACTCCGGTAGAAAAGAGAAGAAAAACTTGATGAGATGAAAAGATATTGAAGAGATGATACAACAGTCCGGTTAAATGGATAAGAATGAAAAGAACACGATCCTCACAATTGGAGATGATGAGTGAAGAGAGCAACATCATGCCTTCGAAAGAAAGAATAGAAGATAAATCATTGGAATAAAAGAATGGAGAAGAAAATGCCAACTTCTACCACAATTGAATTTGGAAGGCATCCTTGCAAGAAGGTTAGAATAGAGTTGTTGGAAGACCAACAACGAAAAGAATAAGTTTGTAGTGGGCTTATGGAAACATCTCAACATTATGAGGTGACAACCGGCCACTAACGGAAACAATTGCTTGCTTGAGATTAACGAAGAGATGAAAGCTTGTTCCATCAAGATGGAAAAGAGATACTTGGGTCATTAATAAGCACCAAAATAGTAACATTCCTTAGGGAAGGCTTTAGGTGAAATCTATACCAAGATAACTCCAATGGAGAGATTGACGGTTGAAAAGATCTCTTGAACAAAGAGAAAAATGATGGATTTAGTTAACTCAGTCCTGACAACTTGTGAATCATGAAACATGAGGAGAAATTGTCAAGAGTGACATAACACCACCTCAAAAGATAAGGTAGAAAGAATTGCACTTCGAAATGCAAGAAGAAGAATACTTGAACGCCTCAAAACAAAACAAGTGTTGGGCACCCTGTTTAATTTTGAGTATAGCTTGGCTGATCTTGACTCCGAGAGAAATCTTGAAGAACAATTGAAGAATGAAAAGAATCCTTGAGGAACCACCATGTAGAGCCTCCATGAAGAACTCCGGTAATAAAAGGATGATGAAAAGAAAGAGAAGTTGAAAACACAAGGTGAAACCTTGCAATGACTTAGATGGAGCTTCGCGACGATAATGCGGAAAACTTGGAACTCCGGAAAAGAAAAGATGAAGCATCTCGAACCGAGAATGTGATATGATGACCAACTCCGGAAAGGAAGATGAATCACTTGTAATCAAGAATTTATTCATCATGAATAACCTCCGGAAGAAAAGAATTGAATCGCCTCGAGGAAATAAGAATAAGATTTATTATATGCTTATCCTTCATCAAATTAAATTGATGACAATCAACGGATTTGGCATACTACTTATTCTCGTAGAAAGGATTAAAAGAGATATAGCGTAAACTTGAGAAGGTCTTCAACGAACCACCGGTAGGATTAGAACAACAATTGAATTGATATGATGAACAAAGAAAGAGAACTCTTGAATGAACCACCGTAAGAATTGACAATGAATGTAGCAAAGGCACAATTCACCGGGAAGAATTGGAAAACGAATGAAGATACTAGAGGGGATTTAGATACCTGAGAACGAAGAGATCACGAGCTGATAAGAGAATACTTTAATGATGCACCGGTATGGTTTGGAGAACGAGAGCTGAAATCTTGAATGAATAATACTGAGAAGATGGGCTTCAAAGAATGAAACTGAAAAGACTCCTAAAGTGCTCCGGATGGGTGAAAAAGATTCTCACAATCGAAAACAATTCTGAGAGGATGTCAACAAGCTAGCACCATGAATCTTGAAGAGAATAGAGCAAGATTAAAGAGAAACTCTTCTTCGGTCTTCAAATGATGAGAATGACAACGAGAAACACCACCAAGAATTATTGAGGCACACCGGAAGAATCAAAAGCGAAGAGGTTGAGCCAACTATGAAAAGAATTTGAAAGATCTAGGAGAAAAGCATTTGACTGATGATAACTCATTCTTACGTCAAACTTGGAGAAGAATTTGGGATAGCTCCGGAATAATTAGAAGAGTCAGGTAAGATCCTGGGAAAAGACCTGTGGGTTAGGGCCCACTCAAGAGAAACACCGTTGAAAAGGATTTAAAAGAGATGTTGCACCGGTTGAATTTAATGACTTGAATGAGATACCAATCTCGAAAGAGCTTGAACGAATGCAGAGTGGAAACACGAATCTTCGAGATATCTTGAGCACTCCGGAATAACAAATAGCGAGAAGTGAATGATAATGAGGTGCACCGGTATTAAAAGGCATTGAAATGAGGAAAAAGATATGATGAATATCAAAAGCTTGAATAGGATCCACCGGAGAAGAGACAACAAAGAAGGATGATGAACTTGAAACTGTTGAGCATCTTCATGGGAAATCACCGGATAAGAACATTGATGGAAAAGAATGGAGAAACTTCACATGAATAAATGGATACTTGATTAAGAAATCTGTGTCCTTGAAGAAAAAGGGGTGGGAGGGTGGTGAAAAACAAAGACAACTTGGGATGAACGAAACAAACACCGTTTAGGAAAGGTATGGATTCAACATTTGACATTGAAGCAACTCGAATACCACGAATAACACAAAACAAAGGATTTGGCTTGCAGAATAAGCCGGAACAAACATATGATAGAGATTTCGTCCGAAGTTTTCGTGGTGGGGCCTACACGGGCTCAATCGTACAGCACCATCATGTACAAGGCAGTGCACATGACATCTGAAGCGCCCCCAGTCGGCATAGCCAAGGACTCTTTAAGACACAACGAGACCATGTAAAACCAACCGTGAATAGGCGGACCACTAGGCGTCGAACCCCAATTTCATATCATACATCCGTCGGAAAGATATCCTAAGAGCTACTTGAATTCCCACCTATGAAACTCCCGAAATTTTCCGGTTATGCAATCGGTGTTGGGGATACAGGAGCAATATATCTCACCCAAACTAACAATCCCTACATCCATTTGTATCCATCCGTCAACACATAACCAAGAAACCTTCGGAAATCGTGTACCTCAACCTTCGAAAAGCATCCGTTATACAAGTCATGGCAATACTCCCGTACTCACCTCAGTACTGGGTTAGCGGGGTTATCTCACCAACAACTGCATAAAAGAGATTTTCGATGTCGGCGTACTAAACTCAGGTATTCCAGAACTGCAACGATAAAATTATGATGACGACACCTCGGAGCTCAACTCCCCGGGACACTGCCACAACCCCTAAATGTCAGGAGGCAACCAAGACAATGTTGTCATCATAAAACCATCGGAACGATTCTAAGATACCCGCGTGATCCTAAAAAAATTTTAGTGAAATTTGAGAAGAGAAGAGTCAAAACTCTACGTCAGGATACCTCACCAGAAGGTCGAAGGGACTGAGGAGTAAAAAGAATTCCTAAACTCTCCGATATATATAATCCTAGATGACTCAAAACATTTTTCTAGACACAACTCGGCCACTAAAAACAATCAAGCAGTGGGGGCTCCTAAGGTCGGGGATGGCTCTGATTACCAACTTAGCGCCCTCGATGCGGCTATATCTCCCGTGTCGAAGCACGACTTAGAGGCATAACCGCATTGAAAGCAATGTCGCAAGTGAGGTAATCTTCGCACAATCCATGTAATACATAAGGGAAAGAGATACATAGTTGGCTTACAATCGCCACTTCACACAATTACATGAATAAAGCATTACATCATCCAGATACAATCAAGGTCCGACTACGGAACCAAAATAAAAGAAGAACCCCAAATGCGACAAAAGGACCCTGATCGACCCCAACTGGGCTCCACTACTGATCAACTAGAACGAAACAACATAAAGGGCAAGATCTTCATCGAGCTCCTCCTTGAGCTTGGTAGCGTCACCTGCTCGGTAACCTAGGCACCTGCAAACTGGTTTTGGAAGTATCTGGTGAGCCACGGGGACTCAGCAATCTCACACCCGCGAGATCAAGACTATTTAAGCTTATGGGTAAGGTAAAGGCATGAGGTGGAGCTGCAGCAAGCGACTAGCATATACGGAGGCTAACATACGCAAATGAGAGCGAGAAGAGAAAGCAAAGCACGGTCGACAAAAGTATGATCAAGAAGTGATCCTATAGCAACCTACGTCAAGCATAACTCCAACACCGTGTTCACTTCCGGACTCCACGGAAAGAGACCATCACGGTAACACACGCGGTTGATGTATTTTAATTAAGGTCAACTTCAGGTTTTCTACAACCGGACATTAACAAATTCCCATCTGCCACATAACCGCGGGCACGGCTCTCGAAAGTTTATACCCTGCAGGGGTGTCCCAACTTAGCCCATGACAGGCTCTCGCGATCATCGAAGGAATAGACCTTCACCCAAGACACTCCGATCAGACTCGGTATCCCGGTACATCAAGGCATTTCGACAATGGTAAAACAAGACCAGCAAAGCCGCCCGAATGTGCCGACAAATCCTGATAGGAGCTGCACATATCTCGTTCTCAGGGCACACCGGATTGTCCAAACTTCCGGTAGGCCAGCCCAGAGTTGCCCCTGGTGGCCACCGGCGGTTGACGGTTTGGACCAACACTCAACGAGCACCGCCCGGGGGTAAATAAAGATGACCCTTGGGCTCCGAAACCCAAGGGAAAAAAAAGGCTAGGTGAGGCAAATGGTAAAAGGCAATGTTGGGCCTTCTGGACAAGTTTTATTCAAAGCGAACTGTCGGGGGTCCCATAAATCACCCGACCGTGTAAGGCATAAAATCCGGGAACATAACACCGGTATGACGGAAACTAGGGCGGCAAGAGTGGAACAAAACACCAGGCATAAGGCCGAGCCTTCCACCCTTTACCAAGTATATAGATGCATTAAAAATATAAAAGATATTGTGATATCCCAACAAGTACCCATGTTCCAATAAGGAACAACATCTCCATGTTCCAACAAGGAACAAGACTTCAATCTTCACCTGCAACTAACAACGCTATAAGAGGGGCTGAGCAAAGCGGTAACATAGCCAAACAACGGTTTGCTAGGAATGGTGTCAAAGGTTAGAGGTCTGACATGGCAAATTGGGAGGCTGACAAGCAAATGGTAGGCATCGTAGCATTGGCATAGCAAAAGAGCGAGCAAACTAGCATAGCAAAGATAGTAGTGATTTCGAGGGTATGATCATCTTGCCTGCAAGGTTCTCAGAGTTGTCGAAGGCTTGAACCTCGTAGGCGTTCTCACCAGGTACCTCGTTCACGTACTCGTCTCCCGGCTCTACCCAAAGCAAGAACACAAGCAACGGAGCCACAATCAAACAAGGAACAATGCACAAGCAATATGATGCAAAACATGACATGCTATGCGAGATGTGATATGCAATGCATATGTATGCTCCGGAAGGAAAATGATGAACCGGGCATCAACTTGGCAAACCAAGTATGCCGCTGGAAAGATGGGATGATTTCGGGTGAAATCGATATAAAGATCACCGGAATCGGACGCACGGTTTGCAAATGACAAGCAAAACAAGAATGATGCAAATCTGCGTTTAACAGCCCGATGCTACTTAGCATGCAACAAGAAACTATGCTACAGCATCCCAACATAAAAACAAAGCATATGGCAGCGAACTACAGGAGATGCTTAACAATAGAGGAACACTGAGCTACGGCTAAATCACATCATAACATGTTCAAACAAGCATGGAGAAAGTGCTCAAAATATCAGGTTCACAGACTTAGTGAAAATACTAGCATACCAAGAATTAACATCAGGAAGGCATGTTTAGAGCAAGCAAACAACATGCTACAGGAACTTATAATAGCAAAGCAAGGCATGACATGATTCTACTCAAAGCATATTTCGATAGTCCCTTACTGACCATAAGCCAAAAAGGAATCTAAGAAATGATGGCACCCATGTAAACATTGCAAGTTTCATTACAGATTTCAGACTTAGTGAAATATCAGGACATGGCAAAAACAGATTCAACATGGCATGTTCGTGAGCTCGATGCACTCACTACAGAGCACCTCATGATAAACTAAGCATACACCCATGAAGAAGACATGGCATAGGAGCTATACATGGCAAGAACAACATCATAGCATACACGGATCAACTACACCGACCTCGTGAAAATTGAATCTAATGCAAACAGTCTGCCAGGAAACAATTTCAAGCAAAAGTAGAGCACGAAAATGACATGCTAGACTACTCCATAAATGCCAACAAGGACATGGATGGATAGAGAACATCCATATGTTCAAAACACTCTTACTGATCATGCTCAAAAAGGGCATAAATCTTACTGAAACAACATGAACATATGGCATAAAATTAACAGCAGGACAAGACTTAGTGAAATCACTAAGTTCCTGAAATCAGCAACATCATCATCCCTACTTTGCATGCTTGTTCTAGTCAACACATAGCTCACAAAAATACATGGCAAACACCCTGGAAAGATGGCATGGCAAAGTTCAACTCACATGTAGGACTCAAGTTCATAGGGTGCACACATAATTCATGGCAAAAATGACAAAAGAGCTCGAGCTGATAAGATTCTGAAACTAACGATCTGAAGCCATCTTCCAACAACATTTCGGGCATCAAGATGAGCCCAAATGCAAATGATGCAATGGAATGAAATGATGTACTCGTCGAGACGAACAATTTGACATATTATACGCCCAAAACGGAGCCACGGTTGCGGAGATGTGATGCAATAAAAATGGGACGAAAATAATAGAATCTGGGGACTTAGGCATTTCGGGGCGAAGTCAACCTGCGGGCACGGAGATCGAGGATGGCCGGAGATGGCGGGGAAGCCGGCCGGAGCTCGGGGAGGATGCCGGGAGGCTCGGGGACGGCGCCGGCGAGGTCGGGCCGGCCGGATCCGGTGCCGGGGAGGCCGGATCTGGGGCGCCGGCGGCTGGAGGAGGCAAGACGCGGCGAGAAGGCGGCGGCACGGCGCGCGCCGGCGACGGCCGGCAACGGCGGCGGCGGAGGAGCCCCAGCGAGGATCAAAGGCGGCGGAGGAAGGCGAGACGCGCTGGCTGGCGCATGTGAGCCATGATGGCGGGCGCGACGGGCGGCGGGAAGCTCCGGGCGGGCGCGGCCTCGGCGAGGGCGCTGGTCGCGAGGAACGCCGCGAGGGCGGTCGGCGGCGGAGCGAGAGGTTGGCGGCGGCAAGACGGCCGCTGGCCGGCAGGCGGCGGCGGACGGGCCCCGCTGGTCCGCGATGGGCGGCGGGCCTCGGCGGCGGCGGAGGGCGGGCGGCGTGGTGGCGTGGGGAGTGGAGGAGAGGGGCGGCGCGGCGACGTGGCGGCCTGCCATTGGCCGAAGTGATGTGTCCGGCGGACACGTCCGGCTCGGACGGACGTGTCCGGCGGCGCGAGGGGAGCGGGGCTAGGGTTTGGACTGCGAAATGATCCGGGATTTCGGGGAGGAAGACATATTTATAGGTAGAGGGAGCTAGGAGTGTCCAAATGAGGTGCGGTTTTCGGCCACGCGATCGTGATCGAACGACCGAGAGCATGGAGGGGAGTTAGGTGGGTTTTGGGCCACTTTGGAAGGGGTGTTGGGCTGGAAACAAAAGAGGGCTTTACGGTTACCCTGTTAACCGTTGGAGTATCAAACGACCTCCAAATGGCACGAAACTTGACAGGCGGTCTACCGGTGCTAAACCAAGGCCGCTTGGCAAACCTCGGGCCATTCCGAGAAAGTTTAACACCCGCATACTAAAAGAGACAAGAGGGGGGGCCGGATGACATAGGGCGCCGGATTGCAAAAGCAGACAACGGGAAAAGGCTCGGATGCATGAGACGAACATGTATGCCAATGCGATGCACATGATGACATGATAAAATGCATATGGTGACATGGCAAATGCAACACGCAAGCAAATGACATGCAAAGACGGCGAATAACTGACGGACACCTGGCGCAACGGATCCGGGGCGTTACATGCGGACATGGGGAGAGATGAGGATCCAGATAAATGGGTGTCTGTGCGTGTCTGGGTTTGTTTGTGCACACGTTTGTGTGTGAGAGGGAGTGTGTGTATGTGGAGTAGAGAGACCACTGATGATGTAAACCTAGTATAAGGGAAGGGGGAATGGTGTGACATGTGTAGTAGCGGGATATCACGGGTGTGGGCGGGGGGAGCAGACTATTTGGAAGAGACATCGAGTGTGTGTGTGGGAGAGGGGTGTGGGAGCGAGAGAGAGAGAGAGCACTAGTGACGAGAGAGAGAGAGAGAGAGAGAGAGAGAGAGAGGAAGAGAGGGGGCGAGAGGGGTCATTTGTGTCCATAAATGGCGTATAGATAGGGAGACAATGTTGATGTTGTCCGAAATTGTCCTATGTATGGAGATGCAAGGGAAGCGAGTTATCGTGTGTGTGATAGGGACTTCATGAGAGATCTAGAATAGATGGTGTAGAGAACAATGTGCGAAATCAAGAACGATGATACATTAGGGAGCTATGGAAAGAGTCATGACATATATGTATACAGGGAAGGAGCTGGGGCGGGTCCACATGTGGGAGAGATAGAAAGAGGAGAGTGGTGCACAAGGAGACAAACTGTGCTTGTTTGCAGTGGGGGTGGTGTGTGAGGTGAGTGCGCGAGAACCACATAACTAGGGAGATAGACGTTTGGGGGCGACGTTTTGTGTGTATGGGAAATATACACTCTACATAGTGCGTGTGCTTGGGTAAGAGAGATAGCGGGAGACCTAGAGAGTGAGGGAAGAGATGTGTGCATGCCCGAGAGACAAAGTGATAGAGACCTATATTGGGGTCCGGACTTTACAAGAGAGAGGGGTGTTAATGTGCTTGTGTGTTGGTGTTTGGGGCAGAAAATGACTTCTCTATGTGTGTGGGGGGGGGCTAGGGGGTGGCTTCAGATAAAGTGTGAGGTGTCTATATTTGAGGGACTTTAGCATAATTGAGATATTGTGCAGTCATGGTTGATCAATTTGTTTCACAGTTTGGACTATGAGATAACGATACTTTTGAACATGCGTGATATACCTTGATGTACCAAAATTACAAACCTAAGATTGGAATTTTGGAATTCGACTCCATCATTAGCTTTTGATTCATTTAAACGGAGGTACATTTTTTAAGCCGGGATTTCGTGATTTCAAATTCATATATCAAACCTAGAGATATACACATATGGGCATGTTCAAACTTTATAATCATCTACTTTATTCATACACATACACATTTTTTCTTTTGTCATCATATTTAGGATAAACACATTTGGAATTTCATTTGAATTGGACCATATGATGGTATTTGCTTGTAGTAGCTCAATGATCCATATTTGAATTGAATGGACAATCTAAGTTTCGAGTTGGAGACACTGATTTTCAAAACTTGCACATTTGTTTTGCGTGCAAAACAAACAAATTGTCGGCCGTGATATCATAGTCGGCCGTATGAGAGCAGAATACTTATAATTTTAGGCGCCAAAAGCTTTCAAACTTCCCGCTCACATCGAAATATCACGGGCCCGAAAGTTTAGCCCTGCGATATTCCTGTTTTACCCCTTCCACATGAACGGAAAAGGGCTGCTTTGGTAACTCCATTGTTTTCCCCTCTTTGCCCCCAACATTCTTCCCCAGAGCCCCTCCCCTTCCCCTCCCCGACCCCCCAACCACGCCAAGCCGCCGAATCTAGTCATGTGCCGCAGCGGTGGACCTCACACCCTGCCGGATCTACCTTCCGCACCTTGGAACCCCCAACTACCAACTCACCACTTCACTGGAGCCGCTTCAGCGACTGGCTTGTCCACCGCTCCAGATCTCCTTGACCGCCATAATGGTCCACCGCACCGGATCGGTTAACCGGTGCCCTCGTCCACCACATTGTAGGCCCTTCACTAACTCCCTCGTCCGCCCCTTCGTTGGCCCTTCATACAAGCCCTCGCCCGCTGCAACAGATCCGCCTCACCAAAAGCACTGTACAACGCGCCCGCCGAAGACTTCGTCCACTGCACCGGACCTGCTACACGGACGCCATATTCAACTCCATCGGCCCTGCTTTACCGACGCCGCAGCATCATCAGGTTATTTTGATTTGTACTCCTTCGGTTTTTCTCTTTATCGTGCAACTGTTCACTTACCACAGATGAGCTTTCTTGTATGTCGACAGCGCCAAGAACAGTAGCATCGAGCCGCTTCAGCGACGCGGCGAACCGGTCAAACTCAACCGCAACACGAGCACCATCGACGATCCTTAGCTATGAAGTATGACAAGGATACCCGTATGCCGCCGAGAATCAGGTACTATTATCCAATGGCCGGCGCCTACGTTCACTTTCCTAGCATAAGCACCGCACCTTTGAATTTCTTTAGGGCATCATTCAGTTTTTCATGAGACGCATTATTCTGCTTGCACCTGTAGGGCCATACTTCTGGAAGTGAACATGTTACATGTGCTAAATTACATACCAATGCACATATAGTTAATATGCCTTAGTTTTGTCCTTAGTACTCCCTCCGTTCCAAAATAGATGACCCAACTTTGTACTAACTTTGTACTGAAGTTAGTACAAAGTTGAGTCATCTATTTTGGAACGGAGGGAGTATTACTGTACTTCCTAGATATCACTGCCTACTATTTTACTTCTTGAATGCTATATTTATGATAATGGTGTTGTTCTGATGCCACCTATTGGTTCCATCAGACTGCTTAATGTTCTCTATGCTTAATTACACATCAGGAAACTAGCATGTGGCTCCGCTGCTTTTTGTTCGTTTTACCCTACACTATCTGATGCTAGCTATTACATCACTGCTCCGAGCCTCTGTTCATTAGTTTTTTGTGTGTTCTTGATCTTCCCAAGTTGCATGACTAATTTGATGCTTCTATTAATTATGGAGTTGCCAACCCCATCAAGCAAAATATTTGTTCTTTTGGGGCCGGCACCTCGAACAAGCATAAAAATAGAGGGAAGCAGATATATTTTCGTGTATGGACACACCCTTCTTTCATTAGTTTAGGTGAACCATTGATGATCAATTTGGACCAGTGCATGCGATTAAAATTAATTTTTCCTAAATAGAGGGTGCAGAATAAACTACAACAACTAGATTTGCATCCACGGGATGCTGACGTTATCTTCAAAGAACATTGCAACAGCAGCGAGGCTTCATAGCAACATATGGTAAGCCAGTGTGTTTTAGTACATGTGAAATGTAATGCGAGTGGGCTGCTGCTATGTCTTGAGCTTTGACTCGAAGAGGAGAGGGTGATGCAGCAAAGTGTAGGGTAAGTATTTCCCTCAGTTTTGAGAACCAAGGTATCAATCCAATAGGAGGCTCCTCGAAAGTCCCATGCACCTACACAAACAAACTGAGAACTCGCAACCAATGCAATAAAGGGGTTGTCAATCCCTTCACGGCCACTTGCGAAAGTGAGATCTAATAAAGATAGTATGATGAGATAAATATGTTTTTGGTATTTTATAAGATAGATGCAAAAAGTAAAGATGCAAACAAAAGTAGATTGAAAGCAAATATGATAAGAGATAGACTCGGGGGCCATAGGTTTTACTAGAGGCTTCTCTCAAGATAGCATAAGTATTACGGTGGTGAACAAATTATTGTTGAGCAATTGATAGAAAAGCGCATAGTTATGAGATTATCTAGGCATGATCATGTATATAGGCATCACGTCCATAACAAGTAGACAGGCTCCTTCCTGCATCTACTACTATTACTCCACACATCGACTGGCTCCTGCCTGCATCTAGAGTATTAAGTTCAAAAGAACAGAGTAACGCATTAAGCAAGATGACGTGATGTAGAGGAATAAACACATGCAAATGATATAAACCCCATCTTGTTATCCTCGATGGCAACAATACAATACGTGTCTTGCAACCCTTTCTGTCACTGGGTAAGAACACCACAAGATTGAACCCAAAGCTAAGCACTTCTCCCATGGCAAGAAGAACCAATCTAGTAGGCCAAACCAAACTGATAATTCGAAGAGACTTGCAAAGATAACTCAATCATACATAAAAGAATCTAGAGAAGATTCAAATATTATTCATAGATAAACTTAATCATAAACCCACAATTCATCGGATCTCGACAAACACACCGCAAAAAGAGTTTACATCGAATAGATCTCCACAAGAGACGGGGAGAACATTGTATTGAGATCCAAAAAGAGAGAATAAGCCATCTAGCTAATAACTATGGACCGGTAGGTCTGTGGTAAACTACTCAAAACTCATCGGAGGGGCAAGGATGTTGATGTAGAGGCCCTCCATGGTTGATTCCCCCTCCGGCAGAGTGCCGGCGAAGGCTCCAAGATGGGATCTCGCGGATACAGAAGGTTATGGCGGGGGAAATTGTGTTTCGTGGTGCCCCTGGATGTTTTCAGGGTACATAGGTATATATAGGAGGAAGAAGTACGTCAGTGGCCACCCGAGGGGCCCATGAGACAGGGGGGCGCGCCCTACAGGGGGGGTGAGGGAGTCCTGGACTAGGGGGTGTCCGGACAGACTACGAAGATACAAGATTGAAGACTCCGTCTCGTGTCCGGATGGGACTTTCCTTGGCGTGGAAGGCAAGCTTGGCAATACGGATATGTAGATCTCCTACCATTGTAACTGACTCTGTGTAACCCTAGCCTCCTCCGGTGTCTATATAAACCGGAGGGCTTTAGTCCGTAGGACACAACATACATCACAACAATCATACCATAGGCTAGCTTTAGGGTTTTAGCCTCCTTGATCTCGTGGTAGATCCACTCTTGTACTACCAATATCATCAATATTAATCAAGCAGGACGTAGGGTTTACCTCCATCGAGAGGGCCGAACCAGGTAAAACATCGTGTCCCTTGTCTCCTGTTACCATCCGCCTAGACGCACAGTCGGGACCCCTACCCGAGATCCACGGTTTGACACCGACATTGGTGCTTTCATTGAGAGTTCCTCGTGTCGCCACCGATAGGCTCGATGGCATCTTCAATCAACAACGCTGTCAGGGTGAGACTTTCCTCCCGAACAGATCTTCAGTATACGGCGGCCGCTGCTGGGCTAATTCACTTGGCCATCCGAGCAGATCGAAGCTACGCCCGCCATCGAGTCGATTCGAAGCCTAAACTTCACGGCCGACATCCGCGGGGACTTGATCGTCGACGGGCTCGAGCCAAAGCCAAGCGCGTTGCACTGTTGCGATGGGCATGATCTAGCTCTGCCGCCGAATAGTGCCTTGGTGTTCACGCACGAATCCGCCCCGGCCCTTAGTCCGGAGCCGATCACCCAGATCGAGGACCGGTGGATGGACACCACCTCGGGGGCCTCAACTTCCACGGCGATGGAGCCAAACACTAACCTTGTCCCTCGCGAAACTCGTGATTCCGAGGTGCCGGACTCCTTGCCAGACTACGGACCTGCCGCGCCCTTGCCAATCGAATCGGATTGGGTGCCGATTATGGAATTCACCGCCGCAGACATCTTCCAATACTCGCCCTTTGGCGACATCCTAAATTCGCTAAAGCATCTCTCGCTATCGGGAGAGTCCTGGCCGGACTACGGCCAGGATGGTTGGGATACGGACGACGAAGAAATTCAGAGCCCACCCACCACCCACTTTGTAGCCACTGTCGACGATCTTACCGACATGCTAGACTACGACTCCGAAGACATCGACGCTATGGACGACGATGCCGAAGACGAACAGGAACCAGCGCCTACAGGGCATTGGAAGACCACCTCGTCATATGACATATACATGGTGGACACCCCAAAGGACGGGGACGGCGAAGAAGTAGCGGAGCTAGATTCCTTAAAGAAACAGCCCAAGAGCCGGCGTCAGCGGCGCCGCTCTAAATCCCGCCACAGCAAGAATGGAGATTCCGGCACAGGAGATAACAATACCCTAGAGAGTGCCGAAGATAATCCCACCAGCAAGACTCAGCGCAGGAGGACGCAGAAGCAAACCCCCACGAGAGGGCGGCAGACGAAGAGGTCAAGGATTATAAATATATACCTCCCTCCGAAGACGAGGCAAGCCTCAACGACGACGAATTCGTCGTGCCCGAGGATCCCGTCGAACAAGAGCGTTTTTAACGCAGGCTTATCGCCACGGCAAATAGCCTAAAGAAAAAGCAGCAGCAGCTTCAAGCTGATCAGGACCTGTGGCCGATCGATGGACCGAGGTCCTCGCTACCAAGAGTTTAAACTCAACGCCTCCAAGAGCTACCCTAGACGCAAGTTGCTCCCCGATTAGAGGAGGAAGCATACATACCTTCATCACCAGCAAGACGATACGGCCGACCGACCACCCGTGGTCGCGGCGAGCAGAGGCATCCAGACCCTCCACAAAGACCGTACCCCGGCATCGCTCCAAAAGAACGAAGCCAAGAGGGAACGCGCCGGACTTGCGAGACGTATTGGAGGACAAAGCAAGGCAATCCAAATGCATCTACGGATCAAGAGGGCGCCCCACGACACGCGACGAATACCGTCGCGCCGGATACAATAACCCCGGCCGGGCCGAACACAGCAGATAATGCTCTCTCGAGCTGCGTCGTGATATTGCTCAATATAGAGGCGCCACACACCCCCTATGCTTCACTGACGAAGTAATGGATCATCAAATCCTTGAAGGGTTTAAACCCGTAAACATCGAATCCTACGACGGCACAACAGACCCACGGTTTGGATTGAAGATTATCTCCTTCACATCCATATGGCCCGCGGCGACGATCTCCATGCCATCAAGTACCTCCCACTCAAGCTTAAAGGACAAGCTCGGCATTGGCTTAACAGCTTGCCCGCAGAGTCAATTGGGTGTTGGGAAGACCTAGAAGCCGCATTCCTCGACAATTTCCAGGGCACGTATGTGCGGCCACCAGACGCCGATGACCTAAGCCACATAATTTAGCAGCCAGAGGAATCGGCCAGACAATTCTGGACACGGTTCTTGACAAAGAAAAACCAAATCGTCGACTGTCTGGATGCAGAGGCCCTCGCAGCCTTCAAACATAACATCCATGATGACTGGCTAGCCCGGCACCTGGGACAGGAAAAGCTGAAATCCATGGTAGCACCCACATCATTAATGACCCGCTTTTGCTCGGGAGAGGATAGCTGGCTAGCTCGCAGCAACAACCTCAATAAAAATTCTGGCAGTCCGAATACTAAGGACCACAACGGCAGGTCACGTCGAAACAAAAACAAACGCCGCATTAATGGCGATGATAAGGAGGATACATTAGTCAATGCCGGATTCCGAGGCTCTAAACCCGGTCAGCGGAAGAAGCCATTCAAAAGAACCACGCCGGGTCCGTCCAACTTGGACCGAATACTCGACCGCTTATGCCAGATACATGGCACCCCCGAAAAGCCAGCTAATCACACCAACAAAGACTACTGGGTGTTCAAGCAGGCGGGCAAGTTAATTGCCGAAAACAATGACAAGGGGCTAAACAGGGACGACGAGGGGGAGACCCGACCGCCGAATAATAGAGGACAGAAGGGTTTCCCCCCACAAGTGCGGATGGTGAACATGATTTACGCAACCCATATACCCAAGAGGGAGAGGAAGCGCGCACTAAGGGACGTCTATGCGATGGAGCCAGTCGCCCCGAAGTTCAATCCATGGTCCTCTTGTCCGATCACTTTCGATCGAAGAGACCATCCGACCAGCATACGCCATGGTGGATTCGCCGCATTGGTTTTAAACCCAATCGTCGATGGATTTCACCTCACGAGAGTCCTGATGGACGGCGGTAGTAGCCTGAACCTGCTTTATCAGGATACAGTGCGCAAGATGGGCATAGACACCTCAAGGATTAAACCTACAAAGACAACCTTTAAAGGTGTCATACTAGGTGTGGAAGCAAATTGTACGGGCTCAGTCACACTGGAAGTGGTCTTTGGATCCCCGGATAATTTCCAGAGCGAAGAGTTAATCTTCGACATAGTCCCATTTCGCAGCGGCTATCACGCTCTGCTCGGACGAACCGCGTTTGCAAAGTTCAAAGCGGTGCCGCATTATGCATACCTCAAGCTCAAGATGCCAGGCCCTTGTGGAGTCATCACGGTCAACGGAAATACGGAACGCTCCCTCCGAACGGAGGAACATACTGGCGGCTCTCATGGCGAAATCTGAGCAGCCTTTTAAGGCAATTTTCGAGTCCGGCCGTTAAACGGCCGGATACAGCAAAACGTGCCCGAAGAAATACCAACCAAGACAACCTGGCACGATCAGAGCACGCGTAGTAATGCGTCCCTAACCCCCGCCCTCGCATGATTGCAAGAACAACCCTCCACGAACATAATTACGCTTTGGAGATACCATGGGTGCATGGGAAGAGGAACGATCACAATGGACCCAGAGTGCGGCTCGACCACACCAGGGGCTCGCAAGTGCACCACCCCTTTCTTTTTTATTATTATTTTCCTTCTTTGTATACACAGGACTCCGTTAACCAGAGGCCCTGTCCGGCGGTGAACCTGCCGAACTCATGATGCAACAGGCAGGGAAGAAAGAAGGCTGCGACGAACACTCAGGTGGTCTTAGTTACGAGCATTAAATTCGATTACATACACCAAGTCCGCAGCTCATCCCTGGATGGGGGACATGCTTAATTAGTCCAAATCCCTTGTTTACCGCACTATTTGTATCAGTCCGCACTCATAGCAAACTTCCATTAATAAATAATGCAGCATTTTTTCGACTGCAATTACATTACTTTATATATATATATATATATATATATATATATATATATATATATATATATATATGTTCATTACAGGACATCTTGCACCCGTATATTTTGGTACGGTCTAATACACCAGGGGCTTATGTTCCCCACATTATGGTGTGATAAGTCCGAACACTTTCATAAGTGCGGCACCCCGAACTTATAGCATTATATGAATCGGCTCCGAATCATGTCTTGGGTCAATAGTTGGGTTTGCCCGGCTCCCACGTTTTGGTGCCTTACGTTCCGTTCTGTCGGCTAAGGTGGCTTTGGAGAACCACTGCGATTGTGCCCGGTTGAGCAGGCGGCGCCTCGATGGAAAGCTAAAACTGACCGGCATGATAAGGCGAGAGACCGGTCGCTGTTCGAGAGGTCTTTTCGAGTCCTTAAAGACTCACACCGCTTAGAGCGAAGTTCCGGATAAATGTCCGACGAAGGCGTGGATAGCGCCCCGGATTCGGTCTTTCGAATACCAGGGGCTTCGCCGAAATTTAAAATTATAGAATTCTATGGATAAGTGAGAGTGTTCAAGCATTATAAGTCCGGTTGCCTTGTTCGTTGTGTTGAGCGCCTCCCTAGATGGACCCAAAAATGGAAACAAGAGTGCTCAAGTTTATCCCGAACACCCCACTTTCATGCTCGGGGTGAAGCCAACGACTTGCCATCTGTCAGATTTTATAAACGGCCGCACAGAAGGTAATATTTTAAATTAAACAAGCGTTGCTTAATGCGCATATGAACAAAGTTTTCAGCGCACAGCATAATATATAGCGAGTTTACTCCAAAATTACATCTCTAGGGCATTCATCATCAATATCGCGGGCTCCCTTTAGGACAGTTTTATAATACATTTCAGGCGTACGATACTCCTTGCCCGCTGGCGGCGGGTCAGTGAGAAGCTTCTCCGCATCCAGCCTGCCCCAGTGCACCTTTGTGCGGGCAAGGGCCCGACGAGCACCTTCAATACAGGCGGAGCGCTTGATGACCTCCACCCAGGGGCACGCATCCACTAGCCGCCGCACGAGGCCGAAGTAGCTCCCAGGCATGGCCTATCCAGGCCACAGCCGGACTATAAGGCCCTTCATGGCCTCCTCAGCTACCTTGTGGAGTTCGACCACCGCTTGACTAGTCGCTTGGGGCACGGATGGCGGCCTCAAAGATACCGAGACCGAAGACCTTCTCCATCGAGCTCCCTCCTCGCCACGATAGAATGCGGCGCATCGGACACACTACGCGGCAGATCTGCAAACGCCTCGAGAGCTCGAATGCGGGTAAGTGTCGGGTAGTTTACATTAACATGCTTGCTTTGCATGAAAAATGCCTTACCGCCGCTATCTTCTTTACATCTTCAACCTCTGAAGGGCCTTACGGGCCTCGGCCTTGGCGGACTTGGCACTTTTGAGAGCCGAGGCAAGCTCGGACTCTCGAGTCTTGGAGTCACGCTCAAGCTCTCATGCTTCTCCATGAGAGCACGAGCTCTTGCCGCACTTCCGCCACCCGTGCCTCCTGCTTTTCTCCTCTGCCCATGTCAAGATCGCCTTGCGTTCGCCATGACACAGCCTCCTTCCAGGCTGCCACCTTGTTCGCGGCCCCTGCAATACCCATATTATCCTTGTTAATTTTATTGCAACCAAAATCCTTTTCTGTAAGGTAACTATTCAAAGTGGTGTTGCTCACCTTCTTTGTCCTCGAGCTGCTTCTTGGCATGGCCGAGCTCTCGCTCGGACCGCTTGAGATCCTGCTTCACCGCATCGACCTCCGCAGTCAGTGCGGCAGAGGTCAGCAGCGCAGCCTGCAAACCCATATTGACATATTTTAAGCAACCCTGCGTATATCTTCTTAGATCCTCAGTCCGGCTTTTCTTTCCGAACACCGAACTGAGCATCGAAACTCTTGTCTATGCGGTATTAAATTACATATTTATAACTTCTTACCTCAAAGCTCGTTAGAAGGCTGCTGCGAGCTTCAGTCGGCTCGCTCTTGGCGAGTGAACCTTGAATCACCGCACTCATGATAGTGCGGTGTTCTTCCTCGATGGAAGCGCCTTTGGCGCCTCCAACAAGTTGTCCGGCGCCTCCGGTTGGACGGAGGCCGCCGGTGTCACGGTCTTGCCCTTCTTTCGAAGGGGCCGCCTGCCGGACTCTGGAACCACTGCAGGTTCCGATGTAGAGTCTGGCGCAAAGTCCGGGAGGCTGCCTGGCGGCGCCTCCGGAGCCTCCTCCTGATGGGTCCCTCTCTGGGATCCCACCTTGGCGTCCTCATCGGCGCGGGGGGTAGAGGCAGTCGGAAGTGAATCCACATCCGACGGGGCCAACGACCCGCTCGATGAAGCGGGGAGATCATCATCGGCCGTACTACGGACAGTATGCGGCATTAGTAGGACACTAGGTGACGCGAAAGAAATTGCATATCAGGGATCCGGATACTTACGATCTCACCGGAGGCCTGGCCCTTGAAGGCCACTCCTCCCCGCCAACGATGGTGTTGGCGGAACTGTCCGGGGGAATAGTCCTCCCCCTCTTGGACCCTTCGGCCTCCCCTATTGGGGAAGCCTTCCTCTTCCTCTCTCCTTCCTCCGGGAGAGAGTCCTCTTCCTCCTCCTCGTCTTCGGGGGAGGAGTCCGCCTCGTCGTCGGACGCTTGATTGCGGGAACTCTTTCGAGTCCCCGTGGCCACCTTCTTGGCCTTCTTCTCCGGCACCACGTGCGGTGCCGGAACCAGCAGCCCTGCTAGATGGGCGTTCACTGGGTCTTCTGGCATGGGAGCCGGACAGATGAGCTACACGGCCTTCTCCATCCATTCCTACCAAAGGAAACGAGAGATTGAAACCCTCTTAGAATCAATCTGTTTACCACAAGTGTCCCGTAAAGGGGTTGAATCACTTACCTCGTCAGCTGAATGCTGCGAGCTGAATCTGCGATCTTCCGTCGCGGATGCTGGGGCTTCGGCGCCCTTAAACAGCACCCTCCAGGCGCCTTCATACGTCGTGTCAAAGAGCCCGCTTAGCGCCTGGTGTTGTTCCGGATTGAACTCCCATAGATTGAATGCCCGTTCTTGGCATGGGAGAATCTGGCGGATGACCATGACTTGGACCACGTCGACGAGCCTGAGCTTATTGTTCACCAGCTTCTGGATACAGGCTCGGAGTCCCGTCAGCTCCTTCGGATTGCCCCACAACAGGCCCTTCTCTTTCCAGGAGGTGAGTTGCGTGGGGATGACAGATCTGAACTCGGGGGCCGCCGCCCACGTGGGTTCGCGCAGCTCGGTGATGTAGAACCACCCGATTGCCACCCCTTAACGGAGTCCACGAAGGCCCTGTCGAGCCAAAGGACGTTGGGCAACTTTCCCAACATGGCGCCTCCGCATTCCTCTTGCATGCCCTTCACAACCTTCGGCTTGGCGTTGAAGTTCTTGAGCCACAGGCCGAAGTGGGGCTGGATGCAGAGGAAGGCCTCGCACACAACGATAAACACCGAGGTGTTGAGGATGAAGTTCGGCGACAGATCGTGGAAATCCAGGCCGTAATAGAATATGAGCCCCCGGACGAAAGGGTGCAGTGGAAAGCCCAGTCCGCGGAGGAAGTGGGGAAGGAAGACGACCCTCTCATGGGGCCCAGGGGTAGGGATGAGCTTCCCCTCGTCGGGCAGCTGGTGCGCAATATCGCTGGAAAGGTATCCGGTGTTGCGCAACTTGGTGATGTGCTCCTCCTTGACGGTGGAAGCCAACCACTTGCCTCCCCCTCCGGACATGGTCGGGGAAGGTTAAGACGAGATGCGCGAGCTTGGGCGTTGGAGCTTGAGTGCGTGGAGGTGGATGAGCAAAGGAGGAAGAAGGCGTGGGTGAAAAGGGTGAATCCTTATCCCTTATATAGGCAGGGCGAAGACTATGTGCCCCCTACCAGCCTGGTAAAACTCGCTTATCTCCCAAGCGCCACCATCAATGGCGCGGTTGGGTTACCCACGTCCGTATTGATGAGAATCCCGGAATAAGGGGAACACGATCTCTGCTTCGACAAGACATGCCAAGGAAACCTCTTCGCTAAACGTGTTGAGGTGGTATAATAAAAAAAACGATTCAAGTAAAAGCCTGGTAACGGTGTGATGTCATGCCGCATAATACGTCAGCCGATTGGACTTGTGTACATTTTATTCTCTCTATGGTGGAATGTGGAATTTATTTTGCAGGGCCGGACACTATCCTGGTGTTCATGATCTTCTCTGGATCATTCAAGGGAGGAACCCGCCTTGCAATGCCGAACATTATGGGCGCCGGACTTATCGTCATTGAAGCCTGGTTCAGGGGCTACTGAGGGAGTCCTGGACTAGGGGGTGTCCGGACAGCCAGACTATCATCGTCCGCCGGACTCCAAGACTACGAAGATACAAGATTGAAGACTCCGTCCCGTGTCCGGATGGGACTTTCCTTGGCGTGGAAGGCAAGCTTGGCAATACGGATATGTAGATCTCCTACCATTGTAACCGACTCTGTGTAACCCTAGCCTCCTCTGGTGTCTATATAAACCGGAGGGCTTTAGTCCGTAGGACACAACATACATCACAACAATCATACCATAGGCTAGCTTTAGGGTTTTAGCCTCCTTGATCTCGTGGTAGATCCACTCTTGTACTACCAATATGATCAATATTAATCAAGCAGGACGTAGGGTTTTACCTCCATCGAGAGGGCCCGAACCTGGGTAAAACATCGTGTCCCTTCTCTCCTGTTACCATCCTCCTAGACGCACAGTTCGGGACCCCTAACCGAGATCTGCCGGTTTTGATACCGACAGGGGGCGTGCCCTCCTATCTCATGGGGCCCTCAGAGGCTTCTTGGCTGGCACTCCAAGCTCTCCGGAGCACGTTTGTTCCAAAAATCACGCTCCCGAAGGTTTCATTCCGTTTGGACTCCGTTTGATATTCCTTTTCTTTGAAATACTGAAATAGGCAAAAAAACATCAATATGGGCTGGGCCTCCGGTTAATAGGTTAGTCCCAAAAATGATATAAATGTGTAAAATAAAGCCCATAAACATCCAAAAGGGGTAATATAATAGCATGGAACAATCAAAAATTATAGATACGTTGGAGATGTATCAAGCATCCCCAAGCTTAATTCCTGCTCGTCCTCGAGTAGGTAAATGATAAAAAGAGAATTTGTGATGTGGAATGCTACCTAGTATATTTCATAATGTAATTTTCTTTGTTGTGGCATGAATGTTCAGATCCAAATGAATACAAAATAAAAGTTCATATTGACATAAGAAATAGTAATACTTCAAGCATACTAATCGAAGTAATCATGTCTTCTCAAAATAACATGGCTAAAGAAAGTTATCCCTACAAAATCATATAGTCTGGCTATGCTCTATCTTCATCACACAAAGTATGTAATCATGCACAACCCTGATGACAAGCCAAGCAATTGTTTCATACTTTAATAATCTCAAACTTTTTCAACTTTCACACAATACATGAGCGTGAGCCATGGACATAGCACTATATGTGGAATAGAATGGTGGTTGTGGAGAATCCAAAAAAAGGAGAAGATAGTCTCACATCAACTAGGCGTATCAACGTGCTATGGAGATGCCCATTAATAGATATCAATGTGAGTGAGTAGGGATTGCCATGCAACAGATGCACTAGAGATATAAATATATGAAAGCTCAATAAAAGAAACTAAGTGGGGTGCATCCAACTTGCTCGCTCACGAAGACCAAGGGCACTTTTGAGGAAGCCCATCATTGGAATATACAAGCCAAGTTCTATAATGAAAAATTCCAACTAGTATATGAAAGTGACAACATATGAGATTCTCTAATATGAAAACCATGGTGCTATTTTGAAGCACAAGTGTGGAAAAAGAGATAGTGGCATTGTCCCTTCTCTCTTTTTTTCTCATTTTTTTCTTTTTTCTTTCCTTTTTTTCTTTTCTTTGGCCTTCTCTTTTTTCCTTTTTTTCTCTTTGGCCTTTCTCTTTTTTTTCTTTTTGTAAAGTCCGAAGTCTCATCCCGACTTGTGGGGGAATCATAGTCTTCATCATCCTTTCCTCACTAGGACAATGCTCTAATAATGAAGATCATCACATTTTATGGATTTACAACTCAAAGCTAGAACAAGATATGACTCTATATGAATTCCTCCGGCGTTGTACCGGGATATGCAATGAATCAAGACCGACATGTATGAAAATTATGAAGGTGGCCTTGCCACAAATACAATGTCAACTACATGATCATGAAAAAAGCAATATGACCAAAAGTAATGCGTCTCATATGAACGGAACGGTGGAAAGTTGCATGGCAATATATCTCGTAATGGCTATGGAAATGCCATAATAGGTAGGTATGGTGGCTGTTTTCAGGAAGGTAAATGGTGGGTATATGGTACCATCGAAAGTTGCGTGGTATAAGAGAGGCTAGCAATGGTGGAAGGGTGAAGGAGTGCGTATAATCCATGGACTCAACATTAATCAAAAGAAATCATATACTTGTTGCAAAAATTTAGAAGTCATCAAAAACCAAAGTACTACGCGCATGCTCCAAGGCGGACAAATTGGTAGGAAAATACCATTGCTCGTCCCCGACCGCCACTCATAAGGAAGACAATCAATAAATAAAATTGTGCTCCAACTTCATCACAAAGCGGTTCACCATACGTGCATGATACGAGAATCACAAGCTTCAACACAAGCATTCTTTAAATTCATAATCACCCAACTAGCATGACTTTAATATCACTACCTCCATATCTCAAAACAATTATCAAGTATCAAGTTGATCACAGCATCCAATTCACTTTCTCTGATAGTTTTTATTATACCCAACTTGGATGCTCATCATTCTAAGACCAACTTTATGATCAAAGCAAATACCATGCTGTTCTAAAAGACTCTAAAAATAATATAAGTGAAGCATGAGAGACTATCAATTTCTTCAAAATTAAGACACCACCATTCTCTAAAAGATATAAGTGAAGCACTAGAGCCAAAACTACTATGCTCAAAAGATATAAGTGAAGCACATAGAGTATTCTAGCAAATCCTAATCAAATAGGCTTCTCCCAAAGGGTGTGTACAGCAAGGATGATTGTGGTAAACTAAAAAGAAAAGACTAATATAATACACGACGCTCCCAGCAAAACACATATCATGTGGCGAATAAAAATATAGCTCCAAGTAAAGTTAACAATGCTCCCAGGGCATCCCCAAGCTTAGGCTTTTGGCTATCCTTGAATATCTTGGGGTACCATGGGCATCCCCAAGCTTAGGCTCTTGTCACTCCTTATTCCATAGTCCATAAAAGCTTTACCCAAAACTTGAAAACTTCACAACACAAAACTCAACAGGAAATATTATAAGCTCCGTTAGTGAAAGAAAATAAAACCACCACCTAAGGTACTGCAATGAACTCATCATTTATTTATATTGGTGTTAAACCTACTGTATTCCAACTTCTTTATGGTTTATAAACTAATTTACTAGCCATAGATGCATTGAAATAAGCAAACAACACACGAAAAACAGAATCTGTCAAAAACAGAACAGTCTGTAGAAATCTGTAACTAACGCAAACTTCTGGAACTCTAAAAATTCTTCCAAAATAGGAAGTCCTGAAAAAATTTGTCTATTGAACAGAAGCAAAAAGAAACAACGCAAAATCACGTTCCTGTGATTTAACAAAATTATATTTATGCGCGCAAAGTCTCTGTTTTTCAGCAGAATCAAATCAACTATCATCGTAGGTTATCCTATAGGTTCTACTTGGCACAAACACTAATTAAAAGATAAAAACACATCTAAACAGAAGGTAGATGCAAGATTTATTACTAAACAGGAGCAAAAACTAAAATCATAAAGAAAAATTGGGTTGCCTCCCAACTAGCGCTATCGTTTAACACCCCTAGCTAGGCATACAAGCAAGGATAGATCTAACGAGTGCCATCTTTGGCACTAAATTCATCAATAAAGCGCTTGTGATCTCTGGGGATTTCTTCCCTTTTAGCAATGGATAAATCTTTATGCAAAAATTCAAGAAATTCATTGGTAGCAAAAGGTTCCTTAACGATAGAGAGGCAATTGGGAAGAACACTTATGGATTTGAGATCCGCATCTCCCTTACTAGAAGATTCACCCTTATTTTTAGGAACATAAATAAACTTGGCAATTTTAGTACGGGGTTTTGGAGTGTTTTTCATGTGGGAAAACGCGGAACCCAAGTTTGTAATGATATCCTCAAGTTTACTGATTCTAGAACAGTCTAGATCTATTTTTTCATTGACTATAGGTTCTTTTTCCTTAAGATTTTTCAAAGTAGCTCCAACCCTAGATCCAAATTGGGTAATGTGATTATGAATCTTTTTATCCAAATTTTCAATCAACTCAATAGTGGAAATTTTATTTTCAATAATATCAAGCCATTGCATCACATGTTCTAGAGTTAAAACAGATCTAACATAGCATTATAGGCATCAAAAGTATGGCTACTCATAAAATCACCTCCGGTAGCAATATCAAGAACACATCTATTCCAAGGAGTAATTCCTACATAAAAATTGCGGAGAAGAACGGAAGTAGCAAGCTTCCTAGTTATATTGGGCATTACAAATTCTATGCCAAGCATCTTTTAAACTTTCTCTCTCCCTTTGCTTAAATTTGTGAATTTCTTGTTCGGGAGTGAGAAGAAAGATAGGAGGACTAGCCATGACGACAAGGTAAAGGAACTAACACACGGGCAAATAGAAAAATGCAAGCGAAAAGAGAGGAGGAGATTGGGAAAGAGAGGGCGAATAAAACGGCAAGGACGAAGTGGGGGACAGGAAAACGAGAGGCAAATGGCAAATAATGTAAATGCGAGGGAGATGGGTTTGTGATGGGTACTTGGTATGTCTTGACTTGAGCGAAGACCTCCCCGGCAACGGCGCCAGAAATCCTTCTTGCTACGTCTTCAGCTTGTGTTGGTTTTCCTCGAAGAGGAGATGGTGATGCAGCAAAGTGTAGCGTAAGTATTTCCCTCAGTTTTGAGAACCAAGGTATCAATCCAGTAGGAGGCTCCTCAAAAGTCACACGCACCTACACAAACAAGCTGAGAACTCGCAACCAACGCAATAAAGGGGTTGTCAATCCCTTCACGGCCACTTGCGAAAGTGAGATCTAATAAAGATAGTATGTAAGATAAATACGTTTTTGGTATTTTATAACATAGATGCAAAAAGTAAAGATGCAAATAAAGTAGATTGAAAGCAATATGAAAAGTGATAGACCCGGGGGCCATAGGTTTCACTAGAGGCTTCTCTCAAGATAGCATAAGTATTACGGTGGGTGAACAAATTACTGTCGAGCAATTGATAGAAAAGCGCATAGTTATGAGATTATCTAGGCATGATCATGTATATAGGCATCACGTCCATAACAAGTAGACCGACTCCTGCCTGCATCTACAACTATTACTCCACACATCGACTGACTCCTGCCTGCATCTAGAGTATTAAGTTCATAAGAACAGAGTAACGCATTAAGCAAGATGACATGATGTAGAGGGATAAACACATGCAATATGATATAAACCCCATCTTGTTATCCTCGATCGCAACAATACAATACGTGTCTTGCAACCCTTTCTGTCACTAGGTATGAACACCGCAAGATTGAACCCAAAGCTAAGCACTTCTCCCATGGAAGAAGAACAAATCTAGTAGGCCAAACCAAACTGATAATTCGAACAGACTTGCAAAGATAACTCAATCATACATAAAAGAATTCAGAGAAGATTCAAATATTATTCATAGATAAACTTAATGATAAACCCACAATTCATCGGATCTCGGCAAACACACCGCAAAAAGAGTTTACATCGAATAGATCTCCACAAGAGAGGGGGAGAACATTGTATTGAGATCCAAAAAGAGAGAAGAAGCCATCTAGCTAATAACTATGGACCGTTAGGTCTGTGGTAAACTGCTCACAACTCATCGGAGGGGCAAGGATGTTGATGTAGAGGCCCTCCATGGTTGATTCCCCCTCCGGCAGAGTGTCGGTGAAGGCTCCAAGATGGGATCTCGCGGATAAAGAAGGTTACGGCGGTGGAAATTGTGTTTCGTGGTGCCCCTGGATGTTTTCGGGGTACGTAGTTATATATAGGAGGAAGAAGTACGTCGGTGGCCGCCCGAGTGGCCCACGAGACAGGGGGCGCGCCCTACAGGGGGGGCGCCCTCCTATCTCGTGAGGCCCTCAGAGGCTTCTTGGCTTGCACTACAAGCTCTCCGGATCAGGTTTGTTCCAAAAATCACGCTCCCGAAGGTTTCATTCCGTTTGGACTCCGTTTGATATTCCTTTTCTTCGAAATACTGAAATAGGCAAAAAAACAGCAATATGGGCTGGGCCTCCGGTTAATAGGTTAGTCCCAAAAATGATATAAATGTGTAAAATAAAGCCCATAAACATCCAAAAGGGGTAATATAATAGCATGGAACAATCAAAAATTATAGATACGTTGGAGACGTATCAGCTGCTTTCTTGGCTTGTGCCCTCAACCTATAATCCTACCGAATTACAAATAGTTCAGTTGTCTACTTTGCTGTATTGCTTGATTCGTATGGTTGTTTGTTGTTATGCTATACCTGAGTTGGCCAATATGTCAGCAGTGCCTGATGTACTATCGTAAAGAAATGCATGCCTATTTCATTTGAGTCCTTAACTTTTCCTCTCAACTTCATCACAAGACTGTCTTCATAGTTTATATGAGGCCACACTGTTAAGTGCTTTCTCAGATTATTTCAACTGCTTAGATGCCTTGCAACTTAAATATAGCGGTGGTACACTCCCTTTCAACTAGGGATGTCAACTGGGTCCCATTTAATCCCGATTAAAGTCCACTAGTGGTATGATAGTTCAAAAGAGTTTTCCTTTTTTGAGGAAAATGAACTAGGGAGGTAGCAAAAACTAACTAGATGGGACTGGAGGATGTCGTTTATTTGCCACTTACATCCCTAGTTTCATCTTACTATTTTAATTTCTTTTCGGCTGATGCTGTTTCGAACCATTTAAATATAGTTTGCCATGCTCGGCAATAATTCGTCCGTCGTTTACCATGTAAGGTTACTGCCTGGATCATACGATAACTATCTCTTACTTATGTCCAGCGGAAACCTATAAGGATGCTGTTCACACTTGGACACAATGTACAACCCCAAAATCTATTTGTGGAAGCAGTGTGCCATCCATGTTACCAGATGGTAGCAGTTCAGAGGCAACACCACTGAAGAGCAGTCTGAGCACAGATATTATAGTGCTTGAGGCTCTACTAGAGGCAGAAAGAGATGGTGTGGGTGCCATGAATGAGGTAATCTTTATCTTAAGGCTGGAAATTACAGAATTAGCGGCACGCATTATGCAAGAAACCCAAGAATTGGAGGAAGTAAGAATGTTGCATTTGAAGACGGAGGAGGTCCTGCTGTTTCTTCTATCTGAAGCCCAATGTAATCCCGGTTCTTCTTTAGATACTAGTTGAAATTGTCATTAGATTATTGTACTTGCATGTTGTGTCATGTCTCTGAATGATTATGTTGCAAGACCACCTATGTTGTCCATGTGTTGTAATGATCCAAATTTTTTATTCGAGGTAATCCTCAGTACTTGTATGATTGACATAAGGTGAACTGTTTTTCGTGTGAGCATATTGTATTGGATGAAATAACTGTTTGACTCAGAGCGTATCCAACCTACTGAATTCGAAGATCACGTCATTTCTAAATTATAATCATATATAAAGGTGGAATAAATCTTTGTTGTGGTTTTGAAGAAATAAATAACAAAGTGTAGAATTATACGTGGATATTTGTAATTGAATACAAATTGGATTTGAATTTAGTTTGCCAGGGACCAGGGCGAACGTGAATGCTAATTCTCCCAAGTTTTGAATGAAGCGGCTAAACACTCACTATAATTTGTGGGCTACCCGAAGCAAGTGTTTGCGAGATGGAAATTACTGTCTACCCCTGACACTTGACATCCTTATCGACCGGATTTACATTGCTGTCGATAGGGGTAGACTAGTAACTTCAATCAGACGTGACACGACAGCCTCTGAGCCCATTCAGACATGGTGGGCGCCAAACGTGGGCGGCAAAACAAATTTGATTCAAGCTCAGCTGAAAGACATGTGTCTCTTCCTCAATTTCCCCATTCATACACGGTGGGCGGCAAAACAAACTCTCCTCGTCTGAAATTGATGTAGGCTAATATTTTAAATAGGGGCAGATGTGTAACTTCCCTCAGACGTGACACAGCCGCCCTACCTGTCAGCCCCGTTCATACACCGTGGGCGCCAACCGTGGGTGGTAAAACACCCTCTCCTCGCCCGAAATAGTTACCGGCAAATATTTGGTAGATGCGAGATTACCGTCCTATCCCCAACCGACGTGATGTCCAAAATTTTAAATGGGGGATAAGTTCGTAACTTTCCCACATTTCAGATAAGCGTGTCCCAAAGTTTGAGATCCCCCTCCCCACCATTTCCCCATTCATACACCGTTGGCGGCACGACAACCTCCGCACTGCGGCCAGCCTCCTCCGTCCGCCACCCCATCCTCCACCTTATCGGAGCCGCTACCCCTACCCCGTCGTCCACTGCAAGAGATGGACGTCTCTCATCCACGGCGCTGGACCAGGATCCTTTCATCGCCTCCTCTCGCTTCATCGGTGCCGTCGTCCACCTTGTCGTTGCCACTCCTATGACCACCTCGTCCACGGAAACAATATATATCCCCCGACCCAACCGTCTGCCGTCTAAAGTCTTCTTCCCTGCCGCCGATAGCCATCGCACCCGCAGCACCCTCAACGTAAAAGCATAGGACTACACGGCGTCGCAAGAGAGGTGGTACTCTTCCATATGTACTTAAGTTATTGATCTCACCCGGAAAATAGATTGTAATTTGTTTACTGTACTTTTCTTGTCCGTACCTAATCGTAGTGGCTAGTTGAAAGCAAACATTGGTTGCGAAGTAGCTTTGTCTGGTTTGCACCTTCAGATCCGCCATGGCACGAGCACTATACTCATAAAGCTTATGGATTCCCCCTTTATATTCACTACCATCATCATAGGTTCTTCGTGTCGTGCTAGCACTGCTCCTCAAGACCTCAACCCAAAGCTTACGTGTTGAAATACGAATCTGATATGATGCTCATATCACTAAAACAGAGAACGTTTAATTGGTCACCTAATGTTCCTATATTCGTTTCGAAGAGCATGTGCGCCACCCACTGGTCCAGCTAGTTCCACTTTCCTGATTTTTCTCTTGATGCTTAGGGTTTTCCCCTTTTATCTACTCTGCTATGATCAGCGTAGGTGCTTTCTGTCATACTAGCATTACTCCACCCTTCACGCTAAACAACACAACACTCAGATATCGAAAGCTTAGTTGTTCAAATATGATTGTGATATGATACTGATATTAGTTAACCGACACATTTAATTGGTTAGCTAAAGGTCCCACTTGAGTTTCCAAATGCATGTCGCGACATATAGAGAGATAACATAATTGCATTTCTTTGTCACTTGTTGACTGTACTTTCTTGTCCATACCAAATCTTAGTTGTTATTTCAAAGCAAACATACACTACTAGGGAAAAGCCTATACACAGAATCTTACCAGCAGCGCTCTTCAAAATACCACGCTACTGCTACTTAGCGAGAGCGCGTGTCTATAAACGCTCTTGACTTGGAAGTAGCGATGGCGTGTATAGCATACTGGCCTTCTGCTATAGTTGCCATGACCTTGGCCCACCGCTAGCTGTAGCGATGGCGCACTTTCTTGTAGAGCGCCATTGCTACTCGGGTTAGCTGTAGTGCGTTTTGGCAAACGCGCTACAACTATCCCTACCTTATCCCCACGCATGACATGCCCTCTCACTCACACTCTCACTCTCGCCCGCGTCAACCGTCGTCGTCCGTCGTCGCCGCCGCCGCCTTCGTCCGTCCGCCGAGGTACTCCTCCTTCCATCCCTCCTCCATCCTCCTCGACATCCTCCCTCGCTGCTGGCCGACCCTCCTCCTCCGCCGCCGCCCTCCTCCCTCCGCCTACGGCCGCCCCTCCTCCCTCCTCCGCCGGCAGCTCTCCTCCCACCGCCCTCGACCTCGCCGCACCTAGCTACCTCTCCGTCGCCCCCCACCCCCTACCACTAGTTAGTACTAGATTTAGTAGTAGTAGATGTTAATTTAGGGTTAGCTAGTACTAGATGTTGCTTAGTTAGTACTAGATTTTTAGTAGTAGTAGTGGTTGTTGAACTACTTTAGTTGTAGTTGAACTAGTTTAGTAAGTAAATTAATAAACTAGTTGAACTAGTTGAATTAACAGAACTAATCTATTTTTAGTAAGATAATTAATATAACTAGTTGAACTACTTTATTTTTAGAAAGAACTAGTTTTTTTTCTATTTATAGTAAGTTTATATTTAGTAAGAACTAGTTGAATTAATAAAACTAGTTGAACATGTCATGTTTGTTGTTAGTGATAACTTATATGGTTTGGTGACCTCCGTTGTCCCGTCACCGACCCCCTCGACATCCCGCCGTCGTCCCGACCACCGACCCCTTCCGACATCGAGGTGAGACCAGCCAAATATCCTTGTATATCTTGTGTTGTTGCTCAAATTGGATATGTGGTTGCCCAAGTGGCCGTTCATGTTCAGTTTACATCTTGAGTGGCCTATGTTTTGCGGAGTGTTGATTAATTTCCGTTCCGGCAAATTTCAGCGCTTCGATATGTCCTTTTAGCAAAGGTCATGCGGATTTTGTCGTGAATTCTGGCATGACTTGTACTAGAATATGTACAAGTTTAATCTTTGAATTATGATCGTAGGAAATGTCGCACTCGGACGACGACGGTCTCCCGGGGGAGTGTAGCTGGTGCCGGGGCGATTGAGGTATGTGCGACGAGTTCGTTAATTTGGATGACGATCGGCGCTTCAAAGATTAAGCTCGAGGAGACCTTCGATTGTGAAACGGTACGCAACAACGACAAGTGTTTTTTTCTCCATTAAGCATGACTTCAACTATTTCAACGTCTAATTTTCATATTTTACAATTCGGCTAGCTTATCCCATGCCATGCAAGACGCGATGTCTTGGAGAGGATGGGTTTTGAAGACCATGAAAATTCCGAAACAAAGAAAATACACCTAAGGACCCATCATGATATGGATTTTGAAGTAAATCTGTACAATGCTCAGAGCATAACCCATTTTGGTTGCCAAAATTGGGAAGCACTTTGCAAAATGTATGGTTTTTATGAGGGTATGATTGTCACCATGGATCTTGGTGATCCTCACAGCGAGGAAGACAATATGGACATTTGGGTCCTTGTTGATACGCTTCCGATTGTACCGCTATGTGAGTTTCTCAAACATAGTTATTAACTAATTTATATTGTTTATTTCAAAATAGTTGATAGCTTATTTCCATTGACAGCTTATTTTTATTCTTCAAAGACTATGCGGAAGATGGTAGATAAAACCCACTACACCGAAGGCACCCAATTAACGTATAAGGAGAAAAATCATCTGATCGCATTTTGTACTCTTCTTGAGAATTACAATGACTATTATCGAACTCCTCCAAATTATGGTGAATACGTGCCACTAGTGCATGTGTTGAACAACGGTAACTTCTCTGGAGAGACCCTGGTAAGATTTTTTAATATTACGACATCCGTGCATTTTTTGCATACTTCTAAAACTAGTACATCATTGCTAACTATGAAGTTATTATTATGTTTTTCAACTGAAACTCCCGATGGATTGTGTGCCTCATCTGATGTCTCTGCATGGTCGCCTCTTAGTTCTGAACATACTGCCAGGTAAATCTACGGAGCTCACCTGTGCATATCGGATTTCTATAACCCGTGAACACATGATCATTAGAGAATGGAAGAAATGTATGGGCATTCGCAAGGAGGTTCTTGGAAGTAACATTCAGCGAAAGGCAAGAATAGGAGACAGGCTAATCTCCATTCTCCATAATGGAGAGTCAGGGGCTATCTTGTTTTTTGTTATTTTACCTTAGAAAATGTAGTAGGTCTTAATCGAATGTAATAGGTCCTATGAGGTACAATATGTTTATTATGTGGTAATGTGTTAGAGTTGATAATGATGATCTTGAGGAGGTGTTATGTGATGTCAATGATGAAAACGATGATATTGAGGAGGTGTTATATGACAATGATGTATTATGATGCTAAGTTGTTAATGATATGATGATGATGATGATATTATTATATCATTGGGTGAAAGAACCGCGGATTAGTTTCAAGTGGATTTTCAAGTGGATGGACATCCACTTGAAACTAGTCCACGGTTCTTTCACCCCATGATGTAATAACTCATTATGATGTAAAAACAATCTCTAAATTCCTGTTGTATGAAAACTTGTGTAAAGGTGTATGAATACAACATGAAAAAGAAAAGAAATAAAATACTAAATAATAGTAGTAGCGCGGGTAAGGAGAAGTGCTACTACTAATTACCAGCAGCGATGTTCTAAAGAACCGCTGCTACTAAGTCAATTTAGCAGTAACACGTGTCAAGACGCGCTATTGCTAAGCACTAGCTGTAGCGCCTTATCAGTAGAGCTCCTGCCCGCGCTAATGATAGGCCCAAACCCGCGCTGCTGCTAGGCTTTTCCCTAGTAGTGATAAGTTGCTAACTACCCTTTGCGTGGTTTGCAGCTTCAGATCTGCCATCCCACTGCCGCGGTCAACACTCTACTCATCATGCTTATGGTTTCCCCATTTTATGATGACCACAATAAGCCTACGTGGTTCGTGTCATAATAGCACCGCTCCACCCATCGAGCTAAACAAGCTTAGTTGTACAAATTCATATATGATATTATTGCTGATATTAGTAAAACTGAGAGATGTTTAATTGGTTAGCTAAATGTTCCTACTTTAGTTTCGTAATGCATGTGAGCCACATATGGAGAGACCGAAAAGAATAGTATTTCTCCGTGTGCTCTGGTTCATCATGGGTGGCCAACCGACATTGTATTGAAAGACGTGTAACATCTTCAATCTGCTTGCTCTTCTGCTCTTCTTTAAGATGACACTCTTCTCTTGCGGTTGACTGGTCAGGTCGAGTTGTTCTCCCTTAGTATATTTTGAATCTGCCAGGTCAAGTCGACTTGTTCTTATTTACTATATGTTGAAGCTGTCATCTGTGAAGTGTCATCACTTCTGGAGCTCTCATATTTTGAGTAGTAGGCCACATTATATTAATGCACACAACAAATTACATCATGCATGGCATCTCTTAAAAGAATTGTAGAGATAGCACAAAGGGGTTTACACGGAGGCAGTATTGGATTAGAATCACTTCTACATTACAAAGAAAATCTCACTTGTTTTTATGTTTTCATGCATGTCAGATATTGAACATTACCAAAATGAATATGAGAATGGGCGCACGAGAGGAATATTGCGGAACAATCCACTGGCTAACAAACTTGGCATGGTGGAGGATGGCCTATCTTATTCACCCATCAAGGTGCTTCCTCTAACTTTGCAAATTTGTATTGGTCGCACATATTTTGCATCTGACCTCTTGCATTTATTCTACTTTATTACACCATCTGCTTAGTTTGAGCATCATATATGAGTATATGCCATACCTATCCATTTTCTGTACCTATTCCATGTGTCGTCACACTATGTTTTTCCATTCAAATGTTGTTCTTTTGTAATAGATGTCCAAAAGGAACAGGGTGAGTGCAGATCCTCAAGGAGTACAAACTAGGTGTTTGGAAAAGGTAGTGATACCTGTTAAATCAGATAGATCAGAAGCCACAGAAAACACAGGCCCAACTGTACCACACTTTACCCCTACTCCAGTGGTCAAACCCCTATTAGAACTGCTGGGAGCCCAGCGTCAAGTACTATCTATGATATCAATTCAAAATTTGAACTCCTAAATTTCTGCTTGTGCCTTACCTTCTCTCTTGTATGAAAACTAATTTCAGATGAATCTCCTTGCTCAAAGAATCATACGATCTCAAAACAATATTGGGCTCTGCATTGCTCTCGTCAGTACCTCTCTCCCTTTTGCCTTGTAACGCTGTACTTAATTAATTGCTATTTGATTATGTATCATCAGTCTGCACCTGAGCTTCATTATCCTCTTTTTCTCCCAATTTTATTTGATCTATATTTACTCTTTGCAAAATGTAGAATAATGGCAATGCTTATAAAGAATTTTCTTTGGGGAATTTATTGAATTATCCTTCCATCAACATGGAGAAGGGCTTTGTCCAGCCCGTGTTAACATGTAATGTAAGTTCATCCTTCTCAGGCCTTCAAACTTTGTTCTAGTATATATTTGGATAGGCATCATTTCCTCCACTCCTGTTTGCTTTGCTGTTTACATCTGATTGGATGTTTGCAACAACTACCAGTTCCAAATTGTAGTTGTAAAAACAAGTTCCTTATGCAGAACAGATCCATTTATTTTCTTATATAATTGTGAAACCTATTACGTGTCTCCTTGTTTCTCTTTCAGAGTCATATCTCTTACGCCAGGTAGTTCTTTAGGGAAGATAGTGAGCTAAACCATCTTGAGGACAGCGAGATGACCCCAAGGTCCTGTTTTGATGAACACAGTGAGTGGAAGCTACTCACCAGCAGGTGTGCGACAACCTCTTTGCAGTCGCTGCCTCAATCGGTTCAACTTCTTCAGTATCAACTTAAAGCGGAAACGCTTGCTTCAGCTCAGCCCCGACTTGAAGTCAAAGATGCAATGAAGATGTCAGAGGACTGTTGTGCGCACCATCATGCCATAAATCTAGTGTTGATGCATCTATCGTTGACACAACTACTCAGCTTCTTCGGCTGTTTGGGGGGGCCGACCTAGCTAGGCCTAGTGCCTTCTGAAGTGCTCTCAGTTTGTATATTCTTTTGTCGGTGCGTTTATTTGCACTGGTTGCGAACTTTCATGCCCAGTGGATGTAATATGTGTGATAGCCATGATACCCTAGCATAAGTTGCTTGCTTATTTATTTCCTTGTTGTCTTGTTTATTTGTTTGCTTGTAGTCATTGCAGTTCTTTTTCTGCGGTTTGCTAGTGGCTGCAATAACCTATTTTTTAAAACTAGGCCACAATAACCATGGGCTAATATTTACTGTAGTGACACTGGGCCTCCTACGGGCCGTAGAAACAGTGGGCCTTCTACGGGCCGTAGAAACAGTGGGCCTTCTATGGGCCGTAGAAAGAATGGGCCTTCTACAGGCCGTAGAAACAATGGGCCTTCTACGGGCCGTATCATCAATGGGCCTTATACGGGCCGTATGATCGATTGGCCAAACATGGGCCAATAATAGGCCGCATTATGGCCGTAAACAGGCTAGAGTTGGAATCATCCATTGATGGGCTGACCATAACGGGCCATCATTAATAGGTCGTCTTTGATGACGCTATGAAAACGGGCCAACGTATTAACGGACCACAAACGGGCCGACTATAACCACAGGCTGAATTTGGCCCCAAGCGAAAATAGCGAGAGCGTAGCGTAAGTAAGCGAATCTTTGAAATGAGCCCAGAATAAATGGGGTCTTAGAAGGCGAAAGATAACATAAATGGAAACGCCCAAGCGGAATAACGGGCCGTTAATGGGTATAAAGTGATACACTGTTCATTACGGGCCAGTTTCACCATGAGCCGTTAATGGGTGTAAAGTGATACACTGTTCATTATGGGCCAGTTTCACCACTGGGCGTTAATGGGCCAAGAGTTACAAAGGCCCTCATATGTGCCGAAAGATGTCATGGGCCATACATGGGCCTGAAGTGAAAATGGGCTGGAATCATATTGGATGGCCCAGATGACGCTACTGGGCCTAATTCGGATAGTGCGTAACGGGCCTTGGTTTAGCGGGCTGTAAATGGGCTATATGTGAACAGGCCGTTAACAGGCTTTCCATGGGCCGGCCTGGCACTTTTTGACCAAGTCAAGCATGCAGGCCTTTTCATAGGAATGGGCCTCTATTGGGCCGTGCCACGTGCCGACGTATCATAGGCGCCTTCTGTCCAATGAGTGGATGACATCTGTCCCAACGATGAGCCGACACGTGTTTCCTCCCGCAATTGATGATTTTACACGTGGAAAATCCCCATTGGTCGGGGCTGTTAACGAGTTATCGGATCCAAAACCCGACCCGATAGCTTAATGGTGTTCCCTTATGGTGGATACCATGTGTCGGTCACCCTTGACGAAAGCACTTCTGTGACGCGCGATTTATCGTCATGGAAGTGGACACTTCCGTGATGATAATTTTGGTAATGTCGTGGAACACTTCTTCGATAGCACAGGTATGACTATCTTAATTCTATCATAAAATCGTCATGGATGTACATACATGACAAAAATCGCGACCTACTGTGACAAACACGTATCTTCATGGAAGTCTATTTTTTTTTGTAGTGCAAGTCAAGACATACCAAATACTCATCACAAACTCTTCTCCCTCGCATTACATTATTTTCCATTTGCCTCTCGTTTTCTTCTCCCCCACTTCACCCTTGCTGTTTTATTCGCCCTCTCTTTCCCGTCCGCCTCTTTTTCGCTTGCCTTTTGTGTCCTCGTGTGTTAGATAGCTTATGTCGTCCTCATGGCTAGTCATCCTATCATCGTTAGTACTCCCGATCATGAAGTTCTTAAATTTAAACAAAGGGAGGGAGAAAATCAAAAAGATGCTTGGCATAGAATTTGCAATGCTCAAAATAGATCAACTAGGAAGCAATCTACTTCCGTTCTTCTTCGCAATTTTTATGTAGGCATTACTCATTGGAATAGATGCATTCTTCATACCATTATCGGAGGGAATTTTTTGGGTAGCCATACTTTTGATGCTTATAATGCTATGTTAGATTTGTTTGGTCCACCACCTCTTTTGGTTAATGGAACTGTTTTAACTTTAGAACATGTGATGCAAAGGCTTGAAATTATTGAAAATAAAGTTGCCACTGTTGAGTTAATTGAAAATTTGGATAAAAAGATCCACAACCAAATTACCCAATATGGATCTAAGGTTGGAGTTACTCTGAGTTTTTTTTAAAGAGAAGGAACCTATAGTTAACGAAAGAATAGATCAAGATTCCACAAGAATCAGTAAACTTGAGGATATTATTATCAACTTAGGGTCTGCCTTTTCATCCATGAAAAATACTCAAACTCCTCCTACCAAAAATGTCAAATCAATAAGTGTTCATCCCAACTTTTTCACATTCATTAAGGAAACTTTTGCTATCTTGATTTCTTGCCTAGGAGTTTAATCATTACTAAAAAGAAAGAAACTCCCAACGGTTATAAGTGCTCTGTTGAAGAATTGAATACCAAATATGGCAATACTTGGATCTATTCTCTCTTTTATGCCTAGCTAGGGGTGTTAAACGGTTGCGCTTGTTGAGAGGCAACCCAATTTTATTTTTGTTCCTTGCTTTTTGTTCCTGTTTAGTATTAAATAATTCATCTAGCCTCTATCTAGATGTGGTTTTATGTTTTAATTAGTGTTTGTGCCAAGTAGAACCTATAGGATCATCTTGGGTGATAGTTACTTTGATCTTGCTGAAAAACAGAAACTTTTGCGCCCACGAGAATAATTTTATTAAATCACAGAAACGTGATTTTTAGTTGATTCTTTATGCAGTAGATTAATAGACAAATTGCCTAGGACTTCCTAGTTTTGTAGGATTTTTAGAGTTCCAGAAGTATTCAGAAGTTACAGATTGCTACAGACTATTTTGTTTTTGACAGATTCTATTTTTCGTGTGTTGTTTGCTTATTTTGAGGAATCTATGGCTAGTATCGGGGGGTATGAACCATAGAGAAGTTGGAATACATTAGGTTTAACACCAATATAAATAAAGAATGAGTTCATTACAGTACCTTAAAGTGGTGGTTTGCTTTCTTGTACTAACGGAGCTCATGAGATTTTCTGTTGAGTTTTGTGTTGTGAAGTTTTCAAGTTTTGGGTAAAGATTTGATGGACTATGGAATAAGGAGTGACAGGAGCCTAAGCTTGGGGATGCCCAAGTCACCCCAAGATAAATTCAAGGACAACCAAAAGCCAAACTTGGGGATTCCCCGGAAGGCATCCCCTCTTTCGTCTTCGTCTATCGGTAACTTTACTTGGAGCTATATTTTTATTCACCACATGATATGTGTTTTGCTTGGAGCGTCTTGTATGATTTGAGTCTTTTCTTTTTAGTTTACCAGAATCATCCTTGCTGTACAGACCTTTTGGGAGAGACACACATGAATTGGAATTTATTAGAATACTCTATGTGCTTCACTTATATCTTTTGAGCTACACAATTTTGCTCTAGTGCTTCACTTATATCTTTTTAGAGCATGTCGGTGGTTTTAATTTTTAGAAATTATTGATCTCTCATGCTTCACTTATATTATTTTGAGAGTCTTTTAGAATAGCATGGTATTTGCTTTGGCTATAAAATTAGTCCTAATATGACGGGCATCCAAGTTGGGTATAATAAAAACTATCATATAGAGTGCATTGAATGCTATGATCAATTTGATGCTTGATGATTGTTTTGAGATATGAGGATGGTAATATTAGAGTCATGCTAGTTGGGTAGTTGTGAATTTGAGGAATACTTGTGTTAAAAGTTTGTGATTCCCGTAGCATGCACGTATGGTGAACTGTTATGTGATGAAGTTGGAGCAAGATTTATTCATTGATTGTCTTCCTTATGTGTGGAGGTCGGGATCGCGTGATGGTTAACTCCTACCAACCCTTCCCCTGGGAGCATGCATGTAGTACTTTGTTTTGATAACTTGTAGATTTTTGCAATAAGTATATGAGTTCTTCATGACTAATGTTGAGTCCATGGATTATACGAACTCTCACCCTTCCACCATTGCTAGCCCCTCTTGTGCCGTGCAACTTTCGCCGGTACCATACACCCACCATATACCTTCCTCAAAACAGCCACCATACCTACCTATTATGGCATTTCCATAGCCATTCCGAGATATATTGCCATGCAACTCTTCACCATTCCGTTATTTATGACACGCGTCATCATTGTCATATTTCTTTTGCATGATCATGTAGTTGACATCATATTTGTGGCAAAGCCACCATTCATAATTCATTGCATATTCTGGTACACCGCCGGAGGCATCCACATAGAGTCAAATTTTGTTCTAAGTATTGAGTTGTAATTCTTGAGTTGTAAGTAAATAAAAGTGTGATGATCTTCATTATTAGAGCATTGTCCCAAGTGAGGAAAGGATGATGGAGACTATGATTCCTCCACAAGTCGGGATGGGACTCCGGACTTTATGAAAAATAAAAGAGGCCAAAGAAGCCCAAATTAAAAAAAGAGGCCAAAGAAGACCACGAAAATAAAAAAATGAGAGAAAAAGAGAGAAGGGACAATGTTACTATCCTTTTCCACACTTGTGCTTCAAAGTAGCACCATGATCTTCATGATAGAGAGTCTCCTATGTTGTCAGTTTCATATACTAGTGGGAATTTTTCATTATAGAACTTGGCTTGTATATTCCACTAATGGGCTTCCTCAAAATGCCTTAGGTCTTCGTGAGCAAGCAAGTTGGATGCACACCTACTTAGTTTATTTTGATGAGCTTTCATACACTTATAGCTCTAGTGCATCCGTTGCATGGCAATCCCTACTCACTCACATTAATATCTATTAATGGGCACCTCCATAGCCCGTTGATACGCCTAGTTGATGTGAGACTATCATCTTATTTTCTTTTGTCTTCTCCACAACCACCATCCTATTCCACATATAGTGCTATGTCCATGGCTCGCGCTCATGTATTGCGTGAAGATTGAAAAAGTTTGAGAATACTAAAGTACGAAACAATTTCTTGGCTAAAACCGGGGTTGTGCATGGTTTAAATATTTTGTGTGACGAAGATAGAGCATACTCAAACTATACGATTTTGTAGGGATAACTTTCTTTGGCCATATTATTTTGAGAAGACATGATTACTTTGTTAGTATGCTTGAAGTATTATTACTCTTATGTCAATATGAACTTTTATCTTGAATCATTTGGATCTGAACATTCGTGCCACAATAAAGAAAATTACATTGATAAATATGCTAGGTAGCATTCCACATCAAAAAATCTGTTTTTATCATTTACCTACTTGAGGACGAGTAGGAATTAAGCTTGGGGATGCTTGATACGTCTCAAACGTACCTATAATTTTTTATTGTTCCATGCTATTATATTACCTATTTTGGATGTTTATGGGCTTTACTATACACTTTTATATCATTTCTGGGACTAACCCATTAACTGGAGACCCAGCCCAAGTTGCTCTTTTTTTGCCTATTTCAGTGTTTCGCAGAAAAAGAATATCAAACAGAGTCCAAACGGAATGAAACCTTCGGGGGAGATACTTTTGGAACAAACGCAATCCAGGAGACTTGGAGTCGACGTCAAGAAGTAAACGAGGCAGCCACGAGGGTCCAGGTCACGCCCCCCACCCTTGTGGGCCCCTCGTGGCTCCCCTGACCGACTTCATTCGTCTATATATATCACCATACCCAGAAAACATCCAGGAGCACAACGAAACCATATTTCCATCGCCGCAACCTTCATACCCGCGAGATCCAATCTTGGAAACGATCACGGAGCGCTTCTACATCAACACCATAGCCTCTCCGATGAGTTGTGAGTAGTTTACCACAAACCTTCGGGTCCATAGTTATTAGCTAGATGGCTTCCTCTCTCTCTTTGAATCTCAATACAATGTTCTCTTTGATCTTCTTGGAGATTTATTCGATGTAACTCTTTTTGCGGTGTGTTTGTCGAGATCAGATGAATTGTGGGTTTATGATCAAGTTTATCTATGAGAAATTTTTGAATCTCCTCTTAATTCTTTTATGTATGATTGGTTATCTTTGCAAGTCTCTTCGAATTATCAGTTTGGTTTGGCCTACTAGATTGATCTTTTTTGCAATGGGAGAAGTGCTTAGCTTTGGGTTCAATCTTACGGTGTCCTTTCGAGTGGCAAAGACGGGCAGCAAGGCACGTACTGTATTGTTGCCATCGAGGATAAAAAGATGGGGTTTATATCATATTGCTTGAGTTTATCCCTCTATATCATGTCATCTTGCCTAATGCGTTACTCTGTTCTTATGAACTTAATACTCTAGATGCATGCTGGATAGCGGTCGATGTGTGGAGTAATAGTAGTAGATGCAGAATCATTTCGAGCTACTTGTCGCGGACGTGATGCCTATATACATGATCATGCCTAGATATTCTCATAACTATGCACTTTTCTATCAATTGCTCGACAGTAATTTGTTCACCCACCGTAATACTTATGCTATCTTGAGAGAATCCACTAGTGAAACCTATGGCCCCTGGGTCTATTTTCCATCATATAAGTTTCCGATCTACTTTATTTTGCGATCTTTACTTTTCAATCTATATCATAAAAATACCAAAAATATTTACCTTATCTTATTATCCCTATCAGATCTCACTTTCGCAAGTGGCCATGAAGGGATTGACAACCCCTTTATCACGTTGGTTGTGAGGTTCTTGCTTGTTTGTGTAGGTACAAGGGACTTGCGCGTAGCCTCCTACTGGATTGATACCTTGGTTCTCAAAACTGAGGGAAATACTTACGCTACTTTGCTGCATCACCCTTTCCACTTCAAGGGAAACCCAACACAGTGCTCAAGTGGTTGCATAGGCCGCCCTGGTGGACTGGAGCAGCTTCAAGGCAACAAGGACACGCTCGAAGAACTCAGACAGCCTGGCGCTCTCGGCCACACTCACCTCGTGGGAGAACTTGAAGTTCGGCATGCCCATGGCAGCGAGCTGCGTGGTAATCTGCTCCGCGACATCCACAAGGTGGCTGGTCCAAATCTTCATGGTCTCCACAAGATCGTTGTGGGAAGAGGCGGCAGTCTTCAGCAGCAGCTGTTCATCCGTGAGATCCTTGGCTAGGATCTTCTCACGGGATTTGGACTCCGAGAGCATCTTCTCCTGGCTATCCAGTTTCAACCTCAGATCATTGATGGACTCGTTGGCATTGGAGAGAAGCTTGGTTTTGTCAGAAATGGAGGTCTGCATCTCCACCAGGTTGTCGAGCGTTTTCTCTCTGTCGTCCTTGAGCATGGAGATCTCTTTGGTGAGCTCAGCCAGGTTCGCCTCCAGCTTTCCAACCTTGCCGGCTAGCTCAAGCTTGGTGGCCTCTGCCGCCTCGGCGTGGTCGACGGCCTCCTTTAGCTTGCCGGCATGGTCAAGGGGCAAATCGTCGAGCGGTTCCTGGTGCTTCTGTGTTAGGACTTGGGTCCGCTGCGCGACGAGCCGCTTGATCTCCTCGTCCTTGGTGTGAAGCGTGGCGGCAAGCGCCGCTTCGCGAGCGACCAAGTCTTCCTCCTGGACATCGAGTGAGATGCGGAACTGTGTTTGGTCGGACTCATCCTTGGCAGCCTTGGCCTTTGCCACCTCCTGCGCCTTGTCAAAATCAGCCTTCTTGAAGAGGAGGTCCCGATGGCGCTCGCTCAGCTGGATTTGGGAGGCCCTCAGATCCTACCAAGCCTCGCCAAACCAGGTTTTCATCTGGGCGACGCGCTCCTGGAAGTCGGCCTCGGCCTTGGCCACGGCCGCCATTCTAGAGTCCGCCTTCTCCTTCCGAGCCCGATGGAGAGCCTGGAGCTTGTGGAAGTTTGCGCCTATTGTTTGAAGGAGTTGGTCCTCCTTGGAGATGCCACTGTGGACGCTCGGTTCGTCAACAACCTGGAGCTTGGCAGCGGTGAGGATCTCCTCATCGAAGACCTCCCCCTCGATTGGTGTTGTGGTCACTGCCTCTCCTGGGATGCTGATGAAGAGGTCATCACCAACCTTCAATTACCTGCTCGGGGCAGGGGATGAGGAGGAGGAGGGTTGGTCATTGACCATCTCCTCCTTGGCAGGATCCTTGGCTGCCTCTCCAATGGTGGCCTTGCTGGCCTCCCCGGCAGGCACCGTGGTGGCCTCCTCGGCAGTAGCCTTGCCGGCCTCTCCAGCAGGCTACTCAGCCACCTTCTCCCAGGCAGGATCCTTGCCGGCCTCCCTGGCAAGCCCCGTGGCGGCCTCCTCTGCGGGCCCGTTGGTGGCCTCCTCAGCAGCAATGGTGGTGGCCTCGGTCTCGGCGTCCCTGGCGGTCTCCATGATCACAGCGTCGACGTCCGCTCGGTCCGCCAAGGGAGGATCTGAAGCCAAGGAAGGGAGAAAGGCGAAATCAAAATCAGAAAAGTTCAAAACAGAGAGAAGGGAAGTAGTCAAAACGGCAGATAGCAAGGAGCAGAAGGCGTGTACTTACCCGCGGCAGGAGGGGATGATACGTCCCCCTCCCCGGCGACATCTGTTGCCGGAACGGGGTCACCAGCGCCTGTGCCCGCCACCACCTCCTCCGAGGGCAAGGGCTCATCAATAGGTGCCCTTGCCGGGGACGCCCCTCCAGTCGACGTAGTTGATGGGGGCGGCATGTTGGGGCGGCCTTTAGGGGCTCCTGCTGCTGCTGTTCCCTTCCTGCAATCCCGGCAAGATCACCAATAAGAAGACGTGCTCCAACACCCGCCAATAAGAGATAAGTGGTAAACTTACATTGGGGGCTGGAATGGGGGCTGTGTCGGGCGCTGGACTTCGGGCTGGTGAAAATCGTCCCCGACGCACGACGAGTGCTTGTCGGGGGCTTAGCACTCATCGAGGCCCTTGCCCTTTTCACCCACTGGGCCAGTGTTACCGAGTCGCTGCAACAATAAAGCCAGATCAAGATAAAGTAATACAAGTGAGGAGTTAGAGAATGGATGGGGAAAAACAGAGTGCATACTCGTCCTCCTCCTCTTCTTCCCTCCTCTTCTTCCTTGGGTTGAACGACCCAAAAAGCAGAAGGAGTCCTCATGCGCTCGACTGCAGGAGAAGCAGCGGCGCGTTTGCTCGAGGAGGAAGAAGCGACGCCGCGTCTGGTCGAGGATGAGGCAGCGGCTGCGGCCCTTTTCGTCGCTGTGGCCCTCTTCGCCGCAGCGTCTGCCTCCAGCGCCTCCGTGGCTGCGCACCTCCTCTGGAACATGGGCTCCGCCTGAGCCCCTTGCCGCTGCGCAGCCTTGCCGGGGTGGACTGGATCGTTGGAGCCACCCCGGACACCTCCCCGGCCTGCTCTTCAGCCGCCTCCATGGCAGGGGGAGCCCCGGCACCAGCACCGCTGGTCTCTCCGGCGGGCCCCACCCACTTGAGGAATCTTTGCTACTCTTCGGCCTCCTCGGCCTCGTCCTCGACGGTGCCGCAGCTGCCGGCCTCCGCAGCAAGGTCCGCCTCCTTCGCCCTGGCGGCAATATACGCCAGCTCTTCATCAGTGGTGGCCCGGATGAGCTCTGGCTCGTCGCGGACAGTGCCCTTCGACAAGTTTTTGAAGAACTGCTATGCCAACTCCACAGTTGGCTCGGCCCAGGTTGGATCCAGGCCATGGGTGTTGAATGCGGGCATCATGGCAATAATCTTGGTCTGACGAGAGTTATTGCTCATTGGATGCACCCCTGCCGGCAACCTGAATGGGTGGCCGGTGTTGCCGGCCTTTGCGGCCTTGCCGACCCACTCAGCATTGCCATCCTCATCCATCTTGAGCTGAAAGAGCCTCTGGCAGACGGATGCGTTCTGCATCACCGTGAAATTGTGCTTCAAGCCAGGGCGGAGCCTCATGATATCCGCCGCATTCCTGAAATCCCAAGTCGGCCTCCCCTTCTGATGCAAGGGAGCAATACGGCGACGAATGAAGTCGGCCCCGACCATCTCCAACATGAGGCCGGCAGAGACGAGGTGGAGGATCCTGGTGATGGCGACCGCAAGCTTCGCATCGTTGGGGTCAAAGTCGCTCAAGTCGTCGCCGCGGACCGGTGGACTCCGACGGACCTCGCAGAAGTGCCGTGGTTCCTTCTCCACAATCCAGCACCACCAGCCCTGCCATTCGTCCCACCGCTCCTTCTGGAAGCTTCTGGGTATGCACCCTTGCATAGAGGCCTTAGGATCCAAGCGACGAAGCCAGAGATGGCGTCCCCTTGCTGAACCCGAAGGAAGAAATAGTGGCGGAAGAGCGCCGTGCTAGGGTAGAATCCGGTGAAGCCCTCGCAGAGATGGGCAAAAAGGGCCATGCACGCCATCGCATTCGGCGTGAAGTCCGGGAGATGGAAGCCATAGGTGTGCATGATGTCGTTGAAGAAATCTGAGAAAGGGGGGCAGAGGACGGATGAGAAGTAGTCGACAAAGAAAGGATAAATATTCGGGCCGGCCTTGGCGAAGGGAGCAGGATGACCTTGGTGGCGGGATGCCCCGTCGTCTCCTTCCCCCACAAGCAAAAGAACTGGTCCTTGAGCGTGAGCACGTCAATCGCCAGAGGGAAGAGGGCATGCTCCTTCCGCATCTTCACCAGCTCACTCACCGGCACCTCCTTCCTCGCGGCGGCCTTGGCCGCTTTCTTACCCTTGCTAGCTTTGGGCGCCACGGAGGCTTGGGAGGAGCAGGGGATGGCAATGGAGGCACGGTGGAGGCGAGCAGGGGCACGGAGCTCTGGTTCGGATTTGGAGAAGCAGAGAAGGTAAATGAGCAGTGCCCCGGCGATTTTTCCTTTTTATGGGGAAGGCCCGGGCCAGCTCTTTACCATTTACTGTGGGGTGATGCATGCGTGCCACGCCCATCCCGTGCACGACCCCCATGTCACGCACACGACGCGGGGTGTGGGGAAGCACAACTGACAGAAAGATCATGGCGGTTCACCTCTGGCACGCCCGCCCGCGCACTGCTTTCGGCCTGGCCCAACTACGCCTTGCGCTTATGTGTGGCCCATGCCCCAGGGCTCTTGTCGGTGTACAAAAGTATGGGTACTTTTGTACCCCTTACTTGTGCATGGACGATCGCAGCCACGCCTTCGGCAGGGCCTGGCGAAGCAGAGGAGGACGGTAGGAGGCAGGACAAGTACAAAGAATATCAAGACAGATGCTTGGAGTAGCAAGCAGCAAGAGGCAATGAGGGCCACGCCCGGCAACAAGCCTTGCCGAGGAGACCTGCAAGGCCCCCGGCATGCTCCTTGCCAGGGCAGCTTGCGAAGAGACCTGCAGGGCCGCCACCCTTGGGGTTGAGAGCTCTGACACCAACAACAATGTTTAAGACAAAAATTTGGAGAGCGCATGCCTGATAGCATGCAGCCCTTCACAAAGATTGGCAACCCACGGACCCACGTGGGATCAGGAGGTGAAGACCCCCGGCAAGGCCCTTGCCGGGGATGACTCCAAGACCCCCGACAAGGCCCTTGCCGGGGATGACTCCAAGGTCCCCGGCAAGCCTTGCCGGGGACGATCGCTAGGCCGCGGCCGGACCCGTGCCCGGCAAGGTTTTGCCACTTCACCACCACTCCAGCGTGACGATAAGCATGCCAGCTAAGCAGGCGCCTGCGTGGCGGCATGCAGATCTTCGTGGAAGCCTACCATCTTGCCAACACAGCAGCTGGTTGGCCAGTGTGGCGCTGCATGCCTGTCGGAGCCGGACGCGTGGTGGGGCGAGGAGGAGCGGCGAAGGATGAGATGGCCTTTGTTGCCGTCCCCAATAAAGCAAGAGGACACGTAGGCAACGCATTAAATGTGCTTGTCCTATGTTGACCGAGCGATAAGCACGTACCACTATAGCTTGCCACCTCCTGTGTGCCACTGTGGCAACCCCTTTGTGTATAAAAGGAGGCCCGAGGCGCACAGAGAGGGGATTCGGACTTTTGGACAAAGCACGCATCGTAGCTAGTTCAAGAGCTCAAGAACACACATATAACCAGATAAAGAAGGACTAGGGTTTTACGCATCTTCGTGGCCCAAACCTGGATAAAAATCCTCCGTGTGCTAACGGCTCGACCTGCTCTTCATGCAACAAATCCCCCGCTGAACATAGACGGATCCTCGTGACCCCATAGGTGACCAGTTTCCCCGACAACATGGATGCTTGTTCTCCCAAAATTTGAATGAACCATTAAACACCCTCTGCTCAGTGGAATTCGCCTGAGCAAATAAATGGGAGACACGAAATTACCGGCTATGTGGAACATGCATCAATTGTCCCGTTGTACATCGAGGGTAGGTTGGTAACTTCATCCAAGCACACCTTCTCCTCACCCGAAATGACATGTGCCGAATAATTCGTAAATCATGGTCGGCAAAACACCCTCTCCTCGCCCAAACTAACTCGCGCCCACTATTTCAAAACACGCCCTCCTCGCCCGAAATCGCTCGTGCCCACTATTTGGGAGAAGCAAAGTTACTCTACTATCCCCGACCCTCAGTACACAAACCCAAGCCGAGAAGCCTAAAGGCAGGGGTTGAACTGTAACCCCCCCCCACACATTTTAGAGAAATGCATCTGTAAGACATGGTTCCACTCCCCTCCCAATTCCCCATTCATACCTCGTGGGCGCCAAATCACCTTCTCCCTGGAAGCTCCCTTCTCCCGAGCCACGAAACCTCAGCCCCTCCACCATGGAGCACCCCACCATAGCAAATTCATAGCCACCCTCCTCCCTAATGCCGGAGACGCTGTCCATTTGTCGTCATGCACTGGGCTGTGTGCTGATACGTCCATTTTGCATCATGCTTTTATATCGATATTTATTGCATTATGGGCTATTATTACACGTTATGTCACAACACTTATGGTTATTCTCTCTTATTTTACAAGGTTTACCATGAAGAGGGAGAATGCTGGCAGCTGGAATTCTGGCTGGAAAAGGAGCAAATATTGGAAACCTATTCTGTGCAGCTCCAAAACTCCTGAAACTCCAGGGAAGTCACTTTTGGAAATAATAAGAATTATTGAGCGAAGAAAATACTAGAGGGGGCCCACACCGTGGTGATATGTCTCCAACGTATCTACTTTTCCAAACACTTTTGCCCTTGTTTTGGACTCTAACTTGCATGATTTGAATGAAACTAACTCAGACTGGCGCTGTTTTCAGCAGAACTGCCATGAAGTTGTTTTATGTGTAGAAAAGAAAAGTTATCGGAATGTCCTGGAAGTCCACGGAGGCACTTTTTGGAAATAATAAGAATTTTTGGTGAAAGAATTAATGCCAGGGGCCCCATAGCCTGTCCACGAGACAGGGGGCGCCCCCTAGGGCGCGGCCTCCTATCTCGTGGGCCCCCTGGACCTCCACCGACGTCAACTCCAACTCCATATATTCACGTTCGGGGAGAAAAAATCAGGGAGAAAGTTTCATCCCGTTTTACGACATGGAGCCGCAGCCAAGCCCTAATCTCTCTCGGGAGGGCTGATCTAGAGTCCGTTCGGGGCTACGGAGACGGGGATTCATCGCCATCGTCATCATCAACCATCCTCCATCACCAATTTCATGATGCTCACCGCCGTGCATGAGTAACTCTATCGTAGGCTTGTTGGACGGTAATGGGCAGGATGAGATTTACCATGTAATCAAGTTAGTTTTGTTAGGGTTTGATCCCTAGTATCCACTATGTTTTGAGATTGATGTTGCTATGACTTTGCTATGCTTAATGCTTGTCACTAGGGCCCGAGTGCCATGATTTCAGATCTGAACCTATTATGTTTTCATGAATATATGTGTGTTCTTGATCCTGTCTTGCAAGTCTATAGTCACCTATTATGTGTTATGATCCGACAACCCCGAAGTGACAATAATCGGGACACTTCTCGGTGATGATCGTAGTTTGAGGAGTTCATGTATTCACTATGTGCAAATGCTTTGTTCCGGTTCTCTATTAAAAGGAGGCCTTAATATCCCTTAGTTTCCGTAAGGACCCCGCTTCCACGGGAGGGTAGGACAAAATATGTCATGCAAGTTCTTTTCCATAAGCATGTATGACTATTTACGGAATACATGCCTACATTACATTGATGAATTGGAGCTAGTTCTATATCACCCTATGTTATAGCTATTGCATGAGGAATCGCATCCGACATAATTATCCATCACTGATCCATTGCCTCCGAGCTTTTCACATATTGTTCTTCGCTTATTTACTTTTCCGTTGCTACTGTTACAACTACTACGAAAACCCAAAAACATTTATCTTTACTTTTGCTACCGCTACCTTTAATATCATACCACTTTTGCTACTAAACACTTTGTTGCAGATACTAAGTTATCCAGGTGTGGTTGAATTGGCAACTCAACTTCTATACTCAAGAATATTCTTTGGCTCCCCTTGTGTCGAGTCAATAAATTTGGGTTGAATACTCTACCCTCAAAAGCTGTTGCGATCCCATATACTTGTGGGTTATCACCTGGCCAGGAGGGTGGGGGTGCGCCCCCCCTACTGGGTGCGCCCCTATCTCCTGGGCCCCCTGGTGACCCTCCGGTGCCCATCTTCTGCTATATGAAGGCTTTTACCCTGGAAAAAATCATAAGCAAGCTTACGAGACAAAACTCCGCCACCACGAGGTGGAACCTTGGCGGAACCAATCTAGGGCTCCGGCGGAGCTGTTCTGCTGGGGAAACTTCCCTCCGGAAGGGGGAAATCATCACCATCATCATCACCAATGATCCTCTCATCTGGAGGGGTCAATCTCCATCAACATCTTCACCAGCACCATCTCCTCTCAAAACCATAGTTCATCTCTTGTATCCAATCCTGTATCAAAACCACAAATTGGTACTTGTGGGTTGCTAGTAGTGTTGATTAGTCCTTGTAGTTGATGCTAATTGGTTTACTTGGTGGAATACCATATGTTCAGATCCTTAATGCATATTAATACTTCTCTGATTATGAACATAAATATGCTTTGTGAGTAGTTACGTTTGTTCCCGAGGACATGGGTGAAGTCTTGCAATTAGTAGTCATGTGAATTTGGTATTCGTTCAATATTTTGATGAGATGTATGTTGTCTCTCCTCTACTGGTGTGATGTGAACGTCGACTACATGACACTTCACCATTATTTGGGCCTAGAGGAAGGCATTGGGAAGTAATAAGTAGATGATGGGTTTCTAGAGTGACAGAAGCTTAAACCCTAGTTTATAAGTTGCTTCGTAAGGGGCTGATTTGGATCCACTAGTTTATTGCTATGGTTAAGTTTACCTTAATACTTCTTTTGTAGTTGCGGATGCTTGCAATAGGGGTTAATCAGAAGTGGGATGCTTGGCCAAGAAAGGGCAGTACCCAAGCACTGGTCCACCCACATACCAAATTAGCAAAGTACCGAACGTGAATCATATGAGCGTGATGAAAACTAGCCTGACGATAATAACCATGTGTCCTCGGGAGCGCTTTTCTCATTATAACAAATTTTCCAGGCTTGTCCTTTGCTACAAAAAGGATTGGGCCATCTTGCTGCACTTTATTTACTTTCATTGCTTGTTACCCGTTACAAATTATCTTATCACAAAACTATCTATTACCTACAATTTCAGTGCTTTCAGAGAATACCTTACTTAAAACCGCTTGTCATTTCCTTCTGCTCCTCATTGGGTTCGACGCACTTACTTATTGAAAGGACTACGATAGAACCCCTATTCTTGTGGGTCATCAAGGGTCTTTTCTGGCACCGTTCGCGGGGGATGAAGCGCCTTTGGTGAGTGGAACTTGGTAAGGAAACATTTATATAGTGTGCTGAAATTTTCTGTCACTTGTTACTATGGAAACTAGTCCTTTGAGGGGCTTGTTCGGGGCATCTTCGCCCTGACCAATAGAGCAAAGAGTTGCTCCTCAACCTATTGAACCTATTGAAAATGTTTACTTTGAGATTCTTTCGGGTATGATAGAGAAACTGCTAGCTAATCCCTTTGCAGGAGATGGAACAATGTATCCCGATTTACACCTTATCTTCGTGGATGAAGTTTGTGGATTATTTAAGCTTGCAGGTATTCCCGGTGATGTTGTTAAGAGGAAGGTCTTCCCTTTATCTTTGAAGGGAGACGCATTGACATGGTATAGGCTATGTGATGATACGGGATCTTGGAACTATAAATGATTGAAGTTGGAACTTCACCAGAAGTTCTATCCTATGCATCTTGTTCATCGTGATCGTAATTACATATATAATTTCTGGCCTCACGAAGGAGAAAGCATCCCTCAAGCTTGGGGGAGGCTTAAGTCAATGTTATATTCATGCCCCAATCATGAGCTCTCAAGAGAAATGATTATTCAAAAAATTTATGCTCGGCTTTCTCTCAATGATCGCACCATGCTCGATACTTCATGTGCTGGTTCTTATATGCTGAAGACTACTGAATTCAAGTGGGATTTATTGGAAAGAATTAAATGCAACTCTGAGATTGGGGTTCCGACGATGGTAAGGAGTCAGGTATAACACCTAAGTTTGATTGTGTTAAATCTTTTATGGATAGCGATGCTTTTCGTGGATTTAGCGCTAAATATGGACTTGACTTTGAGATAGTAGCTGCTTTTTGTGAATCTTTTGCTACTCGCGTTGATCTCCCTAAGGAGAAGTGGTTTATAGAAGTAAAGGTAGTTGCACCTATTACAGTTGAAGAAAAGACTATCACTTATAATGATCCTGTTGTTCCTACTACTTATGTTGAGAAACCAGCTTTTCCTGTTAGGATAAAGGATCATGCTCAAGCTTCAACTGTTATTCATAAGAGTAATACTAGAACTTATACACCTCCTGAGCAAATTAAAGTCGAACCTAATATTCCTATGGTTAAAAATCTCTTGGATGATAATTGATGGGCATGTTATTTATTTCTGTGGTGAAACTGCTAATATTGCTAGACCCGTGCTAAGATACATAGACCTATTGTAGGCATGCCTGTTATTTCCGTTAAAATAGGAGATCATTGTTATCATGGCTTATGTGATATGGGTGATAGTGCTAATTCAATACCCTTTTCCTTATATAAAGAAATTATGCATGATTGCACCCGCTGAAATGGAAGATATTGATGTTACTATTAAGCTTGCCAATAGGGATACTATTAAGCCATTTGGGATTGTTAGAGATGTTGAAGTCTTGTGTGGGAAAGTTAAATATCCTGCTGATTTTCTTGTTCTTGTTTCCCCACAAGATGACTTTTGTCCCATTATATTTGGTAGACCCTTCTTGAATACTGTTAATTAATGCTAGGATTGATTGTGAAAAGGATATTGTTACAATTGGATTAGGGGATATTTCTCATGAGTTTAATTTTCTTAAGTTTCGTAGAAAACCCCGTGATAAAGAATCATCTAGTAAGGATGAGATTATTGGTCTTGCTTCTATTGCCGTGCCTCCTACTGATTCATTAGAACAATATTTTCTAGACCATGAAAATGATATGTCTATGAATCAAAGAAGGGAAATACATAAAGTATTCCTTTAACAAGGTCCTATTCTGAAACACAACTTACCTATTGAAATCCTAGGGGATCCTCCTCCACCCAAGGGTGATCCCATGTTTGAGATTAAACCATTACCTAATAATCTTAAATATGCTTATATTGATGAAAAGAAAATATATCCTCTTATTATTAGTGGTAATCCTTTCAGAGCAAGAAGGGAAAGATTATTGAAAACTCTGAAGAAGCACCGTGCTGCAATTGGATATACTCTGGATGATCTTAAGGGCATTAGTCCCACTCTATGCCAACACAAAATAAAAGTGGAGAAAGATGCCAAACCAGTTAGAGATCCTCAACGATGGTTAAATCCTAAGATGAAAGAAGTGGTAAGAAAGGAGATATTAAAGCTCCTTGAGGCAGGTATAATATATTTTGTTGCTGATAGTGATTGGGTAAGCCCTGTCCATTGCATTCCTAAGAAGGGAGGTATTATTGTCGTTCCAAATGATAAAGATGAATTGATCCCGCAAAGCATTATTACAGGTTATAGGATGGTAATTCATTTCCATAAATTAAATACAGCTACTAAGAAAGATCATTGCCCTTTACCTTTTATTGACCAAATGCTAGAAAGACTGTCCAAACATACACATTTTTGCTTTCTAGATGGTTATTCTGGTTTCTCTCAAATACCTATGTCAGCGGAGGATCAATCAAAAATTACTTTTACTTACCCTTTCGGTACTTTTGCTTATAGACGTATGCCTTTTGGTTTATGTAATGCACCTGCTACCTTTCAAAGATGCATGATGGCTATATTCTCTGACTTTTGTGAAAAGATTTGTGAGGTATTCATGGATGACTTCTCCGTTTATGGATCCTCTTTTGATGATTGCTTGAGCAACCTTGGTCGAGTTTTGCAGAGATGTGAAGACACTAGTCTTGTCTTGAATTGGGAAAAGTGCAACTTTATGGTTAATGAAGGCATTGTCTTGGGGCATAAGATTTCTGAGAAAGGTATTGAAATTGATAAAGCAAAAGTTGATGCTATTGAAAAGATGCCATGTCCCAAGGACATAAAAGGTGTAAGAAGCTTCCTTGGTCATGCCGGTTTTAATAGGAGGTTCATTAAGGACTTTTCTAAAATCTCTAGGCCTTTGACTAATTTATTGCAAAAAGATATTCCTTTTGTGTTTGATGACTGCACGTATTGTTCAGCCACCTGATTGGAATTTACCCTTTGAAATTATGTGTGATGCTAGTGATTATGCTATAGGTGACGTTCTAGGGCAAAGAGTTTATAAGAAATTGAATGTTATCCAGTATGCTAGTAAAACTCTTGAAACTGCCCAAAGAAATTATGCTACTACCGAAGAAGAATTCTTAGTAGTTGTATTCGCTTGTGATAAGTTCAGACCTTATATTGTTGATTCTAAAATAACTATTCACACTCATCATGCTGCTATTAAATATATAATGGAAAAGAAAGACGCTAAGCCTAGACTAATTAGATGGGTTCTCTTCCTCCAAGAATTTGATTTGCATATTATTGATAGAAAGGGAGCTGAGAACCCCGTTGCAGACAACTTGTCTAGGTTAGAGAATGTTCTTGATGACCCACTACCTATTGATGATAGCTTTCCCGATGAACAATTAGCGGTCGTTAATGCTTCTCGCACTGCTCGATGGTATGCTGATTACGCTAATTATATTGTTGCTAAATTTATACCACCTAGTTTCACATACCAACAAAAGAAAACATTTTTTTATGATTTAAGACATTACTTCTGGGACGACCCACACCTTTATAAAGAAGGACTAGATGGTGTTATTAGACATTGTGTACCTGGGCATGAACAGAAATAGATCCTACGCAAGTGTCACTCCGAACCATGTGGAGGACACCACGATGGACATAGAACTACACATAAGGTATTGCAATCCGGTTTTTATTAGCCTACTCTCTTCAAAGATGCCCGTAAGTTCGTCTTGTCACAACAAAAAAATACACTTCCGTGATGATACGTGTTTGTCACAGTAGGTCGCGTTTTTTGTCATGCATGTACATCCATGACAAATTTATGACAGAATCAAGATAGTCATACATGTGCTGTCGTAGAAGTGTTCCATGACATTATTACCAAAATTAGCATCACGGAAGTGTCCACTTCCATGACGATAAATTGTGCGTCACAGAAGTTCTTTCGTCAAGGGTGACCAACACGTGGCATCCACCGTAACGGAACGCCGTTAAGCTATCGGGTCGGGTTTTGGATCCGATAACCCTTTAACAGCCCCGACCAATGGGATTTTCCACATGTAAAATCATCATTGGCTGGAGGAAACACGTGTCAGCTCATCGTTGGGATAGATGTCATCCACTCATTGGACAGAAGGTGCCTATGATACGTCGACATGTGGCACAGCCCAACAGAGGCCCATTCCTGTGAAAAGGCCGGCCTGTTTGACTTGGTCAAAAGGTGACGGGCTGGCCCATGGAAAGCCTGTTAACGGCCTGTTCACATATAGCCCATTTACAGCCTGCTAACCCAAGGCCCGTTACGCCCTATCTGAATTAGGCCCAGTAGCGTCATCTGGGCCATCCAATTTGATTCTAGCCCGTTTTCACTTCTGGCCCATATATGGCCCATGACGTCTTTCGGCCCATATAAGGCCCTATGTAACTCTTGGCCTATTAACGGCTCGTGGTGAAACTAGCCCGCGATGAACATTGTATTACTTTAGACCCTTTAACGGCCCATGGTGAAACTGGCCCATAATGAATAGTGTATCGCTTTATACCCATTAAGGGCCCGTTATTCAGTTGGGCTTACAGCCCATGTTATCTTTCTGCCTTCTCAGAGCCCATTTATTCTTGGGCTTATTTGCAGCATTCGGTTACTTATGGCACGTTACTATCATTTTCTGCTTGTGGGCCAAATTCAACCTCGTCGTTACAGTCGGCCTGTTTGTGGTCCGTCAGTCTAGTGGGCCATTTTCATAGAATCACCAAATACGGCCTATTAACGGCCCGTTATGGTCAACCAATAAAACGTAGGATTTCCATTATAGGCCCGTCTACGGCCCATTAAAGGCCAGTACAAGACCCATAAATGAGTCGGCGGCCCATGGATCCTACGAGACGTAGAAGGCCCATGGACCCCGCGAGACGTAGAAGGCCCATGGACACTACAAGACGTAGAAGGCCCATGGATCGTGCGAGACGTAGTAGGCCCATGGATCCTCCGAGACGTAGAAGGACCATGGTCGGGCGAGTTGGACCCCATTTGAACGATATAGCATATTCAAAGAATTATCCTACTCAATACTATCACCTCTAAAAATCATAGAAAGGTAGAATAATCCTACACTATACATAAAGAAATTACAGCCGATTATACCCACTGGGCATTATGGTACGGCACAGGTGATAATAAAGCATACACAAACAGCAAATTACATACACTGGGCAAATACGGCTCATACATCATGGACGCGCATCAACTTAACTCCATTTGAACTATAATCTCTTCAGAAAATAGGATTGGCCGGATTCAGATAGCACAAATTTCAGTCTGCAAAATCTCCAATTCCTTCATGGTTACCTCGGTGTCTTGTTTCATCTTTTGACTCCTGCATCTAATACCTACATGTCCAGTCTCAACTTGTTGATTATATGTTAACAATCATGTACACGTTGTCTTGCCACCTCTTGTTGATGCTCGAGAACATCAGCACATTCCAATTCCAATCCATCATCATTCGGTAACGGCCATGCCGCACTGCTTGCAGATTTTTGTGTTGATGTCACTTCATCCTGAAATGTTTCTGTAAGTAGACATGACTAGGGCAAAAATATAGTTACAACAGTGAAGCGAACAAGACACTCTTTTGTACTACAAGGCAAAACAGGACTAACAATAATGTTACACATCACTTTCACACAAAAAATGTTACACGTCATGAAGCATAAGCAGGTGATATTTTAAAAATTATAAAATAGATAGTCTGTGCAGCCTGCATACAGAAATCCCTCTTAGCTCACCAGAGGAGCATGATGTTGGGGCCCAATCGAAAACATAGACAAGTTACAAATTTAGACAGCACGTTGCGTACAAGTAAGCAAGCAGTTGGCCATTCTGTACCTCAATTAAAGTCTTAGGGAGCATAATGAACAACAGAGGGTTTCATGCAAACATACTACAGCAGGCAAAACTATGCAATCATTAGCATAGTATAAACTAGATTGTGAGCCTCATGCAATAATAGTTGGTTAATAGACTTCAAAGCTTCAGGCACACTTCAGCGGAGTAATTAAATGGTAAGGCCTTTAATTATGTCAACTAATAGTGATACAAGTACCGAACATCAGGCACAATTATTTGGGCATCTCATTAAGCGAGGACAAATAAAGCCATTGAAAAGAGAAAATTAACTATGCCTGAAACAAACAAGGAATTGAACTGTTGAGTTGCATATAGTGACTTACCTTAGCAGGTTGAAGAGGCTCAGCGCAGCTCCTACTTCTCTTGCAAGGCTCCTTCCTAACATCTTGTATTTGGAAATCCTCAATCTTATCTTCATTGTACCCCCTCTGCAAGGTGACACAAACTAGTTACTCGTCTCCTTGGAAGATAAATATGCATACTTTCCATTCTGTGAACACAAAAGGATGAGATTATAACAAAACAACATCACATAATGAAACATGCCGCATCTCTTGCACTTTGCACACAATGAAATGAGCATTTACTATGTCTGCACTATGTAAAAACTAGGCATATTTCAAACTGGATCTCCAGGTACTCTTGGAGAGCCTACTGTAGTGTACAACCAAACCTTTATTCACCTATGAGTTAGACAAGGCCCACTACAACATCCCTTAGTGTTAAAATCGTTGACAAGCTCTGTTAGAGTGTTAGGTCAAGAACAACAAGTAATCAAAGCAAACAGTCCTAGTATGGCTGGCTGATGCAAACAAGCAATTGAACAGATGTGTGAGCGAATCTTACATATCAAGAAAAGAAGCAAAGAAGGAGGCTTAAAGACCATCACTTGACTGACCAGATTTAAGGGGCATTTAAACATCATGTGCAACGTATGAACTAACATAAACATTGCATATTCCAGATTCTACAATGGAATGCACATGTATTAGGTTATGCCATGTATGATGATGCCTAAATGTACAGATAGTAGGCAGGAGCGATTCATCATTGCACACACAATTGAATTGCAGGTTAAGGGCCAGTTCAATTCCGTCTTTTCATGGTATATTGTCAAAATAAGCCATAAAAGATGTAAAGAAGTCATTAAAATTGGGCTTGGGCTTAACTAATTTCGCTTTTGAGGGGGGGTGTTTCGGGTAGAACCTCACTAAAAATTGAAGGGAAGAGGAATAGTGAAATGACTCTGTTGTTGCGCCTATATTACACTCAAAATGCAGCTCACGGCCTTTGTCACACACGACCCTCAAGTAAAAACAAACACGCAAGCATTCATTGCCCTGCCCGCTTGCATCTCCTCTCCCCTTTCCATCTACCTTGATCCCCTGCCTGCAGCACTAGGGTTCCTCCAGCGAGCCATCGCCACTGGTCCCATCTGGCCTGGTCCTCGATGATGCTATGTCCAGCTAGGCTACATGGCCGGCGGGTAGGGGCAAATCTCCCTGGCTGCTCCTCCCTCTGGCGCCGCCCCTCATTCTCATGGTCTCCAGCAGCAACTCCACTGTGCTTCGTCCAACGCACTACTCCAACGGGCGCTGCACAACTACGGCTGATGCCACACTACGGCAGAAGGCACCTTGTTCCCCCTCCCCTCCTCCCAGGCCATGGCCTTGAGGTGCTGTTGAAGGATGAGCTCATCCAACAAGGTGAGGATCTCCTCTGATTTTTTGCCAAATTTTCATTCTGATCCACTATACGATGAATTGCTATAAGCTGCTTCTGCTGCTGCTATATGATGCATTGCTATGACCTGCTCCTGCTGCTGCTATATGATGAATTGCTATGAGCTGCTGCTGCTCTATGATGAGTTGCTATGAGCTGCTGCTACTGCTATATGATGAATTGCTATGAGCTGCTGCTGCTACTATATGATGAGTTGCTACAAGCTGCTCCTGCTGCTGCTATATCATGAATTGCTATGAGCTGCTCCTGCTGCTGCTATATGATGAATTGCTATGAGCTGCTGGTGGTATATGATGAATTGCAGACTGCTGCTGCTGTATGATGAGTTGCTATGAGCTGCTGCTGCTATATGATGAGTTGCTACAAGCTGCTCCAGTTGCTGCTATATGATGAATTGCTATGAGCTGCTCCTGCTGCTGCTATCTGAGGAATTGCTATGAGCTGCTGCTGGTATATGAAGAATTGTAGACTGTTGTTGCTGTATGATGAGTTGCTATGAGCTGCTGCTGCTGCTATATGATGCTTTCAGGTGGTGCTGCTATATGATAATAACCAGCCACTTGGACCATCGAATTTCAACAAATAATTGTTGTTCATTTAAATGTGGGTCATGCGTTCTTCGTTTAAATTAGGCAATGGGATCTCTATGGAAAACATTGACCAAAGTAGATTGTGCCAAGTAGATGGTATCTTTGTATTTGCATTTTGATCAAATAGTGATGGTCTGTTTTCCTATCATATTAATTACTGCACTGGGTTCAATTTGTGATGTTTGCAAGTCAAATTAATTTCCATATCTGCAGCAAAATGAATAATATATATAATGCAATCTATACTTTCCACTAATCATACCAAAGATAAGCTGAAAACGCAATGAAAAGAACTGGTTGGCGTATTACATGGAGCTTATATTCACAGGTGCTTATTTTCTTAGGATAACTCATAATAATTGTCCCTAAGAAACTTGGCTAATAGAACTGGCATACAAATAACATGTCACGATGATTTCAATGGAGGAGTGACGTACCATAGCACACTGTATAGGCTCACCGCTGCCTCTCCTTTTTTTGCGATGTTCCATGAAATTGCCACATACATCTTGTACTTTTTCATTGTGTAACCCTATCTGGAAGTTGACACGGCTAATTTCAGACATCTCTACATGATACTACATTGCATATCCCTTGCGCATATTTAAACCACCAATTAACGATTGTGTGCGTACCATAAAGTAGCCATGACTCTGTATGCCGGACTGGCAGGCACTGTAAGGGAGCCTAATGTAGTGGACTGGAATTCCTACATGCCCCCTACGATTTTGTGTAATGTACTACCCCTGTTCCTAAATATATGTCATGGTAGAGATTCCAGTATGTACCACATACAGATGTATATAGATGCATTTTCGAGTGTAGATTCACTCATTTTGCTCCGTATGTAGCCTATAGTGGAATCTCTAGAAAGACTTATATTTACGAACAGAGGTACAAGGTAGTATCATGTATGACATCTACATATCTAATTTAGCAGCCAGTAGTAGAAATCATTATGCGCACAAAGGGGTTCTTGGTGAAAATCCTAGCAAAAGCATTTGGCGAGCCTGAGAACAATACAAGAGAGAGAGATGCGCTTACAAGATCATACCAATGCCTCAGTCCAGGATCTAGGTTGGCCAAGCTGTTAGATCCAGAAGAAACATCGTCCTTGTAGTTTTTGCCAGCTACATAACAGGTAACAGCGATCGGTTAGTATATTTGAAGTACACCGGGCAGGTGATGCTGGCCGGGTTTAAAGGTGACAAGTACCTAGGCCGTGGCGGGTGTTTGGCATCTCTCCAGACGGTGGGGATCAGGTTAGAAACATCGAGGGTGATGACGCTACGCTGGCTGTCGGGGTCCAGTAAGGAGATCTAGAACCGTCGAGTAGGGTGTTTGTGGAGTGGCTCCAGTAGGGTGGACTACGGTGTGGGCGAAGCGGATCTCTGGCCGTGGACGAGGGCGTAGGTGAAGCTGCTCCGGTGGATGGGTTAAGGATGGTGTCGACGACGCGGATCTGCCGCCATGGACGGGGCGTCAGAAGCTGCTCCGGTGGTTGGGTTAAGGATGGTGTTGACGATGCGGATCTGCGGCCGTGGACGGGGCGTCAGAAGCTGCTCCGGTGATTGGGTTAAGGGTGGTGTCGACGATGCGGATCTGCGGCCGTGGACGGGGCGTCAGAAGCTGCTCCGGTAGGTTGGATGAGGGTGCGAGGAAGCGGATCTGAGGTCGTGGACTTGTGAGTTGGCAAAGCGGCCCCGGTAGGGTCACTAGTAGAAAAACACCTATTAGTCCCGGTTCGTAAGGGCCTTTAGTCCCAATTCAAGAACCGAGACTAATGGGTCGTTACTAATACCTCCACCCATTAGTCCCGGTTCAAACACGAACCGGGACAGATGTGCCTCCACGTGGCCGGTCCGCCGAGCCCAGTCAGGGGGGCCTTTGGTCCCAGTTGGTGGCACCAACCGGGACCAAAAGTCCATGTTTTTTTAGAAAAGTGGCTGCTTTAGGGGTTTTGGGTGTTATTTTTAGGTTGTTATTAGCTAGCTAATAGAGAGAAGTGTCCTCTCTTATATCTTCGTCCTTGGTTTACCAATGTTGCTGCTATGTTAATTTCACCCGCTGATATAACAACTCATGCATGCTCGCATTATACATCATCATATATAATAACAAGTCCTACTAATCATGCATCATCATACAAACCTCTACTCGTTATTAATAACTAGGAAAGTGGCCCGCTCGATGCGCGGGCTCGAAATTTTAAATTTCAATAATAAGAACTTATTATATGATTTGTGTAAAGAAAAATTTAAACTATATGTGATGGTGTTTACAATATAAGACCTATGCAAACATAGTTTTATCTTGGGTATTTTTGCTTATTTACTCACAAAGAAATATATATGTTATCCATTTATCATTTACATTTTACTGTACCTTCTATCATCAGTCGTGTTATGGAAAATATATTTCTATCATTTCTTTGGCATTTTAATCATATCAATTTTAATATTTTCCTTTAAACACAAATTTAATTGTTCTCGTTTTCGTCTAGGCCTAGTTAAATGTGCGGGAAATATCGTTACTCTTCTTTGTAAGTAAGCATAGAATGTAAATATTTAGCAAGTATAGCTCAATAAAGCAGTATTATGGAGTACAACTAATTCGAGAACACACCATTTCCGTCTATGTTTTTTACTTTGGAGTTGGAAATGAAAATTAGAAACATATGTACGTACACATGTTTCTAACATGCCAATGAAGCAAATAGTTAATATTTGATCCACTGATATTTGTCTAATTTTCTTTACAACCATCAATCTCTCTCTACTCCACCGGAAAATGAATCCCCCGCTTCTAGCAAAGCTCTCCTTTTTCATCTATATTTTCTAATTTGGAGTCGAAAATGAATATTAGCCATACATACATACAAAATGTTACTGACATGCAAATGGAGTTTGGTTGTTGCAAGTGACCTCACTGCAGTTTTTTTCACTATGAAATATGTAGAGCAGGAAAGTCATGGAGACTAACTAACAATTTTTATGATGAACAATAGGAAATAAAAAAATATTATTGCCACTTAATAATTGAAATATCGTGTTCCAATCACTATTAGATTGGAATACTCCTTGCTAATGCGAGGGAATCTCCTGTAGGACTTCTTTGGTTTGCCAGATTCTAAAAATGTAATAGATTTTTTCCAAATAATACTCAAACTATATGAAAAGACATAATCTTCATAAGATCTTTATCTCATTCTTCTTTTTAGAAATTTTTAAAAGAGGTTTTGGAGGATTGTAGATTTCGTTGGAATCGAAGGAAATTTCGTCCATTTAACTTGCACTATGTTCCTTTTAACCAAAGGTATGAATAATTCCACAAAGAGAAACGTTCCTATTCTTGTGTTTGTGCTGCAATTTTCTATGAACCAAACTGACCCTTAGTGAGTTGGAAACATAGAATTAAATTTAGGGTTTCATGGATATTCTTATTACATGATACAGAATAATAGGGTTGTATAACTACCGCATATATTGTGTTGAATAAGATATGAACATTGTGTATTGTTTTACCCTTAACCGCATACATCGTATATTATCGATATACGAAGTTCTTTGTATCCTCCCAGATCAGCAAGGTATAAGAAGCAGCCATGGCCAAAACACCCCAACCTTGAATGAGATCATCCGCATTTACATGTATATAACAGTACAAAGAGAAATTGAGTTTGGGAGTACAAAGAGTTGGTGCTTGTTTTTTCACATCTATGCTAGAACCAATTATATGTAAAATTACCATTACTTCCTTGCATAATCAGCTCAAACAGAAGAAACGAAATACATACTATTTGTTATGTCCAAGAATAGAGTAAGGTAATATATTAACACCAAAAGAAATGATCAAGGACAAATTGCCCTGGAATGCTTTAAGAAGCAAGTGAAGGTTATAGTCAGTTTTCAACTTTAATTTCATGGTTAGCTATTGATAAGACATTTTAGAATTCAATGCGGATTCAATAAATATATCCATGAGGGTAAAGAAAGTAAATAACACCCTCAAGTATGTTCAGTAAACAATCGAGGCTAGCAATAACCTGTATGGAATCAAGAATCCCTTTAAGCTAACGAAGCTACTTCAGTTCTGTAACATGGTTAAATATAACCGATAGAAATATGGACCACGGAATTCATTTAGGACGAACTATTAAAGCATCTAATACAGGAACATGTTGTCACATCCCTAGTTCTGGTATGCACTAGGCTAGCCCTTCCATGTGAGCATCATGTTTAAATTCAAATGAAACTTGAATTGAGGAATTTTGAAAAGCCTCAAAAAAACTCAATTAAAAGTAGGGCAAGAACCCTGAAAAATTGCATTCAGTATTTCCAAAATGGCCTTAAATAATGTTGGTTATATTTTGGCAAAGGTTTTGCACCAAACCAAAAAAATAATGAACATTTTTAGGGAACAAGTTGGGCACTGAATTTAAGTCATAAATATTTGAATTGGGGCATTTAGTTGCTATTAATATTATTAATTGCTCCAACAATTCTGGAAATAGCTAAGGGCCTCTGAGATAATTCAGTTATTGCCCATAAATAATTTCAGGATTTATAGAAATGATTTGGTGTTTTTACTAAATCAGAAACAAATTGCAAAATTAGAAAACAGAAACAAACAGAAAGAAATGAGAGAGAGAAAACTTACAGCCCAAACCTACCTGGCGGCCCAGCTTCCCCACTGGTCCAGTACTGGCTTGCCCAGCCCATCGCCGCCTGCCGCCTTCCTCCTCGCTCAGAGGCGCAGCGTGGCGCGGCCGACGACGCCGGCGCACGCCTGCCACCTCCTGCTTGCCGCCGCTGGCTTCTTGGGGAGGCGACACGCGGCTCCCGGGACCTCTCTCTCTCCCGTGCCCTCACCTCTCCTCCCCTCTCTCTCTTCCTCTCTCCTCTCCTCACGCTTTGAAAGCACGCCGCCGTGAGCCACCGCGCCACCGGCATCCCGCGACCATCCAGCTAGCCCAGCTCCGCCTCGGATCCTTGAATCTACGCCGACGACGCGACACGGGTACCCGGCCACGCCATCACCGCCGTCTTCATCGCCATGGCGGCGATCGCCGCCTTTCGATTCGCAAAGAACGAGGACGTCCCGAGCTCGCCGACCATCTCATCGTATTCACGGTGAGCTCCTCTCCATTTCCCCTGTGCCCTTCCTCTAGCGCGTCCTCTAGCACCGATTCCGCCATGGCGGCTTCGCCGTCCGCCATGGCCGCTGGACTCGCTGCGGGGCCTTCCTCGATCAGCGCCATTGTTCTTCGTGCTCTCGAACACCGTAGTTGCTGCTCCATCGCCGCTTTGATCGCCGCTTGCTCCAACACCGCGCCGTGCACCACCGAACTCCGGTTGCCGCCCAACTTCGCCGCCGCCGCCATACTTTCGCACTAGCGCCACCACCACAACCGCTGGATGCGCACGAGTCCCGGCTCGCCAGTAGAACCCAACGCGTCCAAAACCGAGCTCTGTGGGGCCTTCCGGCCCGTGGCGCCCTGACCTCGCCCGGCGGTTTAACGCCGCTGGTTTGACTTTACTTGACCAGGGTTTGACCTCCCTGGTCGCCGACATGTGGGCCCCGGCCCAGCTAATCCTAGATTAGTTTTTCTTAATTAAGTCTAATTAACCCAACTAACATTTTAGTTAGTAGTAATTTAACCTTAATTAAGTTAGGTTAGTCAGTCTGTCACTGACGTGTGGACCCCACTGGTCAGGTTTGACCCGGACCAGCCCCAGTTGACTTGATGACGTCACACAGACGTCATGCTGAAGCAATAATCATTTACTGGAATTATTCTTATATAGGAAATTCCAGAAAATAGCCAAAACTTCTAAAATTCATAGTAATTCAACCATAGCTCCAAATCAAACAAATTATATATGAAAAATGATCAGAAAAATCCAACCTATCCATCTGTACCATTTTCATGCATGTTAGAACAACTTATAGCTGATGTTTAGGACAAATCATATTAAGGGCATTTAAATAATCATATATGGAGTTGGAATTTGAATCATGTATTCAAACCAACTTCATTTAAATCATAGCTAGTTGCATTAGCTCAAATCACAGCATATTGCCATGTCATGATCATGCATCATATTGTGCATTACATTGATTTTGTTCTTCCTTGTTTGCCGGTGTTTGTCCCTCTCGATGAGCGACGCATCGACGGCGTGATCGATGACACTGATGAAGAGCTATATTATCTTCGGAAGTGCCAGGCAAGCAAAACCCCCTTGTTCATTCCGATACAATCCCACTCTCTCGCTCCTGCTCTCTTTTACTGCATTAGGACAACAACGTTTCAACTGTTACATGCTGCGGTAGTTGAACCCTTTATCCTCTGCATGACTGTCATTCCACATAAATAGATGAAACCCACTAGCATGAGTAGGAGTTGTTTGAGCCCTGATGTGCCTACTCATTCATGCTTGTTTGTCATGCCTGCTATTGCTTAGAGTTGTGTCAGGTCTGATTCATCGGGAATGAATCGGAGGTGTGTAAACATGTCCTATTGTTGAGAGCTAAGTGTGTGAACACGATTTGGTAAAGGTAGCGGTGAGAGGCCATGTAGGAGTACATGGTGGGTTGTCTCATTGCAGCCGTCCTCAGGAACTGAGTTCTGTGTTTGTGATCCATGAACAGTTACTACCACACATTGGGTTCCGGTACTCGGCCCCTCTCGGCTTCTTAATCACCCTTGTTCTCTGTCCAGGAGTTGCAACTAGTTTCTGGTGTTTGTAGGTAGTGTTAGTAGTCTACCAAGTGGCACCCGGTACAGGTGGGCTTGGGACAGACTAGGCACAGTGGCACGGTGTACCAAGTGGCACCCGGATGGTGGGCTTGGGAACCCTGCTCACATCGTTTGGGGCCGTGGCGACACCCGCCGGATCTCCTGCGGATGGAACCCGAATAGGCGATAAACCCGGACGAGAGACTTGAGTGTTTAGGTAGGCGTGGCCGACTCCTCGCTGGCTTCCGCTTGAAGGTTGCCGAGGTACATGCGTGTATAGGGTGATAAGTGGCGAGAGCGTGTGTGAAGAAGTACACCCTGCAGGGTTATCATTATCTATTGAATAGCCGGATTCCTCGGATATGGAAACTTGGACCCTTATGCAGTTCATAGACAAGTGAAAGTGGATACTCTAAACTACGCAAGATAAGTGTGAGTGCTATGGATGGCGTTCTCGTAGGGAGGCGGAGCGGATCCATAGTGGTGTATTGATATGGTGAATATGTGGACTCGTGTGCGCCACCTCAAAAGAGTTACATTGCGTCGTAGTTCGGGATAGTCACCGAGTCAAAGCTGGCTTGCTGCAGCTTAAACTCCACCACCCCTTTGTTGATAATGATGCATATGTAGTTAGTTCGATGTAAGTCTTGCTGGGTACATTTGTACTCACGTTTGCCTATTTTATGTTTTTGCGAGAGAGACTTGGTCTCGCTAGTAGTTCCGCGTGGACTTGACGTTTAGCTTGATACCTCAGCTACGATCTTGTGCCCTCGGCAGATCTAGTAGATAGTCGGGCTTCTCAGCCTTTTTCATTTGTAGATGTCGTACTCGGACATGTTAAGCTTCCGCTTGTGCTTTGACTTGTATGCTTGAATGTTGGGTCGTGAGACCCATGTTTGTAATATCTCGCTCCTCGAGCCTAATGAATAAATACTTGAGTCGTAGAGTCATGTTGTGATGCCATGTTGTATTTGCACATATCGAGCATATTGTGTGTATGTTATTGAAATGCTTGGTATGTGTGGGATCGACTATCTAGTTGTTTATCTTTAGTAGCCTCTCTTACGGAAATGTCTCCTAGTGTTTCCACCGAGCCATGGTAGCTTGCTCTTGCTCCTAACACTTAGGCTGGCCGGCATGTGTCCTTCTTCGTTCGTGGTTCCGTCCCTCGGGAAATGTCACGCGTTGAGTACCGGAGTCCTGTTAGCCGCTACAGCCGGTTCACCGAGTCCTGCTAGCCCAGTGCTACAGCCGGAACTTACTCGCTAATGACCGACACGTTCGATCTCGGGTCATGGATGCTGTCCTCGTAAGTCTGTGCCACTTTGGGTTTACGACTAGCCATGTCAGCCGGGCTCCTTTTCATATGGATGCCAGCGACACTATCATATACGTGTGCCAAAAGGCGCAAACGGTCCCGGGCAAAGGTAAGGCGACACCCGTGGGGATACCGTGCGTGAGGCCGCAAAGTGATATGAGGTGTTACAGGCTAGATCGATGTGACATTGAGTCGGGGTCCTGACACATGTCTCAATCAAATTGAAAATTACAAGTCCATATGATCAAGTGCACCTTAGGTTCAGCAACCCTGATTGGGCAATATATGGTAATTTTACAGATTTTTTATCGACTCAACTTTCGTTTAAGAACTTTGAAATGACATGTATTTAAGAAGTGGTGCTGCAAATAATCTATGATACAAATTGAAGATTTGCTTGCGTTGAACAGTTTGTGAGGTAGAGGTATGTTTCTCAACATTTGACGGAACTAACTTAGGAGGGAATCCCTCACATGTGACCTTACTATTCTAGTCTCCTCTTTGCTCCATCAAGGTTCTAGTAGTAGGTCTGCGAATGATCGCGGTACATCTATCTAGAGATTTCAATACAGGACGAATCAACACCGAAGATATTTCGGAAGCAATTAATATGATCTATAACTTACAAATGTAATTTAATAAAAATACAAACTGACACGTACATTGAGAAACTATTGTCTGTCGGACCAAAATGATAGATTATTAATGGGTTGCTAAATCTGTCCAGTAAGAAGCAACAACATGGCAATATAGTATCTTCTCCCATAGTAACTAAGCAGCAACAAAGGGGGAAAATATGAAAATTAGCATACAGATAGGTATATTCAGGGGAATTATAGAGCAACCACAAAACTTGTGTGTATTTATTTGACAAAAATTTAGTCCCTTATGATCCTTAACAGCCTGAATATCACAAGATGAGAGATTTTCTTGTTTAAATCAAGCATTGAACTATGTAGATTATGACGTTGATCTAACCAATATCGCTAGTACATTAGAATTCATGCCAAATGTAGGGTAATGTCCAGTGTAATCCAGCCTAAGTTCTCTAATGTCATATATAGTGAATGAGCTTGTTGTGGCATATGTAATAATAAAAACATATATTTATTTCTTGATCAATGTTTAGTAAATGATAGTTCTTCCACATCATATGCTTATAACACAAAAATACTTCTCGTTTAGATTCAGTCATATACATACAAAACATTGGAATCGATGGTATCCTAGAACCATAGCATCTTGATCTATAAAATAGATTTTATCTGAACCTTACCAGTGTTATATCACCAGAAAGATGAGTTACTGGAGTGTACTGTACAAACATATATATATATATCCTGCAAAGTTTACTTTCCAGTGTTAATAAATACATGACATTAGACATCATTGGCCATAGGCTATAACACACAGTGTGTTATGTAATCAATGCCCATATTTCTAGAATTGCAGAATAATATTTCCAAAACTCAATTGTTAGTTAATGCATAGTGATGGGGTGCTTTTGATGTGTGCACCTATGCATCATTTGAGATCGGTTAAGAAGCAAAACTTGTACGCCATGTATTATTAACGGTTCACTGGCACTGCCGACACTTATACTTATATATGAAGAATGATATGAGAAGCTACAGTGATCATGCTAGCTGTCTTCATTGGCGTACATGGTTGATCGGTCGGTAAGTCCAATGGTTTTTGTGCTCGCATGGTCGGATGTTGCCTTCAAGGCTTCGACGGCATGCATAGCGATCGATCAGCTGACTAATCAGTCCAATGGTGTGTGGACATGAATGGCCGAATGATTGATTACCCTTTGACACACATGATATGAGTAAACTCAGAGCCATGGAGGGCATGCATCTGCAAGTTGCTGAGAATAAGTCAGGGAAGCTATGTCGATTGAAGGTTGCCGAGGATACGTGTCACGGCCTCTCCAACCTTAAGATCCCAACGCGAGAGATTAGCATGAGGAAATTTGATTACGGTTAGAGGGCTAGGATTGAGATCCATAGGATTTGGGGGAATCGAGAATCTACCTCAGGCGCAAGTTGCGGATGCCGTTCCGGCGGGAATGTGCTGTCCAGTATGCCTTATCTTCCCTCCTCCTTCCCGCTGCCTTCCTCAAGTGGCGCCCATATCAAGAGACTATGAGGGACGTATGAAGCAAGGGCATGGCAGCGGAGACGACGTTAGGTCATCATACATGCGTTCCTTTGTTGAGCACCAGATGTGTGCTTCTATTCCTGCATATTTTTATTGTAAATTTCTGTGGAGTTAGGGATTGGGTTGGCCTCTCTTTTTTTGCGCTTCTACCTTTTGGTCATTGAACGACTTGGTATGGGCCTACGGAGATCTCGTGCAAGTAAATTAATGGAAATCAACGGCTGAAATAAATTAACGATGACGGCATATGAAATTCTACCGAGTGGAGAAGATATGGGCAACTACGGGCATGCATATATGAAGGGTACACATGCACAATTTTTTGTCCCATCTAAATGCATGCATGTATATAGCAAGCTAGTCATGCATGCGTGCATAAATCAAGGGCACATATGCACGTTTTTTGTTTCAGCTGATTGCATGCATGCATAAAGCAACAAAGCAAGCCACGTTCTTTTCTTTCGGATTGAACAACTAACTCAGGTCCTTCTTCTTAAAGCTGGATGAGGGCACGTCTTTATTTTCAACTGGAAATTAGTGCATGTCCTATTTTTTTATTTGATCAACGCACGTCCTAGCTCGGCTGCACGTCCTTTTCTTTAAACTAGAACCAATCGCATGCATGGCCCTTTTCTTTAATCTTTTTTTTTTTGAGGATCAGCCCATTTCTTTAATCTAATACATATGGAATCAGTCGGACGTTCCCTCAAAAAAATGAATCAGCGCATGCCCTACGTTAGTTGCATGGAGCGAAACTTTATCTTCCAGTATAATTATTATGGCATTGGTGGGTAATTTTATTAACTTACAATATTTTTTTCGTGACGTAACTTATCTAATGGCTGTAAAAAAATAGTCTATTAAATTAACGGTGGGATATTTCTAATTTTTGTAGTAATTTCTAACTTATTTCTTCTTTTTCTGGTTAACCCGTTAAATACTTTTTATATATAATAGATAAGTCATACGATCATCATCCTCATAGTCATCGAACCAAACCTTACATAATTGTTCTTAGCACATGATCATCAGTATCAGGTAGGACCTAAACACCCTTAAGGTAAAATAGCATAAAACAATATAGACCCTGACTCTCCATTATGAAGAATGGCGATCATCCTATCTCCAATTCTTGCCCTTCGCTGCCTTCTGCTTCCAAGAAGCTTCTTACGACTGTCCATACATTTTTTCCATTCTTTGATTGTCATGTCTCCACTTCTTTTAGAAAACCGGTATGGACAGTTGAGATTCGTAGGAAGACCTGGTTGTATGTTCAAAACATGAAGGGTACTGTGCGTATACATCAGATGAGGCACACAATGATTCGGGATTATCTGTTGAAAAACATAGTAATAACTTCGTAGTTAGCAATGATGTACTAGTTTTAGAAGTGTGCAAAAAGATGCACGGATGTTGTAATGGTAAAAATAATCTTACCGGGTATCTCCATGGTAGTTCTGAAGAGTTCAACACGTGCACTAGTGGCACGTATTGACCATAATGTTGATGAGTTTGATTGTAGATATTGTAATTCTCAAGATCAGTACTAAATGCGACCAGATGATTTTTCTCCTGATAAGTTAATTCGGAGCCTTCGGTGTAGTAGGTTCTGTCTACCATCTTCCACACATTCTTTGAAGAATGAAAATAAGTTGTCAATGGAAATAATAAGTTGTCAACTATTTTGAAATAAACAATATAAATTACATAATAAATATGTTAAGCTCACATGGGGGAAGAATTAGAGGTGTATCCACAAGGACCCAAATCGAAGGTCTCTCTTGCTCGATTGTAGGATCACCAAGATCCATGGTGACAAGAATACCCTCATCAAGACCATACATCTTGCAAAGTGCTTCCCAATTTTTGCAACCAAAATGGGTTACACTCTGAGCATTGTACAACTTTACTTGAAAATCCACACCATGATGGGTACTTAGGATAATTTTTTTGGTTTCGAAACTTTCATGGTCTTCAAAACCCATCCTCTACAAGACATAGCGTCTTGTAAAGCATGGGATAAGCTAGTCGAATTGGAAAAGATGAAAAATACACGTTAAAATAGTTGAAGTCATGCTTAATTACGAAAAAAACTATTGTCGTCGTTGCATACCGTATGAACATCGTAGGTCTCCTCGAGCTTAATGCTGAAGCGCCGATCCTCGTCCATCTAAATGAACCTGTCGCACATACCTCGGTCGTCATGGCACCAGTCGCACTCCCCCGGGCGGTTTACGTTGTCCGAGTACGACATTTCCGGCCTATGTTCATAATTCAAATATTAAACTAGATTATTAATCACGGGTTGACTATTGGTGATGTACGTAGCTCCTCCTTTCATTCCCGAGTGCATTATTACACCAAATTGTCTAGCACACGGGAATGAAGAACTTATCCAATATGAGCTTTCAATAAGCAAAACCAAATCATAAAATAAGCAAAACCAAATCATAAAATAAAGTAGTATTCAAATTAGCATGCATTCAATAATTATAAGCAAAAGTACATCATCTCTTGGTGTCCGTACATCGTCGAATATTATCACTAATATAGCATCACTAATACAACTAGAACCATAGCGCCCGACGGGTATCGACGCGGGCGGTGGACACATAAAGATAAGGAACCATCACAGGATCATAGCTCCAGTGAGATCCCTGAAGAACCTGCCAGGTATTGTCGAACCTGCCCTCCAATGCAACCATGTAGCGACGGAAGTGCTCGTCCTCCTCGCTGACACGGTGACGTACCACCTCCGCGGTGTCCGGAAGCCTCGGCACTGTCACTGGCCCACGCGACCGCCACCAAACAAGGATTGGGACAACAACGGCTGCCTCCTCACCAACCTACGTCCCCCGGAAGGTAGCACCTCCCAATACCAGCCCGGCGGAGCCCAGTCTCGAACATGGCCCTGATCAAGCAGGCCTCCACCGCCGAGTCGACGACGACGAGGATGCGGGATAAGCATCGCCGATGTCGATGCGGCAACTACTTCTATATATAGTTAAATAAAGTAGTTTTATTAATTAAATCAACTATCTAGTTCAACTACTAAGCACTTACTATAAATAAATAAAGTAGTACTTACTAAAAACAAACTACTTCTATATATAGTAAAATAAATTAGTTTATTAAATCGACTAGCTAGTTCAACTATATATATATGAAGCACTTACTATAAATAAAATAAAATAGTACTTACTAAAAATGAAAAAATTAATTACACAATCTAAATTACACAACATGAACTACATATCTAAATTACATCAGATCTAATCTAACAAAAGATCTCTTAACAATAATATCACCAAACAAGCATATTCAGCAATAATATCACCAAAAAATCTATTAATGAAAAAAAATCTAACATAATATGAACAAATTAATTACACAACTACATATCTAAATTACTACACATCTAATCTCACAAAAATTCTATTAATAGAAAAAAATCTAACATAATATGAACAAATTAATTACACAATCTAAATTACATAATATGAACTACATATCTAAATTACTACACATCTAATCTAACAAAAAATCTATTAACAGAAAAAAAATCTAACATAATATGAACAAATTAATTACACAATCTAAATTACACAATATGAACTACATATCTAAATTACTACAAATCTAATCTAACAAAAAAAATCTATGAACTACAAAAAAATCTAACAAAAATAAAAAAAGTTGCTCATGGCCGGCGACGGCGATGGAGAGGTGCAGCATGGCGGCGACGGCGGCGAGGCGGAGGGTCAAGGCGTCGGTAGGCAGGCAACGGCGTCAAGGGCGGCGATGGCATCGGGCGGGCGGCGGCGGCGTTGGGGCAGGGCGGCGACGGCCTCGGGCAGGCGGTGACGGAGGAGGTGGCAGGGGGGGGACGGCGCCGAGAAGAGATCGAAGTCGGGGCGGGGCGGCAGTGCTACTTATATAGCAAAGGCTTTGGTCCCGGTTGGAGCCACAAACCGGGACCAATGCCACCTTTAGTCCCGGTTGGTGCCACCCACCGGGACCAAAGGCCTCTTTTTGGCAGCCCAAAGGGCGGAAAACGAAGACCTTTGGTCCCGGTTGGTGGCTCCAACCAGGACTAAAGGTGGCATTGGTCCCGGTTTGTGGCACCAACCGGGACCAAAGAGAGGGATTGGTACTGGTTGGTGCCACCAACCGGTTCCAATGCACATCTTTCTGCAGCTGTTTTTAATTAGTCCCACCTCGCCAAGCGAGAGGCACTCGCAGCGGTTTATAAGCCCTAAGTGCAGAGACGATGAAGAAGAGGCTGCTCACCTGCACGTTGCTTAGCTTCAAGCCTTGAGGATTAGGGTAGATCTGCACGGTCTTTGTGTGCGGTCGATTTACACTATTCAAAGGCTTGAAGCTAATTAACGAAACATTAACGCCTCTTTTTTATTTTTAATGACTTATTACAACTCAGAAATAAAAAGAAAAAAATAAATATAGCAGAAAAGAAAAAAAACTATATAAAAACTACGAAATAAATAGAAAAAAAGTTGTGATTAACTTTACTAAAAAATGAGCATAGATGCTTATTTTAATGACTTATTACAATTCAGAAATAAATAGAAGAAAAACAGTTGTGATTAACTTTACTAAAAATGAGCATAGATGCTTATTTTTAATGACTTATTACAATTCAGAAATAAATAGAAGAAAAAATAGTTGTGATTAACTTTACTAAAAAATGAGCATAGATGCTTATTTTTAATGACTTATTACAATTCAGAAATAAATAGAAGAAAAATAGTTGTGATTAACTTTACTAAAAAATGAGCATAGATGCTTATTTTTAATGACTTATTACAATTCAGAAATAAATAGAAAAAATAAATATAGCGAAAAGAAAAAAACTATATACAAAACTACTCGAAATAAATAGAAGAAAAAATAGTTGTGATTAACTTTACTAAAAAATGAGCATAGATGCTTATTTTTAATGAATTATTACAATTCAGAAATAAATACAAGAAAAAATAGTTATGATTAACTTTACTAAAAATGAGCATAGATGCTTATTTTTAATGACTTATTACAACTCGAAATAAAAAGAAAAAATAAATATTGCAGAAAATAAAAAACTATATAAAAACTACTCAGAAATGAGCATAGATGCGCTTATAGAAAATTCAACCTAAATTCATAATAAATTTCTACTAACTTCAGAGAAATTCAGATGAATTTAGGTCAAATTCTCATATAAGGGCATCTATTTTCATTTTGAGAGGAGCTCAACAAAGGCAGAGAGGAGGGCTTATAAAGTGGTCTCGAGCCCCTTGGTTGGCGAGGTGGGACTAAACTCGTCAGAACGAGGACCAACCCTTTAGTCCCGGTTGGTGGCATGAACCGGGACTAAAGGTCAACCTTTGGTCCCGGTTCAGGCCACCAACCGGGACCAATGGTTGTGGGACAGGAGCGAGGCCCATTGGTCCCGGTTCGTCCCACCAACCGGGACCAATAGGTCCAGACGAACCGGGAACAATGGCCCACGTGGCCCGGCCGGCCCCTGGGGCTCACGAACCGGGTCCAATGCCCCCATTGGTCCTGGTTCTGGGTTGAACCAGGACTAATGGGTTTAACCGGCCTGGACCATTGGCCCCTTTTCTACTAGTGGGTTGAGAATGGTATAGGCGAAGCTACTCCGGTAGGGTTGACGCTGGTGTCAGCGAAGCGGCTCCGGTAGGGTTGAGGAAGGTGTCGGCAGAGCGCCTCCGGTAGGGTTGAGGAAGGTGTCGGCGAAGAGGATCAGAGGCCGTCGACGGGGGCGTCGGTGGGGCGGCTCCGTGGGAAGTGGACGAAGCATCTCCGGTGGGGAGTACGAATGAGCCGCTGCAGATGCGCGGCGGTTGACGAGAGTACCGGCGAAGCAGATCCGGCGCCGTGGACAAGGTCGGCACTGAATGGGCTGTGGTACAGTGGTGGATGAGCAGTCTACTTGTTTCTAGGGGAGGTGGGAGGGGTAGATGAGGCGGCAGAAGCAGATCCGGCGAGGTGGACGCCGCTGGCAGTGAATGGGCTATGTTATGCCGGTGGATGAGCAGTCTAGGGTTTCGAGAGGGGAGGGGAGAAAGGGCGATGAAGTATGGACGGCGTGATGTAAGATGCTCTGGTGTTGTGGAGTTAGTCGTTTTTACGGGAGGAGGGTAGAGGAAATGGGGGTGGCGTGTAGTGGGGGGAACCGGAAGTTACCAAAGCAGCCCCGACCTATCATGTAGATGAGGGCGGTATTGTAGCTGTTTGGTCTCCGTGCACCAAGGACAAAAGGGGGATTTCGCATGCTAAAGACTAAGGTGGCGGAAATTTTAGAAGGAGGCGGGAGATTTTGCCGCCTGCGGGATCGTTCGTATCCAGTTAAAACTAATTTTGGACTGTGCTAGCGGGAAGGTCATGCTAGACTGTGTACACGGGGCACGCGTCAGCAATTAATAACTAGTGTGAAGTTCACCACAGAAAAAAGACAATAACTCGGGATGATGCGCCGATAACTTGGACATTCACATGGGCGCGACCAATCGTACGGGTGTAGTGGCGCGTTCACAAAAAAAGGGATCAAACGCTCAGCCTATGTATTTCTCGTGTAAATAGATAATTTAATGCCATTGGTTATTTACTTTAAACATAATGCATTGACGTGTTAGTGTAGAGGCACACAAAAAGAAATCGATATTGTAGTTAGCTACTTAAAAGTGTTACCTCATATGATTACAAAGCCTCCATTTCATAAATTGCGTAACCGTTGAATTCATATATTAATATTACATATATATTACTTCAAAATAGAAACTTAAATCATCCAAAACTAATGAATTTTAATGCAACAGTAACAATGGTGGATGTGTGTGACAGCTACATTGGTTGTTTGAAGAAACATCACTGTAACTTTGGCATGCACAACTGAAAAAGGTTTAGTTAAATAGAAAAAAAATGTGATATGTGAGTGGCCAATCTTTATAGCGTTGAATCGATATTGTACCTTTGGCCACGATACGAAGTAGATATTGACTTATGTTCAAGCGATGCATGTCCACGGTCGCTAGATACTGATACGTGAATGAATTGTGCAATCTCTCTCACACGCATACATATCTCATTTCCCTGTGGGCATCGGAATCACACACGCGCACTTCATGTATTTCTCTCCCTCACCGAAGGAGTAGGGTGACACCTTGATACTAATCTATCGACTGGCTTCTCTCTCAAACATACACACACACACACTACCCGGCACCGAAGGAGTAGGGTGACACCTCGATCTTGATACTAATCTATCGACTGGATTCTCTCTCAAACATACACACACACACACACTACCCGGCACTGAAGGAGTAGGGTGGCACATCAATCTTGATAATAATCTATCGACTCCTCTTTCACACACACACACACACACACACACACTCGCTAGTTGTGCCTCTGTGCCTACCGCGCACACTCTCGATACGTCTTTCTCTCCCTCCCCCCAACAATGACAGCAGAAGGGTGACAACTCGATCTGATCATAATCTGTCAATTGGTTTCTCTTTCAAACATTGTGTCTCGGTGCCTCGCACGGTAGCCCCCTCGATATGTAGACTTCTCACGCGCGCACAACTATAGTGACGATGACGTTGAACCCAGTGTGCCTTCTTTTTACCGGCCTCATGTGATAGTTTTCACCCTGTTTTCTATTAATTAACAAGGCAACCTTTTCTTTGTTACTACTCCCTCCGTTCCAAAATAGATGACTCAACTTTTTACCAACTTTAATATAAAGTTGGGTCATCTATTTGGAACGGAGGGAGTACTAGTGAATCTGAAATCATTCGGGGCAGACATAAAACATATCACTTCAACCCAATTATCGCAGCAACTACTTTAAAAGAAATTAGCTAGCTGCCCGTGCGTTGCACGGAACATCAAGATGCATTTGTATGAGTAGTTTATCTTGTGAGAGAAAAGGCTAAACGAGGGAAGGCCTTATTTGTGAATGTGGAGAGACGTGTGGGTATATTTTTGCAAAATTGCCATAGTTTCTTTCCTATCAGTTAGATATAAATCCGATGGCCTATATTGCAGGATGGCTCGCACACCATCATCACCAACTCTGTTTTCTACTCCCTCTATCTGAAAATACTTGTCATCAAAATGGATAAAAATAGATGTATCTAAAACTAAAATACGCCTAGATACATTTCCTTTTATCCATTTTGATGACAAGTATTTCTGGACAGAGGTAGTATTTGTCTTTTTAGAGATTTTGACAAGTGACTATGACCGGACCTTACCAAAATAGTCAAAAAAGTAGTCCATAATTTTGATATTACCCACTTTTCTTGGCGGTGCAGTGCCATCTGGATACCTCATAAATAAATCAAGGACAAATCTGACCCCTTCCTGAAAAGACATACGTAGCAAAATGAGTGAATCTACACTCTAAAATATGTCTACATACACATCCGTATGTGGTAGTCCATTTGAAATCTGAAAAAGACAAATATTTAGGAACGAATGGAGTATATATAAGAGTAGACATGGAGATATATCTCCAGCATGGTCTACAACAAAAATGTGCTCGGCTGGTTAGCGCCGGATTCTCGCAAAGCGATGACATGAGTTCGAATTCTGTCTTTTAACTTTAGATTTGTATATTATATATTACTCTACTTATTTAATACATACTTCTTTCTCTACTGTACTGACAGTGGAACCCACAGAGTACTTAGAATATTAAGGATGGACTTGTTTCTTCTTAACTTTCTGTATGAAGCTGTAGCCACCCTGCAAGTCACGTGTACACTATACATGCAATTAACTTTTTATAGAGGGACAATCATACAGGCAATTAACTCAAATGGATTGGATGTCACTCTATTATTTCCAGCATAAAGAGCATCTCCAACGGCAGCCGGCAAATTTCCTCCCGCTTCCTTCCGCGGAGGACGACATCAAACGCCAGCGGCATACATTTTTACAACTCTAACCAACCAGATGAAATTCGTGCAAACACGGACTGATTTCATATAAGCATGAAGGATTTCGTATAAAAAAAGGTGGATCTTCATATAAACAAGATGGATTTCATTACATTTACATGAACTAAGAGGTGCCAATCCGGCTCTCTTGTATAATTAATACTCCCTCCGTCCGGAAATACTTGTCCTAGAAATGGATATATCTAGACTTATTTTAGTTCTAAATGGCCGCCCGCGGATCCCTTTGTCTTCCTCATGTCCGTCAGACACTTGCGGGGTCGACGAAGGTCCTCGGAAGAGACGAAGCAGCAAAGAAACCACCTGAATCCACGGTCGTCGCCTCGGCGGTGGCCTTCATGGGTCCCAAGTGGCGGCAGCCTCCCGTGTTCTACTTCTCCTCGATGATGGCGGCGGACAGGGAGAAGCTGGCCACCGACTGGTCGCTCTCCACGCACCCGGCTTCGCTCGCCGCATGGCGCTGCCGCAGCAGCACGGAGGCGCGCCACGACACGGAGGCGCGCCACCGCAGACATCGGTGTCACGCATGACGACGCGGCAGCGACGGCGCCCGTACCGGCGTGCTCGCCGCCGTGCCGACCTGGAGCAACTCTCCACTCCTCATCGAGCTGAGCTGGAGCGACGAGTTGCTAAACCACACGCCTTCTTAGGGCGGCAACTGGCTCCGTCGGGCCAAGCGAGGTTGGTGAAGCACCGAGCAGCCTCGCCCGTATCCGGAGGGCTCGGCGGGCCACCCAGCCGGGTAATATGCCGGAGAACGGATCATAGGAAGCCATCGGAAGGGTGGAGAAAATGGTGAAGGAGGAGATGGGGGAGCGGCGGAGGGGTGCGATTCTTGCCCGCTGTCTGTCTGGCCTCGTGTAAATAGAGAGCAGACGGTAGGAGCTTGGCCGGCATCTGGCCTTGTTTAAACTGAGGGCGGACGGGAGGAGCTCGGCCGGTGTTGCATTTAATTCCAGCCCGCTCATGAACAGACGTGTGGCCGGAGTAGGATTCTCGGTTTGCATGCGGGTTTAACGGAGGGGTTTAATGGAGGCGCCGGGCGTGCAGCGGGTGGCGCAGTACTATTCGATTTGACAGCATTAATGAGCTGTCAAATCACAAAGGCCCTCGCCTCTCGTGAAACCGATCGAGCTAGACAGCCCCGCCCTCTAGCCTTTTAAAAAATGTATATACTCCACTTTTGTACAGTTGTAGTATCGATGGATTACGCCATGGAGCAAAACCTGAAATTAAAAAAAAGGTGGTACATATAGAGAGCGCTCGTGAACTTTTATAGTTTATAGGTCCCTTTTATAGTTTGTGCCAAAGTTTTACTAAAGATTTAACTAACAAAATGTTAATGCATGTCAAGAAAAATTATCTCATTGGATTCGTCTTTGAACATAGTTTTGAAAAATATAATGTTTGGTGACATGCGTGAACATTTTCTTAGTTTAATCTATGGTCAAAATTTGGCACGAAATACAATGGGGACCAATAAACCCAGACAGAGGTAGTAGTAACATAAGTGTGGTAACATGCAAAGCTTCATTTATTAGGTTATAGACTCATATTGCATTGGGACATGTGATGTTACAGTAACTAGCCACATAAGCAAATTTGCTGAGTTGGACTCAATGTTACTACTGAAGTTACTCCCACGGTGGCTAGTCTTAGTAGTAGTATTTGGTTTTCGTAAGATGACTTATAATACTCACCTAGACGGAGGGAGTATTCGATTTGACATCGGGCGGCACAGTTCCTGATACGCCTTTAATGCAGACGAGGGAGGGAGTAGCGGTTCCCGATATGTTGAACGGCCAATGCATCCTCCTTCAATTAATGCATGAGGGAAGTAATGGGAGGAGGTCTGGGAAAAGAGGATGCACGATGTGAATGCAACGCAGTTTGCCCTCATTGCCCTCATATAAAGGCGCCCCTCCTCCATTCCAATGCATCTACCACATCGTACGCACCTAAGCACTTTCCTAAGCACGTACAATAAGCGCAAAAGAGCTCGCTCCAGACCCATGGCGGCGATGCGTGTGAGCGGCCAGCGGCTGTGCCAAATGGTCCACAACGCCGGCCTCCGGCATGGCGCCGAGGATCGTCTCCAGACGGTGTTGGAGACCGGCTGGTGGATGGCCGCCGTTGACACCAACTACGACTCTCAGTTGGACCAGATGATCGTTGGCACCAGCAACAAGTTCACCGTCCTCAAGAAGCTCGCGGACGACATCGCCGTACTCCTCCAGCCCGCGCGCCCGGGCTCCTCATTGCGTGCCACCCTAATCAGCCTTCATGGCCGGAACCTCTTTAAAGCACTGGTGGCCCTGCGACTGCCCACCGACTCCACGAAGAATATCCACCCGGAGGTCGCGCTCGCTGCGAGGCGCCTCGCCCTGCAAGAATTCGTCGACCTACACATCCACGCGTATGAGCAAATCGTGTACATAGGTATCTACAAGGCCAGTGAGGACGCTACGATGTTGGCCTTCCTCAACTGGCTGGAAGCCTTGGATGCCTTTGTTGAGAAGCACCTCGACCTCGCCACAAAAGCTGCCACTCCTTAGCCGCCGGACGGTGGCCCAGCGCACTAAGTTGAGGAGGAGGTCGTACGTTCGTGGATCCATCTTTCTTCTTGCCTTCTGTAACCACCACTGCGATTGCATCATCGTGGCCTTAATTCTTATTGTGTTGTTGCATTCTCGTTCCAGTCAATACCGATATGTGCGATCCCTTTGCTTAATTATATGCATCACTATAACTAGTACTCCATCCGTCAATTTATAATTTGTGCTTACCTTTTCCTTCAACTTCGTGCAACACGCGGGCATCTTGCTAGAAACACTAGAATATGTCTATATAATCCGTATGTGATAGTCCATTTGAAATCTCAAAAAAGACAAATATTTAGGTACGGAGGGAGTAATATATTAGGAGTATATCAAAACAATAGTGATTTCTTTCAAGTTTGTGAACAAATACTACTATTCTACTACTTTGGATCCATCGCAATGCACGGGCACATTGCTAGTAAAAGGAAAAGGCCTGCCACGTTCGCATCGCACCCCCACACGCCCGGGAATCGGGATTACAACACGACCCGTCCGGCACGACACATAGCTTAGGGAAGGTGTGTTGCCTAGCAGTGGAGGAGCTTGAAGCAAAACGTTGGGCGTGCCAGTCTAGCCAGGCTATAGAAATTACCCTTGCGTTGACGTTCCATGCCTCAAAACTGGATGTACAACTATGAAAATCCTGCTAGGTTGGGCGGGCCAGGGCACGTGTTGGCCCTCACGTAGCTCCGGCCCTGTGCATAGCATTTTCACTTTCATGTGGGGCCGCCCATTGAGCAAACCGACACCCCGCCCGCCGCCTGGTTGGTAAACAGAAACAAGGGGAAGATCTAGCTGTAGCACGGAAGCCAAGAAATTTTGTGTCAGATGGGGCTCGTTGATAGAGTAGGAGCATTCCGTATTAGTACCACTCCTACCAAGTTTGTACTCCTAATACTATTATATTACTAGTACTACCACTATACAACTAGTAGATACGTGCACGGCACAACATCGTAGGAACAAAAAATGGGAAGATCTTGTTTTGGGTGATTTATCTTTTTTTCAATCAACATAGTATGAATAATAGGATGTGGGGGGCACCCATGAAGCTTATGTGGCTTGGTTGCATGGCTACGGAAGGTTAGAGAAAAATAAATAGATAATGTGTTTAGAGTGCACTCCACTAGATAGATATACTTTGGATCCATTGCAACGGACCGGCACATCTATATCTATACCCCCTATATATTGTGTGAAAAACTTTGATACTTGGTCGTTGGATGAAGCCAATCCGACGGTACAAAGATGGCAAATCCGAGCACTACTGGCCATTGGATATCATCCACCAGATTCTGCCACATGTATAATCTAGAAGACTCCATGGTTGAACTCAATTCATGACTAACTTTGCCACAACTAAGCTCAGGCAAAGTTATTAATAAGTTCTTCAAAATGAGAGCCACAAGTTGGCAAGCCTAAGGGAATCTTGCCACACTTTTTGTGTGTATGTAATGTGGGGCCAGTGTGGCTTGCCTAAGGTGTGGCTTGAACCAAACACTCACCTAAGTTAATCAAACTTGCCTAACCTTACATTCCACCAAATTTTGCCACAAGTTGGTAAGCCTAAGGGAATCTTGCCACATTTTTTGTGTGTATGTCATGTGGGGCCAGTGTGGCTTGCCTAAGGTGTGGCTTGAACCAACACTCACCTAAGTTAATCAAACTTGCCTAACCTTACATTCCACCAAATTTTGCCACAAGTTGGCAAGCCTAAGGGAATCTTGCCACATTTTTTGTGTGTATGTCATGTGGGGCCAGTGTGGCTTGCCTAAGGTGTGGCATGAACCAAACACTCACCTAAGTTAATCAAACATGCCTAACCTTACATTCCACCAAATTTTGCCACAAGTTTTGGCAAGCCTAAGGGAATCTTGCCACATTTTTTGTGTGTATGTCATGTGGGGCCAGTGTGGCTTGCCTAAGGTGTGGCTTGAACCAAACACTCACCTAAGTTAATCAAACTTGCCTAATCTTACATTCCACCAAATTTTGCCACATGTTGGCAAGCCTAAGGGAATCTTGCCACATTTTTTGTGTGTATGTCATGTGGGGCCAGTGTGGCTTGCCTAAGGTGTGGCTTGAATCAAACACTCACCTAAGTTAATCAAACTTGCCTAACCTTGCATTCCACCAAATTTTGCCACATGTTAGAATCAAGAAAACTCCACATGTAGAAGCATAATGCACAAACCACCAGAATCTCATGCGTGAAATGCACGTGTACCTTCCTACTAGTACTACTAGTAGTAAGAAACAAATTCCAGTTTTGGCACGAGCTCGTACTGCGGGAGCACCACAAGGCCTGCCGCAGGAATTACATTTTCCTCTCGGGGCCCACGAGAACGAACTTCAGTGGCTTAGTGCCCGGCCTATGAGTCAATGACATGTGGGCCTTAAATGCGGCTGGCCCACATGTCATTCTCATGGTGGTCGCGTGGTTCGCGACTCACTCGTTCGAGATGAACCGGCCGGTGGTGGCGTGGCTGTGGCGAGGGTACCACAGCTGGGCGTCGGGCGTTACAAGGCGTAGATGGCCACACCGGCGGGTACTACCTGTAGTAGATAAGTACTCCAGGTGAGAATTGATTCCCTTGACGAAATGTGTCACAGCCGCTGGATGAAAATTCGATGGTGTGGGAGTACGGATCGCAGCACAGTAGTGGAGCAGGCGAACCACGTCCAATTGGGTGTGTCTGTGGTAGAAAGTTGATGGTCGCCGTAGTTCAGCTGGCCCGCATGTCATGCACACAAAGGCAGAGGAGCGGTGGGGCCGAGAGGGATGAGGGGCACGAACAATCCTACCATTCTGTCAGTGACATGTGGGACCCGTAAGCGTGGGTCCCACCTGTCAGCGAAGGAAAGGCAGGGCAAGGCAGTGATAGACACGTCAGAGGATCCATGTCCACGTCGGGGGACGTCGTGCCGTGGGTTGGAGTGGCGTGGTGGGAATCGCGTGTGGGTGTGGCAGTGGTAGAAACAAGAAACATGATGGTCACCGTGGTTCAACTTCCATGGACAAGCTGTCGTGTCTACTAACACATGTATATCAAAACTAGAGTGTTTATATTTCAAGCACGTGAACAAGTATTATTCTACTAGTTTGGATCCATTGCAACGCACGGGCCGGCACATTGGTAGTAGTAGTGTCCATTTCTATCTCTAGAGGCCTTCCCTCGTTCATCCTTTTCTCTCAAAAGATAAACTACTCATACAAATGCATCTTGATGTTCCGTGGAACGCATGAGGGTGTTTCCTTGGGGGTCTCTCCAGCGCGGCGTGGCCGTAGTTGCAAGTTGACGCCCCTTGAGATGCCGACGTCAAGGGGCATTCGGATTTCCTCCGATGAGCATGTAAGAGTAAATGCATTCTAAAGACTAATTCCGTGTCCATTTCCTAATTCCCCCCCTGCCCACTGCTTCACAGGCTAGGCTCGGTGCGAGTGGAGATTGTCTTGCATATGTACGGGAGGGTGCCAACATCAATTTGCACAACATTTACAACGGTGACACCGTTCACGTAGAACCTTTGTCCAACATTGGGATCAGCCATGTAATGGGCCACCGCATGAATTGGTACGATGGAACCACGGTGAGATTGAATAAAAGATAGCACGAACCTTGCACATGGCGGTCAAAGGCGGACCATGCTGTCTGCGGCCGATTTGTTGCCGTACGAGTAGGAAGACGTTGTGCTCCTTTCTAACCGCATCTTCGCGGTGACAAACCAGGGGACTTATTTTGTATGGGACACATCCTATGATATACTCCCTCTCTCCCAGTTTATTTGTTTTGAATCTTTTCGTTTTATAAGTTTCAAATTCAAATTTAGAGCTCCCCATCACATGTTGACATTACAATATGCATTAAATCGTTGCGTGCATGTATAGTAAACAAACAAATCTCGAGTTTGGCACGAGTTTGTGCTGCGGGAGCACCACAAGCCCTAGCGCAGGAGTTACATTTCCCTCTCAGGGCCATCGGAACTGAGCTTCAGCGCCTTACTACACCTACCTTTGAGTCAATAACATGTGGACCCGATAGGTGACTGGTCCACATGTAATGCTCCTGAAGGCAGAGGGGCAATGGGGCCAAGAGGGCAGAGCCGTAGGTCGGGGGACATGTGGTTTCATGGATTCGAGCGGCGTCATGGGAATCGCGGGTGGCTGCGGTAGAAACTTGATGCTCGCCACATTTTAGGTGGACCACATGTCATGCACACAAAGGCAGAGGGGCGGTGCGGCCGAGAGGGGTGAGGCGCACGTCGGGGGCGTGGTGTCGTGGGTTGGAGTGGCGTCGTGGGAATCGCGAGATGAAATGTTATGGTCGCCGTAGTTAAACTTCCATGGAAAAGCTGTCATGTCTATGGACACATGCACTGTATACCGATCACTGGAAGGAGTAGCAGAGAAAGCTATATATGCAGATAAATAGTTCCTTATAGTCAAGCGGACCCATGCTACTACTCTGTTCCCAAAACATGCACACCATCGAAATAGTCCATCTATATCAATATACACCGAGAGGGAATAATTTTTTTTACAAGAGAGGAAATAGTTCATCCATCCATAATGCCCTCCTGCTGGTGCAGCGTTTTTTCTTCTTCTTCTTCTTCTTCTTCTTCTTCTTCTTCTTCTTCTCATTCTCTATGGGAGACGGCTTCACAACAAGCTCTCTGGACCTTGCAGCTATCTCGAAACTCACACGGGCATCGAGGGCAGTATATTTTATCCGCTCGTACATCAAGGGATAATTCTCCCATCCAGACAACCTTAATGCCACCGTCTCGTCACCCTTCTGAAGATTTGTACCGAGCACAAAATTTGCTACGTCGAATAGGGATGGTGTCTGTTTAGCACAATCTTCTACAGGAATTTTGATTCTGGTTTGTAGGTCAGCGATGCTTTTCAAATCAAGGTTGTACGGCTCCAGCTTCTGTTTGTCCCCTTCGATGGCTGCCCCACAGAAGTATACGTCCTCCCGAGACAAGAAATTTTTAAGCTCACCTGGTATGGAGGGCGAGTGTATCATGTAGTACACCAAAACATCATCTTCGAGGCACAGCTAAAGGACGGCGGCGCGCTGGAACTTCCCAGGGGCACGCTCCGTGTACTCTGCGTCGAGACCGATGACCCTTGTCTCTACCTTTTCGAGGGAGTTGGATACATTGTTGATCCACTGCCGAACAACCCTTAGGTTGATGGTGACGGTGGCAACTATGCGCATCGAGCCTTCGACAAGGACATGTTGGACGCTGAAAACCTTCATCTCGATCTCTTTCGCCATTTGGAACCGCTGGAATGGAGGGCTATGCTTTGGAGAATTAGGATTAGATGGCTAGTCCAACTGAAGTAGTAGATGATTATTTAAAGAGGTTAAAACAATGTGAACACAGTGGGGTTTGGATGCAAATGAAGACGAAGGGGAGGTGAAGAAGCCGAGGCGAATCAGTTCCCGATGGAGAAGTGAATGGGAGAAGAGGCGTGCAGGCAGTTGATTAGACGGCTAGGTAGACTAAACGAAAAGGCTATGCGGGTAGACTGAGGAGTCGTACCTATTCGTGTACGTGCCCATCCTTCCTGATAGGTGGGACCTATGCAAACAGATAAAAAAATGTGTCTATGCTTTTTTTGAGCCCGTGAGTGGGAGACACAACATTCTCTGGTTAAGGAATACTCCCTCCGTTTAGGTGAGTATAAGTCACCTTATGAAAATCAGGTTTTCCCAAAACCTTTAGGCGTGGAGCATTAACTTCCTGCTCAATCCCCTCCCAGCCTCGTTAGCCAGCGTTCTCTTCCTCTGCTGCCGTGTTCTACCTTTTCATTTTTCCTCTTCTAAAATGTGGAATGATCTGCATGCCGTCCTTGATGCACCAGAACGACCACTGCATGCATCGCGGCAGGGCGTTGATTGGGCATGCACGAGAATTTGGTTCTGCTCATAATATGGATGATACATGAATGATGAAGTGAACAGGCATGCTAGCACGGGAGACCTATTTCCGCTATACAATACTAGAGTACTCATGTTCCTACTAGTAGTAGTAGTAGTACAACTGTGGTACACTTGATGGTCAAAATACTATTCATCCGGTCCTCACAGTGAAGTGACAACACCCTGCGCCTAACACTAGTCCAGGCGAGGCGGCGTGTTCAGGTTACCAAAGTCAGCCTCACCACATGCCTTTGTCGATCTGTCACCACTTCAGACAAACACATTGGCGCCTCGACTCGTCTCCCTCTCCGCTCCCATAGCACCACTCCATCTCCATCTCCTTCTTCGTCTCCATCTCAATCTCCATCTCACTGTGCCCCCGTGTACCACCGCCTCACTCGCCTCCCCCAGTACCACTATTCCCTCGGTAGCCGCTCCAGCACCGACATCCTTCTCCCCCGTAAATCAAGCCCCCTTCCAAACTCCACCATGGCCGAACGCGAACCGCGCAGCATCCATATGAGCTGCGATTGGAGCAATCTCCTTAGTGACATCCTCGACCTCTGTTGTTCGTGTATGGATATGATGACTGCCCTGCGGCTGGCTGCATGCTCGAGGGACATGCAGACGACCATCGTCGAAGCGAGGCCTAAGCTTTTCAAGACACCCTGCTTGCTGCTATCTGGTCTTGCGAGATTGGCTCACCATGATACAGAGGCGTGCATGATGCCCCTCGACTTCAATCCGATCTCCATTAGCCGAAACTTCTTTGCAGGTATGTAGTGTGTCCCCGTACATCATTTCCCTCGACATCGATCCGATCACCATCGCCCGAAACTTCTTGGCAGGTATGTACTGGGTCGGCATGACCACCCACTGGATGGCTGCCTTTGGAGAAGACGGTAAAAAGTTGGTGCTCGTGAACTTCTAGACCTCCCATGAGATTATCCTTCCTCCATTGGATTATACTAGCACAAATGCCCGTGCGTTGCAACGGGAAACAAAAAACTCACTTTAGTAATGCAATGGCTCACATCACCAGACATGAAGACATCAACAAAGTCCTTGAAATCCTCCACGTTGTCATATGAGAAACAACATAATATTAGGAGCGCTCCATCTTTGTATAATATAATAGAAAAAAGTGCGGAGCTTGTGTCGCACATAGCAAGGACTCCGAGTCCGACTCCTTGTACTTTAGTGACGGGTGCTTCTGAGTCAAGCAGAAAAATTAAGAGTAATGATTTATGTTGTTCTTAGGAATATATAGCATATGACCAACAAAAAATATAGACTTTTTATTGTGATTTAGACATAGTTTTTCTTGTGTGTGTTATACATAATATTTTTCTCTTGAGTTAAACAATTTTGATACGTCAAACATTGGTATTACAACATCACATTACTTTTTTTTCTAGTGATCAAATTGAATAACTCAAAATCTTGATCGGCCATGATCTAAGTTTTTTTTTCTAGTGCAAAGACATCTAATTTTTTATGTGCGCAAGTTAAACTCAACTTGCATGTTCCATCAAAAAAAATTGTACACATGCTTTTTATATATTCCTGACTCATAATTGAGTTGTGATGTACATGCCTTTTGTTCCAAAATATGCTTTCTGACATAGATCTTATCCTCAGTCATGATGAACGCAGGTTTGCCTTCTTATTTAATTCCCTCTTTCCTTCTATATCCTTCCTCTTTCCTTCTTTGTTTTTCTAATCATATCTGAAATCCCTCTTCCTTTTCTTATTCTCTTAATGCCTCTTTCCTTATGAGACGACTTATTTCCTCTCCTCGATACCCAAAAAAACCAAAGACGTATATAAATTAGGAAAATTAGATCTAAGCGAGCAAGGTGGGACTATTTAATATTGGTTAATCAACATCGTATTATCATATCTTGTGATCCAGCTTAGTTGGTCGTGACATCATGTGTCTGAACGTGAGGTTGTGTGTTAGAGTTTCCCACCAGCCAGAATTTTTTTGCTTCGGCCACCTGGGTGGGCCAGGATAACTTGGCCTGGGAAGGCCCAAAGACAGCTGACCAGAATGACTTATGTGGGCTCTTTTAGTATCTGTATGAAGCGGACTGAGGCCCAGACACCCTGCAACGGACTCAAAATTGAGATCAAACAATGTTTAGTGCCACCTTGTACGTATTTCTCAAAAAAAAACCACCTTGTACATGAGCAAAATAAGATGGACGGATTGCTAGTACGTAACTAAAACTAACGGAAAAAACTAATCGTGGGACGAAACCATGAATATCACCTTGCTTTATTAGTAGGTATAGATAGAGTATTACCATCATGGTCCAAGTCATCTAGATTACTACGTCAGTTGGACGGACCTTGTTTTGCAGAAGATTGTAATCTGTCAAGTACCCACACGACATGCGAATTACGCAGACTTCAAGCTAATTGCCTTGTTCGACCGCGAACTCGCCTATCTTTACACCGGTGCCTTTTTTAGCTGGAGACAACTCGGCTCGCAGTGGATCATCGTCAAAGCTGATACACAGTTCTGTGCTGCTATTGAACACAATGGAGTGATCTACGCGATCGACAAAGCAGATGGCACCACGCATTGCTGGGACGGCGCGTGTAAGTTGTTTCTATCTCATGTTAATGATGACGGCATGACACTGTTTGAACTTTTTTTGATGATTGGCATATCCCTGTTTGAGCAGAATTTGAGTAGAACTATGGCAATATATTAGAGACGCCGTAAATCAGCTATATTTGGAATGAGTTAATTCATGCGATTGTGACCATGTCATTACAGCCAATTTGTACCCTAAATAATCAAACGGTTAGGAATATATGGATATTATCCTTATTTTACAGTAATCTATATACTACTACTAAATATGAGTGTGTATCAATGGCCATGTTAGTTTCCTCATTTTCATGATGTAGAAACATGCACCACACTGTTTGTTTCATCTAACCATACATTAGGGAAGTAAATGTGCATATGGAGAACTCTATATTTGGAAGTAGTGAAATCCTGTAATGCTTACCATGTGTACATACCTATATTCTCCCTTCAGGAATCAATGACTAGAATAATATCCTCACAAAATTTTTTCCCAGAGAACACGAGTATATAACAATGCATGGTCTGTTAGTTACCTTGAAGAATTTGTTTGTGAGAACAAATGATTACATAACATGCATGACATGGTAGTTTCCTGTGAAGAATTGATTGCTAGATAACATGAGTATAACCATGCATGGCACTTCTATATTTTTGAACCCAGTATACATTTCCCTGTATTTTCCTCCCAGTTCCAACAGGAACATATCAATGCTGTTTCTTGCATTATCCTACTCATACTCTGAACAATGCTGATCTTACATTAACAATGCCTGTCGTTTTTGATATGATGCAGTGTCCCTACAGTTAGTGCCCTTTGTAATTACACCACCTTTGCCAAAAACAGGGAAGCACAACTGGTTCCTCGCTCGATCAGATGACGGCAAAAGACTGATGATCATTCGGACACATGAGCCGGAAAAGTTATATTGCAAAAACCCCACTGTATAGAAGCGCCGTGTAATACGTGAGTATCCAGACAGTGGCTGCTACATCTATGAGCAGGATACCAGCTTGTTGGGGCCTTTAGGATTTTTTAGTTGGAGGCGGGTAAACAGCCTTGGTTCACACTCTCTGTTTCTCGGACTCAATTATCTGATTAACCAGGAGATCACCATTGGCAAGGACCTTGATGGCAGAGAGGCTCTGTTTGCTATGGAAAACTGTGTCTACATGGCGAGCCCTAGGAGTTCGGGAGCATACTCCATTGATTGTCAACGATACAGCCTGCTGCCAAAAGAAGGTGAGAATGACAAAGGCATCCGGATTAACTTTGATCCTTGGATGTCTCAATTACGACAGGCAGTGATGTGGTTCAAGCCTTCAGGTTGATAGGTAATTGGGCTGTTGCATCGAAAGGGTGGAGTACTCGTGTCTCCGGATCACTGGTCGCTGAAGCGGGGCTGCAAATTATGATGGTGTTGGATCATCTCTTCGAATGACTTTGTTGTATTTGCTGCTGGTTTTGGATGGGTAGTTCTTTCTTTTGTTATGCGTATTCCTTGTCATTTGGTCATCCTCGTCTATGTCACTCTTTCTATGTTATAGTTGCTTCTGTTTAGAATGTCATTCTCGTCTGGATCACGAGAGTCTGACCGCTACAGATGGGTACGTTTTGGTGGTGTAGCAAGACTTCTTATGAACTATCATGTCTTGCTGTTCATGTCAGTAGTAGTCACTAGTCACTATTTGAATGTTGTATATATCGTTGTTTCGAACAGTTTATTGTCTCGAACTACTGGTGGGCTAAATGAGGGCATCACCATTCTTCAGTGTTCATAGTATATCTCCTTTTTTCAAGTTATATAATTTGAGCTCACTGTCTTTTCAATGATGTACACTTGTTTGGGCCAGTGAGGTGTCGTTGAATATGGGCCGAGTAGTAACGCAATGCCAAACAGGTCAATTATGACTCTCGGGCCGGGCTCTCAAAAGATCCTGAAAAAAAGGCCGGGCTCTCCAAAAAAGAAAGAATAAGGACTCTTAGGCCGACATGTGGGCGCCACCGGTGTTTTCGTGCGCTTGCACGCCGAGAGCATATTTGCGCGTGCTCGAAATTCATGCTACCTTTTCATCCCCAGTCTCCCGCCCCTCCCCCACCTGTGGAATCTCGATTCTTACTCCAGTTCCCCCAAATCCCCCTCCTGTACTCCCTGTACTCAAGCGCACTATCATGTCGCCGGTCAACGCGGATCTCCGAGCCAGAGATCCTAACGTCTGTCCTACCTTCGGTCGCTGCGTGCTGTCGCTCAACAGTGGCATGGCGGCGCTTGACGACCAGTTTGCCGGCAAAGTGTTGATGGTAACCATCAATGGCGACCGGCCTCCCGTCTCGCCGGACGACCTTGTCAAAGCTCTTGACATTGCGCACGGCATCCAAATAAGTGACTTGCTCGTCGATGTCTGTCCGCCACCGGCTGATTTCTTCGTCAGGTTCTGAACAACTTTCGACTGCAGTCGTGTGTTCGAATCTTTCCCGGCATTTGTTCTGCGACGGGTCGCTTGTGAGCTTTGATCGGTGGCACCCAAGATGGGGCTCGGTGCCCTCAGTCGGGCATCTAAGCGACACCACATAAAGGGCTTATAAGGTAAATAAACGACAAGCATGCCACAGTCGGGAATCTGTGCGACACCACATAAAGGGCTTATAAAGTAAATAACAAGCATGCCACAGTCGGGCGTCTGAGCGACACCACATAAAGGGCTTATAAGGTAAATAAATGACAAGCATGCCATAGTCGGGCGTCTACGCGACACCACATAAAGGGCTTATAAAGTAAATAACAAGCATGCCACAGTCGGGCGTCTGAGCGACACCACCAAAAGGGCTTGTAGGAAAAATAATCACAGTGAATATCCAGGAGGTAGAACCTTCCTAGGGATACTCCATAAATGCAATAATATAAAGTGTCAGTCCATAACAATATTAATCATAATCATCATAAGTCACAGGTCATGATTCAAGTTTTTGTTTAGTAGTTTCTCCTCCGAAGACTGACACTAAGACCGACACTTGACCCGACCCAGACTGTAGTCCTTATCCAAGGACACGGCTATTCGAATAGATATTATCTCTGCAGAGGGTGTACTCTTTACCCACAAGCAACGGATTCCTTTAGTCCATCGGGACTAATTCCGTCTACGGTCTTTTAATTGAAAACGCACCTGACTTGCACACACCAGCTTAACTTACCGGTGTCTAGAATCACCCACGACACCTGTCAAGTAAAACTCTAAGTGGGGAGGCTACAACTTAGCGTAGCATGGGATCAAATTTATGAAGCGCACTCTAAGGGGTGCCCCCCTCTCGGTCCCAACCGGAAACACCCATGCCCCCGGACCAGGTGGCCTGCCTACCGGCTGCAGTTGGTATCTTCCACCATGGCCTCTCTGTATGGTGTGTGCCAAGAAAGGGGTTGACAACTTACTGAACCGCACCCTACCTGCGGCAGGGCAAGTAGTAGTACAAAACAAGTATGGGGGTTACTGGAACAAGACTCGATCTACGGTCGACTCAGGAGGTTTATACATTCCCTGCATGATATGTGTAACAAAAATATTTCAACCAACACAATCACCACTCATTACAACTTACTATGCAATACGGACATCACCGTCCCGACAGTGACCAGCGACAAGCTCATGCCTACCCAAGGCAGAGGCTTTCCCGGATTCTTTTCTGGCATGCATGCAAGGCTTATGAGGATGATTACCATCACAAGTATATTCATTTCCAACATCAAGGAAATCATTAAAATGCAACTCAAGCAAATGATCGCGTCACCACATAAAATAACGTGTTCTCCGTATTAGGGCGGTGTTATAAGCGTGCCAACTAACACACAAAGATATTATGCCAGGGTTCAAAATGCTTGTCTTCAAGTTGTGTAGAGGCAGGGTGCATCCTAAAACTTTTGAAAGTTTTCTTCTTCTCCAAAAATTCCTATTTTGAAAATATTCAAATAACACATACTTCAAAAACAGTACAAAGAAGTTGTCTAAATTTTTTTCAAATAAATCTTAAAATAATCTAGACTAAACTTGAGAGACGCAGGAAAAAGAATCAACTCATTCGGAGTTTTATTTAAAAAGATATAGCCAGTCAAAGTTTAGTCAAATTTCTGGTTTTTTAAATAAAACAGAAAAAGAAAAACGCTTCGGATAAATACACGTCGATGACGTACTCTGGGAATACGCCTTCACTTATCCAGCATGGACCGACGCTGGGTTACTGACGTTGGGCCCGCCTGGCCCACTGGTCAAGTTTGACCAGTCCACGCGCGCGTCGCCTCCTCCGACCGAACAGAGGCGGAGCTCCGGCGAGGCTTGCTAGCGAACAGAGGCATCCCTCGGTGATCTGAGCACACGGGTGTGCTCCGGTGGTCAAGACGAACCCGTGGGTACCCTCCATGGTCGCCGACGTGGATGGAGTCGCCGGCGACGAGCTTCGCGGCGGAGAAGGCTTCGGGCACGATTGGGGATCCGCGCTATGGTGGCTCTCCGTCGAGGCTGATGGTTTGGGCGGCTCCGCAAGATAATGAGGAGTCTGGTGGTGGCATTGGACGGACGGGAGGGGCTCTGGTTGCGGTGAAAGGAGCTGGGACGTGGCGGTGGCCGAGCCGGCCGGAGTCGGGGAAGACGGCTTCCCCCCGATGATTGCTGGCTACGGGGGTGCTATGGGAGTGGCCTGAGGCTGCCTAAGTCGCTGGGCGAGCCCAGGAGCCTCCTTTTATAGCGCAACGAGGTCGGTTTGTGGCGGCCGTGGATAAGATCATCGGCGATCGCCGTTCTGTAGCTTGCAGGGCGCCGTGTCGAGGCTGGGGATGGTGGCAGGAGCTAGCGGACGAGCGGGCACTGCTCCAGGGGAGAGCTGGCAAGCGGGAGTGGTTTGGGCGGCGCCGACTAGTGCAGAGGCTGTCGGGCGGCAGTGGTGGCTAGCTTCTGGCTTGCCGGAGATGTGGAGAGGGGCTGTGGTGCTCGTGAGGGAGTATGGTTCGAGGCTTGGCCCTACGCTGCGAGCGGCGGAGGGTTTGGATAAGCTCGGTGGAAACCGGCCAGGGGCGCGGTGGCTCGGGCGCGGCACGTGCAAAACGCGCACTCTAGGCGCGCCCAGAGCACGCCCACCAGGTGCTCGGCGAAATGCTAGTGCATGCCACAGAGCTTCGGTGAGGCTGGCACTTAGCAAACCTAGGTTAGGAGTAGCTAGGAGTTTAGTGGACAAGGTGGTTAGGCACAGGAAGAAGGTTCATTGCACAAACCAGAAACTATGTCAAAACTGATCATGCCCATAAGGTGTTTGAAAAAATGCCAAGGGCACTTAGGCATTTCTTGGAGTGGCCAAATTCTCCACGCTATTGTCTCCTTAGATGGAAAAGAGGATGGTAAGGTCATTTGGGCAAAAGAAGAAACTTGCTACTGGAAGTTTTTAAGAAAACAAATTCTAGACAGAAATTTAAGGGCACCATTTCATGGACCAAAAATCTCCCAATGGGTCCAATCTCCTGGACTTAAGGGTTTGGTAAGGTGGTCTACAAGAAGGAGAAAGAATCAAGGGAGAGAGGTCAAGAAAAAGCATGGTTGCAGTACAAATCCTCAAGTTGGACCAGAATGAAGATGAGGTTGATTCACTCAAAATTTTCAAAGAACATCAATGGGTTTTTACATAAAGATGAATAATATACTCCTACTGACATTCCCTAATTTCGGTAGAAGTTTTAAAGAAATATTTAAATAGGTTGTAGTGCAAAATTGCCCACTGGACCATATTTGAAAACTTGGTGTAGAACCCAAAATATCCAATGAATTAAATATATTTTTGCATAAAAGTGATTTAGAAACATCACATGACACCTCCAAATTTTGGTGGGGTTTTTAAATAAATTTATCAAAGGGTTGCAGTGCAAATGGAACCCTAAAACCTTGAAAACCATTTTTGAGAAATAAAGCTCAGGAGAAAAAATTAATAATTGTATAAACAATCCCACTGATAAAAGAATTGTTTTATTTGAGAGGGGAAATAAGTCCAATAATGACTGAGATGTTTTCACTTGGGGGAAAAACTCCAGCATAATAAGGAAAAGAATGGTTCTGAAATCAAAAGGAAATCCAAAAAAATAAAAGTTTAAGTTTCCTGGCAAAATTTTAATAAAAAAACAAGGATAAAATTTTGGGGTGTCACAACACTACCCCGCTTAAGAAAAAATCTCGTCCTCGAGATTTGTTAAGGGTTGTTTTGAAAACATCCTTCCTGTTAGTTACAAAAATTACTTATAGCACACATTTTAAGTCATCGGGTTGGCAGCTACGCCCGGTTAAAAATGCAATCGCACATCAACATAATCATGCATGGCTATTATTAAAAACAGGGGCGCACAATCAAACAACATTTATTTATGGCAATACAAGATCACACAATTACAGGGCGTGGACATGCTAAGACTTGGTACTACTCGAGCGACTCTAGTCTACCTCGTTAATATCTAAGCGGGCTTGCCTTGCGGACGTCGAGGTTTCTCCACGGTTTTCACCGTCGGGATTAGTTGGAGAGGGTTGAGGGACTGCAGGGTCGGGGTAGCGATAATGACCATCTCGGGGATTGTTGGCCACAATCCCGCTGGAGTGTGTTCCCAAAAGGCGACGAAGCACTTCTGGGGTCATCAAGGTATTTTGGTCGATGACTGGGGCAAACCTCAACGACTCGATCGGTTGTCCAAACAGCATGACTGGGTTGTTGGTGTTGGGCTCATCTCCTCCTCTTGCCGGGGCTCGGCGGATCAGCTCTCCACGAGCTGCGATCAGATCAAGAGTGATTTGATCGAACAGATCCTCTAGTGCACTAACATAGTGCACTAGATGCAGCAAAGCATGATCCGTATCATGATCTCCGTTGGCAACCTGGGGTGGCCTACCATACCCGTCACGGCTGGGGTAGTAGTAGAATGAGAGGCAGTTAACTCTGGGCGATAAGTGCCGGAGTTGAACTACAGCCTCTCGAGCAGCTAGTTGGATGGCTTGTGGCTCAAAGGAAGTTGTCCTTCCGGTGAACCTGTAGGGCCGTTCTGGAGATAGACCCCTACCATAGACGTGCACGGTGGCCCAGAATTGACGGCTTTCACCGCCCATGGGTCCTTGGTACACAACATATTCTGGGGGCTCTTCTAATGCAAAGGCACGGCGGGTGAGGTTCACGAGCACGGTCACAAAACCTCCAAGGTTGGTTGCTGTGGTCTCATTGTGCACGACGGGGCCAGGCATTATAGCTTGGTTTGAGGAAGAGGCTGGGCTGTGTTGAGGCTAGCGTGCCATTTTTATAGAAAAAGGGGACGGAATCTTCCTTCGCACGCTTGCGAATGGGACAATTTAGGGGATGGTCACCGGCGCGTGATCGACAGGCTAGGCTGATAGGTTGGGCACCGACTGCCAAATGTGTCGGGGTCACTATGTGGCTATCTTATGCGAGAAGCTTGGCCGGGTTTAGGTTATGGTCTGGTGGGCTGGTTAACCTATGTTTATTGACCTGGCTGAGATAGGATTAGCCAATGGTCAGCCTGGCTCTGGTAAAAAGTTTGTCAGGACCGGTTTTCCGGGTATTAATTTCCAGAAAATGGCCTTTATGCTCACCGGCCCCAGGATTACTATTAGTTGATGAGGCACCAACTTGATATAGAAATTCCAAGAAAAATACAAAATATGTAGTACAAGACCATTCTGGCCTATGAGTACAACAAATGTTTTCTAGTGGTTGATGGCGGAAGCGGTTTGTGGATCATCGGTGTCTATGGGGCTCCATTTCCCACAGGAACAGCTCACAAGGTTAACTCCTATCTTCACGAGGATGCTATCACCGTTGCTTAGGTTCCGGGGCTGTCATCGCAACGCTCCTCTCCATGCAAGTAATCTGGCCAACACAATAGCCAGGGAAAAGACAGTGAGTACTTTGAATGTACTCGCAAACATTATGAACACGGGTATAATATTACAAACGATAATCATGCTCTGAATTATCCTATTATCATAACGTCAGTCATAAAATAAAATCCCTGATGCATGCAAGCAGGTTATTTATATGCAACATGAATATACAATACTGGGGTAGGAATAACATGCACCGATCGGGTGTCTGAAGCGATGCCTCGAAAGGATCATGATATGAAGCATGCCTCAGTCGGGCGTCTAAGCGACACCACATAAAGGGCTTATAAGGTAAATAAACGACAAGCATGACACAGTCGGCGTCTGTGCGACACCACATAAAGGGCTTATAAAGTAAATAACAAGCATGCCACAGTCGGGCGTCTGAGCGACACCACATAAAGGGCTTATAAGGTAAATAAATGACAAGCATGCCATAGTCGGGCGTCTGCGTGACACCACATAAAGGGCTTATAAAGTAAATAACAAGCATGCCACAGTCGGGCGTCTGAGCGACACCACTAAAAGGGCTTGTAAGAAAAATAATCACAGTGAATATCCAGGAGGTAGAACCTTCCCAGGGATACTCAATAAATCCAATAATATAAAGTGTCAGTCCATAACAATATTAACCACAATCATCATAAGTCACAGGTCATGATCCAAGTTCTGGTTTAGTAGTTTCTCCTCCGAAGACCGACACTAAGACCGACACTTGACCCGACCCAGACTGTAGTCCTTATCCAAGGACACGACTATTCGAATAGATATTATCTCTACAGAGGGTGTACTCTTTACCAATGAGCAATGGATTCATTTAGTCCATCGGGACTAATTCCGTCTACGGTCTTATAATTGAAAACGCACCTGACTTGCACACACCATCTTAACTTACCAGTGTCTGGAATCACCCACGACACCTGTCAAGTAAAACTCTAAGTGGGGAGGCTACAACCTCGCATAGCACGGAATCAATTTTATGACGCGCGCTCTAAGGGGTGCCCCCCTCTCGGTCCCAACCGGAAACACCCATGCCCCCGGACCAGGTGGCCTGCCTACCGGCTGCAGTTGGTATCTTCCACCGTGGCCTCTCTGTATGGTGTGTGCCAAGAAAGGGGTTGGCAACTTACTGAACCGCACCCTACCTGCGACAGGGCAAGTGGTAGTACGAAACAAGTATGGGGGTTACTGGAACAAGACTCGATCTACGGTCGACTCAGGAGGTTTATAAATTCTCTGCATGATATGTGTAACAATAATATTTCAACCAACAGAATCACCACTCAATACTGGACATCACCGGACATCACCGTCCCGACCGAGACCGGCGACAAGCTCACGCCTACCCAAGGCAGAGGCTTTCCCGGATTCTTTTCCGGCATTCATGCAAGGCTTATGAGGATGATTACCATCACAAGTATATTCATTTCCAACAGCAAGGAAATCATTAAAATGCAACTCAAGCAAATGATCGTGTCACCAAATAAAATAATGTGTTCTCCGTATTAGGGCGGTGTTATAAGCGTGCCAACTGACACATAAAGATATTATGCCAAGGTTCAGAATGCTTGCCTTCAAGTTGTGTAGAGGCAGGTTGCATCCTAAAACTTTTGAAAGTTTTCTTCTTCTCCAAAAATTCCTATTTTGAAAATATTCAAATAACACATACTTCAAAAACAGTACAAATAAGTTGTCTGAAATTTTTTCAAATAAATCTTAAAGTAAACTAGTCTAAATTTGAGAGATGTAGGAAAAAGAATCAACTCATTTGGAGTTTTATTTAAAAAGATATAGCCAGTCAAAGTTTAGTCAAATTTCTGGTTTTTTAAATAAAACATAAAAAGAAAAACGCTTCGGATAAATACACGTCGAATACGTACTCTGGGTGTGACGCCCGGATATTTAAGCTACAGTGAACCTCTGCTAATGATGCCACATCACCTCGATTACTGTTGTTAATCTCATGTTAGTTTAAAACAAATCAAATTTCAAATTCAAAATCAAGTCAAACAATTAAAGTTTTTGAAAGTCAAAACTAAAATGTTCTTAATGAGACAAATAAATTGTGGATAATATTGGTGGAGAAACAACATCTGTATAGAATATTTAATTACCCTAATGGGATTAAAACAACAGCATAACCAGTTTAATAAATGCCTTTTATTAATTATAAAAAGTTAAACTATTTTATTTTGGGATCAAACTTTTTGTGGCATTGTCTAATTTCGGAATGTGAATTACGGGGACAAGTTTCCTATTTTACTAAACCTAATTGCTATTAAAGATAAGTACAAAACATAACAAATAAAAAGAAACAGAAAAGGAAAAAGGAAAACTAAAAAAAAAGAAACAACAGGCCCCCTATGGCCAACTAGACCTCGGCCCAGCCGGCCGGCCCATCTGGCCAGCCGGCCCATCCCGCGCCAGCCTACATGGCCCCCCACCCCCAGAGAAACCCTAGCACCACTCCCACTCCCCCCCGCCGCCCCCACGATCTGGATCGGGCTCGACCCGATCCGTCGCCCCATCCCACGATCCCCACTCCTCCCCACGTCGCTCTCCCTCCCCGATCCATTCGATCGAGATCGGGAGAGGCCCGAAGCCGCCGACGCCGCCCGGTGCTGCCACACCTCAAGCCGGCGCCCCGCCGCCACACGTCGCCGCCCCGTCCTCACCTCCTCCCCGACCAGCCATCCAGCGGCAACGACCCTCGCCAAGACGCCCGACGTCGCGCCTCCCGGATTCGTCGCCGGAACCACGCCGCCACGCATAATCGTCCCGTTGCTCGACCTCGTCGGGGCTACCACGCCGGCCTGCCTCCTCGACTCATCCTCGCCGGACGCCATCGCCGTCGTCCTCTCCATCGCCGGCGCTCCCCGTCCACGTCGCCGGTGCCGCCTCAACGGACCTCCCCGACTCCTCCCCGAGCCCACTGCCCTTTCCCTACGGCCCCAGTGAGCGCCTCCCCCCTCTCCTCTCGGTCTCCCTCGCGCAGCTCACGCGCCTCGTCGCTTCGTCGCGTCAACGCGGGCTCGCTACCCGTGTCTTTGTTGTAGCTGCTGCCGACCGCGGCATCCCCTGCGCGTGCCGGCCATGGTCGTAGCCTCCCACTGTCGCGCCGTCGTTCCCCTGCTCCCACCCCACCATGCGCGCCCCACCGCGCAACCTCGCGCAAACTGCGCCGTCATGGCGCCCCACCGTTCGCTGGGCGGCGCCTAATCGGGTTGAGGCTTCACCAGCGCCCGAACCCACTTTGGCCATGGGCCAATGACACGAGGACCCACGCCCACGAATGATATAAAAAAAGAAGTTAATAAAATAAATAAATAAATAAACATTAATTAATTAGTGGATTAATTAAGTTAATTAATACTGTTTAGCTAAGCTAATTAAGATTAGTTAACTTAATCAATGTAATTAAGCTAATTAACATGTTTAGTTAATCTAAGTCAATGCCATGCGGGACCCACGTCGTCAGTTTGACCCAGTCAACGTCCCGTTGACTGCTGACGTCATGCTGACGTCATGATGACGTCGGCATGCACTATTCTGGATAATGTTAGAATTAGTAATTAAATAAATTCTAAAAATGATTAAATCTTTTAAAATTAATATAAAATAAACCGTAGCTCGGATGGAAAAACTTTGTACATGAAAGTTGCTCAGAACAACGAGACGAACCCGGATACACAACCCGTTCATCCGCCACGCATCCCTAACCTACCGAACTCGCAACTTTCCCCCTCCGGCTCATTTGCCCGAAAACACGAAACACCGGGGATATTTTCCCGGATGTTTCCCCCTTCACCGGTATCGCATATCCCTACGTTAGGTCACCCCTAGCACAACGTATTGCCGCGTCTTGCTTTGTGTTACATTTGATTGCTCTGTTATTTACTGTGTTCCCCCTCCGTTACTCCTTTCCGGTAGACTCCGAGACCGATGCTGATGCCCCTGTGGTCGACTACGTCACCGACCCCTCCTTCTTATCGAGCAACCAGCAAGCCCCCCTTGATCACCGGATATAGCCTATTCTCCTCTATCTGCTTGCATTAGAGTAGTGTAGCATATTCTTGCTTTGATTGATCCTATTCGATGCATAGCGACATTGTTGCTACATCTGTTGATACCTTACCGCAATCCTAAATGCTTAGTATAGGATGCTAGTTATTCATCATTGGCCCTACATTCTTGTTAGTCCGCCTTGCTTTACTATCGGGCCATGACCACTTGGGAGGTGATCACGGTATATACTATACATACATACATACTATGAGATGGTGACTAAAGTCGGGTCACTCATTGAGTACCCATAAGTGATTACGATGAAATTTGAAAGGACAGGTGGCTCCATCCCGTAGAGGTGGGCACGGGTTCCCGACGGCCCCGACTATTACTTTGTGGCGGAGCGGCAGGGCAGGTTGAGACCACCTAGGAGGCAGGTGGGCTGGCCTGTTCGGCGTTCGCGGATACTTAACACGCTTAACGAGATCGGGTATTTGATCGAGTCGGCCATTTGGTCTATACGCACTAACCATCTCGTGGGAGTAGTTATGGGTATCCCGACGTCGTGGTATCGGCGAAGCCTTCTTGGCGTCACGACGGGCGCGCGCCGGGTTGGACTGCGTTAACGCAACTTCCTTTGTAATGGAGGTTGCTAGGTGCGCTTCCGGCCGCCCTCTTAGCGTCGCAGGTGTGCTCGAGGCGATGGGCCCGGACCCTGCGCGCATAGGATTTAGACCGCGGGCTGACCTCTCTGTTGTGCCTAGGTGGGGCTGCGGCGTGTTGATCTTCGAGGCGGGCATGACCCAGAAAGTGTGTCGGCCAAATGGGATCGGCGTGTTGGGTTATGTGGTGCACCCTGCAGGAAGTTAATCTATTGAATAGCCGTGTCCCTCGGTAAAGGGCGACCGGAGTTGTACCTTGACCTTATAACAACTAGAACCGGATACTTAATAAAACACACCCTTCCAAGTTCCACAGACAACCCGGTGATCGCTTTTCCACGCAGGCGACGAGGGAGGATCGCCGGGTAGGATTATGCTATGCGATGCTCTTGGAGATGCTACTTGGTGATGCTACTTGGAGCTGCTACTTGGAGGACTTCTATCTACTCTCTTCTACATGTGCGAGGCGGAGGCTGCGAGCGTAGTCTTGACGAGATTAGCTATTCCCTCTTATTACGGCATTCTGCAGTTCGGTCCACCGATATGGCCTCCTTACACATATACCCATGCATATGTAGTGTAGTTCCTTGCTTGCAGTACTTTGGATGAGTACTCACGGTTGCTTTCTCCCCTTTTTCCCCTTTTCCTTCTTTACGGTTGTCGCAACCAGATCTTTGGAACCAGAGCAGGCGCCACCGACGCATTTACTACTACTACTGGAGGTGCCTACTACTACGTGCGGGCTGCGGCGGCGACCGGGAGTAGTTTAGGAGGATCCAGGCGGGAGGCTGCGCCTCTTCGATCTGTATCCCGGTTTGTGCTAGCCATCTTATGGCAACTTGTTTAACTTATGTGCGTACTCAGATATTGTTGCTTCCGCTGACTTCGTCTATGATCGAGCACTTGTATTCGAGCCCTCGAGGCCCTGGCTTGTATTATGATGCTTGTATGACTTATTTTACTTTTAGAGTTGTGTTGTGATATCTTCCCGTGAGTCCCTGATCTTGATCGTACACGTTTGCGTGCATGATTAGTGTACGATTAAATCGGGGGCGTCACAAGTTGGTATCAGAGCCGACTGCCTGTAGGAATCCCCTTTCCAACTCCTTGGCCGAAGTTGAGTCTAGTCGATGAAAATTGTTTTACTAACATGGCTGTGTGGCCTATAGGCCCACGTCGCCATTTGGGTGTATTAGGATCTTTTATTCCTTGATCTTTGCTCTGGGACTCTGAGCTCTCTTCTATTCGGGTTAACTGATTTTGCTAAAAACAAAACTAACTTTAGGTTCTCGCAAGTACTTTCTCCCGGAGAGCCCCTTGCTACCGATGACCTTTCTTTGCACTGAAGATTCGAAGATACTCTCGATGTGCTCTCGAGACTATGTGCCATCGCTTTTGCAATTCACTTCCCTCGATAAATCCCTCTCGGATAACTACTTACACCTATCGTTCATATTGTCATCCCGGTTGCTCTTGTTATTACAAGATGTCTTGAAGTGCTCTTGATATTCGAGAATTCTTTATGCTTCTCGCCTGCGGTTCCTTGCTGCATGAATACCCCTATGGATAATTACTCGCGCTTGCGAGTATCCGTTTAATACAAAGTTGTTCATGTGTTTCACCAAAATACATTCAAATACTACCCGATCTTCGAAAATCTGAGCAGCCTATTGCTCTTGGAATTCTTGCTTACTTGCATTATGGTTAATCCCATAAGTCTCGTAATCTTAATGGCATCCCTTGTCATTATCATTACGAGTCTGTTGACTCAATATGTGTCGAATGCACACAATCATCTATCAACCCTTCTAAATTATCTTTCCGGCTCAAACGTCATTTTGAACATGAGCTGGTTCTCGACCAAACTATTTGTCGTCAATTGTGCCTCTGGTCTATCCAACTTATCCATCTTTAATCAGAGCATTACTTCTGATCCTTCGATTTGGATTCATAATTCCTTTGCATTTATGCTTCGAATTAGTCAGATGATTCTATAACCTGATGCCTTTGCATTCTTTCTTTTTCTGGTTGAGTAGCGATACTCACATCAGATCCTTTGTGGACCGTCAAGTCCTTTGTTGGATTGTTATCCGACAGTGTCCTTCATATTCAATCACCTTGCGAGTTCTTCCCCTGATACATAGTGCCTTTGGTAAATTGTATCCTCTCCTTTTGCCAACCATGCTCTGTTTTCGAGCTGGTGATATCTACTCTTGAAGATTGTGGTATATGTTTCCACGATACCCTAACGGGTTGATCCGATGCCTTCCTTTATATGTGTGAACTCGGAAGTTTTCACGAGTCATACTCATCTGGTATTTCACCAGGTAAAACTTTCAACACTAATACCTTTATCAAAGCGAAAAGTGAATGATAGGTTATGCATTGGAGAAGTGGGAGTCGACCTTGAACTTTGTGTTCATGCCCATGGACACGATGTAGATCTTGTCATGTAAGCTTCTCGTAAACAATAATTATCCCCTTGATATAATTTCATCTTATATGTGGGATTTGGTCTTTTGCAATTGTGGTTTCCGACCATATTGTTCTTCCTTGATCCAATTTCTCAGACAAGTTCAAGCACTTGTCTTCTGCGGATCAATACCCCAGTCCAACCTCTACTTTGATTCGTCTTGAGTATTACCCCTGGTATCTCGAGATTGTCCGAGGCGCATAACTTCTTATGAGTTCTCCATCAAGTACTATATTCTCATTGATTCCAATTTTCACGTGCTTGAGTTATTAAACACTCAAGGACATCGATAAGCTGAATCAAGTCCGCATCGCGATTAAATAACTCTTAGTAATCTTCTTTGCTTACGAGTTTGTACTCGATCACGTCATCCCTAGCCTGATCGGCTATATCATTACCGTGCTAAATTTTAAGCTGTGCTACTGGTCCTAATTCCGGAGCACAACTTCCGACGATAGCTAAGCTTACGACGATCGTCCTCGGCATATCATTTCGCCTTGAACAACAATCTTTGATTTCAAGTTTGTATTGTACTAGTGGTTTCAATAACCTTTCGCTTCATCATTCCTTTGACTTGTTGTCATCGCCGATCTATTACACCTTCATGAAATCTCTCGACAATTGTGTCGGATCACCTTCAACACTTTGACTTCTTCCGAGATGTTAAGCTGTGTTGATGTTGAAAATACCCTCCTTGCCCTCGATGATTTTATTATCATCGACAACACCCTTGACTTCCTTTCATCGCGAGCTTGTCCACATTATGAATACAACCTGCTCTCGGCTAATGTTGTGTTACGCCTTGAAATATTCTGTCCTTTCTATCAAGAATGTTGTGAGGATTGCTCCACCTCTTAAGAATTCTTGAAATAGTGATACTTCTCCCCATCACCTTCTTTCTTGGTCCCCGTGTTATTTCTAATCGGAATACCGACAATTGAACTATGATGTGCATATTCAAAATTCCTAGCAACCCTATTGCTTTGAAGTGAATGGTCAATAACTCCGTTCTAAGTCTTTTGGTTATTGAATCGCCATTCTAACATTGATCATGCTACCTAAGCCCATATTTCGGGTGCCCCTTTCAACCAATGTTTAGTTGTGTATGTTTCCCTCGAGCATACATCATTATATCATCAGATCTGACAAATGTTATCTCCTTGTCCGCATAATTGTGGGAACCCATCTTTATGGAAATCTCAATGAATTTTTGCTGAGTCCATCAGCCACCTCCTCTTCCTCTCCTTGGTTTAATGATGAACTCTTGTTTTGGAACTCTCTTCCATAGTTCGTTCCCGAGAATCTTCGATGTCACCTCATTACTTTGTGTCGCACCTTTTCTTCTCAGGCATCCTGAGCCTGAGGTATCCAAACACCAATCAGATCTGACTCTCGGTCAGATATGATGGTTGGAACATATTTCCAAGAGTTATAACAATGGTCTTTATGTGACCCGGTAAGGTGATGTCGTGCTTAGCGCACCTGGCCGGAGGAACTATTGTTATAGTTTCCTTTTTAGCAAGGTTAGCCATTCTCCCATGAGGAAATTGTAAGACTTATTCTATAAGTTGTTCCTGATGGATCCTTTGTGTATCCAAAGTCTGATCTTTGCTTGAAGACCATGTCAGTGCTATCTCGAAGCATGTTTGTGGTACTCCGATTTTCAACAAGAACATTTGAAGCCCAATGCTAAATGTTCCTGCTCAATTATCCAAACACTGTTGTATGGGTAATGTCATGAATTTCTCTCCCCTTACCTAAAGTGCTTTCTACTTTATATCCTATCATGGATATCTTGCTCTGTTTGTCCTTGGGAAGGAAATACCCCAAAATATGTGTCTTAACACATTTTCCTTTCCATTGTTCTATTTAATCTGATAATCATATTTTCCTTTCCATTGTTTGTTTGACCTCTCTTGTGATCTATATAATCTAAGCAGTAATGATTCACTGCTTATGTAAACACCTCGGTGCGCAATTCCGTCAGCAAAACCCTATTACTATTGTTGATAACATTTCCGAAATACACCGATGAACGGGAACCTTGCCTATTGGTTTGCCTCGTTCAACGAGCAGGAAAATGGTTCTCTTCGTCCCTCGCCCTTGGTATCGATGTTGTTGCCGACATAACTGATAGGCTACCCTCTGACACACCTTACTATCGTGATCGTGCAAGATGTCGGCCCCCTTCCTACTTTGAACCACATGGTGGGCCCATAACCCACAGTTCCACAGGATCAAAACCTGACTCTCCTGTACACCCCCTATTCCCAAAGTTATTCCTCGCGAGTGGACTCGTATGTAATTCACGGACCACCGTCCCAAGAGATCTATTTTGGTATCAGACGCAATACTTATTCCCGATTGCCTTGACCCCCTTTCACGCCCTGTTTCAGGCATCGAACGGTTGCCTACTCGCTCGAAACTTCCCATGAAAGCTCATTACGAGAGTTACTCTCGATATTTTCTTAAGTTTCAATTCGAGAGTTACTTTCTGCCACCTTCCCCGATGTTATCGACCAGATAGTCAACCTTGTAGAGGTTCGTTCCGCCGGAATACCCCCCTTATTCTTTCGTAATTATGATGGAACCCCCAAAGAAAGGATACCGACTTCATCATGATGACTTGAAGCAAAAAAAAATGAAGACATCAATATAATGGATCGACCACTTCGAGAAGAGCAACCAAGACCGAGAAGATTCGTTAGAATTTCGTAACTAGACCTTTCCCCCGTTTTCCACCTCTTAAATCTCGGGACGAGATTTCTTGTAGTGGAGGAGAATTGTGACGCCCGGATATTTAAGCTACAGTGAACCTCTGCTAATGATGCCACATCACCTCGATTACTGTTGTTAATCTCATGTTAGTTTAAAACAAATCAAATTTCAAATTCAAAATCAAGTCAAACAATTAAAGTTTTTGAAAGTCAAAACTAAAATGTTCTTAATGAGACAAATAAATTGTGGATAATATTGGTGGAGAAACAACATCTGTATAGAATATTTAATTACCCTAATGGGATTAAAACAACAGCATAACCAGTTTAATAAATGCCTTTTATTAATTATAAAAAGTTAAACTATTTTATTTTGGGATCAAACTTTTTGTGGCATTGTCTAATTTCGGAATGTGAATTACGGGGACAAGTTTCCTATTTTACTAAACCTAATTGCTATTAAAGATAAGTACAAAACATAACAAATAAAAAGAAACAGAAAAGGAAAAAGGAAAACTAAAAAAAAAGAAACAACAGGCCCCCTATGGCCAACTAGACCTCGGCCCAGCCGGCCGGCCCATCTGGCCAGCCGGCCCATCCCGCGCCAGCCTACATGGCCCCCCCACCCCAGAGAAACCCTAGCACCACTCCCACCCCCCCCCCCCCACGATCTGGATCGGGCTCGACCCCGATCCCGTCGCCCCCATCCCACGATCCCCACTCCCCTCCCCACGTCGCTCTCTCCCCCTCCCCCGATCCAGTTCTGGATCGAGATCGGGAGAGGCCCGAAGCCGCCGACGCCGCCCGGTGCTGCCACACCTCACGCCGGCGCCCCGCCGCCACACGTCGCCGCCCCGTCCTCACCTCCTCCCCGACCAGCCATCCAGGGCAACGACGCCCCTCGCCGCACGCCCGACGTCGCGCCTCCCCGGATTCCGTCGCCGGAACCACGTCGCCACGCCAATCGTCCCCGTTGCCTGGACCTCGTCGGGGCTACCACGCCGGCCTGCCTCCTCGACTCATCCTCGCCGGACGCCATCGCCGTCGTCCTCTCCATCGCCGGCGCTCCCCGTCCACGTCGCCGGTGCCGCCTCAACGGACCTCCCCGACTCCTCCCCGAGCCCACTGCCCTTTCCCTACGGCCCCAGTGAGCGCCTCCCCCCTCTCCTCTCGGTCTCCCTCGCGCAGCTCACGCGCCTCGTCGCGCTCGTCGCGTCAACGCTGGGCTCGCTACCCCGTGTACTGTTGTAGCTGCTGCCGACCGCGGCATCCCTCGGCAGCGCCGGCCATGGTCGTAGCCTCCCACTGTCGCGCCGTCGTTCCCCTGCTCCCACCCCACCATGCGCCGCCCCACCGCCGCAACCTCGCGCGCCGACTGCGCCGTCGCCGGCGCCCCACCGTTCGCTGGGCGGCGCCCAATCGGGTTGGGGCTTCACCCGTAGCGCCCGAACCCACTTTGGCCATGGGCCAATGACACGAGGACCCACGCCCCTGGAATGATATAAAAAAAGAAGTTAATAAAATAAATAAATAAATAAACATTAATTAATTAGTGGATTAATTAAGTTAATTAATACTGTTTAGCTAAGCTAATTAAGATTAGTTAACTTAATCAATGTAATTAAGCTAATTAACATGTTTAGTTAATCTAAGTCAATGCCATGCGGGACCCACGTCGTCAGTTTGACCCAGTCAACGTCCGTTGATCGCCGACGTCATCTTGGCGTCATGATAGCGTCGGCATGCACTATTCTCGATAATGTTAGAATTAGTAATTAAATAAATTCTAAAAATGATTAAATCTTTTAAAATTAATATAAAATAAACCGTAGCTCGGATGGAAAAACTTTGTACATGAAAGTTGCTCAGAACGACGAGACGAACCCGGATACACAACCCGTTCATCCGCCACGCATCCCTAACCTACCGAACTCGCAACTTTCCCCCTCCGGCTCATTTGCCCGAAAACACGAAACACCGGGGATATTTTCCCGGATGTTTCCCCCTTCACCGGTATCGCATATCCTACGTTAGGTCACCCCTAGCTGGCGTATTGCGCGTCTTGCTTTGTGTTACATTTGATTGCTCTGTTATTTACTGTGTTCCCCCTCCGTTACTCCTTTCCGGTAGACTCCGAGACCGATGCTGATGCCCCTGTGGTCGACTACGTCACCGACGACCCCTCCTTCTTGTCTGAGCAACCAGGCAAGCCCCCCCCTTGATCACCAGATATAGCCTATTCTCCTCTATACTGCTTGCATTAGAGTAGTGTAGCATGTTACTGCTTTCAGTTGATCCTATTCTGATGCATAGCCTGACATTGTTGCTACATCTGTTGATACCTTACCTGCAATCCTAAATGCTTAGTATAGGATGCTAGTTATTCATCATTGGCCCTACATTCTTGTTAGTCTGCCTTGCTTTACTATCGGGCCATGACCACTTGGGAGGTGATCACGGGTATATACTATACATACATACATACTATACAGATGGTGACTAAAGTCGGGTCAGCTCATTGAGTACCCGCAAGTGATTACGATGAGGGGCTGAAAGGACAGTGGCTCCATCCCGTAGAGGTGGGCCTGGGTTCCCGACGGCCCCGACTATTACTTTGTGGCGGAGGCGGCAGGGCAGGTTGAGACCACCTAGGAGGCAGTGGGCTGGCCTGCTCGGCGTTCGGATACTTAACACGCTTAACGAGATCTGGGTATTTGATCTGAGTCTGGCCATTTGGTCTATACGCACTAACCATCTACGTGGGAGTAGTTATGGGTATCCCGGCGTCGTGGTATCAGCCGAAGCCTTCTTGACGTCAGCGACGGGCGGCGCGCCGGGTTGGACTGCGTTAACGCAACTTCCTTTGTAATGGAGGTTGCTAGGTGCGCTTCCGGCCGCCCTACATAGCGTGCGAGGTGTGCTTTCAGGCGATGGGCCCGCACCCTGCGCGCATAGGATTTAGACCGGCGGGCTGACCTCTCTGTTGTGCCTAGGTGGGGCTGCGGCGTGTTGATCTTCCGAGGCCGGGCATGACCCAGGAAAGTGTGTCCGGCCAAATGGGATCGGCGTGTTGGGTTATGTGGTGCACCCTGCGGAAGTTAATCTATTGAATAGCCGTGTCCCTCGGTAAAGGGCGACCGGAGTTGTACCTTGACCTTATAACAACTAGAACCGGATACTTAATAAAACACACCCTTCCAAGTTCCACAGACAACCCGGTGATCGCTTTTCCACGGGTGACGAGGGAGGATCGCGGGTAGGATTATGCTATGCGATGCTCTTGGAGATGCTACTTGGTGATGCTACTTGAGCTGCTACTTGGAGGACTTCTATCTACTCTCTTCTACATGTCTGCGAGGCGGAGGCTGCGAGCGTAGTCTTGACGTGATTAGCTATTCCCTCTTATTACGGCATTCTGCAGTTCGGTCCATCGATATGGCCTCCTTACACATATACCCATGCATATGTAGTGTAGTTCCTTGCTTGCAGTACTTTGGATGAGTACTCACGGTTGCTTTCTCCCCTTTTTCCCCTTTCCCTTCTTTACGGTTGTCGCAACCAGATCTGGAAACCAGGCGAGACGCCACCCGGCGGCGGCTACTACATGGAGGTGCCTACTACTACGTGCAAAGGCCGGCGACGACCGGGAGTAGTTTAGGAGGATCTGGCGGGAGGCATGCGCCTCTTCGTCTGTATCCCGGTTTGTGCTAGCCATCTTATGGCAACTTGTTTAACTTATGTACGTACTCAGATATTGTTGCTTCCGTGACTTCGTCTATGATCGAGCACTTGTATTCAAGCCCTCGAGGCCCTGGCTTGTATTATGATGCTTGTATGACTTATTTTACTTTTAGAGTTGTGTTGTGATATCTTCCGTGAGTCCACGATCTTGATCATTGCGTTTGCGTGCATGATTAGTGTACGATTAAATCGGGGGCGTCACACTGGGAATACGCCTTCACTTATCCAGCGTGGACCGACGCTGGGTCACTAACGGTGGGCCCGCCTAGCCCACTGGTCAGGTTTGACCAGTCCACGCGCGCGTCGCCTCCTCCGACCGAACAGAGGCGGAGGTCCGGCGAGGCTCGCCGGCGAACGGAGGTATCCCTCGGTGATCTGAGCACACGGGTGTGCTCCGGTGGTCAAGATGAACCCGTGGGTACCTGCCATGGTTGCTGACATGGACAAAGTTGCCAGCGACGAGCTTCGCGGCGGAGAAGGCTTCGGGCACGATTGGGGATCCGCGCTACAGTGCTCTCCGTCGAGGATGATGGTCTGGGCGGCTCCGCAAGATCATGAGGAATCTGGTGGTGGCGTTGGACGGACGGGAGGGGCTCTGGTTGCAGTGAACGGAGCTGGGACGTGGAGTAGGGGAAGACGGCTTCCCCCCGACGATTGCTGGCTACGGGGGTGCTATGGGAGTGGCCTGAGGCTGCCTGAGTCGCCAAACGAGCCCGGGGGCCTCCTTTTATAGCGCAACGAGGTCGGTTGCGGCTGCCGTGGATAAGATCGTCAGCGACCGCCGTTCTGTAGCTTGCAGGGCACTGTGTCGAGGCTGGGGATGGTGGCAGGAGCTAGCGGACGAGCGGCACCGCCTGCTCGGGCGAGTGGCGGCGGGAGTGGCTTCGGCAGCGCCGACGGTCTGAGGCTGTCGGGTAGCAGTGGCGGCTAGCTTCTGGCTTGCCGAAGACGTGGCGAGGGGCTGTGGTGCTCGTGAGGGAGTACGGGTCGAGGATTGGCCCTACGCTGTGAGCGGCAGAGGGTTTGGATAAGCTCGGCGGAAACAGGCCAGGGGCGCGGCGGCTCGGGCGTGGCACGTGCAAAACGCGTGCTCTATGCGCGCCCAGAGCACGCCCACCAGGTGCTCGGCGACATGCCAGTGCATGCCACAGAGCTTGGGTGAGGTTGGCACTTAGCAGACCTAGGTTAGGAGTAGCTAGGAGTTTAGTGGACAAGGTGGTTAGGCATAGGAAGCAGGTTCATTGCACAAACCAGAAACTATGTCAAAACTGATCATGCCCATAAGGTGTTTGACAAAATGCCAAGGGCACTTAGGCACTTCTTGGAGTGGCCAAATTCTCCAGGCTATTGTCTCCTTAGATGGAAAAGAGGATGGTAAGGTCATTTGGGCAAAAGAAGAAACTTGCTAGTGGAAGTATTTAAGAAAACCAAATCTAGACAGAAAGTTAAGGACACCATTTCATGGACCAAAAATCTCCCAATGGGTCCAATCTCCTGGACTTAAGGGTTTGGTAAGGTGGCTACAAGAAGGAGAAAGAACCAAGGGAGAGAGGGCAAGAAAAAGCATGGTTGCAGTACAAATGCTCAAGTTGGACCAGAATGAAGATGAGGTTGATTCACTCAAAATTTTCAAAGAACATCAATGGGTTTTTGTATAAAGATGAATAATGTACTCCTACTGACATCCCCTAATTTCGGTAGAAGTTTTAAAGAAATATTTAAATAGGTTATAGTGCAAAAATGCCCAGAGGACCATATTTGAAAACTTGGTGTAGAACCCAAAATATAAAATGAATGAAATATATTTTTGCATAACAGTGATTTAGAAACATCACAAGACATCTCCAAATTTTGGTGGGGTTTTTAAATAAATTTATCAAAGGGTTGCAGTGCAAATGGAACCCTAAAACCTTGAAAACCATTTTTGAGAAATAAAGCTCAAGGAAAAAAATAATTGTATAAACAATCCCACTAATAAAAGAACTTTTTTATTTGAGAGGGGAAATAAGTCCAATAATGACTGAGAAGTTTTCACTTGGGGGAAAAACTCCAGCATAATAAGGAAAAGAATGGTTTTGAAATCAAAAGGAAATCTAAAAAAAATAAAAGTTTAAGTTTCCTGGCAAAATTTTAATTAATAAAACAAGGTTAAAATTTTGGGGTGTCACACATAGCCTTACTATATGATTTTGTAGGGATGGACTTTCTTTTGCCATGTTATTTTGAGAAGACATGATTACTTTGATTACTATGCTTGAGGTGTTACTATTTCTTTTATCAATATGAACTTTTATTTTGAATCATTTGGATCTGAACATTCATGCCACAATAAAGAAAATTACATTATGAATTATGCTAGGTAGCATTCCACATCAAAAAATTTATTTTTATCATTTACCTACTCGAGGACGAGAAGGAATTAAGCTTGGGGATGCTTGATACATCTCCAACGTATCTATAATTTTTGATTGTTCCATGCTATTATATTACCCCTTTTGGATGTTTATGGGCTTTATTTTACACATTTATATCATTTTTGGGACTAACCTACTAACCGGAGGCCCAGCCCATATTGCTGTTTTTTGCCTATTTTAGTATTTCGAAGAAAAGGAATATCAACAGGATTCCAAACGGAATGAAACCTTTGGGATCGTGATTTTGGAACGAACATGATCCGGAGAGCTTGGACTGCAAGTCAAGAAGCTTCCGAGGGCCCCACGAGATAGGGGGCCGCGCCCCCCCTGTGGGGCACGTCCACAGGCTTGTGGGCCCCTCGGGCGGCCACCGACGTACTTCTTCCTCCTATATATACCTACGTACCCTGAAAACATCGAGGGGCACCACGAAACACAATTTCCACCGCCGTAACCTTCTGTATCCGCGAGATCCCATCTTGGAGCCTTCGCCGGCACTCTGCCGGAGGGGGAGTCGACCATGGAGGGCCTCTACATCAATATCCTTGCCCCTCCGATGAGTTGTGAGTAGTTTACCACAGACCTACGGGTCCATAGTTATTAGCTAGATGGCTTCTTCTCTCTTTTGGATATCAATACAATGTTCTCCCCCTCTCTTGTGGAGATCTATTCGATGTAAACTCTTTTTGCGGTGTGTTTGTCGAGATCCGATGAATTGTGGTTTATGATCAAGTTTATCTATGAATAATATGTGAATCTTCTCTGAAATCTTTTATGTATGATTGAGTTATCTTTGCATGTCTCTTTGAATTATCAGTTTGGTTTGGCCTACTAGATTGGTCTTTCTTGCCATGGGAGAAGTGCTTAGCTTTGGGTTCAATCTTGCGGTGTCCTTACCCAGTGACAGAAAGGGTTGCAAGGCACGTATTGTCTTGTTGCCATCGAGGATAATGAGATGGGGTTTATGTCATATTGCATGAGTTTATCCCTCTACATCATGTCATGTTGCTTAATGTGTTACTCTGTTCTTATGAACTTAATACTCTAGATGCAGGCAGGAGTCGGTCGATGTGTGGAGTAATAGTAGTAGATGCGAGGTGAGTCATCTACTTGTTATGGACGTGATGCCTATATACATGATCATGCCTAGATAATCTCATAACTATGCGCTTTTCTATCAATTGTTCGACAGTAATTTGTTCACCCACCGTAATACTTATGCTATATTGAGAGAAGCCACTAGTGAAACATATGGCCCCCGGGTCTATCTCTTATATTTGCTTTCAATCTACTTTTATTTGCATCTTTACTTTTTGCATCTATATTATAAAATACCAAAAATATATTTGTCTTATCATACTATCTTTATTAGATCTCACTTTCACAAGTGGCCGTGAAGGGATTGACAACCCCTTTATTGCGTTGGTTGCGAGTTCTCAGTTTGTTTGTGTAGGTGCGTGGGACTTTTGAGGAGCCTCCTACTGGACTGATACCTTGTTCTCGAAACTGAGGGAAATACTTACGCTACACTTGCTGCATCACCCTCTCCTTTTCGAGGAAAACCAACGCAAGCTCAAGACGTTGCACCCTCATGTCCATATTTTATTTTTATCGACACCTCTATCTCTAAACATGTGGATATATTTTTCTATTTCAGCTTCCGCTTGCGGACAAGCAAGGTCTAAGCTCGGGGGAGTTGATACGTCCATTTTGCATCATGCTTTTATATCGATATTTATTGCATTATGGGCTGTTATTACATGTTATGTCACAATACTTATGGCTATTCTCTCTTATTTTACAAGGTTTAACATGAAGATGGAGAATGCCGGCAGCTGGGATTCTGGGATGGAAAAGGAGCAAATATTCGAGACCTATTCTGTAGAGCTCCAAAAGTCCTGAAACTCCACGAAAGTCACTTTTGGAATTAATGATAAATATTCAGCGGAAGAAATACCTGAGGGGGGCCACCCACCGACCATGAGGGTGGGGCGCGCGCCCTACCCCCCTGGGCGTGCCCCCCTGCCTTGTGGGCCACCTGGCAGCCCTCCGGTGCCCATCTTCTGCTATATGAAGTCTTTTACCCTGGAAAAATCATAAGCAAGCTTACGGGACGAAACTCCGCCGCCACGAGGCGGAACCTTGGCGGAACCAATCTAGGGCTCCATGTAAAAAAATCACAATATATATGGCTATTCTCTCTTATTTTACAAGGTTTACCATGAAGAGGGAGAATGCCGGCAGCTGAAATTCTTGCTGGAAAAGGAGCAAACATTGGAAACCAATTCTGCACTGCTCCAAAAATCCTAAAACTCCGCGAAACTTATTTTTGGAATTAATAAGAATTGTTGAGCGGAAGAAATACACCAGGGGGCCCACACCCAGTCCAGGAGGGTGGGTGCGCCCCCCACCCTACTGGGCGCGCCCCCTGTCTCCTGGGCCCCCTCGTGGTCCCCCGGTGCCCATCTTCTCCTATATGAGGGCTTTTACCCTGGAAAAAATCATAAGAAAGCTTACGGGACGAGACTCCGCCGCCACGAGGCGGAACCTTGGCGGGTCCAATCTAGGGCTCCGGCGGAGCTGTTCTGCTGGGGAAACTTCCCTCTGGGAGGGGGAAAGCATCACCAACAATCCTCTCATCGAGAGGGGGTCAATCTCCATCAACATCTTCACTAGCACCATCTCCTCTCAATATCCTAGTTCATCTCTTGTATCCAATCTTGTATCAAAACCACAAATTGGTACATGTGGGTTGCTAGTAATGTTGATTACTCCTTGTAGTTGATGCTAATTGGTTTACTTGGTGGAAGATCATATTTTTAGATCCTTAATGCATATTAATAATCCTCTGATTATGAACATGAATATGCTTTGTGAGTAGTTACATTTGTTCCTGAGGACATGGGTGAAGTCTTGCTATTAGTAGTCATGTGAATTTGGTATTCGTTCGATATTTTGATGAGATGTATGTTGTCTCTCCTCTAGTGGTATTATGTGAACATGGACTACATTACACTTCACCATTATTTGGGCCTAGAGGAAGGCATTGGGAAGTAATAAGTAGATGATGGGTTGCTAGAGTGACAGAAGCTTAAACCCTAGTTTATAAGTTGCTTCGTAAGGGGCTAATTTCGATCCACTAGTTTCATGCTATGGTTAGGTTTACCTTAATACTTCTTTCATAGTTGGGGATGCTTGCAATAGGGGTTAATCATAAGTGGGACACTTTTCCAAGAAAGGGCAGTACCCAAGCACCGGTCCACCCACATATCAAATTATCAAAGTACTGAACGTGAATCATATGAGCGTGGTGAAAACTAGCTTTACGATAATTCCCATGTGTCCTCGGGAGTGCTTTTCTCATTATAAGAAATTGTTCAGGATTGTCCTTTGCTACGAAAAGGATTGGGCCATCTTGCTGCACCTTATTTACTTTCATTGCTTGTTACCCATTACAAATTATCTTATCACAAAACTATCTGTTACCTACAATTTCAGTGCTTGCAGAGAATACCTTACTGAAAACCGCTTGTCATTTCCTTCTGCTCCTTGTTGGGTTCGACACTCTTACTTATCGAAAGGACTATGATAGATCCCCTATACTTGTGGGTCATCATGTGCCTCTTACTCCGTGCTGCTGGAGATACCTCGACGACGGCCGCGTGAACCGTAGCGGAGCCGCTTCACCCCCGGCGTTGTTCATGGTGCTGGAGTGGCTCCAACTTCGGATCTGTCAAGAGCACCGGCGCTGCTTCCCCGTAGCTGTCGACCGTAGCGACATCTCTGCTTCCCTGCCGCCGGTAACTACCGCAACTGCGCCGGCCTCACTGACTCGGCAGCTGGAGCTGCGTACTTCATCGGTTCGCCAAATAGGTCGCACTGTCATCTCAAATCACTTTATTTAGGTGTCAGTTGTCTAAATTTTTATTGTGGGCCAATAAATTCCCAGTGGGAAGCAGTACCCCTCGGGGCGGCGAACTGATAATCCCCAAGTGTAGGGAATCATCATAGCAATTTCCAAATTTGAAGTGATAAGTATGGAGTGTCGAACCCACAAGGAGCTATGGGTAAGATAAATATTCTCTCAAGTCCTATCTGCCACTGATACGACTCTACGTACACCAAACATTTGCTTCCAACTAGATACGAGAAATAAAACTACATTGTGGGTATGAAGAGGATAACTTTGCATGATATCGAAGAGCTAAAATATAAAAGTAGGTGTTGTTATCATAGAGTTAGAATATATTACTAAATATATTAAATAGGGAGTGTGGAATAATGATGGATCGGTGTGCGGAATTATCCTAGGCAATTGTTAACAAGAACGGTAGTCGTCATTGCAATTTCATATGAGGGAGATGCATAATCTAACATACTTTCTCTTCTTGGATCATATGCACTTATGATTGGAACTCTAGCAAGCATCCACAACTACTAAAGATCATTAAGGTAAAACCCAACCATAGCATTAAAGCATCAAGTCCCCTTTATCCCATACGCCACAACCCCCTTACTTGGGTTTATGCTTCTGTCACTCAAGCAACCCACTATAAGTGAATTATGAACGTATTGCAATACCCTACATTGGGAATCCCTCACACTTGCACGACACGGAGGGCACAATAGGACAACACCAAAATAAAACATACAACTCATGCCAGTCTGGATCATCAATCAACCCAAAGGCAGAAGATATCTACTCAAAACATCATAAGATGGCAACACATCACTGGATCATAATATGTGGCATAAAGCTCCATGTTCAAGTAGGGATTACAGCAGGGTGCGGGAGCATGGACCATGTAAAAGAGATGATGATGGTGATAATTATTGTGATGTTGATGAAGACAACCGCGGCAATGATTCCCCTACCGATGGCACTCCGGCGCCACCGAGAGAGAGAGAGGAGGAGAGGTTCTCTCCCTTGTGCATCCTCCTCCATGGCCTCCCCCTGGATGGGGAGAGGTCCCCCCTCTGGTCCTTGGCCTTCATGGCGATGATGGCCCCTCCAGGATCCTCCTCCATGGCCTCCAGTGAAGATGGCCCCCTCCGGCAGGGAGCCATAGAGGGCCTAGATTGATTTCTTGTGGCTACAGAGGCTAGCGGCAGTGGAACTTCCGATCTAGGTTATTTCACAAAGGTTTCTGTATTTATAGGAGAGGTTGGCGTTGATTTCAAGTTAGGGGGGTCTCCGGGCTGTCCACGAGGCAGGGGCGCGCCCCCACCTTCGTGGGCAGCCCGGGACTCTTCTGGCCAAACTCTTGCACTCTAGGGGCTTCTTTTGGTCCATAAAAATTCATCAAAAATTGGCATGTCAATTGGACTCCGTTTGGTATTCCTTTTCTGTAAAACACAAAAACAAGGAGAAAACATAAACTGGCACTGGGCTCTAGGTAAGGTTAGTCCCAAAAATCATATATAATAGCATATAAATGCATATAAAACATCCTAGATGGATAATATAACAGCATGAATACTTCATAAATTATAGATACGTTGGAGACGTACCAGCATCCCCAAGCTTAATTCCTACTCGTCCTAGAGTAGGTAAATGATAAAAGGAATAATTTATGAAGTGTGAATAATAGTAAGTGTAAGTTTGATCAATGATAGTTCCAAGCACTTTTTCTAGCATCATTATATATCATAACAGTAGCTCAATTCATAAAACTTCTCATGATCAAGTTACAAGCTATTCACATGTTAAAGTATAGATCATAAACTTTCTTGAAACTAACAAACTATATTCTCAGCCATCGACAATTGCAATTCATCTTATTTTCAGGAAGGGTCTATGTCAGAGCTTTCATTTAGCAAACTCCACATACTCAACTATCATTTAATCTTTCACAATTGCTAACACTCATGTGATATTTATGGTTCAAAGTTTTAATAGGACACAGAGAAAGATAGGGGCTTATAGTTTTGCCTCCCAACCTTTTACCTCAAGGGTAATGTCAACAACAATAGTTCATGATAACTTACATCCAATTGGATATATATATCAAGATCTTTCCAACACAATGTGCTTGCCAAAGGATAAAATATAAAAATGAAAGGTGAAGATTGATACGTCCATTTTGCATCATGCTTTTATATCAATATTTATTGCATTATGGGCTGTTATTACACATTATATCTCAATACTTATGGCTATTCTCTCTTATTTTACAAGGTTTACCATGAAGAGGGGGAATGCCGGCAGCTGGAATTCTGGCTGGAAAAGGAGCAAACGTTGGAAACCTATTCTGCACAACTCCAAAAGACATGAGACTCCACGAAACAACTTTTTGGATTTAATAAGAATTTATGGGCAAAAGAAGTAGGCCAGGGGGCCCACACCCTTCCAGGAGACAGGGGGCGCCCCCCTAGGGAGTGGCCCCCTATCTCCTGGGCCCCCTGGTGGGCCTCCGGCGTCCATCTTCTGCTATATCATCACTTTTCCCCTGAAAAAAAATCATGGGTGTCGGTGTCAAAACCGGCGGATCTCGGGTAGGGGGTCCCAATCTGTGCGTCAAGGCTGATGGTAACAAGAAGTAATGGACACGGATGTTTACCCAGGTTCGGGCCCTCTCAATGGAGGTAAAACCCTACTTCCTGCTTGATTAATATTGACAATATGGGTAGTACAAGAGTAGATCTACCACGAGATCGTAGAGGCTAAACCCTAGGAGCTAGCCTATGATGGTATGAATGTAATTGTGATCGGCCTTCTAAGGACCGACCTCTCCAATTTATATAGACACCGGAGAGGGCTAGGGTTTACATGGAGTCGGTTACAAGGAAGGAAATATAATATCTGGATCGCCAAGCTTGCCTTCCACGCCAAGGAAAATCCCATCCGGACACGAGCCGAAGTCTTGAGTCTTGTATCTTCACGCTTCAATAGTACGGACGTTGTACACAGTCCGGCTGTCCGGATACCCCCTAATCTAGGACTCCCTCAGTAGCCCCTGAACCAGGCTTCAATGACGATGAGTCCGGCGTGCAGTATTGTCTTCGGCATTGCAAGGCGGGTTCCTCCTCCGAATACTCCAAAGTAATTATCGAACACTCAAATCGTGTCCGGATCTGAAAAATGGTCTTCGCATACCATCGTAGAGAGAATGATATTTCACAAATGCAATCTGCTGACAACTTTTCCTGACGACGTGACACGCTATTATGATCGGATCCATTGTTCGAACCGTTTCCACACAACCATCTAGAACGCATATCACGAGGCGGTTTCCATGACACGTCTTGTCAAAGCAGAGATCGTGTCCCTTATTACGGGATTCTCATCAATGCGGGCATGGGTAATCTCACCACACCATTAACCATGGCGCTTGGGAAAAAAGCGATTCCCAACGGGCGAGTGGGGAGGCGCACCACTTCCGGCGCCTCTATAAAGGGATAAGATTCCCCCATTTTCACCCATGCCTTCTTCCTCCTTTGCCCACTCTTGCCCCCTTGAGCTCCAGCACCCAAGCCCAAGTCTTCCCCGCACAACTAAACATGTCCGGAGTAGGAGGCAAGTGGGTGGCTTCCACCATCAAGGAGGAGCACATCACCAATCTTCGGGCGGCCGGATACTTGGCCACGGACATAGCGCACCATCTACCTGACGCCGGGCAGGTCATTCCGACCCTAGGACCCCACGAGAGGGTCGTATTCATCGCCCACTTCGTCCGTGGACTGGGATTTCCACTCCATCCCTTCGTCTGTGGGCTTATGTTCTACTACGGGCTAGATTTCCACGATCTGGCCCCGAATTTCGTCTCAACATCTCGGCGTTCATCGTCGTGTGCGAGGCCTTCCTCCACATCCGGCCCCACTTCGGCCTATGGCTGCAAACTTTCTGTGTGAAGCCGAAGGTGGTAAGAGGCCAACAGGCGGAGTGCGGAGGGGCCATGGTGGGCCGAATGCCCAACGTCACATGGCTCGACGGCTCCTTTGCGGAGACCGTAAAAGGAGGGCAATCGAGGTGGTTCTACATCACCGAGCCGCGCGGCGCCAACTGGGCGGCGGCCCCCGATTCCAATCCGGAGCCCCCATGCGGCTCACCTCCTGGGGGAGGAAGGGCCTGTCCTGGGGCGATTCCACGGAGCTGGCCGAACTCCAAACATGCGTCAAAAGCATGAAGGACAAGAACATCAAGCTTGTCAACGTGATCCAGGTCATGCTTGTTCGCCGAATCCTGCCCTCACTACTAGGAAAAGGCATGCTAGTGGCACACTAGTTTTGCCTTCTAATGGCGCACTGCTGGTGCGCCACTAGCCTCACGCCATTAGAATTTTTTTCTAATGGTGCACCACATGTGCGCCATTAGAATCTGGTATTGTAATGGCGATCAACGCAGTGCGCCATTAGTATTGCCCACAGTACGCCATTATTATCTACTATACTTATAGCGCACCACATGGTAGTGCGCCATTAGTAACAATTTTTTTAATTTTTTTTGTTTTTTCTTAATCTGAGGTCACTATTTCACATATGAGATATTCAACACATATATATACAACAAGCATCCATATAGCAATCATATCCAACACACAAGTTTCATCATATATACATACATAGCCAACACATAGTTCTGTCGTTACATATTACAAAAGTTTCACATTGTTCATCCAACACCGCTATCCATCAATTCACAAAAGTTTCACATTGATACAAAATAGAAACACAAATGGAAAAGAAGCACTCCATCCACGCAAGCTTCCGTCAGTTAAATCAAATCTGCAAAATGATAAACAAGAAGTTAGAAGAAGAAAAAGAAGAAGACTAGAAGAATACTAGAAGAAGAAGAACACTAGAAGAAGAATAAGAAGAGTTTTGGAAAAGAAGAAGAATAAGAAGAAGACTATAAGCTTATTATGTAAACTTGATCATTTTGTGCTAGCATAAGTTATTTTGGAGCTAACCTCTAGGAAACTAAGCATATAAGCTCTAAGTTAGTATATTAGAGCCAACTTAGGTAAAATGAAGCTAACCTATGTCATTTTGCAAAAGAAGAAGAATAAGACAAAGACTATAATCTTCTTACGTAAACTTGATCATTTTGTGCTAACATAAGTTATTTTGGAGCTAACCTATAGGAAACTAAGCATATAAGCTCTAAGTTAGTATATTAGAGCCAACTTAGGTAAAATGAAGCTAACCTATGTCATTTTGGAAAAGAAGAAGAATAAGAAAAAGACTATAAGCTTATTATGTAAACTTGATCATTTTGTGCTAACATAAGTTATTTTTGAGCTAACCTATAGGAAACTAAGCATATAAGCTCTAAGTTAGTATATTAGAGCCAACTTAGGTAAAATGAAGCTAACCTATAGGAAACTAAGCATATTAGAGATAACATAGGTAACTAAGTATATATATATATATCATTTTGGATAGCTAACCTATAGGAGATCTGACATACCTGACAAAGTTCAGTTCTCATGCATTGTTCTTCTCCTTCTTCTCCTTCCTCTCCCTGATGCACCTAAAGCGGCGAGGCGGTGGAGGCAGTGGAGGCAGTGGGATGTAGTCTTCTACCACAATTGGCGTGGTCATGTCGCCCAGCTGTGGGATCGCCGGCGCCACCACCGGTGCATGGTCATTGTCAGGCACCACCACCATCGCGAGGCCACCTTCAGGCACGACCATCGCTAGGTCATCCTCAGCCACCTCCATCTCTTGCGCATGGTCGGCCACCACCATCTCTTGCCCTTGGTCAGCCACCACCAGCGCTTGGTCATCCTCAGCCTGATGCCCATCGTCATCCTGCAGCTCCTCATCCTCACTCTGCTCCTCTTCTCCTGCACTCCAGTCCGGATCATCCTTCTTGTTGTTTATGCTGCTGCAGAATCATTTCTTTGCTTCACTTCTGACCAGAATCGCTGCTGCTTCGCTTCAGCCATAGTCGCTGCTACTTTGGTTGTAGAGCTGTCATCTCGCTGCTCCCATTACCTGTCCAAAATGCAACAATGACCGTTAACAATCGATGTGAGACAAACCCAAATGTAGAGGAATAAGAAGAGGCAGAACGGACCAGCATCATCATCGACAACATAGTGCATGCGACACATAGTCTTGTTGTACACCTTCACGATGAGCATGTTGGCGTCGTCGTCGTACCTGAAGACAAGGAAGTACCCCAGCTGCAGGTCGTAGGCACGGTAGAACTTCTCCCACCCACGAGACAAGTACATGTGGCCCTTCTTGATCACCAACTGCACATCCCAGTGCCTGCGAAACCCGCTGCGGGCCTGTCGCAGCTTCACATTATTTGGCGGATCTTCACCCATCAGTATGTTCATAAAACTGTCAGGCAGCCTCTGCAGTTTGGGACAATGAGTGATGTAGCAGACAACAGATATCATAATGAGATGGGTGAAGGGGAGATCACCTCGTTTTATATACCTGCGTCATGGATGATACTGAAGCCTCAAGTATGATAGTGAAGAACTCGGAAGCATCCAACTCGTACTGCGGTGTCGCAGATCGGCGGTGGCTGCTTCCCGCCATCTCTGATAAGCAGCAGAAGAGACCAATTAGTACCCTTACAACAAATCATAAACCATGCATGATAACAGGCATTTGTCGCTAGTACCCCATATGTCCTATTTTTAGCAAAGTAATGCTAAAATTCACGGAAAATTTCAGCATTACATTTGCTGAAAATAGGTCATATGGAGTACCCGAATTTGCCGGAATGGAAGTTAATTGAAATTCCGGCAAACTCAAGGGCCTCTCGGGGTACCTGCAAATTCATCACGACACGATGGTCGGAGACATGACCTTTGCAAAATGGTCGGAGACACGATGGTCTTTCTCAATGTGCTCAATTGATGGATCAACACATAAAACATGTCCAATAAGTATGATTTATAGAGTCAACATCAAGATGAATATATGTAAAGTTTTTCTTCACCAGCCGGGCCCATGCAAGTAGCGCATCCAGCAACTATTTACGCTACTCAGAACTAACTACACTCTGTATTTATAGATTCATTTCAGATGAGATCAGATTGAGCTCAATCTGTAGCTGCGGTGAGGGATCCATGAGCCATCATGCCAGCCAGCCAGGAAATAAACTTTACTTTCCAAAGGAAATAAAAATACAATGCATACATACATACTTAAGCAGGTAGATAGATAGATAGATAGATAGATGAGCATGTTCAGTTTACAATAATGAATATAAACAAGCAAAGAATGCATGCATGCATATCAAAAGTTGGCATCTACTGCTACTGCTATTGAATATTTATAATTACCTGAAATTGTTCCTTTCACTACAAGTAAATGCAACTTTTCCATTAATTAAAACTAAATTGTTCCTTCATGATATTCTCTCTTCATCTACCCCTGGGAGTATTTCTAACTTGAAAATCTCTGGTGAACTGCCTGTCACACCCTGATTTTCATGCCACAACACTTAAGTCAATAAATCATGCTAAAATGTGGTCTGACAAAAACTTTTGAGTGTTTTGGACTTTGGTTGATTAGATTTTTGTTTGCTGTTTGGAAGTGCTTAAAAATCAAATAAATCCTCCAACTCCTATACTTCATCTCCTTGCTACAAACTCTTGAACCAATGATCATGCCATGTGTATAGGACATAAAAATAATTTCTTACAAAAATAATTTAGCCAAATAGTATTTTCAAAAATTAGTTTTTCAAAAACCCCTGAATTGAGGTTTGCACTGCAAGTACTTAATTAAGGGAAGTAAAAATCTTTACAAAAATATATTTGACTCCTATTAGATATAGGATACCCAGAAACAACAAAAATATAATTTTAAAAGTTATTTTACTCTTTTATTTAAAAGCTTTTTCTTAAGGCCAGAAATGGTCTTTAATAAGGAAAAATTATTTTATTGTTTCAAAAATATTTGACAAAAACCTAGAGAAACTCAGTGGACATATATTGTCCATATATAAGAGTTTCAACACATGGTCATGTTCAAAATATTGGTCAAATCCCTCAAAAACCCTTTCTGGATATTGCAAGCTTTTGAAATGTTTACAAAAGAAATATTCTCCACAAATTCCAAAAAAATTCTAGCATGTCACATATGACATGTTTGATGGTATTGCCAAGTCTCATGTCATGGAGAACAGTATAACCCCATGAAACCCTCTCAAAACCACTTCTGTCCTTTTTCAAGTTTGAACAACTTTGCACTGCCAGACATGTCCAAATGCTCTCAAACTTGGTGCACATTCTCAAATGGTGTAATAATGCATCTATACCAAATTGCACAAGTTGGAGAGAATTTTATCTTGATCAAAGTACTCCAAAACCCTCTCTGACCAGAATCAAATTTGAACAAGTTTGTACTGCCAACTTTTTATCCTTGACCCCAACTTTTGTGAGCATGTTCACATGACCAAATGAGGCCACTACATCAAGTGGTGCATCAAGGAGAATTGATTTGCATGACTAAATCTTGGTAAAGCCATTTCTGCTAATTTCTAGGGTTTACCAAAGTCACATTGGCAACTTTTCCCGAATGAGCTCACATTTGGTGGCACACCCTATTTCTAAGTGTCATTCCATCCTGTTAAGTATCATAGCAAATGGAGTTCATTTGCTTGCCCAAACCTACATCAAACACCTTCTGGTAGAAACTTAAAATGTATGTTTTGTCCACTTCCACTAATCTCCATGAGCTAATCTTTCTCCCACAGCACCATTTGGTCCACCTCTAACCCCTGCATCTTTCCCTGCCCGAGGAGCCATGATTATGGGGGTGAAAAGCTCTTTTCCCCTCTCTGGACAGCACCATTTCTCTCTCTCTCAACCTCCCTCCTCACTCAAGTGGATCCCCAGGGCATCCAATGCCATATCCACATTGTTTACTCCCCCTTGCAGCTACCAGACAAGAGTGGGCGCTAGTAGTGCGATGGAAACGCCAGCAAGATGCCGGCCAAAGACGCGCTCTGGAGCACGCTACAGTAGTAGCCAAGCCCTGCCGCCGCACTTCCGTCCACCTCGGGCCGCCCAAGCACGCCAGTCGAAATGCCTCGACGTCCGCAACATGCCACCGTGCTGTCCCCCTCCTTTCCCCCTCTGTCTTGCCCATGCCGCGCGTGCCAGGAGCCGCCCGGCTCGGCCAATGCCCAGCCTCGCACGTGCGAGCGCCAGAGCCCTGCCCTTCCTCTCCCCTCTCTCCCCCATGACCTAGACGACTCCCACGTACGCCTCAGACTCGCTCACCCCCCCCTTAAACGGTCGCCAGCGCCGTTGCGGCGGAGGCCGAGCGCCATGTCCACGGTGCACCTCGCCCCCTCCTACTGAAGGCAGTCCCTGGCCTCCCTCTCTGCTCCATTTGCTCCCGCTCTCTCTTGTGCACCCCCTGGACCAACCCACTCCCCTCCTCGTGCCGTCTTTCCCTCTCCATGGCTGCCGTGGTCGCCGTCGGCCACCACCCGGCTCCGGCAAACCAGGGCCTCCCCTTCCATCCTTTGGCCACCAGGAGGACCGCAGCAGGCCTTTGGAGCTTCCCCGCTCATCTTCTCCTGCTCTGGTGCCCCGTGCCACCGCAACCATCTTCTCCTGAAGCCTCGTCGCCCGGCTGTCGGTCGCCGCCGCCTGGACCTCCCGGCCTGCGTGGCGCCCATGGATGGGCGCGGCTCTGCTCGCGAGTCCGCCCGGTATGCGGACGCCGTCGGGGACGGCCGGAACCGCCGGGGAGCACGCCGGCGCCCCGCTCGATCGACCTCCTCTGCTTCTGGCGCGAGGAAGGAGACAACCTGCGGGCGGGGCCCGCTCGTCAGCGGCCCAGCCTCTAGGCCACGCTGGCAAGTGGACACGGGTCCAGCTCGGGGTTGCCTCCCGTGCGGGAAGGCGTATTACCCTGGTACTCCTCCGACGTGGCCCTGGCGGCGTGCGGTAGAAGCCAGCTGGGCGCCCGCTGCCTATCTCTCGCCTTGCGCGCATGATAAGGGTAAAACCCCCTTTTCCTTTTTCTTTTTCCCAGTAGACTTCAAAAATCCATAAACAATTCAAATGGACTCCAAATTTGATGATTCAAATTTATAGTGACTCTATAAATCATGATCTACCTGGTGGTGCAACATGCACATTTTTCTAGAGACCTTTTCTTCACAAATATTTACCAAACCATATTTTTCCTATTTCTGTGATGAACTTTAGAAAATCACAGAGAGCCCATTTTTGATCCAAATTCCATGATTCAAAATCCTAGATGTCTATAAGTTCAAAACTTAGTTTTTGAACATCTTTACTAATACTTTCTGTATCACCTCAAATAATGGTCTATTTCTTTATATATAGCCAACTTTGCAAATTCATAGGAAAATCATCTCAACTCCAAATCTAGTGAAACCAATTCCTAGATGCTTCTAAAATCATCCTTTGTTAAATGGGTTCCTTTGCTCATTTTTCAAAATAATTCTTCTGTACACTTCTTGCAATTCCATAAACCCCTTGATTCCATCATATCGAAATGTTCAGAGATGTCCATTGATCAAATCCTAATGAAACCACTTTGGTCATCCCTCATATGACCAGAGGTATCCCAGAAAAGTCCAACTCACATTTTTAGAGCACTTTTACTTTTGTCTTGTTGTGTTGCTTATTGTGTTTGTTTCCAACGTTAGTTGATGAAGTAGACGGAGTACTTGGAGAAGGACCAGAAGATTTCAAGACTCTGATGAACCAGGCAAGCAGCCCTTTGACCATGTCTATGAAACCCTTTTTATGCATGTCATATAGCTCTTTATTATTGTTGCATCGCAATCATGATGAGATGGTGAACCACGTGGGTTGGTTGCCTCGGTTACTTCCTCGTTGATACTTGCATTGTGCATGGCCCTACCTTCTTATGAGGGTTATGCCGGTGGGAGTAGATAGGATGCTAAAGTAGATGCTACGCAAAAAGGGACGGGTATGTGCATGATGAAGGAGGCAAAGTATTTTCAAAGGACTTTTCAAAAACCCCGTCGGGTGCCACTTATGCCCGATGGAGATGATGAGATGGGTAACCACTTGATGACGAAGTGGTGTACCGAGGAAAGTGTGTGTTGTTTTCAAAACGGATTGGTCGAAGTTGCGACCGTTATTCCAACCTTACATGCGCAACCACTCTACCCTTATATGGGAAAGGGCATTATTGAGTACCTAGATCGATACTCGCTTGGGGCCTTAATTACTAGTGACGGGAGAGTTGTTGGTGCGCTCTCACGGGACGGGGTCGTGCCAGGTAGGGTGGCCATGACCATTTTTATGGGGCACCGGACACACCATTGGTACCCCGTGCCAGTGGTATGTGATAAATATGGGAGCAAGGCTCCACGAAAATGTTATGTGAAATGTTGGGCACGGTGGTTACTGCCAATCGAGTGGTGTCGGGGGTTGGGTGCGACATATGCCAACGGATGGCTTATCATGGTGGGGGCGAGTAGAACGTCGCGGTGCTCGAAGCGGGATGGCGTAAGACATGCACGCCGGCGAATCTTACCCAGCTTCGGGGCTCTCCGAGGAGATAATACCCCTACTGCTGCTCTGCGGGGTCTCCGCATGATCACTATGGGGAGATAGTACAATGGTGCTCCTCGAGCTGTATGGGGGCAGGAAGGAGCAAGGCTAGCTCTTTCCCTCTTGCTATGTGTCTAAGAACCTACTCAGGGCCGAACCCTTTGCATGGGTGCCCCGGGGGGTTTATATAGGCCTACCCCCCGGGGGTACAAGGTATGTGATTTGGCGTGGCCCCGGTCGTCGATCTCTCTTGTGGCCGTCTTCTCCGCCGACTTCTGGGGCCCGCCGACTGGCGGGTCCATGGACAGGCTGAGTAATCTTGTCGGCCTCGATGGACGAGGCATGGTCGCAGGTCGTGGGAACAGTGCCGCCGCCTGTCAGGTGATCACTGTTGCCACTCCCCATCAAATCTGGTTTATGGCTTGTGGGGCCCTGGCCAGGGGGCGGCCGACTCCGGGGAGGCCGACTCCTGTAGGGCCGTCTTCGAACTCTCCGGCCGAGCTCCTCTATCTCACTGACGGAGGGCCCGGCGATCTCCGGGCCGTACGTGCCGCCGTCGTGGGTACAGTGCCGCATGCACTGTGGCTGAGGTCAGGGGCGCATGGCAACAGTGCCGCGCCTCACCGGAGATCTCCTGGTGACGCGGCTCACTGTAGCCATGCCTCCCTTCCGTGGGTCCGAGGGGACAGCCACGACGGGCTGTACCCTGCGTTGGTCTTCGTGGAAGGTCGCGGGCCGACTCTCAGAGTCGGCCCTCTGAGAGGTTGCAAGCCCAGAGTCGGCTTGGTCCAGAGTTGCCGTCTGGGGACTCTGCTTCTTCGGAGGTCGCCAGCTGGGACTCGGCCTCCCCGAAGGTCGCCTGCTGAGGCTCGGCCTTCTCGAAGGTCGCCCAGCTGGGACTCGGCCTTCTCGG